>CM028130.1:228450000-229050000 GCA_016271365.2 Neoceratodus forsteri | reverse complement strand
CACAGAAATGACCCCCTACCCCTTACAGCCACAGGATTATACCACTCCCCAAACAGTCAAAGAACTTTACCACCCCTCACAGCAAAAGGACTGTACTACCCACCACAGTCACAGGACTGACCACCCACCTCTTGCATTCACAGTGCTGATCCACACCCCTGAGAATCACAATACTTTCTCACTATTTCCAACATTCACTGAAGCCCCCTCCCTCCCCCACTGGCAATCACATCAATGAACACACACACCCCTGACAGTCACAGCATGGATCTCCATCCCCAATGGTAGCAATACTAACCCCTACTCCCAATGGTGACAGCACTACACCTTACCAAATTCTTACAGCACAAGAGTTGATACAATACAGGTCCCAAAATTGTTAGGAAGACTTTTGCCTTTTTGCATTAGGAACTTCATTTGCCTCTAACCAGTGTTCAAAGCATTCCAAAAAGAATCAAAGTCCTCTTTGATTCATCAAATTCCAGACTCAGTTACAGCATGTATGTTCAGTAGCCATCTTTATTCTTCTCAGAGATAGTGGACACACACAAAGTGCACATACACAAAGTAAAACACACTGGGCATGACAGGGACTTATATCTTTGGACTACAAATATCCATATGATAAACTACAACCCCAATGGCGTTCTTTAGACTTCCTGTCATATATATATATATCCATATCCATGAATATACTACCATGCATATCCATATAAATAGTACAAACAGTTCCTTAGTTGACCTCAGAGAAACTGGTGCAGTGGTAGTGCTACCCTTGTGATGCTCATGACCCAGGTTCAGAGGTGAGCCTGAGGAGTCAGAGGGCTGGCTGGGAGAAGGAGGATCGAGCATCCACTGGACTGCTCTCCTCCAGGGATGGTGGCAAAACCCACTGCTTGACTGTGCCCAGATGGAGGTCAGGAAGGGCAGCCCAAATGGCAAGGTTGGGGAAACATGGCAAATGTCAGCATGCATGCCATGACTTCATTGCATGTCACGTCTTCCACTGGGAATGAACAGGAAAACCCCTTTCACGCAAGATGACTGCCATCCTCTGCAAGCCCCACACCTGGTGACTCAGGCTTTTCCCAGAAATCTGCATTCAATCCCACAGTGGGTCAAGGGACTCCTGCCACCCTGCCACAGAGGACAAGCCACAGGAAATACGACAGAGGTAAGCTCTGGAGAAAGTCTTGTGATGGTGCTGGGAGGACCAGTGGGAAGGAGGGCTGACCAGGACGGGAGGGAAAAACAAGAGAAGCCCTCAGCCTTACATTGAGATGGTACTGCTCCACATTCTATACTAAGATTTACAAGCAAAACTAAATAAATAAATGCATACCTAATACATGCATAAACAATTATACAATGGCAAGAAATTTCAGGGCTCTGATTGGTCAGTGTGCTGAGACAGTGATATAATCACAATAACATCACTGTATTGATTTTTGAATGTTTGTTTGGAGCTACTTTTAAGAAACAGATATATTGCTACATTAAAATCTACCAAAACTTTTTTAAATATTTTTATTTTGTATAACATTGAGTCATTATAATTACAATAAGGCACCCCAAGGTGTGTGTTGTTGTGTAATAACATCACCCCTGGGGTGGTGGAGCCACCGCTCATTTTGTGCTTCAACCCACCCCAGGAGTGACGTCTATTACACGTATAACACACACCTTGTCATGCCTTATTGCTTAAATAAAATACACTGACAAATGAACAGCAAACTTTGTAAAGATAAAGATCTAGCTTTAGGATTTGATGACAAATCCCACATTTTGCCTCTGTTGAATATTTTAAGGGACAATGCTCCATATCTGTGGGATAATAGGTTGAGGGATATGCAGGAGCTGAGCAAGTCATATATTTTTAGCATTTCATTTAAGAACTTGATTGAACAGTATTTACATTTCTAAACAAAGAGATCACTACCCTCTATCAGAGAAAGTTATTTTTCTGCAGCTAATTAACTACCTATCTGGCAGCCTTGAGCATCCTTCAGTGTTATTGCTAGAAACCATACTCCAATGGTCGGAACAATTTCTGGCCAACTAGGATGACCTACTATTTTATGGGAAAGTTGTTCATCTAAACATGCCTATCACAGCCATGTTCAGTATGCATGGATCTCATGTATGACAACTAGAGGTGGGCGAAGGGTGAAAAATTCGAGCGATTCATGAGTAATCTAGAATGCGCAGCGCCCTCAACACGGGCGGAATACTATGCCATATCGGGGAATGCAAAGTCCATTGAAACAATGACTTTGCATTATTCCACCTTCCCAAACCACTACTCCACCAATTTTAAGGCAAGGTACATTGAAATCAATGTACTTCAAATCACTTTGCCTTGTTATTGAGCTCAAGGCAAATTTGCAGTGCTTCATGGGATTGCAGTTCACATGGGCTCTAGATTGTTCTGCACAGCCTCAGTTCTGTGTAGTGTGTGTGTAGTGGAAGATGGAGACAGTTTCCTCTCAGAGCTCTGCGATTCAAATCCTCTAAAAGCTGCTAAAAACCTTTTGAGACATTATTTTATTAAAATTTAGTGCATTGGTTGTAGGAAACCCTCCTGTGCTCATATCATCGAGTGTCTATTGTTAGTGTGTGGATTTTGAATGTTAATTTAGAACAGTCAGTCTGTGTACCAATAAATAATAATAATAATACTTTCATTATTATGCGCCTTTCAAATATCAAGGTGCAATACAATAAGATAAAATACAGAAATCAACATTATAAAACCAAACAGAAACAGATCAATGAACAGTAAAACCATAGGCTTTTCCCACAGGAAGGATTTCAAAGCCTATTTAAAACTCCCCACAGTCGCACTCCTAATCCAACGGGTAGAGAATTCCAAAGGAAGGGACATAAACATAAAAGCATGGGCCCCAGCAGATTTTAAAATCACCTTTGGAATCTCTAGCAACCCTCATCAGCTGAGTGGAGCAATCTCACAAGTTGGTAAGGATCAGGAGTTCTTTCAGGTAATCAGGGCCCAGATGGCAGGGCTTTAAAGTCAGTAATCCAACTTTGAAGGTGATCCACCACTGAACTGGCAGCCAGTGCAGTTCCCACAGCACCGTGTAATATGGAAGATCTAGGAGTACCCATCAACACCCGAGCTGCAGAATTCTACACCAGCTGCAAGCAGTGGATATCAACCCTGGAAGCCCAAAGTAAAGCAAGTTGCAGTAGTCTAGGCGCTAGGTCACAAAGGCATGGATTAAGGTTGGCAAATCACTGGATGGAACAAGGTGCTTGATCCTAGCGATGTTTCTTAGATGGTAGAAAGATGACTTAACCACCACTAACACCTGGGACCAAAGAGTCAGCCCCGCATCTAATATCATCCCCAGGTGTCGCACCCATTCAGAGACCTGTAGCTCGACATCCCAAAAAACAGTCCAGATGGGGAACGGTCCCAGGTCCACCTGTCCGGTGATCCGAATCCATACCAGCACCTCCGTCTTCCTAGAGTTCAACTTCAGCCAGCTGGACCTCATCCAGTCCTGGATTTCATTGAGCCAGCTGTTGAATACTGAGATAGCTCCTTCTTGGTCAGGTGCAAAAACAGGTATAGCTGGGTATCATCCGCATAACAATGAAACCTCAGCCCATACCATCTCACAATGTCTCCGAGGGAAGCATGTGTCACCAAAAACAACATGGGGACAGTATAGAGCCCTGAGGAACCCCCACAAAATAGAGAGATTGGATCAGAGGAAAAAAACCTGAAACCACCTTCTGAGTTCTTCCGGTGAGGTATGAAGTGAACCATCTGAGAACAATCCCAGAAAGCCCACAAATACATCTCAGGCACTCAAGTAGGACCCCATGGTCAACGGTGTCAAATGCTGATGACAGATCTAATAGTACCAAATGGACCATTTTCTTCTGGTCTCGCCATCAGGAGATCATTAAGCACCCGAATCAGTGCAGTCTCGGTACTGTGCCTCTTTTGAAAACCTGATTGGAGAGGTTCGTAGATGCTAGGATGGTCAAGTGGTTCTCCAACTGGGCCACAACTACTTTCTCGATCACCTTCCCCACAAAGGGAGGTTCGAGATAGGCCTGTAGTTGGCAAGACAGTCTGGGTCCAAAGAAGCTTTCTTCAACAAGGGTGTCATCACTGCCTCTTTCAAGGAACAGGGTATTCACCCAAGTCAAGGGAGCACCAGACTGTCTGTGCTAGAACCAGGAGAATGGACTTCCCACACCAAAATTAGGGAAGTAGGGCCTGGATCTAAACTACAGCAGGTAGGGCGCAACCCTTGGACAATTCACATAACATCCACAATTTCTGGGTGGTTGAAGGTACTCAGGAAGGAGAAGTGGTGGTGACAAGTCCTGACCAGTAGCAAACTGCATAGAATGTGTCAAAAGGATCTCTGACCTAATGTTAGCCACCTTATCTGCAAAGAACTCAGCAAGCTCATCACACTGTAATTGTGAAAATGCTCTACAGAGCTGTAGACATGTTGGGTTGCACAATCTGTCCACAGTTTTGAACAGCTGAGCCGTCCGATTCTGGCGCAGAAATTTCCGGACAGGAACTCTGCCTTCTTACAAGAAATTACTGACTGATAGAATTGATAGTGTTCTAACAGTCTAAGGTGGTCCAGCATCCAGGCCAGATTTCCGCCAACAACGTTCTAACCTGCGTCCAAGTCACATAACTCCTCAAGGCCCCATAAAACCATGGAGCCGAGGTCGAAGGAGAGAGGATGCAAGAACTGGAGCAATAGAATCCATGGCAGAGGTGATGGCATTATTATAAGCCACAACCAATGCCTCTGGATCACTGCAGTGTACAGGGAATTGTGAAGTGTGCTTTGGGGAGGGCGTATCTGTGGTGTAGGTAGATTACCTGGGAGAAAAAGCAGTCTTTCTGTTTTGGTTATACTTTTTTGTATAACTGTTAATGTACACACAGTAATATTTTCAGTAATTCTTGACATTTTTTTGTTGATTGTAGTGGTGCAGCAGTGTATAATTTCAGTTAGTTTCAAACATTTGGTTATATTACTAAAGGTTTTCAATTTGCTACACAATACTTGTAGTGTGTGAGTGTGATGCGTACCATTAAATCAGACAACTTTTGTTGTGCCAGAGTAATTGCAGGAGTGTGAACCTGCTATCCATCACACCTGTATGAATTTTTTATACTGCTTTGTGGTATCTTTTACTAGTAGTGGACTGTTACTGTTGCAGCACTAACCCCACCTCCCAACCGCAAAAGTATTCTTTTCCAGATTTGGATTTGTGACTTCTGAGCCTTGGTAGGTGTTGTTGTGCCTTTACATCTGACTCTGCATCTCTTGAGTGCACAGCATAATCTTAATCTGTTTGTGCATTTGCAGTACACCATTAATTCCGGAGACTTTGCATTTCTTGTTACGCTCTCATTTCACTTTGTCAGCACTGGGAATTTTCTGGACACAAGACAGCAGCATTTTGGGGATGCAGATTAATTCTGGTGACTGTGTGTGACCACTGCGGCGCATGACTGAGTGAGCCATTAATTCTGGGAGACTTTGCATTTCTTCTTACGCACTCATTTCACTTTGTCAGCACTGGGAGTTTTCTGGACACAAGACAGTGGCATTTTGGGGATGCACATTAATTCTGGTGACTGTGTGTGTGGGGGGCACTGGGGCTGCCAATATTGTTGCCACTCCACCTTACTTTTGCGTTAAGGCAGAATGACAACACAAAGTCATAATCACAAGACGAAGTGAGCCTTTCTCTATTGGCTGCTCCAGCGAGAGTGTCAGAGTGTCAATGGCCACTTCATACCACTGCCAGCTAAATATCATTTCAACTGCATCTCTAATGACAAGAGAGAGAGACATGATTTGGCAGTGCCTGCAGCTCCCTACACCATGTACTATGTAATCACAGCCTGGAGGAAGCCTGAATCAAGCTGGATCCCCTAAAGAGGCTTACTGTAGTCACCTTGCATTGAGGGCAGGCATGGAGGATGCTAATTTACTAATGCTGTAGGGAAGGAAGATTTATGAGCCCTATATTACCCTGCTCTCTCATCAAACAGCTGCTAAGATAGGGCTGGAGGACATCTGACTAGTCACCTCATTTTAGAGGTACTACAACACATCATCCTACACTGTGGCCATAATATTCATTTATTTGAAATTACTCTAACCAGGATAACTACATGAGATGCAGCACTCATTTTGGGGGCCCCAGGAGGATAGCATCAATCAGCAGGAATAGTTTAATACAGGCTGAAATACACAGGAAACACTGTAAAGGTGTATTTGAAAATAGGCATTTTCATGCCTAGTGGACCCACCCGGTTATCAAAAGCAAATAAATAAATAAGTACATTCAAACAGTAACCTATGCAAGCTAGCAGAGTGGGACACAACAAACAGAGAGCATAAACATTTTATGAAACCCATAAATGTTAATGATTGATTGATTGATTGATTTAAGTATTTGAATTTAACTGGTTATGTGCACTAAGCTGAGAGCCCTTTTTGGATGCGACCCAGGCCACAAATGCTTCCTATTAATACTGTAGAATAATATGTATAATCATGCAGTACATATACAATACAATATGTACATCAAGTACCGGTATACAGTACACATAAGGCATACTTTACAATTGAAACTGACAAGTCAATGATAACATCAGATATTGTACCAACCTTTGATGGCCATATTGGTTATGGCACTGCCATTCTTTATGAAATATTTGGGCCATTAGCAAGCTGCAGGCAATCTTCCATGTGGTTAAAGGGCTAATGATAGTGTGTACAGTGCCCTGAGACACAGTAATAATAATAATAATAATAATCATAATAATTTTATTTGTATAGCGCCTTTCACAATATCAAGGCGCTGAACAAATCAATAAAAGCATCAACAAACAATACAAACGACAAACCATAAAATTATAAAATATATTCTAAAAGCATAATAAATTACAGTAAAATTAGTAGCATGATAGTAAATAACTGCTTCACAAATCTAAGACCCTGCATGCTCAGCAGCAGATTCAGACTATTACTCTGTGACAGTGCACAGAGGTGCCGCCATAGGCCCTTCACTGATTACACTTACATGAAGATATGGCCGCAATTAACTGTAGGAAGGGAAAACTATATACCTGACAAAATGTTTATTGCTGGAATGGGTCTGGCCACCGCGACATGGCAGCCTAAATCCTGAGCTCTTTCGAGTCTGCTGACAATCCATGCCTGGCTTGCCTAATCCCGGATGTGACCCAATATAAAGCGATACATAACACTTGGGTAACCATCCCTAATCATCTGGTGCAACTATTTTGTGGTTCTTGATTGCAATAAGGTTACTACGAGTTCTGGTACTGCGAGTCACTTGCTCAGGTAGGCTGTGAAGCCACGGCTCCAGCTTTCAGATTACCACTCAAAATACACCTTTCTTCGGCCTGGCACGCAAACATTTAGCACTACAGCTTTTTCCGCTCTGAAAATGGCATTGGGAGAACCTTCAAGGGTCCCACGCCTGTGTTACCTGAAGCCTCTTCATCTAAGTCAATGGGTGATTCACTCAGCTACATTACCCAAATGCTTGAGGCCTGGTTGCTGCGGGTGGACAACATCAGCTCCAATCTCACTGGCACTACTGCCGATGTCTGCCAATTGCAAGACAGATTAAATGTGGTGGAGCAACAGGTAGAAACTTCAGAACAGCAACAAGTACATTTAAAACAAAAGTACAAATGCAGGAGGAAAAGCTGGATGTACTACAGGCCAGAATAGAGGACCAAGAAAATAAGGCGGCTAATAATCTTCAGATCATAGGCATACCTGAGGGATCTGAGGAGCTATGAGAGATTCCTGAACTAAATCCTCCCGTGATATTGGGGGAGCACTGGAAGGACCGTGGAGGAGGAGAGGCCCACTGTATTACAGGCAGGAAGGACAGATTGGCACAGTCACCAAGGCCCATCATGGCTTATTTTCTGAGATACCCAATCAAAGAGAGCATCCTAAGGCAACTCGTGATTTAGGGAAATCAAGTGGAAAGGGCAACTATTTCTTTCTATAGAGACTTTGCTCAGGACACTGCTAGCGACGCCGGCTTATGGCCCCTGAAGAAGTTTTGGCTGCACACAACTTTCATTATAGATTTAGGGACTCACAATCTCCTAGTGTCCAAGGAAGGGAGGAGATACTCGCTGGCAACCCTGGTGAGGTGGAGCACTGGATCTGCAAGCTGTGGCCTGCCTACCCCTTCAGCCTACATCTCCCAGAAGGTGGGATGCTGCTGTATCACATGCAGTCACTAGGAACTTTTCATCAGGCGGACTGTCTCCTGGGGACCATTTTACAGCCTGACCAAGTTCATCCCTATTGATTCTCCCAGGACGAGGAATGCATTGCATATGATGCCCTTGGTGACATCTAGCCCTATGAACACTGTTAACAAAATTCCCCGATCCACAGGGCTTACTACATGCCAAAGACAGTGCTTGAGAAGTGATCAGCAGCCCATATTGGACCTACATGAGGTGGCCCCTCTGGCCAAGATACCTTGGGATGAATCCTCTGGAACTTTAATAGACTGTCACTTGTCATGCCCTGACCCTCATTTCGGAGGCTACCCTCTATGGACTGGGACGACATCCCGACTCCTCATTAGTTGAAGCGATGGAACATACTGGAAAGCTCAAACCTGGGATGAAACATATGTCACGTTGTCCTTGCAACATCTGCAGACACTATAAAGGCAACCTCAGATTCCCAAACTATACACCAGACGCTATCAGCATGTATTACAACTCCCACTGGTTAATCTCTGCCATGGCTGTATAATGGTATTATTTCCTACAAGACTGTGTCTGCTCGACAGTCTGGTCTCTCGCCTGATGTTATATTATGTAGCACTATATATCTCAGCTATATTGTCACTTGCTTTTTTGCCAAATGTTTAAGCTTCAGATGGCACAATTACATACTAGCCATGCCTAAGAAGGCTATTTGATTAAAATCGGCCCTTAAAGTGCTTGATTGGGGTGGTTACCCAACTCTCCCACCACCTTCTGTCCCCTTCTCACCCTTCCTACCCCTCTTATCATCCAAGTAACCTTCCCTCCTCCCCCACCACCTCCTCCCGGAATTGTGCCCAGCTGCCAGAGGACTGTTATTGGATGAGGAAAAGCAAGTTGCCTTCGGTTAGCTTACTCGTCTCCTGATGGGTGGAAGCTTCGTAAGCTGAGGTACACCTTTCTCTGTACCTTCTTTCACTAAAACTTTCCTCGTGATTAAGCGTAAAAAATGCTGTTAGAATTGTTGTAGTTACTTTGAATTGGATACTACTTAACTTCTGGTTAAAACTGTTTTGAATTTCTGTTCTTACACTTGTACTTTTAGTCTCTCTTTGCAGATTCTGTATAATCTTTGCTGCAGTCATTTTTGTGTTTAAATTGTTCTTTATTGGTATAACTCCTATATATACCCTTTGAACAGCAGTGCAGTTATACCTCCCTGATACCCATCAATACCTAGGTAGCGATAAGGAGTAGAGTTGCAACTTACTGAGATCCGCTCCTTGGGTTCCCACTCTCCATCCAGCTTTAAGGGGTAAGTACCCTGCCAACTTATACTTGTGTCAAATCATGACTGCCTCCCAGATTCAAGGCCTACATCTGGTATCATGGAATGTTAAATGCCTCAATCACCCTATTAAACGCATGAAGGTCATACATTATCTCCGCTTCCTGCACACAGATGTAGCTTTCTTAAGAAACACATCTTCTTAATAGATCTGTTCCTTGGCTTAAAAATCATGGGTTGCAGCTGTCTATACTAGCTCTACTATGTCTGTATCTAAGGGAGTTTCCATTCTCATTTGCAGGTCCAGCAAGTAGGTGGTAGAAGAGTCACAATCTGACTCTCAAGGTCGATGGGTCCTGGTTAAACTGACATCCCCGATGGGACACTGATCTTGGGTAATGTGTATGCCTAATTCTGATCAGGCAGATTTTTCCCTAGTCTAAGCCAAGCTATCTCTACCTTAGAACAACCCAATACCAATATCCCACTCATTTTAGGAGGAGACTTCAACTTAGTATCTGATATTTTCTTAGATAAATAGAAACCCACCCACAAATGCACCCTCGATCCCATGCAGCTCTATAAGATCTACAGGTGGAATGGGGGCTAGTAGATGTTTGGGCGTGACAATCCTTCTGGGCATGACTACTCCTATTTTCTGCCATCCATGGAGTACATAGTCGCATTGACTACTGGTTGGTGAACACTGTAGCATCAGGAGGAGTCTCATAACTCCATAGGTAGTATTATCATTTCAGACCATACACCTGTTCTCACCACTATACCCCCACCAGTCAAAGACATGCTGGTAGAGATGGAGATGTAACCCCATACTAGTCAAAGACCTGGAATTTAAGCAAGCAATGATAAAAGCCACCAGGAACTACTCTGCCTCAGCTCGGCCTGTGGTGTATCCCGAGCACAGTTTGGGAGGCCTTTAAGGCCACCCTTAGGGGCCATATTATAGCTTTGCAGCTCACCACAACAAAACCAGGAAAAATCTATAGAGGTACTACAATTAGAGCTTAAAGACCTAGAAAAGCCCGTTCAAGGCCTAACTAGCTCGACTGGGATACAACCCTGTATTAGAATAGTACAGGACTTAAATATCAAATTAATGCCTCTGCATAATAAAGCCAAATGGCTAATGCTGAGAGCTAACACTCATATTGGGAAGGGGGAGACAAGGAGGCAAACTTCTTGCCTTCCAGTTGTATAAACAGCAGGCATTCTGCAAAATCCATGCTCTCACTCACCTCTGGATTGATCACTACTGACCCTGCAGGTATCAATGAGACTATGGCACTATTCTATCAAAAGCTATACAAATCCCAAATCTCCTTGTCATCCACTCAGCTGTCCCAAGACCTCCACACATTTTGTCAACAGTTTATCATCGCAGCCCTAGTACTCAACAAGCCACTCTATTAGATGCCCCAATTACTATCCTTGAGATACAGCAAGCTCTCTCCCAAATGGCACAAGGAAGGCCCCTGGACCTGATGGGATGACCATTGAATTATATCAGTCATTGGCACAGGAGATTGCTCAGCCTCTGTTGCCAGCATTACAGGATGCCCACACCTCGGCTCCCTTCTTGCTATGCTGAGGAAGCTCTTGTTATTCTTCTCCTAAGAAATCTAACGACCCCTATAACTGTGCTAATTTGTGACCTATATCATTGATGCCTGTTGACATTAAGATTCTGGCCAAGATTTTAGCTACCAGAATGCATAAAGTTCTTGCTTCCCTAATACACCCGACTCAGGAGGGTTCATGCCTGGTGAGGTCGGATCTGATAACACCAGGTTACTACCTAATCTGAAATGGTTAGCCTCAAGACTAAGGTTCCTATAGTGGCTCTAGCGGTTGACTTCGCTAAAGCATTCAATTCTATTGAATGGAATTATCTACATGAAGTTCTTCACCTTTATGGCTTGGACCTCAATTCGCTATTGTCCTACACTATATAACTCCCTTAGCTAAAGTCTTAAAGAATTCGGATATGTCCCCCCTTTTCTCCACTATGTAGGGTACTCACCAAGGATGTCCCTTTCCTCTGCTGTTTCTAGTAGCTCTAGACCCACTGATTAGGGCACTGGCCAGTGCTCTAGGTTTGTCCGGCATCTCAGCACTTGGTAAGTCATATGTAGTGGTGGCATACGCTGATGATTTATTATTACCCTATCTCATCCACAACACCCTCCCAATAGCTTTGTCAGTCCTACTGGACTTTGCTTCCTCTCTTGACTATGGGTCAATCACCAGAAAACCACACTAGCCACTCTCAATAATCTATGCACACAGGATTGTTTAAAAGGCATGGAATTGAGTCGGGCACCCAAGGTTTCACCTACCTTGAATTTATATTCCGACAAATGGGCTGACCTGGAAACCTCTAATTTCACCCTCTCCTGAAACAATTGACTATAGAGGTAGAGATGGAGTAAATTACACCTATCATTACTGGGTAAAGTGGCCACCATGCATATGCTTTTACTTCCCAGGGTTACACACTTGTTTAATAACCTTCCAATAAATCTCTTTTCTAAAGTATTCTCTCTCTCTTAAGACATTGGTAGCTTCCTTTTCTGGGAAGGAAGGGCAAACAAGTGGGGAAACATAAGGTCCGTGCACATTGGTCCAAAGGGGTTTAGGTGTCCCCTGGTTCCCAAGGTTACCATATTGTGAGTGTAGCTGCACAAGTTGCAAAATGGTTTGTACCCTCCAGTACATCCCCCTTTGTGGGTAACCCTTGAATCCAATATGATGTCTCCTACCCCACTTAGGGCTCTGTTGGGACCAGGTGGGCTGTCCGCAGAGGACTCCTCCTGTTTTAATAGAATCCCAACATCGTGGCACCACATTATGATCCTATCACATACCCCCAAGGAGGCTTGGCCTCCCCATTGAAGTGTGCTAACTGTGGCACAATAATTATGTCACCATTGGGGGCAACCTATTAAATGGCCCTCCTGGGAAGCTAAAGGAATCCGTTAGTACAAGACTTAATGTTACCTGACTCAGATACTATATTGTCTTTGATCAGCTTAAACAGAAATTCCATCTTCCTAATAAGGATTTTTGGCTTCCTTCAAATACTTAGTGTCCTTAATGAACTTGTCTCCCAATACAAGTCACACAAGAAATGGGCTTGGCTTGCCACATTACATACATCCCCTTCCTCTAAGGGTCGTAGAGGTAACTTCTATACCACCTGAAGAGACTCCCAAACTGACTCCACTGAGCACTGTAGGGCTAAATGGGAATCTGATATGGGCGTGGCCATTTCTGCAAAATCCTGGTCCTGTTGCCTTAAAGATTCATATAAAGTGCATAGAGACTCCAAAAGCAGATTCTTGCAACTCAAGATACTCCTGAGGTGGTACAGGACCTTGGCTGTCTTACATGCAGCTGGACTTCTGTCTCACTCCAAGTGTTGGAGATGCCAACAATCTGAAGCTCACCTATTCCATATACTGTGGATGTGTCCCATGATAGCTGCCTTCTGATCTACTATTGCTGTGAATGTTCCAAGATTCTGGGAACTATGGCGTTACCTTTAGAACCCAAACTATTACTGGGAGATTCCTCTGGGTTAACCTTCCTATCCAGACCTCATAAAGAATGGACCATGCTGCTATTCCTAGAGGCCAAAAGATTGCTATTAAGGCATTGGAGGCAACCCATCAACCCAACCATTAATATGTGGCATGCAGCTTTGTACGTCTGGCCCTGATGGAGCATCTCTCATATTCACATTGTGGCCAACTAGAGTATTATTTCAAGAAATGGGAAGCCTACCTACACTCCTCATTTTGTAAAATCCCTCCCCACTGAGAAATCCCCTAGATCGAGACAAAAGTAGATGCTTCCTGTCTGTTCTCTGACTGCTGAGTTATGGGTAGATATGGCTAGCACTGTTGTGAATTTAGCACTGTTTGATTCTATTACTGCTACTGAAAAACTGTTGATCCTTAACATACATGTGTAATATTGCTACATGTAACGTGCATTTTGTGTACTTGAATCAAACCTTGTGTATATATATGGCACAGAATGTATCTGTTGTATGAGGTGTACCAATCTGAAATTTTAAAATAAAACCTCAATAAAACCTTCTATGATAAAAAAATTTTATTGCTGCTACCTAGGTCTAAGCAGAGAATGAGGGAATAACAATGCCATGGCCAAGATCAAGAAAGACAATCCGAGACACACTACTACCTAACAGGTCAGGCAGCCTCCTCCTGTGCAAGATTACCAGGTTCTGGCAGGTCTCAGGTGTTAGCCATGCAGCAACCATGGGGCTGACAGTATAGCCTAGAGGTTAGAGTAATGAGCTTGGTGCATCCAGCAGACAGATCTGGGTTTGATTCCTACAACCTCCAACTGCATATTGTGTGACTTTGAGCAAGTCACTTAACCTCCCAGTGCTCTTGGGTCACCCCTGAAAAAGGCACCTGTGCCTAGTGGGTCTTACCCTGTTAACAAAGAATAAAATAAAATAAAAACAGTCAATTTTCATTTTTTATGCACCAGTGGACTGGTCGGATGAGGTATGCGAGGCAAGCTGTAGGACATTCCTTCATCTTCAGCCATCATCACAGCAAGAAGATTGCCATTTTGTTACCTTTACACACATTAAAGCAGGTTGCACATATTTTTTTTTTATTTAGTATGCTTTTCATCATGGTCACCTGAGGCTCAACCCCCACTTCTCACCTGACCCCCTCTTCACCACTGGAATCCCTAATGGCGATACCCCTCTGCTTACTGCCAGGGCAGGGCTACTCAGGCAAGCATGGGACCCCACAATGCCGTTACAAGGATGCAAGTAGGGAGTGACCACCGGCATTGCCTCCCTGGCTTGCCCCCAGGGCGGGGCATGGGGCTGGGTCCCCTGTCACAGACGCTGGTATTAGATTACTGGTAATACAGTGGTGGTGATCAAGACTGGCGGAGCATCATGAAGGCAACCACAAGGATTTGTTTTTTAGTGAGATACCCAAGGAGGCATGGCTTGCAGTGATGTAAGACACTTATCATGAGCCGATGTCCTTCACATCCCTACATCATCTCTGGCACTGGTCACTGCTAGCCCCTGTCCTCTGCCCAAGGTCAGCCTTGCTCTGCATACACAGCCCCTCCCCAGAGAAGAACTGCCATCCCTAGGATGCTCAATCCTTCTCCCCTCGGCCGGCCCTCCCACTCAAGAGTCCGTTCCTGAACCCAGGTTGTTGGCATCGCATGGAACAACACTCACAATGATGGGCTGATTTTTTTTATACAGCTTGAAAAAAAGGCTAAGCCTGTATTGCCAGGCTACATTTTTCCATGGCTGTGAGAAAATAGAAAATGCCAGCTGTGTCTATCAAAAGCTTAAAACAGCATTTTTTGTGAGGTGTAGGAATTTCACCACAGCATTGAGCTGCACATGAAAATTTTGTCACTGGCCATCTCAGGTCATTTGAAAATTGAACCCCAGATCTCTAGGTGTTGGTTGTGGGGTGGGGTCTAGTCTAAATCCAATCTGCTTCAACCTTTCCTACAGTACTTGTGATTGTGACCGTGCAGCACACTAATATAGTACTTTTTAAATGATCTAATACTTTTGTATCTATTCCAAAAGATTAAAACATTCCCAGTAAGGACATTTTCCTTCCCTTTACCCGTCATATAAAGTAGTTATATTTACCAATAGCATATAGTTGAGTCAAAGATACAGACAGATTTCCAGATATTTTGTGATAGTTCTAAAATTATTCACTCTGGTGACCCACAGTGGTACTGTAGGCAGTTGGCAATTTCACAAGAGATATCACAGCAATTTCAGAAAATATCTGGTCATGTCTTTGGCTGTAACTGTATGTAGGAGTTTAATGCTCATTAACTGAAGTTGCTAACTCCATCATTTAGTCATCTATGTCTCCACCATCACTGTCACCCAACCTGTGGGATGGGGTAGTTAGTGCTTTCTCTGAGATCAAATGAGGTATTATTTTTATCTTACTTGTTCCTGAGGTGACTCACCAACTAAATTAAAAGCTTACATGGACATTACATAGAAGATATGCCTCACAGTCTTTTATTATTTATTTGTAGAATGTCATATACTGCAGAAAGTAGCTAACAAAGTGTGTTAACTCTTGATTGCCTTTGGACATAAATACTAGTTGAGTAAATCTTTTTGCTTCATATTGAACTCTTTAATTTTCTATATATGTATTTTAGCTTATCAAGATAGGAACATATTCAAATAATTGAATTACTATGTTCTTTTTTTTGCCTTATTATTATATGTGCACATATCAGAGAATCATATAATCATAGAATCACAGAATCATGGAACTTGAAGGCAGAAAAGGACCCTTGGCCCATCAAGTCTGTCCCTTCCCACTCTGCAAACCTTGAGCACCCCTCTGCTCCCTTGTAACCTCTTATGCCTGTCCCATGCCCTCTTGAAGCCCACAATGGTCTAAGCCCCCTACCTCCTCCAAAAGCCTGTTCCAAGCATCCAACACCCTCCAAGAGAAGAATCGCCTCTCATGTTACCTCTGAAGTGTCCCTGAAGTCTCAGGCCATGTACCCTTGTAATGGAGCCTCCCTCATGTGGAGTAATCACCCTGGGTCAACTTTGTTTATCTCTTTGATGTATCTGAAGGTCTGTATCATGACCCCTCTGTGTAGAGCCCCAACTCCTTGCATCTCTGTTCATATGGTATGTCCTTTATCTCTTGCACCATCTTGGTTGCTCTGCTCTGAACTCTTTCAATTGAGTCAATGTCTCTGCGCAAGTAAGGCCTCCAAAACTGGACTCTATACTCAAGGTGTGATCTCACCATGGCTTGATACAAGGGCACCAGGACTTCCTCCTCCTGCTAGTGATTCCCCTGCCTGTACTTGCCAACATCCCATAAGCCTTCCCCACCACCCTTGTGCAATGCTTCCCCACCTTGAGGTCACTGGAGACTACTACCCCAGATCCCTCTCCTGTTCTGTAAACTCAATTTCCCCGAGTGTGTATTCTGTCCTTGGCTTTGTGCCTCGGCATGACTGCACACTTACCGATGTTGAATTTTAGTTGCCAGGTCTCTGCCCACTCCTCCAGCATCTTCAGGTCCTCTCTCATGTCTTCAAACCCCTTCAGTATGAACTCTGTTGCAGATTCTGGTATTGTCCACAAAGGGTCACACATCCCTTCAGTCCATCCACTATGTCACATGTACAGGTACTGAATAGGAGTGGCCTCAGCACCAACCCTTTGGGTACCCCACTCGTCATCTGCCCTTACCTTGAGTGCTCCCCATTTACTACCACTCTCTGGCTTCTATCCTCCAGCTAGTTGTCTACCCATCAGTTATTTTGTCCCCACCCCATACTTTCCAGCTTGCTGACCAGCCTTCTGTGGGGTATGGTGTCAAGGCCTTGCTGAAGTCCAGATAGGCCATGTCCACCGCACTCGATCTATTACCTGAGTCACCCAGTGAAAGAATTTGATTGTTAGTCTGGCCTGACTTCTCTAATGAACCCATGCTGGTTGTTGTCCAGTAGCCCATTCACCTCCAAGTACTCCGTTACCCTTTCCTGATGAGTGCCTCCATGACCTTCCCCATCACTGTGGTGAGGCTGACCGGCGGTAGTTCTCCTCATCTCTGCTTCCCTGCGGATTGGCAATTTCCCTCTTTCAGTCCACCGCACCTCCGGTGTCCAAAGATAGGTTCAACAGTCTCGCCAGTGGTGGAGCCAACTCCTCCCTCAGCTCCTTGATCACTCTCAGGTGCAGCCCATCCGCCCCTTCGCCTTGTTCACCTTTACCCTGCCCAGTTCCTGTCTAACTCTCTGTACTGAAGGGACTCATTTCTATCCCTATGCCCTCCCTTCTCAACTCCAATCCCTGCCCTCACCCTCCTTCATACATAACGATCAGAAGTACCTGTTTAACTCTTCCACTTTCTCCCAGTCCTCCTCTAATTATTCCCTCCTTCCCCTAAGTCTTGTAATCACTTGGCCAATCTTCCTCCTATCTCTCACATATCTAAAAATGTTTTATTACCACTCTTGGCCTGCTTTGCTATCCTTTCTTCCACTTTGCCTTTGCCTCTTAATTTCCTTCCTCGCTAGCCTCCTTGTTTCCCTGTAAACCTCCCTGTCCTCTGCCTTCTGCATTCTCTTGTATTTCCTAAATGCCTTCCTCCTGCTCCCGACCACCCATGCTACATCCCTATTGGACCGAAGTGGCCTCCTGCTACTTGTACTCTTCCTAACCTCCTTATGCACACATGTGTGGCTTGTACCCAATCTCTAACAGCTCCCCATAACTCCTCCACTTTGTTTGTTCCCCCATCCCTTCCATCACCTCCCTCACTAATCTTCTCATCTTCCTGAAGTCTGCTCACCTGAAGTCCAGCACCATTGTGCTGGTTAGGCATCCCTCCCTTCCTGCTCTCACCTTAAATCTGATGGTCCTATGGTTGCTATTCCCAACTCCTCCCCATCTCCACCTCCTCCACATTCTGCCCATTAGTCAGGACCATGTCCAGCAGGTTGTTCACTCTAGTTAGTTCTTTGACCAACTGTTGAAGGAACACCCCTGCAGCACCTCCAGAAACTCCTGCTTCTGTCGAAGCTGTGTCTGGGATGATCCAGTCAATGTCTGGGAGTACAGGTCTCCCACTAGTAGCGTTTCCCCTTTGAGAGCCATCCTTGCAATATCCTGCAACAACACCCTGTCCTGTTCCTCCCCTTGCATGGATGGTCTGCACACAACTCCAAGTCTCAGGAACTCCTCTGCACTTCTGCTTAGCATCACCCAAAGAGTTCAGTTTCCATTGTCCTCCTGCCCTTCATCACCTTTATGTCTTCCCTGATATATAGGCCACCCTCCCAATTCTTGTCCCTCCTGTCCTTCCTAACCAGTCTGAATCCCAGAATAGCTGTCTCCCATATGTGAAATTCCATCCACCACATCTCTGTGATTGCAATTATGTCCAGCCTATCTTGCTCAATGATGGCTATCAACTCTTCATCTTCTTTGTCAGTCTCCTTGCATTAACCACCAAGCCCTTCCACCATCTTTCCCCAACTCTGCTCACCCCATGGCTTGCCAGAGCTCATCCTTCAACCTCCCCTGGGAGGGACGATGGTCACCGGGCCCAGCTGTGGTATGGCCTGGCTTTGTTCCCAGTCCCCCTTCTCAGTTTAAATTATATTCTTTCTTGAAGAAATCCCCAGCCTGCATTTCAGCATGGCTGCCCCTCCTATTGAGATGCAACCTGTCCTTGTCAAAGAGACTCTTGTCATCCCAAGTTGCACCCCAGTCCCCTATCAGTCCGTATCCCATCTGCCTGCACCATCTCTCTAGCCAACCATTGAATTATTTCATCTTTGCTTCTGCTCTGTACTAGCCCTGGGTACCAGTAGCACCTCTGAAAAGCTAGAAATTTGTAGCTTAGTCCCCATAGAATCTAGCTGGTGCCTTAAATCTTGTCTGTACCACCAGGAGACTGCTGCCTTCCAGGTCATTCGTTCCCAAGTGGAACACCAGATGTATGTTCCTATCCTAATCCTTATCCCATGAGGAATGTGGTGGATTACCTCCAGCGCAGTCATTCCTGGGAAGCACTCAACTCACACCACACTACTTCTGCCCCTGATTCCCTTTAGGATAGAATCTCCAATCAGCAGCACTTTGCCCCCTATTTTTTTATTCACATGTCACAGCTCTCTTCCCCCTAGGTACCAGTGTCCATTCTGTCTTCCTGGCCCTTGTGGCCTCCTCCCAACCCCTTGCCCTGCTCCTTAGCCTCACCTTCTGACCCTTGCCCTGATCCCTAGTACCCTCAACCACATTGTCCCTCCTCCTGCTTACTTCCACCACTACCTCTGCTCCCACCTCAGACTCTCTATCCCTTGCCTCTTTGCTCCTATCTCCTGCCAGTGAAAATTTAGGTTGCCTTGAAGAGTAGGTAGCCTCCTCCAACTCCTTCACTCTTTGTCCAGCTATAGTTTTAACATATAGTATTGCATGACTAAATTCAGAGCTTACCATCAGCAATGCTTGTAAATCAACATGTTTCTCAAAAAAACACTGCAGTTTAGTATAAATCAATGTATTTTCTGTCTGTGCCCTTGATAAAAAGTAAGGCGATGTTAAATGGTGCTTGGCTGTAAAGTATACAGGCAGTTATTCTTTCTGCATAATAGGGCTTCATCTTGCTATTACATATGGCTGTAATTGATGGGGTTGTCATGTATGTAGCTGGATGTTTTAATGTTTGTATTTGGAAGTTTTAAAGTTTGGAATAGGATGTTTTGGGGAGTGGATTTTGAAGTTTCTGATGTTTGGATGCACATGATTTGATGTTCTAATGCCATGATTTTGGAGGATTTGGACATTTTGGAGAGGGTTGCATGTTTTGATGTTTGGATTTGGACTTCTGGGGCAGGGGATTTGAACATTTTTGTTTGGATTTAGATAGTTTGGGGAGGAAAACATGGATGATATATATAGAAACCCAGAAACAGAATATGACAGCAGATAAGGACCAACCGGTCCACCTAGTCTGCCCATTTCCTACTTGGTTTGGCAATCCCTATACATAGCTGGACTGCTGTTCCCCACTCTGCTGCACAGCAGGGTGCCTTTATGCTTATCCATGCACTTTTGAATGCCTGTCCTGTTTTCAATTCCACCACCTACACTGGTAGGCAGTTCCACAGATCCACCACCCTCTCCATGAAAAAATACATCCTAGCATTCCCCTAAGCCTCCCTTCCTCCAGGCTCATGTTATGTCCCCTTGTCCTTGTGCACTTTCTTCTCTGAAATATGCTCCCCTCCTGTACCCTGTTTATTCCTCTAAGGTATCTGAAAGTTTATCATTTCCTTCTCTCCCTTCTCTCTTCCAGTGAATAGATGTTAAGTTCCTTACATTTTTTCCTCCATAAGGCTTGTGGTGCAATGCATGCATCATTTTGTTGCTTTTCTCTGGCTGTTTCCATTCTGTCTATGTCCTTCCTGAGATCGTTCTCCAGAATTGGACACAATATTCCAGATGAGGCCTCAGCAGTGATCTATACAGTGGCATCTCCACTTCAATCCTCCTACTGGTTATTCCCATCCTATGCACCCCAGTATTCTGTTTGCTTTCCCACTGCTTTTTCATATTGTTTGGCTGACTTCAGGTCATTGGATATGATAACCCCAGGTCTCTCTCCCAACTTGTGGTGGCTAGAACCGCCCCCAATCCTGCATTCCTCTATTGGGTTGCTGTGTCCCAGGTGCATTATCTTGCGTCTTAGCATTGAAACCCAACTGCCAAACCCTTGACCATTCCTCAAGTAGTCTTAGGTCATTTCTCATTTTATCTAGCCCCTCCTGTGTGTCGACTCTGTTGCAGATCTTGGTGTCATCTGTGAACAGGCATATTAACCCTCAGTCCCTCTGCAATGTTGCTTATAAAGACATTGAAAGGAATGGACCCAGCACTGATCCTATGGCACCCGCTGGTCACCCCCCTTCAGATTTTATGCCATTTACTACCACCCTGTGGGTGCTGCCTTTAGCCAGTTTCCAATTCTTTTACCACTTTAGAGCCCAAATCCAGATTCCCCAATGTGTTAAGTAACCTTTCGTGTGTGTGTGTGTATATATATACATATATATATATATATATATATATATATATATATATATATATGTATGTGTGTGTATATATATATATATATATGTGTGTGTGTGTATATATATATATATATATGTGTGTGTATATATATATATATATATATATATATATATATATATATAAATATATATTTTGCATATGGATGTTTTTGGATGTTTAGGTAAGTTATTTTAAAATGTTTGGATATAGACTTTTTGTAAAATAATATCTCATTGCTTTTTCAATAATAGAGCTACAACATACAGTATAAGTCATTTCATTCAGGTGGTAGAGTCTATAGCATATATATAGATCAAATTCTAAAGATAAAAGAAATTATATTTTGATCAGCCCATGGTGGTAGCATGTCAAAAGGTGAACCAAGAATGGCAGCGTAGGGTGAAGGAACAATGGTGCCAACACTTCTGAGTGACCCTGGTTTTGCTCCAACCCGAGTTGTGTCCCCAGGTAGGAATCTAAATTAAAGTGGGTGTTAGTGGCAAGCCCCCAAGGGGTCTTGGTGAAGCACTCCACATGAAAACACTTTCTGAAAGTGTTCACCCTGTGAGTTCAGGCCGTTTTGACTGGTCGCCGTTATTCATTCGCCCTTTTTGACATGGAATCGCCCATGGCATATGTTATTTATGCAATGACAACTCCTCTCTAGTAAGGTCCAGAAGGGCCTACCACTCAAATCCTAATATTTAATACAATTAAAGTTTGTCAAGTTTGATTCTTGGCTTTTCTGTTTTTCTCCCAGTGGATCAATTTGCTGGTAGTAGTAATAGTAGTAGTAAATAGTAGAAAATTGTTTTATTCATTTTAAAATGAACAGGGATGTATAAACTCAACTGAGCCACAGGTTCATTTACAATGAGATCCCATAGTATATTTCACAGCATGAAGTCAACATTCCACTGGTCAATTATTTATTTATTTATTTGCTTTTGGTTATCGGGTAGGTTCTCTAGACAAGGACCTGTCTATTTTCAGGAATGGCAAAAATATAGAGTATAACAATAAATACATACATATATCACATAGAGAATTGTGTATGAGCAATCAGACACAACAAGTCTGTTTTTCAATTGAGTGGTTTCCGTGATAATGAGAGAACTTGAGAGAGCAGCTTGAGAGATCTTTTACACGAAACCAAAAGATCAAAAATGGATTTGTTTGTTTATGGTTGCTCATGCACAATCTCTTAATAAAAGTCTCCCAGTACTTACAACTACCTTTCTGTAGCATGATTCTTTACAGCGCAACTCACTTCCTGGTCTGCTTTCACCACCACGGCTGCTTCATTGTGCATGTTATTGTGCTGCAGTAGTGACATAACTAGCGCAGCACGACAACAATTTCATGTCACTACTGCAGCAGCAACAAGGAGATTCCTGTAATCAGTTTCATGTGGAATCATGTTCTACCATACATTATATTACAGTGGCACAGTAGCGCCACTATAGTTACAGTTAAGTAGGCAGTTTAATATTAAACCCCAAATTTTGCACGTTGATAACTTTGCAACCATTAAACAGATTTGCACAAAATTTGTCATACACAGTCTCAGATGGTGGATCTCTTGATTTGCCAATTTGTGTTTAAATTGGATTTGCAGTTTTTGTAGTAGTAAAGCACCAAAAATGAATTTTTCACCTTTTTGGCAAATGTCATGGTTATTTTCCAAGATCGCCTGCACACGTACTGTTTGTAATTTTGGCCTGAAATTGTCAGGGTGGAAAGAGAAAGGAACAATCCATCCTTGGTTTGGTGAAGAAATATTAATCCATTCAAAAGTTATTCAATTTTGAAATGTTGGGTTCTGAGCATGCTTAGTTCAGTCTTTGGGATAGATGCACAGTATGAAAAGGGATTTAGGGCTCATGAAAAGGGATTTTGACAGTTCATGCAGAGGATTTTAAAATCCTCTCTGTGAAAAAATTCCCTTCGCAATCCGCCATCTTGTATTCATTTTCCTCAAAACAAAATGTTATAACTTTATCTACAAATGTGTTCTGAAGAAAACAAAGCATGAGTTTTGTTCAGGTGGACATCCTCTACAAACCTATGCCTTTGGTTTACTTTACTTTAGTCACAAAATACCCACTTTAAATTTAAAATCCTTTTCGTGACTCGCCCAATGCCTTTAGTGAGGTGTCAAAATCCTTTTCACGAGCTGATCTCTTTTCGTGAGCTGTCACAATCACTTTCATGAGATGACAACCAGTTGGCCCTATCTCACGAAAAGGAATTGGCTCCACAAAAACAGATTACGACACCTGATGTAAAGGGATCAGCTCGTGAAAAGGATTCATTTCAAAAATCCCTTTTCGTGAGCTGTCAAAATCCTTTTCATGAGCTGTCAAAATCCTTGTTTGTGAGGGGATGACCAGATTGCCTTATCTCATGAACAGGATTTCTGAACAGGGACTTTGATGCCTCACAAAAGGGATTTGGCTCATCAACAGGGATTTTGACCGCTCATGAAAAGGGATTTTAAAGGTTGCTGTTTCTTTTCCAGTTCACTGCAAAGAAATGGTTAGGACTTTGGCTTGAAATTTGCAGGATACAAATGGGTTGTCCCACAGATGTGACTTATGCTCATTTGGTGTAAAATTATCATTGGTTCCATAGTTATGACATTCCAAAGTTGAGACACTTTCCATGAGATAACATTGTGGTAAATGAGGTGCCTTTCAGTGCCTATATCTCAAAACTGGTTCGAGATACAAATTTTGTTGTCGTAGATGTTTCCAGTCCATGATTACAACTGCAGTGGAATTTTTTCCAGGTGGCAACGGGTACTGAGATATTGCATTATTTGCCTGACAAGGGTTACTTGGAATGTGTCTAGGCCTGTGCTGCATCTCTACAATTAGAGGTGCAGCCATTTATCAATGAATAGGATGCACTTCAAAAACTAGTACTATAAATTCATTGCAAAGACTTTGTTAATGCATCAGTTAGGGTTGAATTGACAAAAGTAGGAAATGAAGGCATTAGGGTTGAGATCCTAACACCCCTTCACCCTACCACCCCACCCCACCCCCACCCTCCACAGACCAACATGTGAAAGTGTGTGCCTTGGGATTGTGGGGCATAATTCACACCTCATTCTCCTATACTGTTCCATATCAGCTTTTACACGTGAAATGGGGTGAGAGTTAAGCCCAACAACCCCAAAGAACACCCAATTGCCTGTTGGTCTGTAGAGGTGGGGATGGATGGTAGTGTGGAGGGTGTTAGGTCTCAACCCCTAATGCCTCAGTTCCCTACTTTTGTCACATCAACCCTTGCTGATGCATTAACAAAGGTTTTTTGCAATGAATAAAAATAACACGCCATGACTACACAGTATATAACACAAAATGCCATAAAATCTATAGGAGATACTGACAATAGTGATTGATATCTAGCTATTGGCAACAAGGTAAGCGTTTAATGAAATGTACAAACCCCTCTTTTTTTTTTTTTTTTTTTTTTTTGCTGTTGCTGTGCTTATTCAGATGAACACATTCTAATGAATCAATTCAAATCAATAAAGCTTGCTGAATACAGGTCCCTGTAATGACTTCCAAAATTTAGGAATTCTAGCAGGTGCCCTAGATTCTGATGATGCTTTGGAGTGTAAATTTTCATTTTGATGTTCCCAGAGTTTAAATAAATGAGTTAGTTATACTCCAGAAGCATTGTAATGTTAATAATTGCATTTATTAGTCTATTTTATTCATGCAGTCACTGTAAAAAATAATGATTCAAACAACATTATAAATAGATCATAAATGATGAAATCTAAGATTCTCTATTACAAATTCTGGTGAAAAAACTATTTTTCAATAAAAAAACACTAAGGGAATGAGTTTTAAAAGGATCTGTCAGAGATCTGCTCACTGCTGTTTTCAAATGCAAATCTGTTCAATCTGGTAGACCATTTATTAAATGACCTAACTGCATCTGTGCTTTATAGCCAAAAGAACAGACATACTGTAGCTTTGGCAGAAGTTGCTGCAAATCCCATCAATGTCAACTTGACCTTGACAAAGTGTTGGAGCTTGTGTCATGATGAAATGTCGGACTCCACTGGATGCTCCTGAGGGGTCATATTTGCACTTTTTCTGCACTTTAAATCTACAATGACGTTGAATATTTGTACAGTAATATGGATTTACTGAAGTGATATTTTAGGAGTTGAGTTCTAGATACTGTCTGTCTATAACCTTGGAAGTGGATCTGCAGCACCACAGTTGAGACAGTGGTACTTTTATCAAGATACAATGTTTTTGAGTCAAAATAGGGTAGCTGCAAATCCTACAATTGAGTTATAATATAAGAACTATGAATCAGTTTGTCAGTCTGGCAACTGGTGCTCATCTCCATATCATGTATAACTGTACTTAAAAATGTTGGGTCCAGTAAAGAATGCAAAGGACTCACCTGTCCAGACTGTTTTAATGTGAAGAGATTTCCATTTATTATAATCCTTTGTTTCCAGTTCTACAAACAGTTTCTAATATATTATATATATATATATATATATATATATATATATATATATATATATATATATATATATATATTATTCTACCAATTATAGAGTGTATACTGTATACGCATATGGTTCTGCATGTTATAAACTACAGTGGTCTCCTGTTGACAGTGTGAAAGGCTCTTTTGAAGTACAGATGACACAGTCTTCACAGCTTGTCTCTCAAAAATCTCCATACTAACATTACCAAAAATGTAATAGGAATAATCTGGCACTTTATTTCCCATTGCAGAACCCATATCTATAGTCAGATAGTCTAAGTTATTGTTCTGTAAGTGCTCAACAATTTGCTTCTTTTGATTGTCTCCTGCAGCATCTCTAATATTAGATATTAATGTTTTCTAGATTGTATTAGTTTTGGTTCTGTTTCAATGTCATTGGATATGTCAGAGGCCAGTACTTTATAAAAATGAGTTAAGTCTCTACAGCTAGTGAGTTCATTTACTAACTAGACGGTAGAGATGGGCTAAGTGGTCCCAATTTGCTCCATGAAGTGGAACACGGAGTGAAAGCAAATTGCAGAGTGCTCCTCAATGCGAAGCGGAGTACTTTATGCTATTAATGAGTAACGTGAGTCCATTGAAAACAGTGACTTTGCATTACTCCACCTTCCCAAACCACTACTCCACTAATTCTTAAGTAAGTACATTGAAAACAATGTACTTCGCCTTACTCGCCTTGTTTTAAGCTCCAAAGGCAAATTTTGCAGTGATTCATGGGATTTCAGGTCATATGGGTGCTAGATTGTTCTGCACAGCCTCAGTTTGGAGTAGTGTAGTAAGCTGTAGGAGACAATCTGCTCTGAGAGCTCTCTGTGATTCAAACCTTGTAAAACTGTTAAAAAGCCTTCTTGAGTCATTTTGATTGCTGAAACTTTAGTTCATCGATTATAGGAAACCCTCCTGTGCTCATATCATCGAGCATTTATTGTTTGTGTGTGTATTTTGAATGTTAATGTACAACATTCAGTCTGTGTACTGAGAGACAGTGGAAGTGTGCTTTGGAGGAAGGTGTATCTGTGGTGTAGGTAGATTAACTTGGAGAAAAGACAGTGCTTTCTGTTTTGGTGATATTTTTCTTGTATAACTGTGTTAATGTACACACAGTAATATTTTCAATAATTCTTGCCATTTTTTTCTGATTGTTGTGGTGCAGCAGTGCATAATTTTAGTTTGTTTAAAATATGTGGATATATTACTGAAGTTTTCAATTTGCTACACATTACTTTGTGTGTGAGTATGTGTGCTGATGTCATCAAATCAGACACCTTTATTGTGCCACATAGTTTCAGCAATGTGAACCTGCTATCCACTACAGCTGTGTAATTTTTGTACTTCTTTATGGTATCTTTACTGGTACTCATACTAGTGACTCTTACTGCAGCAATGCATTACACTGCCTCCTGCAGCCCGCCCCAACCAGCAAAGATATTCTTTTCCAGATTTGAATTTCTGATGGTGAGCACTGGTTAGGTGTTGTTCCTTTGCATCTGCATCTCTTCAGTGTCAGCACAATCTTAATTTGTCTGTACATTTGCATCTCATTAAGGCCCAATCTCCATCTCTAACTTAAGTCACAGTTGTTTCTTTGGCTTTCCTTCAGAGTACTGGACAGGTGTGGTGCATAATTCAGCATGAACATTGTACTCATTAATATGCATTTTTAAGTCAGGACCATCATCAGGAGTCACTGTGATACAAATCACGCTCTTCATCATCATGATCACAAATGCAGTCACAAATCATGATTTATGATCACGCCACAAATCACAACAGTAATTTTTTTACTGGTGGCAGGCCTCAGACAGCTGTTTCGAACCCACTCGTGAGGGAGCAATCTTAGACCTTGTACTCAAACGGGGCAGTCAGAGGATCTCAGATCTAGAAGTGGGTTGCCATCTGGGAACAAGTGACCATCAAACAGTGTGGTTCACGTTAAACTCAGCTACAGAGTCAAGCCACACAAAAGTGAGGGTACTGGACTTCAGGAGGGCTGACTTTGGCAAGATGGGAGAGTGCCTCAGAAAAGCGCTAGCAAACAGGCTAGAAGGAGGTGTGGTGCAACAATGGGGAATCATCAAAACTGCCATCACAGAGGCAACAAGCCTTTGTGTGAAGCAAATAAACAAATCAAAACAAAAGAAAAAGCCACTATGGTTCTCAAAAGAGTGGCTGTGAAAGTCAGGAAGAAAAGATAGCATTCCAGAAGTATAAGGAAGCACAGAAGGAGCAGGACAGAGAGCTGTACCAGTTAAGGCAGAGGGAAGCAGGGAGGAAGTCAGAATAGCAAAGGCCCAAACTGAGGAAAAGATAGCCAACCGGTTAAGAAGGGGATAAAACCTTTATAGGTACATCAGCGAGCGAGAAAGACAAAGGAGGCTAGTGAGGCTGAATAGAATGAACGGTGGGTGGGCAGAGGGGACAGTGAAAGCAGGGATACTGAACAAATATTTTGCTCAGTATTCACAAAGAGGAGGGGAAGTGCTTAATCCAGTTAACAGAGGCACTCTTGATAGGGGGTCGATCCCAGTCCTTTCACAGAAGAAAGGGTTCTGCAAGAACTCCTAAAACTGAAGGTGGACAAAGCAATGGGGCCAGATGGAATTCACCCCAGAATTCTAAAGAATTAAGGGGAACTAGTGAACCACTGGCTACTCTTTTTAATAAATCATGGAGGATGGTGGTACCCGAGGACTGGAGGAAGGCAGATGTGATTCCCTTCACAAAGTGGACAAAGACAGAGGCAGGAAACTACAGACCTGTCAGTCTGACCTCTGTGGTAGGGAAAGTGATGGAGTCACTTCTGAAGGAAAGAATAGTTGAGTACCTAGAGGCTAGTGGGCACAGGACCAAAGGCAGCATGGGTTCACAGTGGGAAGGTCATGTCAGATGAATCTAATGGATTTCTTTGACTGGGTGACCAAAGTAGTAGACCAGGGAGGGCTGTGACATGGCCTACCTAGACTTTAGCAAGGCATTTGACACAGTCCCACACAAAAGATTAATAGTCAAATTAACCAGCCTGGGAGTGGGTCCCAAGGGGTAGCCTGGGTAAAACATTGGCTGGACAACAGGACACAGAAGGTAATTGTAAATGGAGTCCACTTTGAAGAAGAGAGGGTTACTAGTGGGTACCGCAGGGTTCAGTATTGGGTCCAGTCCTTTTAATGTCTTCATATGAACATTGCAGACAGACTGGAAGGAAAAGTATGCCTCTTTGCAGATGACACAAAGATCTGCAACAGGATTGATACACAAGGAGGTGTGAAAGGATAAGAAGGAACTTGGCAAGGTTGGAGGAATGGTCAGAAGTATGGCAGCTTGGATTCAATTCAAAGAAGTGCAAATAATGCACCTGGGAAACAAGAACCCAGGGAAGAATACGTAATGAGGGGAGGTAGTAACAACAACAAAAAGGAAAGGGCCCTGGGGTAATCATATCAGATGACCTTAAGGTTAGCAAGCAATGTGAGAAGGCAGTAGGGAGGGCTGGGGGTATACTGGGATGCATAGGAGAGGCATCAGCAGCAGAAAACTGGAAGTTGTTATCCTCTGTACAGACAGTTGGTGAGACCCCATCTGAGTACTGTGTCCAGTTCTGGAGACCCCATCTCCGCAAGGACATAGACAGGATAGAGGCAGTCAAGAGGAGGGCAACTAAATGGTGCAGGGTCTGCAAGAGAAGCCATGTGAGGAGAGACTAAAGGAGCTTAATATGTATACCCTTGAGGAAAGAAGGGAGGGGGACATGATATAAACTTTTAAGTACCTCAGTGAATCAACAAAGTCCAAGAGGGTAGCATCTTTAGAAAAAGAGACGTGCAAGAACAAGGGGACACAATTTAAGGATGGGGGCGGTTCAGGGCAATGTGAGAAGTATTATTTCACAGAGAGGGTAGTGGATGCATGGAACAGCCTTCCTGAGGAGGTTGGGGTCTAAAACTGTTGGAGAATTCAAGAATGCATGGGACAGACATAAGGCAATTCTTGTGGGGGTAGGAAGAAATAGGCTGTTGGTTAACTAGGATCTCGGCCTATCCTGTAGGTAGGAAATGGGCAGACCAGATGGGCCAAGCAGTCCTTATCTACCGTCAAGTCTATGTTTCTATGTTTCTATGTATTGTAAGCCTGTTTTGTAGTATCTCTCCATGCTTCACCACCCCACCATTGTAGCTTCCATTAATGAGTGTTTTAAGTCGGGAGTTTTGTGCCACACCCTCATCGGGGCCCAGGAAGTACAGCTGTAGGCATTCGGATTTCTTTATCATCACGGTCACAAATGCAGTCACAAATCACGATTCACAGTAATGTCACGAATCACAACATTAATATTTTTACTAGTTACTTGGATGTATTGTAAGCCTGTTTTGTAGTATCTCTCAGGCTTCACCACCCCACCATTGTACTCATTAATCAGTGTTTTTAAGTCAGGGGTTGTACAGTGTCTGTAGTACATACACAGACTGGAAAGAAAACTGCACCCATGCAGTTTAGCACAGTATACTTCCACTGCTCAGAATACATATGGAAGACAACAACAAAAAGGGCATAATTACATACAAGGGTCGGGGATGGTGGAGGAATACATTTTATAACACAGCAAGGAAGGTGTGGGGGGCACATAGTGTGAGGGGAAAAACTAATGGGATCCCATGGTGATCCAGCAGCAGTTCCAGCATGGACATAATTTGCAACTGATATCCCTCTATATAAGAAAAATAAAATTTACAGAAAGAACAAATTAAGTGAAAAAGAGTACAGACAGAAAAGACAAAATATGTAGCTTTTAAAAAGCTGTTGGGTCTAAATCAAAGTTTAAGTCTCCTCCTTGTTCTGATCTCAAAGTATCAGCGGTCACAAACACACTCTCTCTCTCTCTCTCTGTCTGCACAGGAGAAAGTAAAAGTGTCTGCTTGTATGATTCACTTTCTTCCTGCCTAGCAAAGAGCATGTGACTTACAGTACTGTAAGCCATGTGATGTGGGGCTGCCAAATCTGAAACACCAAGTGGATCATTTATAATCATAATGAGGAACGAGAAGTCCATTAAAACAATGACTTTGCCTTACTCGCAATGCCATTCCGCCTTAACGTGAAGTGGTAATGACAAGGTGGAGTGAGCACTTTGATTGCCCACTCGCATAGCGGAGTGGCAACACGGTGTCCACTTTGAGTTCACTTACCGGTGGAATTTAAATTTGCTGCATCTCTACAGGACAGTTCAGTTTTTGCACAAAGTTTGAGTGTTTCATTTTCTTATTTCATGAGTTGAACAACTAATATACTTATTTTCCCTTGGGAATTATGGATATTTGGATTTAAATGTTTTGGGATGCTTTAATTTTGACGTTTTGTACTGCTAAATGTGGTGTCTTTTTTTTAATTATACTTTGTATTGTCCCTGAACCTGAATGTATTTATTAAGCTGTTTAATCTAGGAGAAAACATACAGGGATACATTGGGAATCACAATTACAGATGTGTCCTGGTGAGAAAGGATCGGATAACAACGTAGTATAAATTCACAGACAATAGATTGCCTCAAATTAAATAAAACAAGCAATATTATTATCTGCTATACATTTTACTACTGCTTTGAATAACTATATTTAAAATTAAATGTGTGCCTTGTATAGCCGCTTGATGTTGCAATTATGTTTGACAACCCAGCAGGAGTGAGTGCTTGTGTTTTTGTACCTTTGTACCACTGCTCATACCTGAAAAGGTGCCTTTGGCACTAGTGTATTCACCTGGAAATCAAAATAAACTAATTATCTAAAGTACAATCCCATTTATCTGAATTCCCCCATGGACATGTTAATAGTCCAGTTAAACAGGAGTTCAGATGAACGGATTTCTAGGTAACACAGTGCTGCTGAAACTTAGCACCACAAACACAAAACACTTCTGTACTACATCACATTTCAGGTTAATACATCACACTTTATTACTTAGCAGGCTCAAAACAAAATGTCTCAGAACCATTAAAAATCAGTACTGCAATTAAATCAGGCAGTTACTTTTTAGAAAAAGTCAGTTGCAGTTTTTGTTTCGGGGCTGGTGCGCTTTTTACTTGCCCATGGCTATAGGTTCCTCAGCAGCATTAGCTCGACAGGAGTGCTGTCCGGGTTGGGTTTCTAGATAGTTCAGGCATTGCTCAAAGCAGGCTGCAGCCTCCGAGTGACTCACTGATGGTGGTAATGGCACCAGTACTTCTTCCTTCCTCCTCCAAATCTGGCATTGGGTCCTGTGTACTCTGGAACCATGTTTACGATTGCCTCCTCATAGAGAGTTTCATGGTCATCCTCTGGCATCAAATGACAGCCATTCCTGCAATTGTGATGCTGTAAGTGGTTCCTCTGGTTACTGGACAGCAATCTCCTGCAGTTCCACCTCTTCTGATTCCTCTGTCTCAATTAGGTTGTCAATTTCAGAATCACTGTTTTCTTTTAAACTGTCATCAGCTGTAAACTTTATTCCCGATTTGCCATAAGACTTTGAATAGTCTCAGGCTAGACATTTTACCATGCTCTGCAAGATTGTAGCAGACATCCTTGACAGCAAGCTTCTTTATGATCTCGCACAGAGGGGCAGACTCATTCTCCTCCGATAGCACAGATTGCAACAACCTTTTCCTGTAGTTGTGCTTCATTATCTCAAGGATGCCTTGATCCCATAGTTGGATACTGGAGGTTGTGTTGGGAGAAAAGGAAAACACACTTGATCTCACCATCTCTAGTTCTGACAGGTGGGATTTGGTGGGAAGGTGCATTGTCTAGTAAAAGCATGGCCTTCAATGGCAACCTTCTGGAACACAAGTGTGACTTAATTGAAGGGACAAACTGATCATGAAACCACACTTTGAACAAATGGGAATTCATCCAACTGTTACTCTGGGACCCATACATCACCGGAGAGTTTCATATTAACATGCTTGAAACATCTAGGCAAACAGGACTTGGCAATCATTTAGAGCTTCAGTTTATGATGCCACTAGCATTAACGCATGCAAGGATGGTTACCCTTTCTTTATTTTTTTAAAACCTGGGGCTTCACATCCCTTCCCCCATGGTCAAGTGTCTTATCAGGCAAATACCTCCAAAATAGCCCAGTTTTATCTGCATTTTATACATGCTCGACACTGAGACCCTAAGACAATATGATTTAAGTTAGTCTCTGCATGAAGGGTGCTACACCTTCTTCAGCTGCACTCAGTCGCTCACCACAAAGTTTCAGCTGATGGATGCCATGCTGTTTTTAAACCAGTCCTGCCATCCATCACTGGCAGTGAAAGTGTGTTACTGCTTAGCTTGTTGTGGAACTGCAGGGCTTTTTCTTTCAGTAGTGACCCTGATATTGGGGTGCCCTTTTCCCGTTCCTGCTTGAATCACACATAGATGGCTGAATCCTGTTCTTTGTCTGCCACAGGTCTGCATATTTTTTCACCCATCACCAGCAGATGTAGACTCCATTGTGGAAGTGAAATTTCAATTTTTCTTTAGCCTCCTTAATGTCAAACACAGTGGATTTTCCCCTCCATACTCTGCCACAAGAGCAACTGCCTTCTCTCCGCTTTCCTGGCCCTCTGCAATCCTCATTTTCTGAGCAGGCTTAGCACTGCTCAGTTTCATTTAGACATGACTGAGCTATGCTGAGCATGGAGGGCAATGAAACATTATAAAATGTTCTGTGCAGTAAACAAGAATAACAGAACCTGTTTGTCAATTAGCAGTGTGGTCTGACCAAAACTGTAATCACTCTAAGTAACTGACAAGCATTCATTAATTGATTTTGACAGGCACAGTGGGTTCTAAAGGGTACTAATTGGGCACTAATTGGAGGTGACTGACAGTGAATGAATGAGTGATGGGGACACAGTGGAAGTCTGTAAAATAGGGAGTTCTGGATAAATGGGATCCGAATCAACAGGATTGTATGATATGTAACACAGCACAAAAACAGTCAGTGCAAATATGTAACAAACTATTAAAGAAGGAGTGCCACAGTTCTAATGATGATAAATGTAGGCAGGAGCAAAGTGAGAGCTCAATCTCCCTCTGATATTATGGATACTATGTTCACACAAATAACAAATCATAGTCTATTCTAAATATAGTGACCCAAAAGCTGTTCTATTAGTGTTTACTATGCCTCCTCTTAAACTATCTCACAAATGAGATTCAACAATGAAGTCCAGTCTGACCAGTCTAGTGATAACTCAGGTCGATGTTAAATATCTGTTAGCACTTCCCAGAAGAGTGTGGACATTTACCTACTGTTCTAACCAAGTTTGCCCCATTTCCTAATCAAAGGTGTGGACTCTGTCTGCTGTAGCTGAGACAGAGAACAGCCACCAGCGTCCTTAAAACAAGAAGGTGATTTAATAGAGTACACTGATTTGAAATCTTAATGTTGGGGACTGTGTATATAAATAGAAGTCAGTGTTTTGGTTCTTTGTTTTGGGGTTGACTTTACTTAGTGTAACTTTTATTTGCCAGGGAGGAAATCTAGGTGGAAGAATATATGCAGTCATTTGTGACTAGACCTGTTACTTAAACTCTGTGAAATAGGTATCTGAAAGGAAAGAAGGCACTCACTGGGGTGGTGAGTCAGAGTTGTATTTGATTGTTTCTGGAGGGCATGGGCTTAGTCCCACCCACCTTGTCCCTCACCACACCTACCCCAAGCACATCATTTCCTTTATATCAGGGTTCTGACATCACTTCCCAAAAGTGCAAAGGACATACACCTGTTCACATCCTTAAAAGCACAGCACACAGAACAGGGGGTAAACACACTCACATGCACTAAAAATCTTAAATAGGAAGGAGACAGACATATGGGGAGTGGTGCAGTGCATTGGCTATGGAGTGGCAGTCTTCCACAAGATGTTCTGGAGGCTGCATTGCTGCCCCATTTGCAGGCACTCTCTGGTCTGAGGGGAGGTTACCTGTCTCCATGCTGACTGGGTGAGGATTTGAGAAACCTCCTCCCCACCCAGGGACCAACCAGGCCACCACTACTGCCTCAGAGGTTGCCAAGAAAGAGGGTGGTTGGACCACGGTGGGCTCAGGGTGAGGGTGGTGGAACAGAGGCGCATCCCTCCAGTTGTGCATCTCCACAATTCATTCGACATTCTGGTGGAGCGTGGTTTCCTATGGAGGCACCCACAGTGGAGACCAAGAGGATGCTGGGAACCTCCACAATGAAGACCCACAGGAGGGTGGCACAGGACCCCACTGGGAGGAAACAACTCCTGGTGGGGACTCAATCATTAGGAGGGTAGAACTGTGGGATGGAGGGACAGGGAGGTAGGGTGCCTGCCCAGTGCCATGGCTTGAGGGACAGGAAGTGAATCAGGATTGTGGAGCAGCTGCATGGGGAGGGAGCTGGATGTCATTGTCCACCTAAGGACAAATGACCTGACTGTGAATGGAATCAGAACAGTGCAGCAGGAATTTGTATAGTTGGGGAGGGGCCTTAGACAAGTAGCATGCATGGTAACTTTCTCAGACTTGCTGCCTGTCTATGGCATGGGTAAGGCTAAGGTACTCCACACCATGGGATTCAATAACTGGTTAAAAACTTGAGTGGAACTTAGGGATTTCACTTCATTGGGAATGGGTGTCCACCTGGAGGGATACAGACCTATATTGGCATAATGGTCTGCATCTGTCCGGGAGGAGAACCAGAATCTAGGTGATAGGTTTAAATGCTTCATTGGCAAGCATTTAAACTAGCCAAGGGGAGGCACTGCTGAGAATTAGGAAATCCCAGCTCCCCACAAAACAGAGTAGTTAATGAAATAGACACAAAGGTAGAGAAGTCAGTAGGAGCAGGACAGGGTAAATTCAGAAAAGGCAAGGCAGTAAAATAGGGATGGGCCTAAAAGGGGTAAGGCCATCAAAAACGGAGGGTGATGAGTACCAATGCCCATAGTCTGTGTAACAAGCTCCCTGAACTAGTAGCCTGGATGGAAGAGGGATGCCTGGATATCGTGGCAGTCACAGAAATATGGTACACAGAGAACCATGACTGGGATGTCAACATATCATGGTACACAATCTACAGGGGTGACAGGGAGGGTAAAGAAGAGGAGAAGTAGCTTCTACATAAGGGAAGAAATCAAAGCAACATATCTAAAGGGTAAACAGGGAGGGAGGAGGCACTGTGGGTCACTCTGGAGACAGGAAATGGCACCGCAATCCACACAGGGTTTGTTTACAGACCCCCTCTCAATGGGAGGCAATAGAAAAGGAAATGATAGAAGGAATCATTAGAATGGTAGAAAAGGAGAATATTGATGATGGGGACCTGAATATGCCAGATGTTAACTGAGCACCTTTACTGTAGCCACATCCAAGAGCAGGGTCATTCTCGATGCCCTATGGGGGCATGCCTCAAACAGCTAGTGCTGTAACCACTCAGGAGGGAGCAATATTAAACCTAGTGCTCTCAAATGGAAATGGAGAGAAGATCTCAGATTTAGAAGTGGGTAGCCATCTGGGAACAAGTGACCACCAAAGAGTGTGGTTCACAATAAACACAGCTGTAGAGTCGAGTCTATAAAAGCAAGAGTGTTGGACTTTAGGAGGGTTGACTTTGGAAAATGGGAGAGTGCCTCAGAAAAGCACTAGCAAACAGGCAAGAAGGAGGGTGGAAGAACAATGGGAAAAATCAAAACTGCCATTACAGAGGCATCAAGCCTTTGTGTAAAGCAAATCAACAAAACAAAGGAAAAAGCCACTATGGTCCTCAAAAGAGATGATAGGGAAGGTTATGGAGAAAGGATAGTATTCAGGAAATATAAGGAAACACGGTACTTATGCGGATGGTCTGCCCATCAATCCAGCTATCCTCCTTCCATGCTGGCCTCATAGCTCTAAACTCCAACCAGTGATGGTGGCCATCCAAGGACCACTACATGGAAACCTCAGAGCTCCATGCTCTATTACAAGTTTCTAGTGACCCTCCTGCTGCTACTTCTGGCGACATAGAGACAAACCCTTGGCCATCTACCACCCCAAATACAGGGCCATCCACTACCCCTCAATCTACCTCATAGACTAAAACTGATGCATTTAAACATCTGCAGCCTGCTTAATAAATCATATTGCTGCAGCCAACTATCATCTCCCTAAAACCTGATGTCCTGATTATCTCCAAAACTTGTCTCAAGCTCCACATCAAGGATTTTGAAATCTCTATCCCAGGCTACTCTACTATCAGGCACGACCAACCTGGCAGCAGAAGGGTGGTAGAATAGCTATGTATATCTCTTCTACCATCCAATTCACCCTGTCAATTTATCAAAACTATCTCACCCAATAGAGGCAATATTAATTAAACTCTCCTCCCCATACTACCCCATTATTTATAGCAGGGTCTTACTGCTCTTGAAACCATGATACCAGTTATCACGGAACACCTAGACTCCTGAAACCTCTCGCCAAGGGTGGTGAGCTCCATATCCTAATGGATTTTAATTTAAAATGGCTATCCAACACCACTTCCAAGTTCTGTAACCAAATTGCTGCACTAAACCTGTCGCAACTGATCGCTGAACCCACTTGACTAAACAAAAATCAAAAAACCATTCCCTTCTGGACTGGGCCTCACCTCCCACTGGCATCGCATAATTGCCTCAGGCACCCTACCCAACTCACTAAGTGATCACCATATGATTTACTTAATCCAAAAATCTTCCGGCCAAAAGCCCCCAGCACCATTCTCTCAAGGTCATTTAAATTCCTGGACCTGCTGCGCTCCCTAAATACCCTGACAGTCACTGACTTGTCCTCAGCCACAGGGGCCTCTTCTATCAATGACATGTGGCTCTATTTTAAACTCAGGTTCCTGGCTGCATGGGACATCCATACACCTCTCAGACGGTCTCGGTGAGGGGTGCCCACTTGCCATAAATCACTGCTGACATCTTGTCCCTCACCAGAGTCGGAGACCATGCCTGGAAGATTTTCAAGGACTCCAGTTCTCCTGTTGACCACGCAACATAGCAATCCTTACACAACACCTGCACTAGGCAACTCAGGCATGCTAAGGCATCTTACTTACTTTAAATATTCCTTCCAGGCTAACATAAACCAACCATCTAAATTCTGGAAAGTGGTCAAATCCTCTTCTCCTCACCCTCTCAGCCCCCTCACTTGCATTAAATGTAGGTGGTATGGTAATAACTGACCCTCTAGCAGTAGCAACCAAATTTAATTCTAATTTTACAAGCTGCACCTCGGCACTGCTGTCTGCACTCCCCCTTTCAAGCCCCAACCCCCAGCCACAACCACTCAAGCCCATTCCTCCTGCCCCTCCTTCTCCTTCTCCTTCTCCTTCTGTCAAGTCTCACCTCAGCAGTCTTAAAAGCTTTGATCTTCTTAAACCTAACAAAGGCAAATGCCCCACCAGGCTGGATTCCAAGATGCTTTACCTAGCCGCCCTGCAATTGCCACCCCTCTGGCTGATCTCTATAACCTCTCCTTCTCTCTTGCTTTGATTCCCTTGGAATGGAAACATGCCACTGTCATCCCACTCCCAAAGGGAAGTGATTCCTCTGACCCAAGTAACTACCATACTATTTCCTCCTCCCCATTCTGGTGACACTGCAAGAGAAACTAGTTTTTCCCAACTCTCCTCATTTCTCAGCTCCTCCTCCTCCTTCTTCTCACCCTGCCAGTCTGGCTTCAGAAAGTCCCACTCCACAGCCACCTCACTCCTACAGATCACAGATTCCATCTCGGATGACATGGACAAGGGTCTCATCACCTCCACTATTTTTGTAGACTCGCCAAGGCATTTGACACAGTTTCTCCTGCAGTCCTGCTAGATAAGCTCTCCACTGCTGGGCTATCTGCCAAGGCCACCAGTTGGTACCACTCCTACCTGGTAGGCCAATCCCAATCTGTCAGAACTGGTGGTTCCACCTCGCCCTCCCTCCCAGTTACAACAGGAGTCCCACAAGGGCTCGATTCTTGGCCTGATCCTATTTTCCATCTTCCTAAATGACCTGCCCACTACCTTCCCACTCACATCCATGCACATGTATGCAGACAACATGGTCTTTTATGCTTTTGGTCCTCAACCACTGATGTAGCGACCAACTTGCAGAAGGACTTCAATCAAGTTCAGCTCTGGTTTTACACTAACCAGCTATTACTCAATGCCAAGAAGACTGTCTCCATGATCTCTGGCACAGGGCAGAGACTCTCTTGGCTTAAAACCACCCCTCCTTCCACACCCTGGATGGGACCATTTTGGAGGCTTGCACCTCCTTTAGATATCTCAGGGTCTGGCTGGACCAGCATCTCAACTTTTCTGAACACATCGATACCATCCACAAAAACTTTACCCCAAACTGAGTGCTCTCTATAGCAATCATAGTTGCATCCCATGTCAGCTCATAAGGCACACATAAAGAAAATGATTCTCCTATCTTTGACTATGGGGATGTAGTTTAAAGTGCCATTGCCAAGTCCAGGCTAGCCAGACTGGACCACCTTTCCACTTTTTCTGAAGATTTTCCACTGATAGTCCATCATCCTCATACCACTGTGACCTCTATCTATCTCTAAATCTGCCCTCACTCCATGACCACTGACAGGCACACTGCACCAAGCTCACAGCTAGTACTGGTCCCAGTCCTTGCCTCCGTACCCTGAGGCAATGCTTGTGACCTATACTCCTCCTGCATATTCCTTGAGAAATGCAGACACCCACCTCCTGTCAGTTCCACATATGTCCTCATTGGCAGGACAAGTAGCCTTCAGACATCGCATGTCCAAATTATGGAACTCCCTCCTGCAAGCACCTGGCTGATGACCCCCTCCCAGAGCCTCAGTCACCTGATAGATGAATACTTCTCCACACCATGTGCATGTGGCTAGAAGTGCCCATAAATGTTTTTCACTCCAGCCTTGAACCAGCTTTCTGTCAAGCACACTCTGATCCTGTTCCTGGATTTTCTTCTGTACTATTGTATCTCAAGTGCTGCTATGCTATGTATTAATTAATGTATGTAAAATTAACTTATTTTCTACTTAGGCATGTTCTGTATATACCACCATTTATTGTGTTGCAGTTTTGTACGTTATGTGTTATACATCTGTCACTACATTCCCCCTGCCCCAGGACTCAATTGGAATCGAACAGTACTCTGCTCAGTGTACTCTCCTGGTAAAACTTTTCAATAAATAAATAAATAAAAAGAAGGAGCAGGACAGAGAACAATATCAGTTAAAGCAGAAGGAGGCAGGGAAGGCAGTCAAAATAGCAAAGGCCCAAACTGAGGAGAAGATAGCCAACTCTGTTAAGAAGGGGATAAAACCTTTTATAGGTACATTAGGGAGTGAAGAAAGACCAAGTGAGGGACACTGAGGCTTAATAAAGGGGAGTGAATGTGGGCAGAGGGTGACAGTGAAAAAGCAGGGATACTGAGCAGAATACTTCTGCTCAGTATTCACAAAAGAAGAGGAGGGAGGTACCTAAACCAAACAATAGAAATACTCTGGATAGGGGTTTGATACCAATCCATTCACAGAAGAAAGTGTTTTGAAAGAACTCTTAAAACTGAAGGTGGACAAAGCATTGGGGCCTGACGGGATTCACCTCAAATTCTAAAAGAACTAAGGGAAGAACTAGTGACACCACTTACTACAAATCATGGGAGGATGGGGTGGTACCTGAGGACTGGAGGAAGGTGGATGTGATTCCACTTCACAAACGTGGGAGCAAGACAGATGCAGAAAACTACAGACCTGTTAGTTTGACCTCAGTGGTAGGTAAAATGATGGACTCACTTCTGAAGGAAAGAATTGTTGAGCACCTACAGCCCAACAGGACACAGGACCCAAAGCAGCATGGATTCACAGTGAGAAGGTCATGTCAGCATACATGTGATATCTCCCTCTTTGTGCAGGAGACTCCTGTTTTTTGACTGAACTCCCTCTCTCCCTCCCAGAAACAAAATCTCCTGCTTAAGTAAAATTATGTCCAAAATATCCATTCATGTTTGTTTTGGCAGATAAAGACACATAGAAAGTAAATTAGTGATCAGCAGTGTAAGTAATAATATTGTACAACTAGTTGTTGATTCATTTTAGTGCTTAATCTTGACAAAATGAAATATATTAAATGCTTTTATTCTTATTTTTTGCGCCATATAAGGACAAACTCATGGCGTTCTGGCATCTCCCTACTAGTAGGCCAATCTCCTACTAATTTGACCCAAATCTCCCTCTTAAGCAAGTTGTACATATCACATGTATGTGTCAGATGAATCTAATAGATTTCTTTGACTGGTGACCAAAGTAGTAGACCAGCAAGAGACTGTGGACATGGCCTATGTAGACTTTAGCAAGGCATTTGGCACAGTCCCACACAAAGATTAATAAACAAGTTAGCCAACCTTGGAGCCGGTCCCAAGTTGGTAGCCTGGATAAAAAATTTGCTGGAAAACAGTACACAGAGGTTATAGTAAATGGAGTACACTCTGAGGAAAGGGGGTTACTAGTGAGGTACTGCAGGGTTCAGTACTGGGACCAGTCCTCCTTAATGTCTTTGTAAGTGACATTGCAGAGGGACTGGAAGAGAAAGTATGTCTCTTTGTGGATGACACAAATATCTGCAACAGGGTTGATACACCAGGTGGGGTGGAAAGGATGAGAAGGGACTTGGCAGGGTAGAGGAATGGTCAACTGTATTGCAGCTTAGATTCAACGCAAAGAAGTGAAAAGTAATGCACCTAAGAAACAAACACCCAGGGAAGAGTACGCAATGGGGATGAAATGCTAACAACAAAAATAGAAAGGGACCTGGGGTAGTCATATCAGATGACCTAAAGGTGGGCAAGCAATGTGAGAAGGCAGTAGGGAGGGCTGGGGGATACTGGGATGCATAGGAGAGGCATCACCAGTAGAAAACAGGAAGTTATCCCTCTGTACAGACAGTTGGTGAGAACCCATCTGAGTACTGCTTGAAGTTCTAGAGACCCCATCTCCACAAGGACATAGACAGGATGGAGACTGTCCAGAGGAAGGCAACTAAAATGGTGCAGGGTCTGCACCAAAAGCCATATGAAGAGAGAGAGAGAGAGACCAAAGGAGCTTAATATGTACCCTCGAGGAAAGGAGGGAGAAGGGGACATGATAGAAACGTTCAAGTACCTCAAGGGAATCAACAAAGTCCAAGAGGGTAGCAGCTTTCAGAAAAGAGATGTACAAGAATAAGGGGCACCATTTGAAGATAGTGGGGGACGACTCAGAGGTAATGTGAGGAAGTATTTTTCCATGGAGAGGGTTATGGATGTATGGAACGACCTTCCTGAGGAGGTTGTGCAGTCAAAAACAGTGGAAGGAATTCAAGAATGCATGGGACCGACATAAGACAATTCTAACAGGGAGTAGGAGGAAGTAGGCTGTTGGTTAACTAGGATTCACTAAGTAGGGAAATGGGCACACTAGATGGGCCAAGCTGTCATATCTGCCATCAAATTATAAGTTTCTATATAAACATAGAAACATAGAAGCTTACTGCAGAAAAGGACTGCAAGGCCTATCCAGTCGGCCCATTTACCAATTGCCCCTGCTGTCTCTACTAGGTCAGTGGCCTCAGCTATGCCCCCTCATACTGCATATATGATTCCCTTGTGCCTATTCTATGCCCTCTTTAATCCCTCCACTGTCGTGCTCCCCGCCTCCTGATGCAGGGCATTCCAAGCATCCACCACCCTCTCTCTGTAAACAAGAACTTTTCACGTTACCCCTTATGCATCCCCTCCAATTTCATGTCATGCCTCTAGTTCTGTTGTACTTTTTTACTGCTATCCCTTCCACCTTATTTATGCCCTTAAGATATTTGAAAGTTTCAATCATGTCCCCCTTTCCGTCTCTGCTCCAATGTGTACATATTTAGATCCCTAAGTCTATCCTCATATGCCTTGTCGTGCAGACCCTGGACCATCTTAGTTGCCCTCCTCTGCACTGTTTCCACCCTGTCAATATCCTTATGCAGGTGCAGCCTCCAGAACTGCACCACGGTACTCTGAGGTGAGACCTAACCAGCGTCTTGTACAGTGGGATAACCATCTCTCTCCTACGACATAATACCCCTCCTGTACACCCTAACATCCCACTAGCCCTCTGACCTGGTTTTGCAGTCCATTTGGTGGATTTAAGGTCATCTGATATCATGACCCCAAATCCTTTCCTCCCTAGTGACCGCCAACAACTCAGCCCCCAGTGGTAGCTCTCTCCAGGGTCTCTGTTCCCCATGTGCATGATCTTGCACTTTTCATGTTAAACCTAACTGCCATACCTCAGATAATTTCTCCAGCTTTTCCAGGTCTTGTTTCATTCTCTCTACATCCCCTGGAGTATTTCTGCTATGTCTGCTATGAAGACATTGAGAGGACTGACCTTAGGACTGACCCTTGTGGCATACCACTGGTGACTTCCATTTCTTCCCACTGTGTGCTATTTACCACCACCCTCTGCCTTCTGTTGAATAACTCATTTCTAATCCAGTTCACCAACCTGTGTCCCACCCCTAGACTCCTCAGCTAGTTTACCTGCCTTCTATGTTGGACTGTGTCAAAGGCTTTGCTGAAATCAAGGTAGGCAATATCCACCTCCCTCCCTGGTCCATCAACTTGGTCACCAAATCAAAGAAATCTATCAGATTTTTTGACAGGACCTTCCCACCATGAACCCATGCTGTCTTGGATCCTGCATACCAGTGGATACCAGGTGATCCACAATACATTCCTTAAGCAGTCTCTCCATGATCTTCCCCACAGTTGTAACCAATACATTCACCTGGTGCATTATTTCTAAGTCCACATCTGGGCACTGTGAATGGCAAATTACTGGCAATGTTCTTTCACCAAATGATGGCAACTTTCTACTTCACCGGTGGACTGGTAACATTTGAATGACTGATTAGAGTTTAGTCACGTACTGAATATGAAGCAAATACTATCATTTATATACTGGCAAAAAAATTGGAAAACTTCACTCTCTGAGAGACATCACTTGACCATGCATTACATTTCTAGCACCACACAGTCAGGTGATATATCTAATTACTAAGGCAAAATAGCCTCATCACCTATTAAATCAGGAGATATATAATACAGGGTCATGGTAACACCCCTAGTTAGGACTAGGTAGGGTATTCATTGTCATACCTCTATCTTTACACCTTAATAGCTTTGACAGTGTTTGAAAACATCAGCTGTAATTTTGCAAGCATTGTCTGGAAGGCAAGATCAAACTCTGAGGAAAGTTTTGTGATGGCAGTTTTGCGGTTTCTGACATCTGCATATATCATTTTCTGTAGATGTCTAATTTTTTCCTATACTTAACATGGGATTTTTGGGGCTCTCACCTATAGCCTACATGGAATGGGATATTTTCCCAAAACTTTCAGGGTACAAGCATGATATCTGAAGGTAGTATCTTTGAAAGGTCTTGTGAAAAATATGAAATGGTTCCAGAGTTATAAGGCTTTAAAGTTTTGTTTTCCCATTCAGAGCATGCTCATTAAGGTTCTTGGGATAACATTCTGATAAGACACAAAAATTCTGTGTTGCAAGACCTGTTCTTGGTTTCTCGCTACTTGCTTCTCACAGCACAGAGCATATTTTTGTGCCACGAGAGCCACCATCTTGTTTCTTTGCTCCTTGAACTAATAAGCATGGAAAATACATAACAATGCCATCATTTTAAAACAAAACACCAGAACCTAGCTAAATGGGAGCCCTTTAGCAGATTCTGATGTTTGTTTCTTACATCAATGGCCAGAAATAAATTTTCTCAGCACCCCCAAATCCTGGGTGCCCAGCTTAGCAACAGAAGCCATTGACCTCGCTCTCAGTATGAGAACAGCTGGAATTTCTTGAGTTCTGCAGCCACAACTGGAACTCGTACTGTGGACTGCTCTGACAGTAGTAAGCCACCATTTCCCAGGTGTCTTGTAACACCCCCCACCATTCCACCACAATTCCTTATGTATATAATGTTTCCTGGTGCCTAGTGGTGCCCCTGCCCTCAATCTCCACCCCTAATGTTATGTAATGTTCCCCTGGTGTCAGTGGAACCCCACCCTCTGATCACTGTCTCCTTATGTATATAATGTTTCCTTGGTGTCTAGTAGCACCCCTGTCTTTTGATCACTGGCCTTCTATTTATATAATGTTTCTCTGTTGTCTAGTGGCCTCCCACTCTCCAGTCACCATCCCTTGTGTATATAATGTTTCCCTGATATCTGGTGGCACTCCCACCCTCTGATCACAATTTCCTTATGTATATAATGTGTCCCTGCTGTCTTGATGAACCCCCACCCTCAGTCATCATCCCTTATTTATGTTATGCTTCTCTATTGACTAGTGGTGCCCCACCTCTGGTCACCATCCTCTTATCTGTCTTATCTTTCCCTGGTGTCTAGTGTTGCCCCACACTTCAATCACCATCCCTTATTTATATAATGTTTCCCTGGTGTCTAGTGCTGTCCCCACCCTCCGATCACTGTCTACTTAGGTATATAATCTTTCACTTGTGTCTAGTGACACCCCTGCTCTGTGATCACTGGCCCCATATTAATATAATATTTCCCTATTGTCTATTGGTATCCCCACCCTCCAGTCGACATCCCTTATGTATATAATGTTTCTGAGGTGTCTGGTGGCACTCCCCACTTTCCAATCACCATCCCGTTATGTATACTATCTTTCCCTGCTGTCTAGAGGCACCCACACCCTCCGATCACTGTCCCCTTATATGTTATGTTTCTCTGCTGTCTAGTGGTGCCCCACCTCTGATCCACCACCCCTATCTTTATTCACGTTTCCCTGGTGTCTAGTGGCTCCTCAGCCTCCAATCACCATAGCTGTATTTCTGTAATGTTTCCCTGCTGTCTAGTGGCACCTCCCCACCCTCTAATCACTGTCCTGCACTCCTGTACTGTTTCCCTCCTGTCTAGTGGCACCCTCGCCTCTGATCACCATCACCATATTAGTTTTAGAAATTTAAGCTACTGTATAATAAAAAAAAAAATCAATGTTTTTTCTTAAAACCTATAACAAAGATAATGGTCCCTTGTTAATCTGAATCCTTCCACCTCAACCTCCCACTCAGCAGTCACCACCTCACACCCACTACACTCCCCCTACACAGAAAAAGCATTTCCATGGCAAAGCATCATTAAGACAATGAGCAAAATAAGATGCTGCTGAGAGATGTCATCTTGGATCATAACTCTCATTAGATACAAAAAAGATTACTGTTGCCACCAGTCACCTGGCAGTGTGAAATGAGATTATAAAGTGGTTTTCAAAACCGTGAACAAATTATTGGCTGAGGCCACATTCACCTGTGCTGTTATCTCAGCTCAACAGCACTGCATACAGATCCAGCAACCTCTTCACATTAAAATCAATACTAAGCACACAACCATGATTGCTATAACATACATGATTGCCACATTTACTCACTAAATATCTTCAACTAGGCCTAAAATAAAACAACCTTAAATAAAAAGTAATAATAATTAAATGTTTATGTGCCCTCATAATCCTTGTCTTACTCACACATGGATAAATTAAAAAGGAGCACTATAGTACATACAGTTTAATTTCTGCACATTTTGCTGACCATGAGAAATCCCCATTCTCAACTGCTTACCAGGAAATCTCTGCTGTTTAACCTGTACAGATGAAACAGATGTCCTGGTTCCATCTGAGGCCTTCTGTTGTGTGATTGTGGGGTGAACATTCTGCCAGTACAACTGAGCAGATATTTGAATTCTTCTATTCCACCCATGGTAAACATTCCATCTGTTGAATGTGGGAAAGACAGAAAAGAAACAAGATGGAGAAAAGGGAGGAATAATATAGAAGAAAGAAACATGAAAACAGGGAATGAGGGGAAGATGGGAAATAGAAAGTTTAAAGGGACAGTAAACATTCGGGGTCACTCAAATTGTGAAAGAACATGACAAGATCTTTCAAATAGGTATTAGGTTTACCTGTAGGGGATGGGAGTCTTGAGATATGAATAGCTAAATAATGTATAAATCAAATCATAGCAACAGCCATTTCATGTAGTCTTAAAAACAGGAAGTGATGTCACTGAGGGACAAGCTGTATATTGTTAATTACAGCTTGTCCCTCAATCTACATCACTTTCTGTTTAAGATACATGAAATGGCTGCTCTTGGTTTGATTTAAATATTCATATCTCGGGACTCTGACACTTACAAGGCAGCTGCAATTTAAGGCAGTAGATGTACACCAGAGTAGACTCGATAAACCATGAGGCTTGTTTCTGCTGGCATTTCCATATGTTTGTATGTTTGTAAGGAAGCCAAATACCTAGTTCAAAGTAACTTTTCATGGTATTTAACAGTTTGAGCAATCCCTACAATGTTTACTGTCCCTTTAGAGCTAATTTAAAGAAAATATATTTTATTATGCACACTATTTGAAACTGAGATGGGATGCCAATGCTGGGATATACAAGGACTATTTTAGTCAGTTGGATGACCATTTTTAAAACAATCATTAAAATGTTTAACAATATTATTAATAAACTTTGAATTGAAAAAAAATGTTTAACAACATTTTATTTTTGTGCATTTATTACCCCAAAAAAAAGACCCATTTTATAATTGCACTAATATACTCTGAGGTGTGTTTTGTCATGGGATAAATAAGTAGGCAATAAAAGGCAACCAGAGTGGTCAGGGGTTTCCCAGAGGACTAGCAAGGGATGGAGCTAAGGAAGAAACAGGGGAGGGAGGGATGGAAGGGAGGGCAGACAAGGTAGGAAGGGGTGGAGTCTCAGCAGGTGAGGGTCACTGGGAAGGCTCCTAGCAGGTGAGGTCAGTGGGGGTGACTAGGTAGGGAAGCAGGAATTTGATTGGTCTAGGGGCAGGGCTACTAGGGGTCCTGATGGGGTCCTAAAGGGGTATGAGGGGTGAATGCAGAGACCTGCTCACCCTTCTTTCCTGCTGAGACTCAGAATTGTTTACTCAGCACATCTATGGCTCGTTTGTGATCCAGACCAGGTAAGGTGCTTTAACCATGACGGGATAGCCTGCAGGTCTCAGCCTAGATGACCCTAACCTCTATGGTGCTATTATATTGTAGGTCATGGTAGGTATAGATAATGGTTCCTTAAGTTAGCTGGTATTATGGGAGAATTACTCAATGGGGAATAGTTTTAAAACAAGAATGATTTAGAAGATTTCAGAGGGAGATTTTCATTGAGGGTGGGTTGTTTAGGCCTGGTAGTATAGCCACACATGTATTTGTATCATGTTTGTAACAGCCTCAGCAGAGCAGGGTGTGATTTGGGCAAATAAATTATAGGCCGTGACATCAAGATTAGATTTGCCTTCAAAAAAAAAAAGAAGCAAGGAATAGGTGCTTGGAATCAGATTGTTGGGGCTGGTGAATTTGAACTTATAGGCCACGAACCCGGGCTGTTTGGCGTATGCCACAGTTTAGACAGGAATCCTCCCAATGCTGCTGGGGGCTCTGTTATTGTATTCGAGTATCCCTGCCCACATTCCTTATGCTTGTGGTGTTGGGTGGCAGGCCAACAGTCTGCCATGGCTAGAGAGAGTGACAGGTGTGGCCATTGGGCTGAGATGGTATATGGGAGGCCCGCTGCAGCCTGTAGTCCCATGGAAGTTAGCTTCTTTTGTTGCTTGGTATTGTTCCTTTGCTTGGCCACCAGAGGAGGGCATGGCCTGGATGCTGAGAGCGCTTGCAGGGAGATGTTCAGCCATGAGCCCTCTCCCCCATCTTTGCACATGCCCATTGGGTCGGGGCTTGGAGGGTCTAGTAGGCTGGCCAGGGGTGGTGGTTGTTAGGCTCCCAGCCAATGGGTGGCCTGGCAGAAATAAAAAGAAGAAAAAGAAAGGAAGGGCTGGGCACCAGAGATGGCCATGTGTGTATGAGGGATTGCGTGGGGAGAAACTGGGTCTCAGGGTGGAGTCACACAACAGGGAGGGTGATGGTGCACAGCAGGGGTGGTGGGGAATGGAATTTCACCTGATGAATGAGACATGCAACAGCATAAAGATAAATATAAAGCAGATATAACAATTTTGAGCTTACCTGGCATTAGCTTTGGCATGGGCGAGATGCTGAATTGGCGGCATGTACGTCATGCTAGCACCACGCCAGGTATTCAGTCCACCTGGCAGGTTGCTGCCTACACGATGGTGGGGACACCAGCAACAACAAAAAGACAAAAGTCGTCTAAAAGGAATTTGAGGAAGCTGGATGTATGAAAAGTGTAGGCTCTGAGGTCACTAATGAATGGTTTTCTGCAGCAGATCTCAGCCAATGAAGAGGTGGGGGCAGAGGTGGAAGTGGACACAGGACACATATGCAGTGGCAAGGGCTGCATCTGCTCAGCAGCAACATGGGGTCTGCACTTTCTGAGCATGGGGGTGGGGATATTATAAAGGAGGGGCAATAGACAGACCAAAGCACAATTTAATCTGGGCATGTAAAGGGAAGGGGAGATCTGGTTTAAAAAAGAGGGTAAAACCCAGAGCACATAGAAATGGGAGGAAAGGTTTATTACAAGCCATCAGTTTGGGATATTGAGGTGGGGGCGAGTATTGTGACTGAAAGCAGCATAGACTGACTGCATAATCCCACAGTGAAACAATCGGATGAATACAGTCCCCTCATATATTACAATCTGAGACCTGGACAAGCCATCATTTTACTTACAGCAGAAATGCAGCTGACTCACTTTTCTTGTGGTTGCCACCAAGCTCAATTGGCTGCCTAAAGCTTGGTATATCGATAAACCTTGAGCTCGATCATTTCATATTCCACACAGGACAATGTCAAGTTAATGGCAATTATACAACCGGCATTAATTGTTTCTTGTCTGCAGTTTAATTTAATATTCTGAACTACATTGTACTTTTGGGCTCATTTACAATTGGTTCCCAACTCAAACATTTGTTATTCATACTGCTCAGCAACATAGGGAGGTGCCACTGTAATCCTAGATCAAATAATAGCAGGTAGAGACAAGCATTTTCCAAAGGGGAATCCAAGAGGCCCCAGTGGGCACAAGCGGTGCCGGGATAGGGCAATCAAAGGCTTCTCTAGCAATAACATGATGGCTTAACAGTGTTATTTTCAATGAAATTTATAAATTGTGTGCTTGCAGTCAGATTTTTGGCCACTTTCCCAAGTAAAACACATCTTACCACCAAAACTGCCAAGATTGCTCCCAAGAAGGTCCCGCCCAGTGTTCCAGCACCCAACTGAAGGATGAGGCCACACAGCTGATGGTGAAAATGACTGAACTCATTGAAGCAGCAAGGCTGAGGAGGAGGAGGAGAAGCACACAAAAGAGGAAGGACCCACCCAATACTGGAAAGGAGAGCAGGAGAAGCGACCACCAGCATCAGTACCTGAACTGGAACTGAAGCCTTTGCCAAAGCCAGAGGGGCCTGATGGTGCCAATGGTAAGAGTAAAATTGACTTGATCAGTGAAGGTGACTTGAAGGAGTAAATGGGGTGCTCATAGATGATATGGGGGTTTCAGACATAGAAAATGGAAGGTCCTCGCTGAGATAAAGGGGGCACGGGGACAGGTAAGAACACCATGGCCAGTACCAGCGGCCAGGTGGCTGAGGAGCCCAGGCATGATGTTGGGTGATCGTGTACCTCAGACCATAAAAGAAAAAAAATATGGAAAGGAAAGTTTGTGGATCTGTTCACAAAGGTGGACAAGGACACCACCAAGAAATACTGAGCAGAAAGAGATGGTGGGAAGTTAGAGATGGTGGTAGCCTTGGCAGTGGTGGGGAACACGGCAGAAAAGGCAACCTATAAGGGGAAAACATTGAGACATGGCAGGCTGGTTTTATGGTTTTAGTGCCATACTTTTGGAGAAAAAGCCGGAACTAGCTATCCCACTGCTGACATATTCAGCCATCATAAGGGATGCCTATTAAGTGAAACTTGGTTATAAGTGGTTGAAGTATAATGAAGCCTTTCAACAATGAATGGCTGTAAGGAGGATCTGAGATGGGACTGCACCCATTCAGAGTTGTGGAGACGAACCCTGTTGGGTCCAAGTACAGGGATAGGGGAGGCAAACAAGAAGACAGGGACTGGGTCCAGTACTAAACTTGGCATACAACAAGGCCTCATGCATGGCGAAACTGTAAGTTCAGGCACATGTGCTCCAAATGCAGGTCAGCACCCAGTGACATGCTGCAGGATGACTGGTGATAGGCAAGGGTACCAGCACCAAGGTGACCAGCCTTTAGGGTGGCTACCAAGGAAGTGGAGGGAGTGGCCATTTTCAAGGGAGCCACAGGATGGGGCAATCAGGACATGGGGCTTATAATGGGTATACAGAGATAATTAAATCAGTGGGGCAAAAGGGGATGGGAGGGTTTTCTATTGGCACATATGCTCATCATCACATTTAATTTGCACATGGTCACAAGGGTATACAGATATGGCCAGGTGGGGTCTTTATTGAGGAGGGTTTCACAAAGTGTTTTAGATTGGTTTATGAGTGGCCAAGTAGGACCATCGGGCTAAAATTTGGACTCTATATTAGAAAAATGAGAGGGTGGTACTGCAGAAGATTCAAAAGAAGGTGGCGTCTGGCAGGTGGAGGGGCCATTCCATTCCCCAACCTGATGGTATCCAATTTGGGCCTGGTCTCAAAGAAGTAGGAAGGGAATACCATCTAGATGACTACCTGTCCTACCCAGAGGGTGAGTCGGTGAACAATAGCATACCTTAGAAATGGAGTGCAGTGTCTTCAGCGACTCTGGACCAGGGTGGAGCTCATCAGGTCTTCAGGGAAGAAGTGGTTAGTGAAGACGACATAGAGTCTGTTTTCAGACTCCTTCTGGTACCTCAAGATTGAGACCTCCTAGGTTCCAATCTCAGGAAGCTATTACTTTGATAAGGTGATGCCGATGGGCAGCTCCATAGCCTGCTCGACCTTTGAGCAATTCAGTACTTGGGTGCATTGGGTTTTGGGAACTGGTATAGACACGAAGCAATGGTCCATTATTTGGACGACTTCCTGATCATGGGGATCAGTGAGTAAGACACGGCCATTAAATTAAAGGGGTTCCAGGAGTCATCGTGGCCATGAGTATCCCATTAGCACCAGACAAGACGAATGGGCCAGCAAAGAAATTGGAATTCTTTGGCATAGAGGTGGACACAGAGCATGAGCTGTTCCGATTACCAGGGATAAGGTGGGAGGCTGTGGGAGCTAAAAGATCAGATTTGATCCAAAATTCTAGTTCCACTGTCACTGGTGCAGCAACTCCTAGGTCATTTGAATTTCACCTGCAGGGTGATCGGCCCTGGGAGAACTTTCACCAGGAGGTTGGGCAGATGTGCTGGTAAAGCCAGATAACCACATCATTGGGTGGATATCTCAAAAGGTGCGCAGGATTTAGAGGTTTGGGGAGAATTCCTGGTCCATTATAATTAAATAACTTTCTGGCAGCATGATTGGTTGTTTAGTAATGGTCTAGAGCTATATACAGATACATCAGGGCATTGGGCTTGGGGCTTACTTCAGTGGTGAGTGGATCTCGGAAGCTTGGCCTGAAGGTGGCGGTACCAAGGGATCAGAAAGACATTACATTCTTAGAGCTATTCCCAATTTGGGTGGCATTCAGGGTGTGGGGACAAAGCCTGGTAAATCAGAAGATAACTTTTCAATGTGATAATGTGGCCATTGTAGAAGTCATAAATAGACAGAGGGTCCAGGATCCACTGAGTCAGTGATCTGGGTCATTCGGCAGCTAATTCTAAAAGGACTAAAGCTCAGCCTGTCTTTTAGGGCAAAACACATAGAAGGGGTTCAGAATGACATTGCTGACAGCCTTTCCCATCTCCAGTTGGACAGGTTTAGGTCAGTGGCTCCGGAGGTGGCAACAGAGAGAACAACGGTGCCTGCCCAGCTGTGAGTGGTTGGATGGACTGAACCTGGCTTCTGTACAGGAGCTTTTGGGCGGCTAACACATTAAAGGCCTATGAAGGGGCATGAGCAGCCTTCAAGAGTTCTGTACTGCACAGGGTTTGAGGTGAGTAACCAATCACACAGCAACAAATAATGCAATACATGGCACAAGCAATGGGAGGGGATGTCACATGCGGCCATGTGGGTACAGATAGCGGGGATCAGTTGGGAGTCGGCAACAGGGGTGGTCTGAACCAAACAAATTCAAGGTAGTGCAGCATGTGATCATGGGCTGGCACAGGACCCACAGAATGAAATCCAACCATTGCAGGGCCATAGCAGGAGACCTACTGGTTAAGATCTTGGGGGCATTACAGAAGGTATGCAGATAGCAATGGAGCCTGCTTATTCAAGGCAGTGTTTGAAGTAATGGCTAAGGGGCACTTAGGGTGGGAAAGGTAGTAACCAAAATAGGAAACTGGGGCCAGGGATCTGGACAGAGGACAGTTTCTTGGGGTATGGAAGCAATCTTGATCTGGTTAGGCAAGTCCAAGACAGATCAAGCAGGCAGAGGTGTAGCTATCACCTTGAAGAGCCAGCTGGCACAGCCATGGTGCGGTAGCCACACTGAACCAATATAAACAGGCACATCTGTGAGGCCCTGGCCCGCTGTTCATGCATGGGGATGGGAAACTGATGACCTGCTACCAAGTGGTGGCAGTTTTAAAGAAATGTTTGGCATTCTAGGCAAGGACCCCAGCCTATTCTTGCCCATTCATTCCAGAATCAGGATGGCTTCAGAGAGGGTGGCTGCAGGTGCCCGGTAGAGGAAATCAAGGATATGTGCGGTGAAAGTCCGATTGTTATAAGAAATATGTCAGGAAACTGGTATACCATGTGTCATTTCTTTTGTATTCACAGTAGCTGTCTGCAGGCAAAGTATGGCTGATAGGAAATTCATTTATATACTGGGAGGAAGACAGCAGCCATTACAACAGGAGGAGCAACTGCACAGGGATGTCAACTAAACATGAGTCACATGGAAAGGGGTCCAGGGCATGAGGTGGCTTCAGTTGTTGCTGGCTTTGGAGGAGCTCAGGAGGCAAGAGAAAAAGCGGACTTATTGATCATCCACTTAGGGGTAATGACTTGGGAGACAAGCCCTGGAGGTCTCTTTTGGGAGAAATTAGGAAGGATTTCGAAGTCACTAAGGGTTGGTGGCCAGGGGAGTGACCATAGGTTGGTTGGAGATCATATCTAGAAGGTGTGGCACCACACTAGGGATGTGAAAGCTATTGAAGGGGCACGCAAATGGCTTAACTGCAAAGTGGTCCCACTGGTTCAGGCAATAGGGGACATTTACATTAGTCATAGAGGTATAACTTATTCAGTACTGGGTGATTATCAGGAAGATGGCATGCATTTGTTCATAGTGGGAGGGCATTTTTTATTGGCAGTATCACTAAAGCTATAGAAGGGTGGGAGACAGGGCAAGAATCAGCCTAGTTTGGAGTGGGGAGCCACCATTCCTTCACAAGCTGAGATGGGCTGGTGGAGGAAGAAAATATAAGGGTGAGGGAGGGAGCAAGGGGAGAACATAACCAACTAGGGGGGTTAGCCATGAGCCAGGGTCAACTGCACATGGCTGTGGCAGGAACAGAAAGGGGTAACACCAACTTAGAGATTCAGGAGGGAGTCAGGGGTGAAGGCACCTGACCCAGAGCATAGAAGCGGCTGAAGACCAGGTGGGGTGTCAGGGTCATGCACCCATGCCCTGAGAAACAAAGGCAACAAGGAGCAGGAGGTCAGCAAGAGGCATGTAAGCGGGACTGGATTACATCATGATGGTGTGCACTGAAGTGCAACGAAAGTGTTTTCTTTTATGTGTTTTGATATGAATTTCTAATGACTTGTATTATATATTTTCTGGATCAATAAACGCTAGCCTTGAAAGCACCCAGTATAATGTTGTTAGTGTATTCATTCCTGGGTGAATCCATCTGACAAATAGGGTTGCCAATAAAAGGCAACCAGAGTTGTCAGGAGTTTCCCACAAGAATAGGCAAGGGATGGAGCTATGGGAGAATGGTGGGGAGGGGAAGAAGGAGACAAGGTAGGAAGGAGGAGTCTCAGCAGGTAAGGTCAGTGAGGAAGGCTCCTAGCAGGTGAGGTCAGAGGGTGTGTGCCTAGGTATGGGAAGCAGGAATTTGATTGGGATAGGGGGAGGAGCAAGAGGGATCCTGATTGAAGTCCTAAAGGGGTATTTAAGGTGAGTGCAGAAGTCTTGCTCACCTTTCTTTCCTGCTGAGACTCAGAATTGTTTCCCACCCACCCATCCAATGTTGTGTGGTTCAGCAAGATAGATGTAGGAAGTCTACATGGGCCACTGAGTGAGGGTGTCGGGGACTGAACCTATTGGGGGCAATGTTCCTGGCTAGAGGAACCACAGATGTGGTGGGAAGAAAATATAAGGTTGAGGGAGGAAAGCAAGGGAAGGGAACATAATCGATTAGGGAGGGTTAGGCATGGTCCAGGGTCAACTGCACCTAGCCATGGTGGCAAAAGAAAGGTAACACCAACAGAGATTCAGGAGGAGGACAGGAGTGGAGGCACCTGACCTGTAGCATAGAAGGGGCTGGAGGTCGGATGGGGTATCGGGTCATGCACCCAGGCCTTGAGAAACAAAGGCAAACAGGAGCAAGGAGGCCTGCAAGAGGCATGAAAAAGGGATTGGATTACATCATGACGATCTGCATTGAAATGCAAGAAAAGTGTTTTCTTTATGTGTTTTGATATGAGTTTTTAATGGCTTGTATTTTATATTTTCTTTATCAATAAAAGTTAGTCTTTAGAAAACCCAATGTAATGTTATTAGGTATTCATTCCTGAGGTGAAACCATCTGACAACAAGCACTTCTTAGGCAATTATAGGTACTCCGTGATGCCTCCTGCCTCACAACACACCGAGGTTCCGTTATACCACCATCACACCATTGCCCACCCTGCAATGTCTTATTGTATAACATCAATAAAATGCTTAGATGAGGAGCAAGAGATAGGGCTCAAGTTACTAATTTGCGAAAAAATGCTATAATGGTTGCCAAACAGAATCAGATTCATGGCATTCTTCATCCAGAAAATAACAAGCCCTCTTGAGTTGTAAGCAGATCAATTATTAGTCATAGCCTTTGGCTGTATGTTGGTGGATGCTGACTCTTCCATTTTAGGATTGCTTTTCTTGCATTTATTAGTGTTCATTTATTAAGCTATTTTTTCTGAATACAGCCAAGAGGCTTGAAGCTGATTATGATTATTCTTGTGTCACATGGAAAATCCAACACCCACTACATGACCAACTACTGAGAGAATTTTGACTTAGAAATACTCAAGTTTGGGGCAAGTAACAAACATATGGCATAGGAATCTTTTCAAAGTTAAACACCTAGGACAGCACTCCGAAACTCTGTTATTGAACCTACTGATTCTTGCAGGGATACCGTACAGTTAGTAAATCTGTTTAATTTTTTTTTTTTGGGGAGTGCAATTTGTACTGTGGAAGACAGCAATGAGGCCCATTTTGTTCCTCAAATTCAATGCCCAGGTCATTTTGCAAGGATTTCTGTAGCTGGGAGACTGGTGTATTTGATGTCCCTTAATCATAATATCTATTTTGGCCATTACTTCCTCTCTTAAAGAGTGTGTGAGCTAAGAGTTTGGGCTTCATAGCCCACTACGCTGAGGCTGTGATAGCCCTTTGTATGAAAATAAAGGTTTTACTCACTGTATAACATTTGGGAAGGATCATAATTTTGTTGAACTGGGGTCAGATGATCCCTTCCACTTCCAATCTCGCTCCCGTTTTGTGATGTGTACCAGGGAGGCGTGGGGCGTACCTAATACAGGTCTATAGGGCTAACTTTTAAAATGATTTTAATACACTTGAAACTAATGTTTGATAAAAATGAAAGCCACTGCTCAATAATGGGGACCCTGTTGCTGGTGGTGGCTGTCATTATCAAATGTTAATTTCAAGTGTAATAAAATCGTTTTAAAAGTAGTCCATAGACCCTATTAAAGTGTCATACTCTCCCTGGTAGCACATCACAAACGGGGAGCGAGGGGCAGAACAGGCAGACTTGAAGTGGGAAGGAGCATCCGGCCCCAGTTTGAACAAAATTATGATCCCTTCCCAAATGTAGTACAGTGAGTAAAACATTTTTATTTCAAATAGAGGCTATCACCACCCTAGAGTAGTGGGCTACAAAGCCCAAACTGTGTTTTTTTTTTTAATCACACATTTACTTTAAGGAAGAATTATAAATCAGTTGTTCTACTGGGAGAGGTGAACCATATTTCTCCTTACAAAATTCTTAAGCTGCAAAAGTCCAAAATCATGAGGGAAAAACAATGCATTTATGTTGTAGTGCTTCAGATGAGGCAGAGTTTCCATTTATATTAAATAATGTATGTTGACATAAATCTATGTTGTTCCATTCAAGAAAAAGCTTCCTGTGCAAGATAAGGGAAATTACTGTTTGTGACTTTAGTATAAATTGTTTTTGTTTTTTTATTACAGTTAGAATAAGAAGCTCAAGTCAAACTTTGGAGGTACAGTTTGTAAAAGAATGATATTTATTATATTTCATGACAGAATTGACATTATCTTAGAATGCATTTTTTCACTGTCCAACTGGGACTGTTTGATTTTGATATTCTCTAGTTAAAGGGATCAGTGGTGTGATTATATCTTTTTAAGCTTACTCAATCTATGTTTCTTAATATTACATACACACACATAGGTAAGACCTAGGCCACACTGTAGTGAGATACTTATACAGTTTTCTAAGCATATCATGGGCCTTTTCTTTCTAGAAATGTTGACAAATGTTTTGTCAATGGTAGAAAACACCATTTGTCTATTGGGATAGGTACTGTTTGAAATAAAAAGTATTCTTAGAAAGATGTTGGAAACAGAAACATAGAATTTAACAGCAGATAATGATCACTTGGGCCATCCAGTCTGCCCATTGCTCCCTACCTACACTATTACAGCACCATGCCAGATCTATAGCTGTTTACCCCTCCCTTCCTGTCCACTATGATTCCCTTGAGCTTATCCAATGCATTCTTGAACTGCACCATAGTAGGATCAACAGTTCAAACCCTGACTGTGACTTAAGCTTGTTTTGCAGCCAGTGGCAGACAGATGGTGTGTTTGCTCAGCAAGCAAAGGATCAGCAGTTCATGTTCATTTTCATTATATTAACTCATCCTATAAAGAGTAGTGGAAGGTTTTCCCATTTTCTTAGTCATAGAGGATAGCAGTTAAACGTGGCATAAAGTTGTCTTAATACATTTTAAGTATTTCATGATCCTAACCATTGGGCATGGATGGATTCTTTAGTTTGGTCCAGTTGTGGGTGACTTGTATGTGAATTACCTAATGAGTCAAGCAGAACTACCTCTGATTCTTCCCAAATAGTTTCAGACCCTGCTACTGGACCACATTGTTACTGAGTTCAAATATCTGTGGGAGCAATACATTGATATTCTTAATGTACGTTATATCAAACTATAGTCAATGTACAGTATAATGAGATGAGGGTTCTTCATCTCCCTTTCTAATATGTGTCTCTGATACCTAATGAAGCAGAAGTGCATGACATCATTAAACATTGTTACCTATATTTTAATTCTATTTTAGATTGCACCATATTGACATATACGATACACTTTTCCACATGTTGATTCTGTTTTACCACTTAACAGTTGAAATAATAAAGGATCATGCCTTTTAATATTGCTGGAATAAGATCATGGCTATTCTCTGCTGTTTTTGAACACCCATTGTTGATTATCACTTTTTTTTGTGACTGTAATGAACTAGTATGCAGCAAACACTGCTGTCTGATCACATGGAGAAACAGCTGTACAAAACAGCTGAGAATACTGATGAAAACCTGCTTTGAGCCTTATTATTATTATTATTTATTTCAAATGTGAAAATATGAATAAGTGCTAAAGCAAGCTAAAAATTGGGAAAGCAGGGTATCATGCAAGTCAGGAAATAAGGAGCAGTCAAGAGTACAGTAGAATAAAAAGTATAGCTCAAAATTGTCACCACTATAATGCACTGCTTACGTGTTTAGGGATGGGAAGCTGCAGTTTCAAGTTACTCTTCTTTCCCTGAGAAGATGTGTTTTCTTCTGCTAAACGTAGTTAGAGACCTGTGTTTTTCTTAAATAAGAAATAACAAAAATTCAAGGTATAAAAAGAAATAAATCCTAGTTCCTTCAACATCTTTTACCCATCTCTTTAGAGAAGAAAACTATTATTCTCCTAAATTAGGCCTTGAAATTGACACAGACTGTATTAAATGATAATCCTATTTGACTTTTCAGCATAATAGATTCAATTATTTTCAATCTTGTATTTATTTTATAGACTTAAATTATTTCCAATCAGGTTTTATTATAGCAAATACATCACCATTCATTCAAACCTTTACCAATACTTACACTAAACAGATTGGATGGCCTGGCTTTGCAGGGGTGGTGGGGCAGTGGGGTTTTGTCATGCAGGCAGGAGAAAGGGTTATTACTACTGTGCTAGCAGCAAACGTTGCCTGGTGGGGTAGGAGGAGATTCTGACATTGCAGAGGGTGGCAGCATTAGTTTGATACAGAAAAGGATAACTGGGTATGGTGAAATAGCAGCAAAGTGGGTTGGGATTATTTATAATGTAGGAAGTTTAAAACAAATGGCAATGTTGGTGTGGCCACATGGAACACTGTGATGCCCTGCAAAGTGTGAAGTTCATCACTTCATGCCAACATCACCAGCATAATAAAATCTGCTGCATCTCTGGTTATCAAACTTCTGATGACAGTAGGGTATGTAACACTGCCTACTTAACCTTATTTAAAAAAAAATGCTTCAGATACAACAAACCAATACTCAGTCATGATGAAAATGTGGTGGTAATGATCTTTGTTCTTTGTTGTGCTGTTATAATTCAGTCATGCTTTGCACTCGTCATGAATTATGAACATCAGATAAAGTACTTAGAGGATTATTACTCCATTCCTCATGATCGACTAACTATTATCATCTATGGGTTTTTGCATGTTCTCAATTCTGTTTTTCTGTGGTGCACTATATTTGAAAATTGATGGAGCCAGTGATAATGCACAGTAGTATTTGGCATGGAGAAAAGGCAAATGCAGGAGTATAAGCCTTAAAATCAGCAATAAATGTAAATTACTTTAGCTCAGTGTGCCATGAGCATGGTGGGTTGCAGAACTTGCCAACTCCACAACACCAGCTGCCACAAGGAAGTTAGAACAATGCTTAACTATTGCTTTTACACCCCTATTTGTAATCTACTTTCCATTTATGACTATTATTATGTTGAGAACTAAGAGTTTTGAATAAAATGTAGAAAATGAACCAAAGAAAAAGGCTTGCATCAAACCTTAAATTTTACACTGTCAGCTTTCTCTCACTCCTACTGTTAAAGTCCAATTTGCCTTGTAATAAATTATATTTAAGATTAATTATAGCTGACTCTATGGCGATAGGTGATGGGACAGTGTTCTGGCACACTGGTGGCTGGTGTTTATGCCCCATGCCTGCGGCGTCATGGAGTAGAGGCAGACAGGAGAATAATTCAGAGGATACTTGCCTCCTGTCAGGTGAGTAACTATGATCCATATCAATAGCAACTCCTGGGGTGGGTTTATAGTGGTGCTCTTGCTGGTGTGGTGAGCACATGCTGATGAGTGTCCCTCCCCCAGGATGCTGCTGATTGCATGCATGCAGGTGGTAGGCAGTGTCTAAAAATGGAAAATGGTTGTGCTGGGCACACAGGTGACAGCCCCATGGTGGTCCCTCCCATGCTGCCAGACCCTATAGTGGGCCGGCCTTCTAATTCTGGGATTCTGGTCCCACTGCTGTGGGAAGGGCCTATAATATTCCAGGTCTCAGGACCTCTATGCACATTAACCTCTTAGTAACTAGGCACAGGAGGGGTGAGAGCTTGGTTACACACTCCTCCTGTAAACCTGCAGTCTATGGGATATAGGCCATCTTAGTGCCCTGTGATGGGATGTCAACCTACCTTTATCAACACCATAGCTATCCCTTTGACAATTGTATTTAATAAATCTCTAGCACAAGGTATGGTCCCATAAGAATGGTTAAACAATTTGGTGCTTCCCATTTTGAGAAGGGCTCTAGCTCTGATACTGAGAATTACTATTCAGTCTAACCTTGGTCATTTGTAAACTCATGGAAACAATCATCAAAGGTTTACTTGAAAAAATAAATAGTATCACTAGACATCATAGATTTGACATAGCATGGCTTTAAATGGGGACATTCTTGCACCTTCAACTTAATTGTTTTTTACAATCATATCAGTAAAGGCCTTAATACTAATTCCAATGGATGTGATCTTGTTGGACTATAGTAAAGCATTTGACAGAGTGTCACATGGAAACTTATCAATAAACTCATATTTCTAGGCTTCTCACCCTACCTAGTACACTGCATAAACAGTTGGTTAACTAATAGGACTCAGTGTGTCAAAATTCAGGGTATTCAGTCAGATGAAGGACCAGTGAACAGTTGGATCCCTCAGGGTTCAGTCCTGGGCCCTGTACTGTTTAACTTATTTATTAGTGACATGAAGACTGGGCATAAAAAATATTCTATCTAAGTTTGCAGATGACACTAAGTTGGGGGTCAAGTTGATAACATTGTAAATGTGAGGTCTTTAGTAAATGACCTCAAAAAAATTGAAAAATGGGCAGTGGCCAACTTTAAATTATAATACCTTAAGTCATCAAACATGAAAGGGGCTTAGGTATTTTTGTCAATAACAAACTTTCTTTTTGGATCACTGTGTTAAGTTGCATTACATTCAAATGGGCTCTTAAAGGCTATTAATAGTACTTTTATTACAAATAGAGCTGAATGTATAATTCCCTTGTATCGATCTCATGTTAGATCTCACACTGATTCTGGGTCCTTTTGGAGCCCATATCATAGTAAGGACATAGCCTTGTTGGAGCATAACCAGAGGTGAGCCACTAGGATGGTATGATACTTATCCACTAGAACCTATACAGAAAGACTCCAAGCTTCTGGTCTGCACTCTCTCCAGCTTAGACACTGCAGAGGGATATATTATTCCTCTATAAAATACTAAAACATCTAATTTAGCACAACAATGTGGAATATGTTATAGAATTTGTAGGATAGTACCTAGACTTCATAACAAACAGTTGGTGGTCTGTACATCTAAAACCAATAATTCATTAACTCACCTATTTTCCCATGCTACCATATTCTTCTCTGATGTCACTGACCATTGTTTCACTGCCTGTGTAAGATCTGCCTTGAAACCACTGTCTATTTCTAAATTCACCATCAAGAGGTGTCGTTTAAACCTTGACCCCTGGGCATTTATCACTGACTTGAGGATTCTTTGAGATGGCAAGATTTCTACCAAGCAAAATCAGTGAATACGACCTACGATATCTTCCAGGATATTGTGTTTGGGGCATTGGATAAACATGCACCACTGGTTAAAGTACTATCTAAGAAACAATTATGCTAGTGGTTTATGGCGGCCCCTAAAGGCAGCACTGCTGCATATGAGATTTGCTTTGAAAACAGCTTGAAAAACAAAGCTTCCAGATGACTTGATTTTGTTTAGAAAAGCAAGGAATCTTTGTACTGGATGGTCAGGAAAGCAAAGGACAACTGTTTCCTGCAGAAATTGACTCTTCCTCTAAATGTTCCTCCAAATTCTGAAAACACTTAAGGACACTGAAGGTCATGCATCCATGAATTCCCTACCCACAAGAATTACTGTTAGAGCCACTACAGTCTCTGATAGGCTGACAATCCTTGACTCCTTCAATAAACCCTTTACTACTGCAGGTTTAACATTTGATACCTCCCACCAGTAACCTCTGATCTCAACATGGTGTACAGGACCAAGAAGCTCCCGTCATCAGGACTGCGTTCTCCCTTCAGCCTATATCCTTGAAAGATGTTGAGGACCTCGTGATACAGCTAGACACCAGAAAGAGTGCTGGTGCAAATCTTCTTGACCCTGTTTTCCTGAAACTTGGTCATCACGTCCTAGCTGTGCCAATTACCCACCTCTTTAACTTATCCCTTTCTCAGGGTGACCTTCCTCCACTATGGAAAACTGCACACAATGACCCCTTTTCAAATGCAGAGACACTGGTGACCTAAACATTTACAGGCCTATCTCTCTACTCACCATCCTGTCTAAACTGTTAGAAAAATTGTGAGTGCACAGCTCAGGAACTACCTGGAACCTGCAAACCTGCTAACCTTTTACAATTGGCTTTAGACCACACCATAGCACCATCTGAGCACTTGCTAAGGTGACTAATGATTGGTAGTGTGACCTGGATGCCAAGAATTTTGTTTGTGCAGTATTTTTAGACCTAATTAAGGCATTCAACACTGTTGATCATGATCTGCTCCTTACATTCCCCAGAACACAGGTCTGGACTCTTTGTCATTGAGATGGTTCTCCAACTATCTTTCAGGTCAACTCCAGCAGGTAAGAGCAGATGAGGAATTCTCACCCTAAAACCCCTGCTAGAGGCTGCCAGGGCTCAATATTGGGCCTCCTGCTCTTCATGATATATGTAAACAGAGTCGCTACAACCTCAATACTGCAAATGTACATCTAGTCACAGATGATATGGTATTATGGTGTGCTATACCTGGTTAAACAACTAAATAAATTAAAAAAAATTAAAATTACTTTACATCAGCAGATCTTCCCTGGAAGCAGCATGTAGTGATGTTCAGCAGGAGTTTAATCTGCTGTAATTGCAGCTCTTGAACAGAAACTTCTACTGAATGCTAAGAAAACAAAGGCATACTCCCTCACCTCTGCACGCATAACAAACTCCACTGCCCAAGGAACCTTTCCTCAGATCTCACACTCCTAGGTGAACCTTTGGAATATGTAACTAATTTCAAATACTTGGGGGTCTGGATTGACCATAGACTTTCTTATAATGACCATATTGAAGAACTAATAAAAAGCTTAGACAGAGGCTTGGTGTCTTCTATAGGATTAATCACCTGCTTACTTGGGAGGCCAAGAGCGATTGGTTCAATCCACCCTCCTAATATTGCTGGACTATGCAGACTTTCTTTACAGTCAAGGTCCCAGCTCAGCACTGGTCAAACTGGACCCGCCTCTATCATAGAGCCTTAAGGATCATTACCAGCCTCCCTTTTGCCATGCATCACTGCTCCCTATATGCTGCTGTGGGATGGGTGTCCTTCAAATATAGAAGACAGAGGAATTTTGCCTTTTGGACCTTCAGAGCTATTACTAAGAAGTTGCCTCAATCGTCTTTTTATTGCCTGCCCCTAAGCTCGTGGGTAAATATGCTTTGAGGTGCCTCCTACATCTCCTTTATTATACCAAAGGTCAGATCGTGCTTTGGTATAACATTCTTAAGTTACATATTACCCTCACTCTAGAACAAGCTGCAGAAAACATTGCAATTGATCTCCCTAACAAACTATTAACATTCAAAACTCTATGCTGGTTCTTTCAAGGAATCCAGTAATTGTGTTACCTGACCATGCCTTATTATATGACTTGAGCCTCCACTCTCCATCCTCCCTGATCCCTATTCTTTCTGTTCCCTTATCCCCTCTCCCTTGCCTTTGACCAGCATCCTGGGGCCCATCTTCATTCCATTGGTGGTCTCAGCAGCACTCTGATCAGTGGCCATTGTATGGCTGCCACTGTCCAGTTAGTCTTCTACTCTACCTCCTCTCTTTTAGGCATCTGCTCCTTCCCTTCACTTTATGGATATATCCTTCTACTTCATACCTAATCTAAGAGCCCTCTGTCTTGCATCCTGCATATTACTTATAACTTGTATTTATTAGTCCCTTCATACAGTCCAGAGAATCTCATGTACATTTTGTATATATATTGTTACCAAAATTAGTACTGTTATCCATCTGAATTATGTACATTGTTCTATTTCAATTTATATTGTATTATGACTTGTATTGTGATTCTGTTGTGTATGTAACCCTTCTATGATTGATTATGCATCTATGTCCAGGTCCACCTCGAAAATGAGCTTTGCTCAATGGTGTTTTCCTGGTTAAATAAAGATTATGATTGATTGATTGTTTTCTCTCAATTGCAACCACATGGCTACAGTAACAGGAGATATAGGCAAACTATGAGCTCAGCAGGATGTAGTCATGATTCTAAGACCAGGAGGGACCACATTATGGCTATCAGTGGCTGGAGAGGTACTGAAAGTCTTGGCGTGGAGAGAAAAGTGCCTGTCACAGGGACACAGAGCAGGACACAATACAAGTACTAAACTGTATAGTTAGAGGGTAGAAACATAAAATACTGGAGACAACAATCAAAGAAACAAAGGTGATGGGGTGCAGAGGAATGTAATAACATCACAGAAACTCCACCTACTGGCCAAAACATTATATAAGGATTTTTTTTTAAAGTATGCCTACCCATTAAAAAATGACTAAAAATGCTTTTAAATATAAATTGTGATTTCTGTCTAAAGGAACCCTTCTATAATTGGACTAATGCACCCCAGGGTGTGTGTGTTGTGCTGGGGTAACACTTCTTAGGTGCTGGATGCACTTGGCCTGCAATGTTGTGCCCAACCACCTGAGGCATTATATCCAGCACAACATGCACCCTGTCATGCATTATTCTTAATTATGTTAGTTTTAGTCCAAAACATTGTACCATATGTTATAAACCTACTCCTGAGGTCAGATCTACTGAGCTCACAGTGCCCATCCCTAAATATAAATAAAGTTTGCTTTGCTTTGCAATCTGTGACAGGGAGGGAAACAGGGCTACCCTCTCCATGTCCTTCTATAGTGCTCACTGAGTTCACAACTGAACACTCAGCATGAAGTCCCAGGGTCCTCTCTACTCAGGATCAGAGTACAATACTAGTCTTGAGTCTTGTAGCCAAATAAGAACCCTTCTGGATTGTTACACTAAGGAGGAAGATCCAGGCTTACAACCCTTTTGGGGTAGCACTGTAACCCTGATTCTGCCTTCTCCCACAAGACATGCAATAACCTGGTTCAAATCTCCACAGACCCTTCCTTGAGACTTTGGTATTCCCCTATCTTTACCCAGACTTGCCCTTTTCAGACCCTTGTTCAATTTAGTAGATTATGATGGCAGTATCAGTGGCTCAGTAGGTAGCACACTCACCTCTGATGCTGGGAGATCAGAGGGCTGTGGGTTCAGTTCAGTGCCTACATCTGGCAATTGGGTTAATATCCCAGTACTGATGCTGTAGTGCAGCATGAGAGGGGTGCTGCATTTCTGAGGTGCTGTCTTTCGGATGAGACTTTAAACCGAGGTCCCATCTGCATGGAATGGTGGTAATTCAGGTGGATGTTAAAGATCCCATGGCACTTATTGAAAAGAGTAGGGGAATTTCCCTGGTGTCCTGGTCAAATTTCCCTCATTCACTAAATACCACCAACAGCTTAATCTGGTTCAAGGTCAGTTGGCATTCATCTGTATCCCCTCCCGAGTCGTTATCTGAAAATAGGCAGAATTTGTCTAGTGCACTTACCTGGTCAATAAAAACAAAAATAAAAGAAATAACAGTTTAGTCACAGATTACTGAAACATCCCACACTCTCACACACAGTATAGCTAATCTCACTCAGGCAGGTTTCTTAAACAAAACAAATGTCTTTACTAAATAATTAAATAATTGTCGTACTTTATGAAAAAAAGGTTTAGAAAATTTTGGTAACAGAATAACACAAATAAAAGTGGATATGTACAAAAACTTCATTATAACAGTTATCTTAAGTTCTGCCTTAAATTTGTAGTGAAATTAAGTCCAGAAAAATAAATGTTTTTCAAAGACTTCAGTCCTTTCTGTAGCAGTCTTGCTACTTGTGTATCTGCTGACAGTTGTTCTCTTGTGGTCAGGAGAGTGTCCAAAAGCAAAGTGTCCTCAAAATGCTCTATGGAGGTTCTTAAACACGTGGCCCAAGGCAGTCTGTAAATCTTGGTCTGGTCCTCACTTTTAGGCCAGTAGATGTCACTTTTGAGTTTTCCCAAAAATTCTTATTAAGGGACTACACCTTTATTAGTTAGAGTCTCTTACAATTTCCAATATCCTGCCAGCTAACCAATGTAATTATACCATGACAGTTTCCTGGAATCTAGCAATGTCCTTTGAAGTGCAAAGCTTTTTTTTTTATTTTTATGACAGGGCTAGCTATTGACATCTCCTACGCTTATAACCCTTTTGCTCTTTAATAGCTACCCCTATGCTGTCTTCTAAGGCAACCTGGCTTTTCAAGTGACAATTTTACTACAGGTGATAGATTTAGGACCTCTGTGTTAGTTAGACAAGAAGACTCTTTTGAAATGCAATTTCCAGCTTCACTGGGAAAATCATTTTCTCTTAGGTCACAGGAATTTGCAGACCTTTGAAAAAAATCCATTCCTTGTTCCATGTGACCCATTTATCCATTATTCCTTGTGGCATTTTAAACATACACAAAATGTAGCAGAATATAACACCATATAGCTATACATCTGACTGGCAGTGGTATAGCTTGCCACATCCCTCCCTCCCAGACTGAATTTGTTGGAACATGCCCACCTACTGCAAGTGCGGTTTCACAAATTCTGTTACTGTTCTAACTGGCAAGATAGGCCATCTGCATTGACATTGGCAGATCCAGCCTTGTGGGTAATTGTCATGTCGTAGGCCTGTAGGGCTATAGTGCACCTTAAGAGATGACCATTAGTTTTACCATTATGATTAGGCCACACCAGGGGTTATGATCGCTCTGTACCTAAGTGCCTCCCATAGAGGTGAGGCTCTAATTCTTCAGGGCCCATATCAGCACAAGGCATTGCTTTTCCAGTGTGGAATATGCCTGCTCCTGGGGAAGTAACTTTTGCTAAGGTACACTATTGGTTGATATTTTACCTGATTAGAGATCTGACTGCGGACTGCTCCAATCCTCACATCTGAGGCATCTGTCTGTACAACAAACTGCCTATTGTAATCTAGACTGGCTAACATATGGGCACTGCACAGTGCCTCCTTTAGCTGTACAGAGGCATGTTCACAGGCTGGCTCACAGTCTACCTTTTGGACTTTCTTTTCTTTAGCAGGCAAGATATGGGAGCTACAAGGGTACTGAAATTTGGAACAAGCTTTCCATAGTACCCTGTGGTCCCTAGGAAGCTCCTAACCTGCTTCTGGGTTTCAGGCATAGGCCACATCTCTATTGCCTCAATCTGTGCTTCATTAGGGTGAAGCTGCCCCACCCCACTACATGGCCTAGGTATACCACCTCTGCCATAGCCACCTGGAACTTTCAGCCTTGACAGTGAGCCCTGTCCTCTGTATCCTGCCCAACATTTCCTTCAGGTGGGACAGGTGTTCCTTCCAACTTGTACCAAAGATGGCAATAACATCCAGATAAGCCCCTGTGTACTCTTCAGTACCATGTAAAACCTGGTTGACCAACCTTTGGAATGTGTAGGGCATTCTTCATTCTAAAAGGCAATACCCAGAACTTCAATAACTCTATTGGAGTGTTGAAGGCCAACCGTTCTCTAGGTCTGGCAGTTAACTCCATCTGCCAATACCCTTTCATCAAGTCAGTTGTGGTGAGGTATGTTGCCCTCCCAACTTGGCTAGTAGTTCATCCATCCATGGCATTGTGTGGGCATCAAACTTTGTGACTGCATTGAGTCCATGATAGTCCACACAAATGCTAGTAGAGCCATCTGGCTTGGGAAGCGAGAATTACAGTGAGGCCAAGGAGTGTGGGATTTCTGGGTTACCCTTAAATCCAGCGTTTCCTCCACCTCCCTCCTAATGTCCTTTAGGATGGCCTCAGACACCCAGTAGTCTGTCTGCTGTATGGGAACTTGAGTCCCCATGTCTACATCATGTGTTGCGAAGGGGGTTGGTTCGCTTCAAGCTTGGCTGTAAACAAAGAGACAAAGTCCTCTGAAACCTCCCTCACTTCCTTGGACTATTTTGGGGTCAACTGGGGTGACAGTTTGATTTTCATCACAGAGGACTCCCACTTGTTTTCCTCCAGCAAGTCCAGTAGGGGTCTTCTTCATCCATCCCTCCCCAGGACTACGAGCTGCAAATACCATGTCAGCCCTATTTACCTTGGCTTCATCATGTTGACATGGTGCATCCTATAGGTATGTCTCCTGTCAGGCAGTTCTATGATATAATTTATGTCACTGGCCTGTTGGACTACCTACATAGACTCAACCACTCAACCTGCAGCTTGTCCTTCCAGACCAAAATTAGAACCGTGACTTCTTGACCTGCACTGTACCAGCAAGCTCTGGCTCTGCTATTGTACCAGACTTTTTGCATCTGTTGGGCAGCTTACAGGATGCTCTGGGCTACCTATAACTTCTTAGCTTCTCTCTAAACACTAAGGATGTACTCCACTATGAGAGTTCCTTGGGTGGCGTGCTTGCCTTTCCAGTCTTCCCGGATCAAGTCTAGGGGCCTATGCATCCTATGTCCATATAAGAGTTTGAAGGGGAGAACCCTGTTGACTCTTGGGGCACCTCCTGTATGCAAACAACAGGTGGGGAAGGTATTTCTCTCAATCCCTCCATGCTGTTCAGCAAATGCTTGAAGCATTGATTTTAGGGTACCATTAACCCTTTCCACAAGCTCATTGGCTTGTGTGTGACAGGGTGTTGTGCATCTCTGCACCACCACACTTCTTCCACAAACACTTCATCAGGTCTGACGTGATGATACCCCTTGATCAGTGATAACCTCCTGCAGAAACCCAACACAGGAGAAAAACCCTAGCAAGGTGTCTGCCAATTTGTCTATCCTAAGTGAGGAGAGGGTGACCTCCTCTGAGTATTGGGTGGCATAATTGACTACTGCCAGGATAAACAACTTCCCAGAGTAGCTTGGGATATTCAAAGGTCCCACAATATCCATTCCTACCCTCTGGAAGGCCCCTCCACAATGGGAAAGGGAATTAGGTAGCTTTGGTTTTATTGCCTGCCTTCCCTATTTGTTGGCACTGGTGACAAGACCTGCAATATTCCTTCTTCTGCTGGGTGAAGTTGGGCCAATAGAAATTCTGGGCCAATCACCGCATGGTGCATGCAATTCTCAGATGTCCGGACATGGGGATGTCATGAGCAACTTTGAGCAATTGCTCACGATATCCCTGAGGGATGACAAGCTGCCTGCTCATCACCCCTCCCTCTGTCCCTCACATTCTGGGTACACAGCAGTCCTATATTCCAAAATACCCTATGTCTTATGCCACCTCCCTGTGTCCCATCAGATTTTGCACAAGGCCGCAGCCTCTCCAAACTAGGGTCAGGTCTCTGAGCAGCTGCAAAATCTTCACATTTTCCCAACGTATGGGACATGTCCCCTCAGATCCTAAACTGGGGTCCATAGCTCTGGCGTCAGAGCATTCAGGATCAATGCCATCTCTAACCTTCTGGCCATTTGTTACTCCTCCCTCCTCAGAGTAACCTTTTATAGCTTTTGTGAACTGCTACTCGGGGAAGTGTTGCTTCCTTTCCTACTCTCCATTTCAGGAGACACGGGCTGGGGAATCAGCATCCCATCTTTCCACAGGTGCTTCTATGGGCTTTGGGGAACTACAATCAGCCTTGCCATTTGACTGTGGGTAACAGCACACACCCTCCCTTCCAGAGATTGTTCTCTAGAATCACATCCAGGGTGAGGTTGTCTGCCACTGCCACTTTTGCACCATATCTCCTGTCTCACCCCAGTCCAACAGAACACTAACAAGTGGCAGAGTTTTCTCCACTCCCTTACCGCTACAAACTGAGTAGTTATAAGCTGTTTAGGCCAAACCAAATCCCTTTTACTGAGGTAAGAGATGTCCCCATGTCCCCTAACAATCCTATGGGTCGGCACCACATTACTGTAACCGGCGTATGTGCTCTACTCTATATTTACAGGCATGCTTTCAGGGATTCACAGTGCACCCAACTCTGTTTGATCACTACTTTGTCCTCTCTGTGCCTTTTAGGACACTGTCTAGCCCTGGCTGTTTACAAAACCAACATTCATCATTTCTTTTATCCGAGAAATCCCTTTATGTAACCTGAGGCTTCGCTTTTCTACACAGGCTGTGAGGGTTTTAGCTGCCCTGAAGGCATGCTTTTCCCATTCAGCCTGCCACATCTACCCTACTTCCTTTCAGAGCAGGCCTGCTCCTCGCATAGCAACCGAGAACTTAGCAGACTGCTTGCAGTTTTGGATCTTGGTCCTCTAGCCAGGTTTTCAACTCTGCTGGGCAAGCCCAAAAGAACTGCTCTGAAAGTACAACCTCCACAGTGTTCCACACAGAGTTTGCTTTACCCCTCCCACAAACACTTTAAAACTGTCATTGCTGTGTGGCTAGTTCTTCAAAGCTCATGTCAGGATGTTTTCAGAGTTTACTGAATTTAACCCTGTTGGCACAGGAGTCAGTTCATACTTTGTAAGTAAGCAGCTTTAAGTTTTTCATAGTCTTGGCTCTCATCATTATCCAGTTGGCCCTAGCACCTCACACCTTTACCAGTAAGTAGGAGAGATCACTGTAGGACTCCTGGTACCTTGGCCTGGATACAGACCTTTTCAAATGAATTCAAAATGCATCCATATCCACCTCTTTAAATTCTGCTACTAATTTGGAATTTAATTTATACCCCAGCCCTGGAGTTTCAGGTCTATCCCTGCCACTTACCTCCGCTAGCACTTGTTGTTGGAGTCTTAACTTCTCCAGTTTGAATTCCTCTGGCACTCTTTTCCTCTCTCTATCTCTATGCCTCTCTACTGCACTGGTTTCTTTTGCTGCATCTCCAGTTCAAACCTCTTCTGCTCGACTCCCTCTGCTGATGTGCTTCAAACTTTCTAGCTCCAATTTCTCAGCTCCAGCTGAAGCCTGATCCTTTCTAGCCCTAGCTCTGTGGTGACCTTCTCCTGTTGCTGTGGTCTAGGTTCCTTCTGTTCATGCTGTCCTCCTCCCTGGGAGGAAACTCTCTGATGGACCCTGGCACCCATGCCCAGGTTCTGGTCCTTTAGTCACTGGCCATGACTCAAGGTCCTGGGCAGTCACTAGCACATTGGCTGCCACAACAGACTCCATGAGGTTCTTTTGGTTCATCCTTTACTAGACCCTCTTCCTGACACAACTGCCTTAGGTAGTCTGCAGTATACTCATTACAGTTGGAAGCCATCTTCTTCCCTAACTAGTACTACACCAGCTTACAAAGAAAAAAAAATAAAACAGGTATGAAACTTTATACTGTAAGCAAATTATTTTTTTCCAGACCTCTGCCTTGATTGTGTGTGGATTGTTTTCAATTTACCAATCTGATACACTGGCCTTGAGTACAACTGTTATGCATGTGCCACCAATGTCTCTCAGATAGCAACACCAAGCTACCGGATATCTTGGATCCCACCACTGCATACCACATCTGTCAGGAACCCACTCCTGAGGGTCAGGTCTGCTGAGCTCACAGTGTCCTCCACTAAGTGCAATCTGTGACAGAGAGGAGAAACAGGCGATACCCTATTTGTGTCCTTCTACAGTGCTCACTGAGTTCACAACTGAACAATTGCCAAGAAGTCCCAGGGTCCCTCTTTACTCTGGATTAGGTGCAATACTTGTCTTGAGTCTTGTAGCTAAATATGACCCTTCTTGGTTATTACTCAAGGGGAAGATCCAGGTGTTACAACCTCTTTGGGGTAGTGTTGTAACCCTGATTCTGCCTTCTCTCACAAGGTGTGCAATAACCTGGTTCAAATCCCTACAGATCCTTCCTTGAGACTTTGGCATTCCCATATCATTACCATGCTTTCCTTTTCAGACCTTGTTGGATTTTGCAGCTTATGATGGCATCCCTTGGCAATAATAGTTTAGTCACAGATTATTACTGAAACATCCCACAATCACACACAATCCACACACACACACAGTATAGAAATCTTTCTCAGGCAGGTTTCTTAAACAAAAAATGTCTTTGCTAAATAATTAAATAATTATCATATACTACAACAAAGAGGTTTTGAAAATTTGGTCACAGAATAACACAAATAAAAGTGGATATGTACAAAAAATGCACTATAAACAATTATCTAAAGTTATACCTTAAATTGATAGTGAAATGAAGTCTAGAAAAATAAATTATTGTTCAAGGGCTTTGTCCTTTCTATAGCAGTCTTGCTTCTTGTTTGTCTGCTGGCAGTTGTTCTCTTGTAGTCAGGAGAGTGTCCAAAATCAAAGTCTCCTCAAAATGCTCTGTGGAGGTCTTAAATACCTGTGGTCCAAGGCAGTCTGTAAGTCTTGGTCTGGGCCTTACTTTTAGGCCAGTAGATGTCACTCTTCCACTGTCCAAAATTCTTATTAAGGGACTCACTCCTTTATTAGTCAGGCTGTCTTATAATTCCAATATCCTGCCAGCTAACCAACATACTTATATCATACAACTGTGTTTACAAAGGAACTCATAACAAAAATCCTGTTGACATATGCAGCCCGTGATGCTTTGCATTGTGTGGGCATGTGTGATTTGTATTTACTTGAAACTTGGCTTTCCAGCCAAATGCCCTTTGGGTAACTCTTTGCTTCAGTGTTTGCGCACAGAGGTTCTTTTGTCTTTTTATACTTATAGCATGGCAATTTCCTGGAATCTAGCAATGTCCATAAAAGTGTAAAGTTTTTTTAATTATTATTATTACAGGGCTAGCTATTAACATCTCCTGAGCTTATAACCCTTTTCCTCTTTATTAGCTACCCCAGTGCTGTCTTCTGAAGCATCCTGACTTTTCAAGTGACAAGTTTTACTACAGGTGATAGATTTAGGACTGCTGCATTAGTTAGCCAGAAAGAATCTTTGAAATGCAATTTGCAGCTTCCTGGAAAACCAGTTTCTCTTAGGTAACAGGAATTTGCAGACCTTTGAAAAAAATCCATTCCTTTGTTCCTGTGACACTTTTATCCATTATTCCTTGTGACATTTAAACATACACAAAATATAACAGAATATAACACCATATAGCTGTCGTCTGACTGGCAGTGGCATAGCTCACAACTTAGTATTCTGAAAGGGTTGATCTTGCACCTGTCACCTTAACAGTCCTCAGGGTCTCAATTCCACCATAGCTCCTGTCATCGAGCAATGAAAGAAAAACAACCTACACACAGACTTATATACTGGCAAATGTAAATTTACAAAAGGAACTCATAACAAAATCCTATTCACAGAACATTCTCAGCTTTTATCTGAAACAAAAGTTGCATTGATGGATGCAACAGCCCACCCCCTCACTTTGGTGTGCATTTTAATCATTAGATGTTACCATTCCCACATCCTGCAGCTTGATGCTCCTTCTTCCTTTTGGGCTGCATCAAAATTTATATGCCACAACAGAATACTGCATTACTTTAAAATTTGCTTTTTATATAAATAGGGAATCCAAAACCTGGATTATAAAGTAGGGATTAAACACAGAAGCCATTCACTGTCAGTGAGAATGTGGCTGGCTTCCAAAGGTAAGGTCTCCAACAGGAGATCCCAAATCCCATTATAATGCAGTCTAAGTTTTTAACTAATCAGTGTTCAGGATTAGACCATTGGAGTACCTGTTATGTGAGGTACAATCATCATCTTGTGTTGACCACTCAGCTTGTTTCTACACAGCTAATTCTTGCTGTCACTGCATCTGAGAAAATTGCAGCTCTGTAAATGCACTGTCTACTTCTTATTCCACTATGTTCATTTTCTATTAGAACTGTTGAATATTGCACGGCTAAAATGTATGTATGTATGTATTTATATTTTTATTTATTTATCTCAAACGTTTACCAGGAAAGGCGTAGTAAGCTGATAACAGCTCATTTCCAGATATATGCCCTGGAGGTGAGGGGTATGAAAGATAGTACAAGTGGAGAAAAAATTACTAAGAGCATTACAAAAATAGTTGTTATATATAGCATTATAAAATGGGCATAAAAAATCCAAGCACTTAATTGGCTAAAACTTTTCTGAGGCATGTCCTTATCAGAAGATATTGTAGCCAACTGGTACTAACATCTGGCTAGTGGGCACATAGCAACAGTGAATCACTGAGCAATACCAAGCATAAACAGAAGCAACAAGTGGCACAGCTCAGTGCTCTGCTAGCAGGAATGCCAGATCTCCTCAGGAAGTGACCCACAATCACAGACAACCAAACCAGCCTTAAAAAACAACAGTTCTTCAGGGCAAAGTAGAAATATCCATGGCAACAGCGTTACTGGTTCAGGCACATTTAAATACAGTATTTTTTCAAACTGCATTGGCTGGGAACGCTCTCACTGGCAACATGGAACTGCTTTCTAAAAAATACCTGACAGAATACTTTCACAAAAGAGCCTAAAATGACCACAATCAACTTTAGCCTTGGCATCTCAGAAATGTTGACTAACCTTGAGATGTCTCTTGACACCAGAAGTCCTGTCAGCAAAGCTCTGACCTCCTCTCATGAGCGGACCTCCAGCACAGGCACTGCCACTCCTCTTTACCCACCTCCTGCCATCTTGGAGCTGGCGCAGCAGCTGTAGACATGGGTAGCACCTCCTCAGACATCAGGCCCACCACCAAAGTTGAAAACACACATGCAGAAGCAGAATCCTCCAGCAACCTAACAGAAAGAGCATCTTCCATGAACCAGTCTGCAAAAAAAAAAAAAAAAGAAAGAAACCACCAGGAGCCACAGGTGTGCCCTGAACTCACAAATTAACAATTACAAGACTGAGAAAAAGAAAAAGATGAACTGAACATGCAAAAACAACAATGTGGGCAGTAAAAATCTTTCACATCTAGTGCACAAGCAAGAGCATACAAGTAAGCCTGTAAACCATTACAGCAACTGAACTGTGCCCACTGTTAAGGCAATATTATGCCAAAATACATCAGGTAGACAGATCACAGTATAGTGTAGCCAGCTTAATAGCCCTATGAGCAGGGCTAAATTGACATAAATGCACCACCCTTGAGTAGAAACATAAATCTACACAGCCACCCTGAATTCAACCCTGCCAATAACATCTTTGCTGCAGTTCTAAAAAGTACAGGAGGAAGAAAAGATTGAGCCAAGCACCACCCAGCAATCAGTGAGCAGGACCTTGCAAAGCTAAAACCTCCCAAGCTTTCTTCTCCAAACACATCCTGATGACTACTTCTGAAGGTGTGGCTCGATATCCAGCTCTGCATGGAACAGAGGGGCAGGGAGGTCATCCACCAACTTAAGCCAGAACACTTTGAAATTCAAACAGATGATCATGGTACAGAATTCATCACATTCACATTTAATGAATATACCAAGAATCAGAAGAAAAATGACTCCAGTAAGCAGCAACACCATAGCTAAATTTACAGCTCCCCAGACAATGCACTGTGTCCTGTAACCTCTTTCAAAATATATTGAAAAGCTCCCCCGACCCTCCATCCTTCTACCTTCACCCAAGAAAAGTATTGGAATCTCTACTAAGCACCGCACAAACCTGGTACACATGGGAGACATTATGCATAAACTACTTGACCAACATGATGCCTAAAATTAGTGAAGAGGTGGGTTTGAGCAAACGCCACATGAACCACCAGTTCATGCAACAGCAGTCCAGCTCCTATCTCAAGCTGGGCTAGAGTCTAGAGAACTAATGGCCATCACGGTCCATGAGGAAGAATCCAGCCTCCGCCTCCTACTGGTGGCCAAGCCAGAAGAACGACAAAGATGAAGCCACATCCTCTCCCACAAAAGTAAGAAAATCACAAAGCATTGAATACCTCTTCCAAAGTGCAAAATTCTGCAGTGCTTCCCCAATAATCCTGCAGTGCTTCCCCAATGAGCCATGCTGCAGCACTTGCACTCCATGATGGCACAAAGGAAGAGATGCAACATCCGAGATAACAAACCAATCACCAGACACCATCCCCTCAGCAACAATAGTCATCCAGCAATTTAAAGACACCACCATAAATACTCCGTTGCTCATTCAAAACTGCATCATGCAGCATGTAGAATTCATTAACTTCTTGAAATGAAAGCACCCTAAAATTAAGCAAGACACCCAGCAAACAAGAAAACACAAGTAAAAACTACTGCAAAATGAACTATTGAATGACAAAACAACCTGTTCCAAAAGTGTTTCTCTGTTTATTTCAAACTTACTCCTGTTTCCAAGTGCATTAACCATAAAAATAAATTCATTACAGTTTAAATACCAAACAATTATACAAAACTAATGTTCCTGTTACAGTTACAAGGGACTATTTTATGTCCCAGACAGTTAAAAGCTATGTTTCATAAACCTGTTCAAGATAAAATAAAAAAGCATTTACCCAAACTTTCTCTGTAGTGAATGATTTTTATGCCCATTCCTATAAGCAAATAACTTACACTCTGAGGTGTAGGTTATGTGCTGATAAAAACATGCCCAGGTGCATAAGGCACCCAGCACAAGAGCTGCATGCCTTATAACACACCTGTGCATACCTTATCAGCACGTAACCCACACCTCATTGTGTTTATTGCTTGCATACAGTATATCAAAGGAGCATAATCATAAAGACTGTATGGCAAAATAGGGCAACAGGTACTTGCAGTAGATAAAATTGAGCTTTGATAGGCAAGCAAAAATTACTCATACAGGCATGGTGGGGGGAGTAAAATGACCAGGACAGTATGTGTGTGTTGGGGGGAGTCAAGGGATAGGGGGTCATGGACATTTTCAGAGGGAGTAGAAAGTCATGAAGAAGAGACTTAGGGAGATGGGAAATGAGACAGAGGAGATTGACAGGGCAAGGTGGACCAGAGTTTAGAAAAATGATACAAGAAGGCTGCTTGACCAGCAGTAGGTTTCCTAGAATTGCATAGAAAGGGAATGGGAAGTATTGCTGCAGAGAGGTAAGATGAGGGAGGGAGAGGATAGTAGGAGGATAAGGTAAGAAGTAAGGAACCAAACCAAAATTTGGATAAAAGGAGGTGCAATGGGAAAGGCACTTGGCATCAAGAGAGGGAGGAAGGGCAGTGCTGCAGGCAGTGGTGGGTACATGTGGGGCAGTCTAAGGCCAAATGAAAAAAGAGTGAAGGGGGTCCAGTCTGGTAAGGGAGGATTGGGAGTTCCACTGTAAACTATATTACCATAGTCAAAATAGGGAGAATCATCTTTAAAACAAGTTCTTGGTGGGCAGGAAGTGGGATACTCACTTCATTCCTGTGACATGCAGCAAGCTTGGGATGGAGCTTATGGCGATGGGCATAATGTGCACTGAAAATCAAAATGATGGCCCAGCCAGACCCTGAGGTACTTAAGAGAAGACATATCCTCAATCAAAGCACAATTAAGGCAGTGCAATAATGGAGGGAGGTAAGTCTGGTAGGCATCTGTTGGGTGCCAAAAGTCATGAAAACAGTTTTTATTTTTATTATATTTTGGTACTGGTTGGTTAGACTGGAACTAGTGTTGAATATTGCAAAATCCAACTGTAGCTGGGAAGTAAGGCTATGGGAAGAGGAGCCAGATGCAAAATGTACTGTATCATCAGTGTACCTACAGTATGACTGGAAACAAAGGAAAAGCCAGAGGGGTGGGAGTTCAAGAATCTGGAAAAGAGACTAGGATCCAGGACAGAGCCTTGAGGGATGCCTGAGCAGATGGAGAGAAGGTAGATTAGCGAGCTACCAATCCAGACAGCCTGAGACTCTCCCTCAAGGTAGGAGCATAACCACATGAATGAGTAGTCTGAAGGGCCTGCTACTTTAAACTTTATCCAGATTGAAGGGGTTGCCACAGTGTCAGAAGCTTTTGGCAAGGCAATTTAATTTATAAAGCACCCTATACCAAGATCTCAGGGTGCTTCACATGCATACATCATTAATAAATAAATAATTACATGATAATACCACAAAGTAAATAATACATAATAAATAAATACCATCAATGATAAGTCTAGAAAGATGAGGATTATGCAATAAAATCAAGTATCCATTCCAAAAGCTTGGTAAAACAAATAATTTTTAAATCCACTTTTAAAAGCCTACACTGAGGAAGAACTCTTTAGTTAGAAAGGCATGGAGTTCCAGATAATTGGGGCCACCTGCTGGAATGTTCAGCAAGATTATGAAGAGTGAAAAATAAGGTAGAAGTGATCAGTCCCTGCTCCATACGTGAGAGAAAGGTTGGTGAGATAGTGGAGGAGGTGGCAGTGGAATCAGATTTCCTAAAACCTAAAACCAAACTGCATAAGGGGGAAGAAGGAAGAGAAGGAGAAAAGTAGTGAAGAGAGATGAGAAGGAAAAGGTGCTTCTGTAACTTAGCCGGGTGGGAAGGAGAGAGATAGGATGGAAGTCACCGGGAGAAGGATTATGACTTTTAGGAGCTGAATGACAGTAGACTGCTTCCAGGCTTCAGGGACAGTGGCAGAGGAAAAAAAGGTTGAGGAGTTGGGTAATAGGCAGAGCAATGGCAGGAGCTGAGATAAGCAATAGTTTAGGAATGAGACCATGAGGGCTACTTCTCTTGCAAGGATGAAGGGCAAGCAAGGCCTTAAGGGAAGCAGAGGGGACAACAGGAGAGAAGGAGAAGGAGAAAGAGTGAGGGAGAAGGCAGAGGGAGGGAGAGAAATGGAAGGGTAAGAAAGGGACAAGAGAGCAAGCACAGGTGGTGAAGCAGGAGTTAAAGGAAGAGGCAACAGAAAAGGTCAGAGATATTTATTCTCCCAATCAGGGCCCAGGCAGATGGATCCTTGAAGGTATCCCTTCAGAGATTGTACAGCAATTTGCCTTGTACTATGAGCAATTATATAAGGATATGGACAGTCCTCCTTCCTTGAGACGCTTGGAGGCATACCTTAAGTTTTTATCCTCCCAATATCCCTTGAGGAAATATCGGAGATTATCAGGGTTCTGCCTTGGATAAGGTTCGGGACCGGACGGTTTTCCGCACTATTTTACAAAGTTTTCCTAGCACAATTATTACGTACTTCACCGGTTGTACCTCCATATTCTCTCTGGGGCAGGTGTAGATGTACATCTGTTTGAAGACCTAATTGTTCTTCTTCCCAAACCTGATAAAGACCCGAGTTAGTTCAAAGCTACAGGCCCATATCTCTTTGAACCAGCATATCAAAATTCTCTCAAAGATATTGGCCGATAGACTAACCCTTGGTCCTCCCGGACCTGATTAGTATGTCTCAGGTGAGATTTATGAGGGGACAGTCATCATCAGACCATTTACGCACTATCTTGCATGTCTTCTCGGTGTCCAGGATGCCACCTTTCCTGCAGTGCTGGTTTTCCTGGACACTGAGAAGGCATTTGATCATGTGAACTAGAATTTTTTGTTCCAGGTTCTTAGGGCGTTTGATTTTCCTACCATGTTCATAGACTGGAATCATGCTGTATATCGGACCCCTTCAGCCAGAATTTCTGGTAATGGAGCATTTTCTAAACCCTTTCTTTTATTTTCGGCACTAGGCAGGGTTGTCCCTTTCCCCTCTTTTATTTAATTTATACCTAGACCCCTTATCCAAAATATTCTTAATAATCCAGAGATACGAGGCATACCAATAGGGAACAATGTGGTGAAGATCACTGCATATGCTGATGATCTTCTCTCCATTTGTCTCACCCAGCAACATCTATCCCAGCTATGTTAGGGAGATAGCTAAGTTCAGCTCTTTTTCGAATTAGAAACATAGAATTTGATGGCAGATAAGGACTGCTTGGCCCACCCAGTCTGCCCATTTCCCAACCTAATGGATAAGCTGCAGATCCTAGTTAACCAGCAGTCTACTTCTTTCTACCCCACCCACTAGAATTGCCTTATGGCTGTCCCATGCATGCTTGAATTCAACCACTGTTTTTGACTCCACAACCTTCCTCCGGAAGGCTGTTCCATGCATCTATAACCCTCTGTGAAAAAATACTTCCTTACATTACCTCTGAGCCACCCCCCCATCTTCAAATTGTGCCCTCTTGTTCTTGCACACCTCTTTTTGAAAGATGCTACCCTCTTGGACTTTGTTGATTCCCTTAAGGTACTTGAAAGTTTCTATCATGTCCCTCTCTCCCTCCTTTCCTCGAGGCTATACATATTAAGCTCCTTTAGTCTCTCTTCATATGTCTTCTGGTGCAGACCCTGCACCATTTTAGTTGACCTCCTCTGGACAGCTTCCATCTTGTCTATATCCTTGCAGAGATTGGGTCTCAGAACTGCACACAGTACTCAGATGGGGTCTCACCAGCTGTCTGTACAGAGGAATAATAACTCCTGTTTTCTACTGGTGATGCCTCTCCTATGCATCCCAGTATCCCCAGCCCTCCTTGCTGCCCTCTCACATTGCTTGCCCACCTTTAGGTCATCTGATATGACTACCCCCGGTCCCTTCCATTTTGTTGTTGTTAGTATCTCACCCACCATTGTGTACTCTTTCCCTGGGTTTTGTTTCTCAGGTGCATTACCTTGCCTTCTTAGCATTAAATCTAAGCTGCCATACATCTGACCATTCCTCTAACCTTGCCAAGTCCCTTCTCATCCTTTCCACCCCACCTTGTGCATCAACTCTGTTGCAGATCTTGTGTCATCTGCAAAGAGACATACTTTTCCTTCAGTCCCTCTGCAATGTAAACACAAGAGACAATGAAGAGGGACGTCCTAATACTGAACCCTCGCGGCACCCACTAGTAACCCTTTCTTCAGAGTGGACTCCATTTACTATTACCCTCTGTGTCCTATTCTCCAGCCAATTCTTTACCAAGGCTATCATCTTGGGACCCACTCCCAGGCTGGCTAACTTGTATATTAATCTTTTGTGTGGGACTGGGTCAAATGCCTTGCTAAAGTCTAGGTAGGCCATGTCACAGCCCCTCCTGATCTACTACTTTGGTCACCTAGTCAAAGAAATCTATTAGATTCATCTGGCATGACCTTCCTGCTGTAAATCCATGCTGCCTTGGGTCCTGTGCCCCTCTGGCCTCTAGGTACTTGACAATTCTTTCCTTCAGAAGTGATTCCATCATTTTCCCTATCACTGAGGTTAAACTAACAGATCTGTTGTTTCCGCTTCTGCCCTGCTCCCACTTTTGTGAAGGGAATCACATCTTCCTCCTCCAGTCCTCAGGTACTACCCCATCCTCCCATGATTTGTTAAAGAGGTAGTCAGTGGTATCACCAGTTCTACCCTTAGTTCTTTTAGAATTCTGGGATGAATTCCATCAGGTCCCATTGCTTTGTCCACCTTCAGTTTTAAGAGTTCTTTCAGAACCCTTTCTTCTGTAAATGGGCGGTATCAACTTGTATCCAGAGTGTTTCTATTGTTTGTTTTAGGTACCTCCTCTTCATTTGTAAATACTGAGCAAAATATTTGTTTAGTATCTCTGCCTTTTCACAGTCACCCTCTGCCCATCCCCTTTATTAAGCCTCACTATCCCTCCCTTAGTCTTCCTTCGCTCCCTGATGTACCCAAGAAAGGTTTATCCTTCTTTAACTGAGTTGGCTATCTTTTCTCAGTTCGCCTTTTGCTGTTCTGACCGCCTTCCCAGCTTCCTTTTGCTTTAACTGATACAATTCTCTGTCCTGCTCCTTCTGTGATTCCTTGTACTTTCTGAATGCTTTCTTTTTTTTGAACCTTCACTGCCACCTTCTTTGAGAACCATAGTGATTTCTTACATTGTTTTGTTTTGTTTATTTGCTTCACACAAGGCTTGTTACCTCTGTGATGGCAGTTTTATTATTCCCCAATGTTCTTCACCCCTCCTTCCTGCCCATTTGCTAGTGCATTCCTTAGGCACTCACCCATTTTGGCAAAGTCAGCCCTCCTGAAGTCCAGTACTTTTGCCTTGTATGGCTTGACTCTATTGCTGTGTTTATTGTGAACCATATTGTTCGATGGTCGCTAGTTCCCAGATGGCTACCCACTTCTACATCTGTGATCCTCTCTCCATCTCCATTTGAGAGGACCAGGTCTAAGATTGCTCCATCTCAAGTGGGTTCCAATACTAGTTGTCTAAGGCATGCCACCTGTAGGGCATCTAGAATAACCCACTCTTGAAGTGGCCGCTGCAACTGCACTCCAGTTAACATCTGGCATATTCAGATCACCAACAGCAATATCTCCCTTTTTCTACCATTCTAAGTATACTTTCTATCATTTCCTTGTCCATTTCATCCCCTGAGAGGGGTTCTGTATACAACCCCTGTGCAGATTGTGGTGCCATTGCCTGCCTCAAATTCATCCACAGTGCTTCTTCTCCTCCTCCCTGTTTACCCTTTTGTTCTGTTGCTTTGATTTCTTCTCTTATGTAGAGAACTACTCCTCCTCCTCCTCTTTTACCCTCCTGTTCCTCCTGTAGATAGTGTATCCTGGTATGTTTATGTCCCAGTCATGGTTCTGTGTGTACCATGTTTCTGTGACTGCCACGATATCCAGATGTTCCTCCTCCATCAAGGCCACTAATTCAGGAAGCTTGTTACCAGACTATGGACATTGGTACTCATTGCTCTACATTTTTGATGGTTTTACCTTCTGTAGCAGCATCCCCCACTGACCTTTCTACCTCGGTCTTTTTCTCATTTAGTACCCTGTTTTGTAGGGGAGGCTGGGATTTTCCTGCTGCTCATCAGTGCCTCCCCTTGACTAGTTTAAAAGCTTGCCAAATGAAGCATTTAAAATGATTGCCCAAAAGACTTGTTCCTCCATGGATAGATGCAGACCATCCTGCCAGTATAGCTGGTGTCCCTCCAGGTGGAAACCCAGTCCCCAAATAAAGCCAAACCCCTGTGCTCTACACCATTTTTCAACCATTCGTTAAACTGCATGGTGCAAAGCACCCTCGCCTCACCCATGCCACTGACAGGCAGCACCTCTGAGAAGGATACTGTGTGTGCTACTTGTCTTAAGCCCCTCCCAACTCTACAAAGTCCTTCTGCACTGCTCTAATTTCATGATGAGCCAAGTCATTTGTCCCTAGGTGGACAATGACATCCAGCTCAGACTCCCGTGCAACTGTTCTCGTGATCCCAAGGATGTGCTTCCTGTCCCTCCAAGCCATGGCACCAGGCAGGCACCTTACTTCAGTTTCTCCTGCTCCCCAGTTCTATCCCCCTAATAATTGAGTCCCCCACCAGGAGCTGCTTCCTTTCCTGTGGTGCCCTCTGCCTCTCTCTGAGGGCCTCCCTCAGACAGTTGTCTGCACCTCCTTAGTCTCCTCTGCGAGTGCATCCATAAGGGAACTATGTTCCCCAGAATGGTGTATGGATTGTGAGTGAACAACTGACCAGGTGTGCCTCTGCTCCACAACCCTTACCCTCCTGAGCCCACTGTGGTCCAACTGCTGTTCTTTCTTCACAACCTCTGAGGTAGTGGTGGTGGTTCTGGTGATCCCTGGATGGGGAGGTTCCCTTGCTACTGTCCAGTGTGGCCTGAAGGCGGGCAACTTCCTCCCTCAGGGCAGAGAGTTGTCTGCAAACAGGGCAGCATCTCAGCCTCCAGAAAGACTCCCGGAAGACTGCTGCCCCAAAGCCATTACATTGCACTACTCCCACATAACTGTCTACCGTGTTTAGTTTTTTGTGTGTGTGTGTGTGATTGGTGTGTATATAGAAATATATGTATTTATATAATGTGTATGCTTATATTGTCAGTGCAGTGTGCTAGAGAGGATATGACAGTGATATGCACTTTCCCTCATGAGGAAATGATGTCAGAACCTCAGGTATAAAGGAACTATTTCCAGGGTTGGGTGGGATGAGGGTGGGAAGGGTTTGGCCTAAACTGTGCCCTCACGAAACAATTAGCTAAAAGCTCTGACCTACCGCTGTGATGAGTGCCTTCCTGTCAGCAAGATGCCATGCACAACAATTTGACAGAGAAAATACCTTGCTAGTCAAACAGAGAAAATCCAAACATCCAAGTCAGACACAGGTAAACCTCCCCAGCCCCAAAACAGCCTGGTGACTTGTGCTCTGAAAGTAGTCAGCCCCAAAATACATCAGCTGTGCAGAAGGGCAGACACAGAAAACAGTATTCAGCCTCTGTGGGTTTAAACACTTCCTGCACTGAAAATCTTAACATTTGTAACAAAAGTAAAGCAAGCTCCACCTCCATCTGTTGATTGAACGATAGCCTTTTCTGATAATTCAAAGTTCCTTATTTCACCCTTCAGTTAGAAGTATCCTCCGCCTGAAGAATATTAACTTTCCTAAGGAATCTGTTTCAAACCAAAGACATTTGTAAATTATAAATTGAATGCTAACAAATCATCCATTTTCCCTCTTAACCACAGGGTCTTTAAGAATGATATTGCTCCTTTTGGTCTGTGTTGGTCACCACATGTTCTTAGATATCTGGGTATCAATTTAACACGTAATCCCTCCTCATGGTTCAAAGAGAACTTGGAGCCCTATCCCAGTTGATTGTCCAGGACCTCAACAGATGGTCCAAGCTTCCTGTTTCCCTATGGGGTCGTAGTAATATAATTAAAATTAATGTTTTCCCTCATCTGTTTTACCCCTTCTGCATCTTAACTCCTTCATCCCTTTATCCTGGTTTCAGAAAATGCACAAATTTTTACTAACTTTATTTGGTCCAACAAGCAATCCAGGTTGGCATATCACAAACTGGTCAGCCCCAAAACAGATGGAGGGTTGCGGATTCCTCATCTGGCAATCTATTACTGGGCCAGTCATCTAGCAAAAACCTGAGGTGGGTGAGTCGGGTCCTGAGAATTTAAGACCAGCCTGGCTCAAAACTGAGTTAGATTTTATCCAGTCTGTGAACATGGACCCCTTGACTATGCTCCATGTTAAGTTGCATCCCTTCAAGACGTTTGTAGGTGCCCCACCCTTTGGACATCATTAAAAGTACATGCACAGCTCTGCTTTTTTGCAGTACACCCCATCTGGATCTGTCCCAGTCTATTTGGAACTCCCCATCTTTCACTATAAACAAACAGAGGATTTCTCATGTGGTTGCCCCAAATAGGGGATGAGATAGTATCTGCCTTTCTGGATGGTGAGGGGCATGGCTCTCAGTCTCTAATATAATTCATAAATTTGATATCCTGGTAATTCAGCATTTTAGGGTGGTCCAATTAAAGCACCTGCTTTCCACGGTGCTGGTTAAACCCTCCCATCCGCCTGCTTTTCATTGATATCTGAGCTTTCCTCCCTACTGGGTCCATCAAGTGTTATTTCTAAAATATACCAAGTTTTATTCCACTGGAGATATGGGAGACCTGATGGTCCCACAAGTTCTCGGTCTCCCTTCTCCCCAATATACCCCCAATTGGCCGGCTTTATGGAAGTTCTGTCATAGATATGTGCTGTATCTCAAGACAGATTACGACTTATGTAATATCATATTATGCATAACATGCACTATACCCCAGTAAAGTTGGAGAAATGGGGCCTTCTAGAGTAGGGTTGTGTACCAGAGGTTGTCAGGAGTAGGCACACTTCTCCACATTTTCTGGTTATGCCCCAAGATAATCCCATTGTGGGAGGCAATTCAAGCTAATTTAGACCCTATATTGGGTCTGCAGGATTGCTTCACCCTGACATTTGCTTGCTGGGAGATCTGTCCTCTATTAAGGTTAAAATTCGGAGATTTCATATTTCCATGATTGCATTATCCATTAAAAATTGTACTTAGGCACTGGAAGGATGTTGGTTAGCCCAACATATCAGGAATGGATGAATGAAATTCTTGCTAATCTTCGTACAAAGAAAGCTATAGCGAGTCTTCACAACAGGTTACAGAGGTACAAGCATATTTGGATCCCTTCACACCCTAATCATGATTAGTATGGATAAATGAATGATATCTATGGTGTACTTCAATTTACATAAGCCTATTGTAATATGTTATTATACTACAACACTGTTGTTTACTGCTGTTTGGGGTGGGGAGGAGGGAGGGTGGGGTCAGATCATGTATTGTCCTATGTATATACTACACATGCTATAATTTCTGTCCCCTGTAATGTGGAAAATCTGTTAATAAAGTTGGAATTGAAAAAAACAAAAAGGTCAGAGATGAGAGATCACCAACCTTGAACAGGCAAGGGACACTGGGTCAGAGGGAAGAATGAATGGATAACCATCCCGAACTTGAAGGGGTGCGTAATGTTGCTCTGGAATGTTTATGCAAACTGCTCAGGCTTCTCAAACCTGATGACTTTCATACAGGCGTTGTAAAGGTGTTAATAGTTGACCAAATCAGCCCGAGCCAGTGATCTTATAGGATCACAAGGCAAGGTCTCTGCTATGAGGCAAGCTAACAACTCAGCTAATATCCAGTGAGGATGGGGCCCCTTATCTGGTTGTTCTTAGGGGTGTATAATGATCCCATACAGCAATAAAGTTGGTCTAAATGTATTGGAGGGCATAATGTATTTTACTGGCTGCAGAGACAAGGGGCCAGTCAGATGCCCCTAGGTCAACTAGAAGGGAGAACAGGTCTGGTGACCTAAAGGGCCTGACATAGATTAATTTGGGGCTTACAACAATTTATCTTGCACACACTGGTAAACTATATGATTGTCACTTGGGGCATAAGGAACGATAGCTTTATCCACTATATAGTAGGCATGGGGTGAGAGGACCTAGTCTAGGAAACAGTGATTTAAAATTTTAAATTTAGATGTGTGGGGTTAGAAGTCAGCTCGTCAGTTGGAGAGATTTTACATTTTGGGGAATTATTTGCAGAAGGAGAGCTTATATACATATACATATATATATATATATATATATATATATATATATATATATATATATATATATATGTTTTTTGGCTGAATGTCTTTGCCCAAGCTGTTCAATGGCTTGCTTTGTTTGAAACCAGCATTCTAAGGCTTCTAGCAACTTCTAGCCTAAGATTCCCCATTCAGCAGGCATTAGGTTACAGGTGTGTGAGTTAAAATTGTTTTGCATTTGCTAAGCTTGCTTCATTTGGCTGAATTTCTTGGCCCAAGCTGTTCAAGGGCTTGCTTTGTTTAAACCAGCATTCTAAGGCTTCTAGAAACTTCTAGCCTGAGCTGTCTCCACTCCACAGGCATCAGGTTACAGGTGTGTGAATTTAAATTGTATTGTGTTTGCTAAGTTTGCTTCATTTGGCTGAATTTCTTGGCCCAAGAGTCTGCGCCAATACATCAGATTTGGAGGCCAGAGTGGATGATTGCATCTGGCTAGGAGCTGCAGGATATTATGTCGGGGCAGATACACCACTACCACAGGACAGAAAACACTGCACACAGGGCCAGATTATATCATTGTTAAAAAAAAGATCTAAACCACAAGTAACCAAAAGGCAGTAAAGAGAAGCCCACATAGAATATGCCAAGAATAGAAGGATGATACAAGGGGCAAAACACAAGGATGGGATGAAAGGATGCCACGCCCATGGAACGTCATGCACATGAATGCCGCAGTCTGTGGAACAAGATCCCAGACCTGATAGCTGTAATGATGGAGGTTGACCTGGACATAGTGGCCATAACAGAAAAATGGTACACCAGGAACCACAGCTGGGACATAGGTGTACCGGGTTATGCCTTGTTCAGGAAAAGATAGGGAAGAGAAAAAGGGGGTGGGGTTGCCCTCTATATCAAAGAAAGCATCATGGCAACCAAAATTGAGAACGGCATGAGCAAACAGAGGGCGTTTGGGTTACCCTTGAGCCAGGCAATGGAACAACCATTCACACAGGGGTCATTAACAGACCCCCAGCTCAGACAGAAGAAACTGACCAACTACTGCTGGAAAACATGCATGACGTGGCAGCAAAGGGAGAGGTACTGCTGATGGGAGACTTTAATATGCCGGAAATGGAATGATCCATCCCAGCAGGCGCCTCAGATAGGGCACGGGACTTTGTTGACTCCCTGAGGGGCTGGCCTTAGGCAACTGGCACAGGAACCTATCAGAGATTGGGAAATCCTGGATCTGGTACTGACCAATGGGGACAGGATAACAAGGCTCAAGGTCAGCTAGGGTCCAGTGACCACGATATGGGTGTGGTTCAAGGTAGACACAGGGATTCAGTCAACCCACATGAAACCAAGAGTCTTAGGCTTCAGAAGGTGGACTTTACCAGGATGGGACTTCATCTTAAGGAAACCCTGGAAAAAGTGAGATGGAGGGGCGTTGAGGAGAAATAGACACACAACAAGGAGACCATAGCAGGTCACAAAACAATGTGCTAGGTCTATAGACAATGGTAAAGGAGAAGAAAACCACTCTGGATCTCAAGGGGTGGCTGAAAGGTAAGGGCCAAGAGGCTTCAGCAAGTATAAAGAGACACAAAGAGGCGAGGACAAGGAAATGTAGAAGTGTCTCAGAGAGGCAGGAAAATAGCGAGAAGTGCTAAAGCATGGAGGAAAGAATAGCTCAATCGGTTAAAAAGGAACAAGACATTTTTCAGGTATATTAGCGAGAGAAGGAAGGCAAAGGGGGAAGCAGCTACTGTAAGCTTCAAGGAGCCAGGGTGGAGATGGTGAAGGAGACAGGGAGAAAGCAGTGATCCTGAATGAATATTTCTGTTCAGTCTTCACTGTGGAAGGGCATGGGCAGGGCCCACAGTTAGACTTTAAAGGAAAAAGGATAAGAAGGGAAACACCAGTTCATTCACAGAGGAGAAGGTCCTAGAAGAGCTTGCAAAGCTGAAGATGGACAAAGCCATGGGTCCAGATGGCATACATCCCAGGGTCCTAAGGAAACTGAGAATTGCACTTGGCAGCTCCTCTGGCAGCCCTGTTCACTGAGTCCATAGACACTGAAGTGGTTCCAGAGTACTAGAGAAGGAAAATGTTTTTCCTCTTCACAAGAGTGGTAGTAAAGAAGATTTAGGAACTACAGGCCAGTTATTCTAACCTTTGTAGTTGGAAAGATAATGAGACACTCTCAAGAAAAAGAACAGTGGAGCACCTAGAAGTCATGGGGTGTTGAATCCCAGGCAACATGGGTTCACCATAAGATGGTCCTGTCAAACTAATCTAATAGATTTCTTTGACTGGGTGACAAAGGCAGTAGACCGAGGGGCAGTAGATATTGTCTACCTAGATTTCAGCAAAGCCTTTACTATCATCCCACATGGAGACTGGTCAACAAGCTAGGTAACCTGGGTATGGGGCACAAGGTAGTAAACTGGATTGGAAACTGGTTAAGGGACAGAAAACAGAGGGTGTTTGTAAAAGGAACCCAATCAGAGGAAAGGGAAGTGACCAGTGGGATACCTCAAGGATCAGTTCTGAGGCTGGTCCTCTTCAATGTCTTCATCAGTGATATTGCAGACAGGCTAGAGGAAAGGTTTGCCTGTTTGCAGATGACACCAAGATCTGAAACAAGGTGGATACCCTGGAGGTGGAAGGATGAGAAAGGACCTGGAATGGTTGGAGAGATGATCAGAGGCATGGCAACTAAGGATTAACACAAAGAAGTGCAAAATTATGCATGTGAGAGCAGGAACCCTGGAGCAAGCTACAGGCTGAGGGAAAGCTGTTGGCAGTTACTAAGGAGGAGATAGACATAGGGGTCATAATCACAGATGATCTGAAGGCCACAAGGCAGACAGCCAAGGTGCTTGGGAAGGCCACTGGGATGTTGTGGTGTATTGGAAGAGGAATCACAATCTGAAGGAGGAAGGTAATAGTTTCACTGTACAAGACCCTGGTGAGGCCTCTCCTTGAGTACTGTGTCCAGTTCTGGAGGCCACACTTTCGTGAGGACATTGACAAAATAGAGATGGTGCAGAGAAGGGTGAACAAAATGGTGAAGGGTTTATATCACAAGCCTTATGAGGAAAGAGTCAGAGACCTCAATTTGTACACAGTGGAGCAAAGGAGGGAGAAGTGACATGACAGAAACTTTCAAATACCTCAAAGGCATGAACAAGGTGAAAGGGGACAACATATTCCAGTTTAAAGTAGTGCCAGAACAAGAGGACATGATATGAGACTGATGGGTGTACATGCAAGAAATGTCCATAAGTTCTTTTTACAGAGAGGGTGGTGGATGCATGGAATAGCCAGACCTAGGAAGTGGTGGCCTCCCATATGGTAACAGGCTTCAAACATGCATGGGACAGGAATAAAGGAATATTAGAGATAGGAAGAAAAAGCTAAAGCCAATGACCAGGTAGGGTCACTGGCCGCTCATCAGGTAACATAAAGGCCAGACTTGATGGGTCTGTGGCCCTTATCTGCCGACAGTATCTGTGTATCTATGTACCAAGGATAAGCAGCTCACCTCTGGAAGAATGGGAGCAGATAGAGGAAAGGCACTCAGTAAGTAAAGCAGAGGACACAACAGGGCAACAGTAAACCCCAGAAATAAAGATGGGAACAGAGTAGGGAAGGAAAGTTTGAAGGGGAGCAGCTGGTAGGAGGAGGAGAAGAGACAGCAAGTACAGTCACAAATTGGATTCTAGTGGAGATGTAAATGGCAACACCACTGTCCCTCTTTGTTCAGTCTTGTCTTGCTAGAATGTAACCAGGGGTAGCCACACAGCAGAATCTTGTGTTTTAGAGGAGAGCTAGAATTCAGAGATGACAAGTACATACAGCCGTAGGTTAAGCATGATACTGTAGGTTGCAGTTGGTCAGTTTTGGGAGGAAGCTTCAGATGTTTAAATGGGCAACCCCAGTCCTTTGGGAAGCTGAAGGGGTGGTGCTGTGATGGAGCCAGATTTAGTTCAATGCCACCTACTACCAAGCGCAGCCAGAAACAAGAAACTTAATGGAAGCAATATGCTGATCAGAGGAGGTGGGCAAGGGGGGAGGTGGAAGGATAAGGAGAAAAAGAAAAGAAAGCATCAGAGAGCTTCAGGGTGAATTCAAGGAGCAGAAAGAAGTTGACACCCAGGATGCCAGGATAGATAAAAATGAAAAATATCTGTTTTCCTCAATTAGGCTCATTCAGAGCACATCACTTAGAGCTCATGTCCTTTAAACCATGGACTGTACCAAAATGCAGTGTAATTGAGGGGCAAAAAAATAAAACTATTTTTAAATATTAAAATCACCTCTGAAAGAGTCTTTCTTTTCTGATAAACATAGACTGTTTTATACATTAGCAATAAAGCATGACAGTGTGTGCATTAGACAGTTCTAACACATGGCCAAGGGCATAGAAAGACATGATGCTGCAGGCAGAGTGGCTTCAGTCCAGCTGTGCACTAGAACTGTTCAATGCGCATCCATTATTATGCTTCTAAAATGGGGCTCTGCATTTAATATGGTGTAGAAGATAACATTTATAAGTTTAATCCTAAAAAAGTAACCTCATTACTTGATTTTGATGTCAAATAGTTCCTCTGGCTGCATTAGATTAAGGTTTATATTTGGTTGTCATGGTTACACCAGCGGGCAAGAACGCTGGTAGATTTAGTAAACTACCACCACTTCAGTCCCTTTCATTTCCAAATTAATCACCTGCACTCTGACTGTTTCAATTAAATGAGTTTGAATTCATCTGGCATCTGGTAAAGTGAATACTTCCTTGGTCACAGTCTCTCCAACAAGAAAGAGAGAGAAAGAGAGCAAGTACACAGTTGTCACTCCTGTTTGGCAAGTCCGATCTATTAAAATTACCATGCTCATTGTCCTCCCTTCTAAATGTTTAGTTCATGGGAGAGGAACAAGAGGACAGGATAGAACCACAACAGACACACAAATGGATTTATGAGGGATGATGACGGCTGCCTCCCACCTTCCGTGCGTGTGTTCACTCTCACTTCACAGTACATTTCACCTTTCGTACTGGAGCCTGAAGGAAATCATGGCTGTTGGCTGCCAGTCACATCACAAATAATTGCAAAAAAAAAAAGACTTTCAGTCGGGACACCACTCATGTTCTTCAGTGAATTAATTATTTAGAAATTGAGGTGGTTGGTACTGTATTAAAAGGGAGGTGAGTGGCGCACAGGGGGGCAGGCAGGATGGGATGAGACTGTACTAGCATATTTAAAACATTTGTTTAAATTTGTCTGTGCAAGGAAATTATGTGTTTTTGACAGTCAAGTTACATTTAGTAGATGAGTGTGAAACTTCTTGACACTGGCTGTATGAATGTAAGGTCCTCTGACTGTTCAAATTTTTAAAAATATGGTAGCTTTTAAAATTCCAAGAAAACTGAAGGTTCCAAAGTGCACATTGATTTTCTTTTTGTGCTACATCCAGGTTGTCAGCACTTGTTTTCACCTGTGCATTAGACAGATCTAATGCAGGTAACAGCCAATCAGGTTGTAGGATTTTCCTTCCCATTTTATAGCACATTGTAATATATGGATTTGTCATTTTAATATGACAGAAACCCATACAAAAAATCATTGTAATACACCTTTGTGAAAGTGATAATGCCATTGTTCCAAGATTGATAATACTATCATTACCCGCATAATGCTATTGTTCAGAGCTCATAGTACTATCATTCGAGCTCTGAACAATAGTATTATCAGAGAGACACCAGGAGCGCAAGAGCAAGTCTGCCTCACACTTCAGACCGTGTTGCTGAAGTGCAAAGTTCCACTGCTAGACAGCAAAGTCAGGGCTTTTCTTACATGCTTTATGATTGGCCACTTTTACTTTGTGGGAAAGCATAACAGTTTGAAACATGGTGGCTGTATCTTGCTCAGCAAGATTAACTTCTCAAGTCTGTAACTTTGGTGGTTTTATTGATATTCTTCTTTTTTCTTGTTGTTAAATTAAAAATTATATGGTTGATCCTGCTGTCACTTAGCTCTAAAAGCAATAAACAGGTAAGACTCACTGGTGAAGCTTGTCACGACCAGCGCACTTGAAGACGAGCAAGCTGAGAGAAAGCGAGACAGTAAGCGAAAAAGAGAGAGAGAGAGAGAGAGAAGTTCTGTAGTCTGGCAGCCATTCAGGCCCACAGTACTGTTGGTCAGATCCATATATTACAAAAAATAACAGATAATTTGGTGTGTATCCCAAGGAGTAATAGCATCTGCAGGTTCTGGGGACACGGGAACCTCTTGAGCTTTGCTCTCAAGGTTTCCATGTCCCAGAAACTCTCACTATTACTTCTATAATACACTAAACTATGTATTATTCTATTTATTATGTATACCTGGGTGTGTTTCTTACATTGTAATAATGTTATCAAATGCTTTTGGACTGACACAACCACTCAGCTTTGCTTTGCAGTCTGCTCGTCAAACTGCACAAGGTAACTTTCTTATGCAGTAAGAAACACAGCCACATATACATACTGATATATAGCCCTGGGCTGTCTCTGAAGTGTTGTATAAACATGTTTATAAAATGGGCAAAAAGAATCCTGAATGCTGACTGGCTGGAAGCCATTGTTGCTGTATGTCCTTATCAGGACACAACATTACATCGCTTTTTCTTGTACCCGAGAGAGCGCAGCACAGTGGAAAATCAATCCGTGCCACTGCTCTCCTGCTAGGAAGTGCTGCCCAATGCCCCTCCAACATACACACACAGACTGACAAGAGCTCTCTTTCTGTAATTCCATAAAAGATTTCTTTTACTGAAGCCTGACCTCTGTTGCTTTCTGTGGTTCCTGGCTGTAGTTGAACCCAGTATCATGGCTTTCAAATGCAACTACAGCCCCAGTCATCCAATGGTCTTCAAATAAACAAAATCAGACCCACCCTCCACTGGTACATTTATCCAAACTATGAAACATTTTAAAAAAATCCTTTATGACAGACCAGTCAGCTGTTACAAGGGCAATCTAGGAAGCGATGCGCGAAAAGCACTAAATATTGCAGCTGTAGTGAGACACACTCGCTCTCACTGAAACTAACAATCGCTCTAAGGCAAACGGCCACTGTGAGGATCTGTAGCTAGCAAATAGCACAGGTCAGGCTTCAGTAATTACAGAAAGAGAGATTCTGTCAGTGTGTGTGTGTGGGGGCACGTCTGACAGCAGTTCCAAAACGTGGTCATCTTTGTTGAATAGCTCAGTGGGATAGGGTACCCAGGGGTGGTAAATGGTTACCTGTGCTGATGGAGCATTGCCTGGCATGGTGTGATGGTACTAAAAGCAACAATGTGCACAGATACTCAAGGAATTCATAGGGAGCCCTGTACTGCTGATAAACACTTATGAAATTACTTTTAATGTGGGGACTATTTTTGACTATTTTAGGTATTAAAACCTCCTATTATATATTTTAGACTTTTGTTTTTGTTGGGTTTTGGGTTTTGTTTTGTTAATGATTAATTGGGAGCCCATGTTATATGTGCAAAAGACACTCTGAGGTGAGGGTTATGGCCTGATAAGGCACTTTCCAGGTGCTAAAGGCACTCGGCACCAAGCACCTCGTGCCTCATACTTGCAGCTGGGGTGTGTTCTTATCAGGCCATAACCCACACCGCGTGATGTCTTATTGCTTGCATAAAAAAGTTATACTGCACCAGTTGATGTCATCAGTCTCCTCCTAAGGTAGACTGGGCTTCTTCAACACCTGTCCCTCTTTAGGTCCACAATATCCTTTTTTTTTCGATGAGCAAATGTAAATGGGGAATTTCTCCATCCCCAATGAGAGGATCGGTCTTTTCACCCATACTGTTTTCATTGTATATGCTACCCTTGGGCAAGATCATTAGCCAGTATGGAGTGGGGTTTCACTGCTATGCAGGTGATACTCAACTCTATCTGTGTTTTGTGCCTCAGTACCAGGGAGTGGTAGACATGCTGAATAAATGTTTGGCAGAAACCAGGACTAGATGTCCTCAAACTGGCTGAGGCTCAATCCTGAGGAAAACTGAAGTACTGGTTTTAGAACCTGGTCAGAGTGGGATGAACAGCATTGGAGGGGTTACCAAACTTTGTCTTGGCAAGTCTCACCTTGACCCTGTCCATCAGATGAAGAGTCTAGTTGTTGTTCTGGATGAAGGGCTGGTGCTGGATGCTCATGTGTCAGTGGTAGTCAGGAGTGTTTTTTATCATCTCAGAAACATCAGCTAGATTCATTCCTTGTTTCCCTGATGACTTGCCTGTCACATTATCACTGTGGCATCTGCACTGGCTGCCAGTAAAGTGGTGATTTCTTTATAACATTGGGTTGTTAACCCATAATGACCTGCATGGCCTGGGTCCTGGTTACCTGTGTGATCTCCTACATCTGTACTGTTTGGCTCACCCCTCTGTTCTTCCAGTGAGGTCTCTGATAATCTCAAAGTTCAGCTAAAACATTTGGCGACAGAGCCTGGGGTGGCTGGTCCAACCCTCTGGAACTCTTTACCAAGGGCTCTGACAGAGGCTCTACTGGTTGAGATATTTAAGAAGAACCTTAAAACCTACCTCTTTGCCCAGGCTTTTGGCTATATTATGGACCTCTGATTTCAGTTAATTCAGCCTACAAATTCCTGTGAATTTTATATGTGTTGTTCATATCTGATTTAATATATATCTTAATTACTACTAGTTAGCTGACTGTTTATGAGTAGAATATTACTTTATGTAATGGCCCTGGGCTTCTGGGGAAGGGTGCCAGAAATAAATAAAGCTACTATTACTACTACTACTAGGATGGGCCCAGAAACTGCTGTGGACCAAGGGATCCCTCTGCTGGGGACTTTGTTGTCATCTTGACTTGCCCTGAAGAGGAAGTAAATTGAAACACAAGTGGAGTACAAAGTCAGGTGGATGACACAAAGCTTCTCCAAAACAACCATTCAGCTCTTGCTCAACCCCCAGCTCAGGTGTACTAGTAACTATGGGTTTCTGCACTGTGGTCCTGTACGTGCTTCCTGATACTGTGCCCTGTATCCTAGGATTTTACCACAGTAGACGCCATCTGATCAATTTCTTCCTTGTACTTCTGATACATCTCCTTAGCTTCAGGTTCCTAATCTATGGCAGCGTCCAGTTCCTGCAAAAACTAACCAGGCAGATAATATGGTAAGCAAAACATATGTTTGGCCTCCATTTTCCTCTTGATGACCCTATCAGGCTTACACAGCTTGTTCAGGTGGTGCTAGTTATCTTTTCCTTAGGGTAAGAACATAAGAACATAAGAATTTGCCTGCAGAAGGGTCCTCTTGATCCATGTAGCCTGACCAGAATACTTATCCTCCTCCTCTTAGACTGTTTCCTTTTTTTGCGACATAGTGTTTTCCCCTCACAAGTTTGAATTCCTTACATTGTTTGAGTCTACTACCTCTTGCAGTAGGCTAGTCCAAGGATAGACCACCCTCTCAGAAAAAGTACTTCCTGATGTTTTTCCTAAATTTATCTCTGCAATTCATAGATTGTGGCCTCTTGTATGACTCTCTGATTTCATCTGAAACAGGTTTTCCTTCCATGCTATGTTAATTCCCTTCATATACTTAAACGTTTCAATCATGTACCTCCTGTCTGTTCTCTATTCAAGTGAGTACAGCTGTAAGTCGGCCAGTCTGGTTTCATATGGCTCCTGGTGTAAACCCTGCACCATCTTTGTAGTCTTTCTGCACTGCCTCCAGTCTGTTGATATCCTTCTTCAGGTGCAGCCTCCTAACCTGGACACAATATTCCATGTGTGGCTGACCAGTGATCTGTATAGTGGCATTATCACCTCTCTTTTCTGACAGTTATACTCCTTCCAGTACATCAGAGGATGCCATTTGCTTTCTGTGCTGCCCTTCACATTGCTTGCTCATCCTAAGGTCATCTGTAATAATTACGCAAGATCCGGCTCCACCTGTGTTAATTCAAGCTGGTGCCCTAACAGTATGTATTCCTTCCTGGGTTTCTTTTACCTAGATGCATGGTCTTGCATTTTTGGCATTGAACTCAATACAATTTTGGACCATCCTTTCAGGGTATTCAGACCATTTCCATCTTGAAGACTCCCTTGGGTGTCCATCCAGTTGCAGAGTTTTGTATCATCTACAAACAGGCATACTTTCCTCCAGCTCATCAGTGATGTCACTAATGAAATGTTGAAGAGGATGGGACTAATACTGACCCTGTGGCACTTCACTGGTCACATTGCCCTCCTTGCCTAAGCTCCATTAGCAAAGACCCTCTGTGTCCTATCCTTGAGCCAGTTTGCAATCCAGTTGACTGTCTTCTGACTAAGTCCAGTATTCTCTAACTTATTCATAAGCCTTCTGTAGGATACGATGTCAAAGGCCTTGATGGAAATCTAGGTACGCAATGTCTACTGCCGCCTCCCTGATCCACTGTTTTGGTCACCCAGTCAAAGAATTCTATCATGTTTGTTAGGCATGATTTCATGCTGTAAATCCATGTTGATTGGGTCAAACTTTCCAGATTCTTTTAGATGATCCACTCTTCTATCTTTCAGCAGGGTTTCCATAAGTTTGCCAAACCACTGAGGTCAGACTGACTCAGCTGTAATTCCCAAGTTCTTCTCTGCTTCCACTTTTATGTAAGGATACCACCACAGACTTTGCCATAGTGGTATTGTGCCACTTTCCAGTGACTTATTAAAAAGATCAGTGAGTGATGTTGCAATTTCTTCTCATAACTCCTTTAGAATCCACGGTGGATTCCACCGGGTCCCATTGCTTTGTCTACTTTTCTAGGACTCTTTCTCTTGAGAAGTATAAGTCATCTGCTGTTCTACTGTTGCACACTATCTTTCCCATAATAGGACCGCTGCCTTGGTCTTTTAAAGGTGAAGACAGATCAGAAGAATTTGTTTAGCACTTCTTTTGTCTTCATCTTTTCAACTTCTATCCTTCAGTTGATTTTAGCCTGATTATCCCACCCTTACTCATTTTTCTTTCGCTATGCACCTAAAAATGTTTTGTCCCCTTTGTTACTCCCTGTGCTATTTTCTCCTCTTTCTGGGCTTTGGCTATTCTAATAGCCTTCCCACTTCTCTCAGCTTTGATACATAATGTTGCCTGTCTGCTTCTTTCTTTGTCTACTTATGCTGTTTGAAGGCCCTTTTGAGTGTTTTACTATAGTTGCTATTTCTTTAGAGAACCACAGTGGCTTTTTCTTCTTTTTGACTTGCTGATGTGCTTTGTGCACTGTTCAGTAACTTGAAGTAAAGCTGTCTTCAAGGCTTCCCAGCTTCTCTCCACATCCCATGAGTTGTTGATTTCCAGCAAGTTTCTTAACTGGGTTTGCATGGTTTTGAAGTCTGCCTTGCGGAAATCAAGAATTTTGAGCTTTGTGTGACTTGATTCCAGAATCCCTTTCCACTGTTAACCAGATTGACCTGTGGCCGCTGGTTCCCTAGATTTACCCCTATAGATACATCTGAGATTCTGGTGCTGTTAGCACCAAGTCCAGGATAGTCTGTTCTCTGGTGGGGACTGCACCAGCTGATTAAGTTCTGCCCTTTGGGGCAAGTAGAACTCTTTGCTGTTTTCAGATGATGCCTTGAATGAGGACCAATCTACATCTTGTAGATTGAAATCCTCCACTAATAACAGATCTTCCTCATCAGCCATCAAGAAGACATCTTCCTGGAGCTCCTTGTTCATGTCAGAATCTTGGGTGGGAGGTCTATATATGACTCCCACTCAGATGAGGGCTTTGACCCTTGCTCCTAGGGTGACCCATAGAGCTTCTGGTCTTCCCTGTTTTGCTTGAACTTCTATTATCAGATTCCATCTCTTACATATAATGCCATCCTCATCCTCTTTTCCAATGTGGTCCTTCCTAAAAAGTATGTAATCTGGTATAATGATGTCCCAGCTTTGTTTGTCCATAAACTAGGTTTCTCTGACTGCTATGTGGTCTAATTTGGCTTCTGTAATTAAAGCAGAGAGGTCAGAGATTTTATTTGACAGACTATGTGCATTGACACAAATAGCCCTCCATCCCCGTTTGTGCAGTGTGGTGAAGTAGTAGAATTGTTATGCCATATATCAGTGTTGCTTCTCTTGTGCCTATTATGCTTATCCTTTACCTGTTATGGAAAGTGTCTTGATAACTACTGGTTCTGAGATCACTAAAAGAGACCTGTGTTGAACTAGCTGGCAGGGAGGGTTTCTGACACCCTTCTTACCACGAGGTATCCTTGCTGCCCTCCCCACTACTAGTTTAAATGGTCTATGTGCACATCAAGTATTTGCCCTAGCTTGCAAGTTCCTTGTCTGTTTAGGTGCAGACCATTGAATCTGTAGAAGTCCCACTCCCCAGAAGTTGTGCCTATTGCCAAAAAGCTGTGTCCATTTTCCTGGCACCATTGTTTAAGCCAGACATTTAGTTCAGAGATGTCTCTCTCTCTGATCCTGTGCCTGATTCTTCCTTTTCCCATACAGGCAAGATCTCCAAGAGAGACAGACTGGATGAAAGATAATTAATTTTGCTGGCCAGATTTGTTATGTTTTATTTAGTCTCTTCTTTTAATTCAGCTATTTGGTCTCCATTGCCTCCTCCTGCCAACTGGCAACAAGAGTATCCCATGAGAGGAGACCGCTATTGAGTGCTTACAAAAAGGCTGACTCAATAACGGCACCTGTTCTCAAGGTTAGTGGATGGGGGCAAATGTTGGTATAGAGATATCCTGTCACTATATGTATATGTATATGCGCACAGGTGTGCAAGCACGCCATGTGATGGACAGAAGGAGGGAGGGTTTGTGAGGTGTAGTGCAATGGTGGGTTGCTGAGCTGGCCATTTGGTGTCATGGGTTCATGGCAGACTATGGTTGGGAGGTGCGGGTTCAGTGTTGGGCATGTCGGATTTTTGCACTGGTCTGAGGACTTTATTTTTTTATTTTCACCCCAACACGCACCTCCCTGGTGTTGAGAATCTTTAGTAGGGGTGTGGGGGCCTTTGCTGTGCAGCAGGAGTGTACATCAGCGAAATGGATTTTTGCCGATGTACATTCGCCTCCTAATGGCAATCGCCTTTCCGCGATCAGCATTATCATATAGACCCAAGTGGGGACACATATGTCTTTTTTTTGTTTTCTCACTGCCCCTGAGGCCCAGGCACATGGCCTTGCAAGTGTGTGGAGGCATGCTCTGCATTCCATAGCACCAGCTCAGCCCTTCCACCTCCTGATACTTTACCTCCCCCTCTCTGCCCACGCCGCCCACTGGACCTCCACCCAGTGGGAGCAGAACTATGGGGGTGCCAACCCACCCTCACCACCCTCAGGAGAGGAGGGTTGCCCACTGGCATGCTAAGATCTGCCGCCCCACGCTTCAGCACCCTCGATGACCCGAGGTCATTCCCAAACCCGGATCACCAGCGTAGGGCAAGTAAGGCATCCAGCCCTCAAACCTCTGCACCACTGTGCCAGCTTATTTAGTCTCTTCTGTCAAGTGAGAGGTTGTGTGTGTGCCTGTGTGGAGGATGAAATGCAGTTTATGGTCCATGTCATGTACGATATTCAGAATGCAGTCATTGTCCCTCCACACAGACATGCCTGGGAGACACCTAACAGCAACTTTGTACAACCAGATTGCTAAATGTGAGACTCCACATCTCAAATAATGGAGTCTCTGACTATTAGTACTTGTTTTTGGTGGTTGGTTTGTTTATTCTTTTGGGGACTTTTCAATGTTTTGCTGTATTGGATCCACCCATTCCTTGCTCTCTAATGTCTCTGTGCTAGCTGTCAGTGGAGAGTATCTATGTGTTGTGTTAATGTGTGATTGTTCCAGAAGCTGTAGGCTTTGGAACATTGTGGTTTTCGACCAGTTTTCAACCTCCTAGTCTGTTTGTCCTTTGGGGCAATGGGAATGTTTGTAAAGGACTGTTTGATGGTGCTGTTTTATGTGTATAATGGAGAATTTTTCTTAGATAGTTTATCACGGTCCTTGCTGCATGGATCTGAATTCTTAGGTCCTTTTGGGAAGAGCATATTGGACAGTATCTCACTCTAGAATATATGCTGTCTTGGTGATAGAGCTGCAGGTGTTGCAGTTTATGAGCTCTATTTGAGTATGGACGAAAGTAGTATGAGGAAGGAAGAAGTCTGCGGATGTAGAAGTGGACAAGTGAAAATGATAATTATTATTATTTTTGTCCTGGGGAGGAAGTGTGGATGAAAGAAAGTGGTTGTCTAAGGTAGGTGCCTACCTGTCTGTACTCGGCTGAAAGTAAGGTGGAAGCAAATAGGAGTTTAGAGTGACAAGAAAAATGAAAACAATGTGTTTTTTGGGGTAGACAAAGTTTCTACCACCCTCAATATTATTTTCTTTTAATAAAATCAGAGTCTTTTGGATGAGAAGGGTACAATTATGGTCAGCTCCTCCATCTTTACAGCATTGCTATGGGCACTGTCAGCTGCTAACTCAGCAGAGTCTAATGTTTCCATGGGTTTCTAACTTAGTCTTCTACATTTGTTGCTAGTCCAGCCATAATTTTGGCTCTATAGCAGATGATTCATCTGGTTCCAGAGATGTGGGTTGCTCATCTAGCTCTAGTGCTGTCTACAAGGGATGGGCATAACAGTGACCTCAGGAGCTGTTACCTGGGAACATTGCTGTGGACTGGTAACCCCTCCATGGAAATCAATTTCAGCAGTCACACATTTGTCTATGTGGGTGGAAGGAGATCTCCAACAGGGATCCTTTACTTGACACATCCTCCAAGCCTGACAACACCTCTTCATCCTCCACATCTGTTGGCCCTATGAATGGATAACAGGACTGGGCCTTGCCACTTAGGGCTAGGCAATGGATTCTCTAGAGACAGGCAGGTGTGATAAAGTTGCAATACAGTGTGCAGGGTCTGCACAAGCTATGAGAGCAGCCAGCTCCAAAGAAACAGACACCAACAAGTGCAGCACGCACTCAATGGAAACAGCAGTCAGGCATCCAGGATTCCTGAACACTTAGTTGCTTTTAATGGCAATTTTGATCTACATGCAAACTTATAGCAAACAATTCCAACTTAGTGTAAAACTGCACAACAGGCCAGTTGTAAACCAGTCTGCTTGGACTTAGCTCAAGTGCCCTAGCACCTCATTCTTCTGACCTTCAACAGAGGGCCCTGACAAAGCTCAGTAGAGTGGAAGTACTAGGGCACTTGAGCTAAGTTGGCTAAGTTAGGCAGATGTTTCTTCTCAATTTGCTTACCAATAAATTGAATGAAAACATTTAAAATATTATATTGACTTTTGGATGACAATAGTTAACTAAACTAATATGACAAGTAATTCTAACTATATAGAATAATTATTGATGACTTGATCCACAAAGCAGTACATATGCACAATTCACATATATCCCAGCAACGTACCTCCATACATCAATACCTCTCTGCAACAGATGGAATCTGCACTGCTAGAGGTCTTTGGGCCACACAACCTATGCCCACTTACTAGCTCTCTACACTTGAGCTCTATTTGGGAATTGCCTACCCCTGTCCTGATCATACATGGAGTTCTATGTTGAGTCAAGGGATCAGGTGCAGAGTGTGTGCCAGTGCACTTTTTGCATACTGTAGGGTATTGTGCACCTGCATTTGGGGCATTCCATGGCAGGCAAGTCAATCCACCCCAGAGGATGGCAGTACATCACATTGTGGTTTGGCACCTAAGTGGAAAACATAACAAGGGGTGGGTTACTATGAGATATCCTCATGTGCCTCACTACATGAGTCAAAGGAGAGTGTGGTTCAAAGTGGGATGGCATTATAGGTCAGTTACACAACATCCAGAGTCACTGTATCACTACTATGAAATGCAGTAAGGTGACTCAGTGGCACTGAAAAAAATCTCACCTAGGTTCAGTTACGAACTAAGCAATCATAAATAGCAATGTGTGGTATATCATAGGACATCATCATGACACATGCTCTCAAGAAGTGATGATATCTCACGATATGACACACCTGGAATGTATTATTGCTATTAAATAATGAAAACAGGACTTGAAACAGCCATAATTTTCAGTTCAATAACATTTATTTGAGAAAATAGCCCCAACTTTAATTTTTAGTTGACAGGTTAAAAAGAAAACTCAATTAAGTAGTTAGATTTTCCTTAGTAATGCCATTCATGTTGTGACATTTAACAAGTAGAAAAGAACGTGTACAGGAGGACTTTGTTGATAATGGGGCTGACAGCCCAAACACAAAGGTAAACAGGAACTCAGCACTCATTCTGGACACAATAAAGCAGTATAAAGACAAATGTATTTATTTATTTATTTATTTAGCTTTTGTTTACGGGTAGGTTCGCTAGCCAACAGGGGACTATTTTCAGAGCACGACCCAGGAGAGTACAATACAGGATAATACAAGGAAGCAAACATTACAATTGAGGCAATCAGTACAGAGTACATTCATGACATACAGAGGCAATTTCAGCTAGGCTAACATGGTGTAGGCTAGTCTAGGCAATGAGCAAACAGTACAGTACAAGGAGGTTACAGGGGAGTGTTGGTACTAATAATGGGTCAGGATCAGGAGTCTGAGTGCCATAGGGGAACACTTATGGCTTTACTGGAAAAAGCACTAGATATTAGCTGGGCTTGTGGTTCCCCACTGGGCCAGATGGCGTGGAGTGACAGGGAAGGCTGCAGGCCAAGGAGATTGTGGCAGGGGTAGAGAGCCAGAAACGTGGTATGGAGGAGGGAGGTGAGCCATATCAGGGGAGATAATTAAGACACCCAGCAGTGAGTTAGATGGCTAAGTTGGTAGGAAGGAGCCATAAACTGGCAAGCAGCAGCAGGCAGCCCGTGGAATTTGAGAGAATACCAGCAGCTTTTTATGCAAGGGCAGGCTAGGGGGACACCAGGTTCGTGCTCCCACTGTTGGGGCATGAGAGAAAGGGGGGCAGTGGATGGGAGAGAAAATACGGTGTATTTACAGCTTCAGCAGTAGTAGGAGGGTAAGTGCAGCCGAGCTCTGGTACCGAGACTGGCATATGAGTCGGTACAGTCCTCGCTGTGACTGTTCAGAGGTAAAGTAGGGAAAGTGGGGAAGGGAAGTGAACCTTACAGTACCAACTTCTGGCTGTAGTCTATTTAGACAGTGCCCAGGTAGCGTAGAAGAAAAAACATGATAGTAAGAGAATAACAATAACAGCTAAATAAGGCGATATCCATATCTGTCTAGTACAATTGTATCAAATGGACAAAAAGATAGGGAGCTTAGGAGAGGGTAAGTCTTAGGAGGAGGGGAGGAGAGAAGGGAGGAGAACAGGTAGCAAGGGAGGGAGAAACAGGGGAGATGTAAGACTGGTAGGGTCAAGCAGGCGATTGATCAAGGGTGGCTGGTGAAGTCTCAGCCCACGCTGAAGGCAGGGTGCGAGGGTGTTTGTCTGAGGTCCAGAGGAAGGGTTCCACAACTTAGGGGCTGCATATTGGAAGGAGCCAGTTCTTTTTGGTATGACAGCGGGAGCATCCAGAAAGGCTTTGTCTGCTGATCTTAGTTCACGGTTAGGAATTGAAGGAAGAAGTAATTTAGCAGTGCTGCAGGCTGTCTTTGTCTGAGAATACAGCCATTTAGACAGCCCATGTAGTAGCTCCTGCTGGCCGAGGAGGAGAGCCACCAAGGTCAGTGTATAGCTGGCAGTGACGAAGAAGTCGTGGAGCTTTAGCAGCGCATCAGCATATATTATTGTAGGTTACATCCCATTTGTGCAGAGCAGATTTAGCAGAAGTAAGTATGGGCGCACAATAGGTAAGCGAGGTAGGATCCTGGCTATGGCTAGTTTAGCAGAAGATGTAAGCATTAGCTCATTCTGTAGGCTGCTCCCAGCTTGCAATTAACATTTTGGCGTGTGGTTTGGATGTGTAGATTTAAATCAAGAGATTGGTCCAGTAGGATGCCCAGGTAACGAAGGAGGTAACCACCTGTGGTGGATTTCCATTTAGATCTAGGACATTCAGAGGGGTGGTACACAATCGAAGCTTTTGTGTAGTGCCTAGCAACATGGCATTTGTCTTGGTGGAATTGAGAATAAGGCAGGGAGTTTAACCATTTCTGGACGCTGAGTAGGCCTCATTTAGTGATAAGTTAATGTGCTCAACATTGTGTGAGCTGGCATAGATGACCAGGTCATCTGCATAGAGAAGCGAGGAGCAGGCAGGTATTTCATCTGGGAGGTTGTTAATAAATAGTGTGAATAGAAGAGGACCCAGAATAGAGCCTTGGGGAACTCTGATGTTCGTTTTCATTGTGGAGGAAATGGCTGAATTGAACTTAACAGCCTGAGACCTGTTTGTCAGGTAGCCCTAAACCAGTTAAGTACAGGGAGGAGCAGCCTATTTTCCAGAGGGTGGACAGGAGCAGGGGTGGTCCACAAGGTCAAACACCTTGGTAAGGTCAATAAAGACAGTCCCTGTGAGCCTCCTTGATCCATGTCAAGAGGATGTCTGTGGTGAACTAAGCTAGAGCCATCGAGTGCTGTGGTTTTTCCTGAACCCATGCTGTGCATCATTGAGCTGCTTAGTAGTATCAAGGAATCCCTGGATCTGTGTGGCAACCAGTTTTCAAGGATTTTGCTAAGAGGGGATAGTATTGCAATAGGCCTGTAATTGGAGATGTCATTTTGTTACCTTTTGTAGATTGGAGAGATCCCTGGCCATTTTCCAAAGGTCTGGGACTATGCCACTGGTAAGGGACAAAGTGAAAATTTTGCTAGTGGTTTAGAGATAAAATGTGCAGCTAGTTTTAACAGGTGAGGTTGAGTTGGTCAGAACCAGGACTGGTATATTCCGATATTTTCTTTAGAAGGTTCAGAACCTGAGTGCTAGTAATGGCTTTGAAGTAGAGGGGTAAGGTTAGGGTTACTGTGGGAGGCAAAGTCAGGGTTCCTGTGTGGGAGGCAGAGTAAGAAGGAGGCACATTGTTAGAAGTGGGGTGGTTGATGGCAGTGCACTGTATAGGATGAGAGGTCAGAGAACATATTTGGAAAGCATTTGCTATGGTAATGAGGTTGTTACAATGGGAGCCGCTTATAACCATATCAGAGGGAGTAACTGATTGAGGTGTCCCCAGGAATGTTTTTATGTGTCCCCAGAATTTACGGGGGTCATGGGCTGAGTTTTTATAGCAAGTTCTGGTAGTACAGGCTTTTAGCAAGCCTTATGTTCTTTCTGCAGGAATTCCTTTGCTGTCTGTATATAGAGTAGTCCCGAGGCAACCCAGAGCTTTGAAGATTTTTCAGAGTTTGTCCCTGCATTGAAGTTGTTGTAGGAGATCTTTATGGAGCCATCTGGTTAGTTTTCCCCTGACTCTTCGGTGGTGGCTTTTGGAGCATGCTTGTTTTGCACAGGGAGAAACTGCTTTAGAAATGCATTTAGGCATCTTCTACATTCACTGCATGGTATATGCCCAACCAGTCAATGTTAGATATATCCAGGAGGAAGGAATTTTCATCCAAGTTTGCAAAGTTCATAAAAGTGACCAGCCGAGGTGGGTGGTGGCTGACCAGCGCACTCATTGACAGTAGATAGGAGAGTGGTCAGTGATGGAATCAGCCAAGATCCCAGAGCTAGTCATATGTTCAGGTCTGTTTGTCAGATCCAGTCAATAAGTGTACTAGACTTCGTGTTGACAATCTGGTGTTTTCCGTGATTTGCTGGTGAAAATTTAAGCCTTGCACTAGTGAAGCCAGGGTATTGTGAGAAGGACCCAGCCAGTTCAGGTTAACATCACCAAGGATGACAGCTTCATTTTATTGATGGATTTTAGAGTTAGCTGGAGTGCTTCCTGGAGCCTGCTTCTCCTGAGGGTGGATTGTAATACAGATTATATGGAGTTTTAGAACCAAGTGTCAGGAGCGTATGCATTGATTCACACGAAGTTGGGGGATTTGGGTCAGAGATTATACTGATGTCCAGGTAAGACTTATGGTAAAGGGCAACACCTCCACCCCTCTTTGACCCCGGTCTGTCCTGATGAATAAATGAGTAGCCAGGTATAGTGCACATGGTATCTGGGGTTCTAGGTTCCAGCCAGGTCTCTGATAGGCACAGAATGCTGGGATCGTATATTTTGAGCCATGCTTCCACTTCAGGAAGGTGATTCAGTAGGCTTCAGATGTTCATATGCTATAAAAGTAGTCCTTTAGTTGCATATGCAAATCACTACAGAATGTTATGCTGGTCCAATTTAAGCAGAATTGCATGGTGCCGAAAGGCCTCTCACACAGTTTGCAAAGAGTGCAACAGAAGACATAGACACGTGTTTCATTCCTACCAGGACTCATCAGTATGCCCTTGCCTGTTTGACACCCCAGTGGAATGGACCAGCTACCCCTAAGGCAGTGTGCCTGGATATATTGTGGTGAACCCATTAAAATAAAAACTATTTAAAGACAAAGACCCAGGCAGAACACTGAGGCAAGGGTTACCCCAGTGCATTTGGCTGGGAAGCCAAGTTTCAAGAAAATACAAATCACACATGCCCCCACAATGCAAAGCATCATGGCTGCATATGCAAATCACCACAGAATGTTATGCTGGTCCAACTTTAAGCAGAATTGCATGGTGCGAAAGGCCTCTCACACAGTTTGCAAAGAGTGCTAACAGAAGACATAGACATCGTTTTCAGTCCTACCAGGACTCGGGCATGTGTGATTTTGTATTTTCTTGAAACTTGGCTTCCCAGCCAAATGCCCTTTGGGTAACCTTGCCTCAGTGTTTACGCACAGAGGTTCTTTGTCCTTTGGTTTGCTTAGTTAACACTTTCAGGGAGCCCCACTGCAGGGGGGCCTGGATTCAGTTCAATATCACCAGAAAGTTTAATCAGAAGTGATGCTAGAAACATAAGCAGTGAGCTGAGGAGGCCTAGGCACTCCTGCATACCCTCCACTTATTTTTGAGGGAAGACAGAAATCGATAAGTGCAGCCTTTGTTTAGGAGAAGGTGTTCCCAAGAGGGTTTAGGTCGAGGTCTGCAATCATGAGGCTGGAGAGACTAAAGTCAGTGGCTGGGGGTTAAGATTCTGCAGTGCAGCGCCAGAGAGACTTGCTCATGCCCCAGAGGAGAAAAAGGCAGATTAGGATACTAAGCCCATTTGTCTGCTGTGAGGACACTGTGTGAATGTAGGTGAGGAAGACATGTTTCCACTTGTGTGCCAAGATCCTTTTATTTGAGCAGCTGAAAGTTTTTCAGGGTAGGTTGGAGGAGAGGTAAAGCTGGAGCCTAGGTTCAGGGAAATAGAGCTAAAGCAGGCATGGAGAAAGAGAAGGAAAGCAAAGGTAACGCTTAAGGATATGGGGAGAGTTCAATAGGGAGGGGTGTAAAAGAAAAGCCATATAGTGTGCTCTCGGGAGGAAGGAAATAGATCAGGGAGGATGATTTGGCAAGAAGGAGATTATGAACTTTTGCAGACATTGAGGGTAGATCACCCCAGGTGAGAGAATATAAGGAACCAATGAGAAAGTGGGCACTTAGTCATATGATGGGCTGAGTCCTATAAGTCCAGAGGGTCGACCAGGGTGTGAGGTGGGGGAGGGTGGGGGCCAGCGCAGCGCTGTGGGACAAACTGCCACCCAAGGGGCTGTATCACTGAGTCTTGTGACCGCCGAGTTAACCTTAAGCGGTAGGGAGGCATTTCTGAGCGCGCCCTAGTCCCAGGCCGAAAAGTTCCCCAGTCAGCGAAGCCCAGGTGAAACAGCCGCTTTTCCTGAGAGAGTACAGCCAGGCAGCACTTCAGACTCAGCTGGAGGCAACCGCAGCTGGATTCGTGAAAGACGACTGGCGGCTTTACGGCTTTAGCAGGTCTAAGGACCAGGGTGTGGCCGGGCTCCTGGTTCTGCTTCTGGGCATGAGTTTCAGCAGGCGGCCCCTAGCAATGGCTTCCTGGAGGAGCAAGGTGCAAGACTTTGGCGGCTTCGGCAGGGCAGGTGGATCTTCAGTGGGTTCCTGGAGGCAGAGAAGGGTCCACGGCAGCACTGGGGATCGAGATGGAGGGTTCCTTAGCCCCGACGGGCCAGGAGAGGACCTGAGAAGGACAGCAAGGAGAGACTTAAGTAGGAGAGCTGAGAGATAAGGCGAGGTCAGAGGACAAAGAGAAAGGGCGGGAGGTAAGTAGAGGAGGGATCCAAGGAAAACAGTGAGAGAAAAGTAGCTACTACACTTAAGTTAGGTAAATCAAGCTCTAAATTAAATTCTAGGTTTTCTACAAATTGTGACTATAGGCTCTATAAAATCAAGCACTTTGTTAAGTATATGGACTTTAGCACAGTAATTGAGTTAAAACTGCCACTGAAGGGGCTGTATCACTTGAGTCTTGTGACTGCCTCGGAGTTAACCTTAAGCGGGTAGGGAGGCGCTTTGAGCGCGCCCTAGTTCCAGGTCAAAAGTTCCCCAAAGTCAGCCAGTTCAGGTGAAAACAGCCGCTTTCCTGAGAGAGTACAGCCAGGCTGCACTTCAGACTGAGCTGGAGGCAACTGGCAGCTGGATTTGGTGAAAACGACTGGCGGCTTTTACGGCTTTAGCGGTCTAAGGACCAGGGTGCGGCGGGGCTCCTGGTTCTGCTTCTGGGCGTGAGTTTCAGTGGGCGGCCCCTAGCAATGGCTTCCTGGAGGAGCAAGGCCAAGACTTTGGTGGCTTCGACAGGCAGGCGGATCTTCAGTGGGTTCCTGGGCAGGCAGCGGAGGGTCCACGCAGCACTGGGGTCGAGATGGGGTCCCTAAGCCCCGATGGGCCAGGGAGAGGACCCTGGCGGCTTATTTGAGTTTAGCGGGTCTAAGGACCAGGGTGCGCTGGGCTCCTGGTTTGTGGTAAGGAAGCCTGGTACAAGCGCCCACATCCCCTTGCTGTGACACTTAACTATCTAAGTTAAGCTCTCTAAAGAGAATGGCAGTGTAATTATTTATTGTTTAGTTATATGAGGTCTGTTTCTGGAACATTTTATTTACTGTTATTTTGTCTGTTTTTTTCAACAGCTATTAGCCAATCAAGTTTCTTTATTCCTTATGGTCATTGCATAATAAGAACTAAAACCCATGTATGTTCAATTAATCCTTGAAGGCAAAAAAACAGCTCAATTTATTTGAGATATTAAATGACATATATTAACTTTGCCTACAGTTCTGGAATTCTAGTGCTATAGCAACAAGATAAATTTCTTTTCTATCATCACAATTTGCTGCTATATTTAAGAATAGCAGATATGATCTGCTGCTATTTTTACAAATGGAAAATTATTTTAAATTGGCCAGTCTGTTCCTTTTGAAAATATATGTGAACTATTTAATAGGCAGAAACATCAGAAAATTATATATGAAAAAATAGCACAGACTGTCAGGGATAAGAAAATAGTTTGTCTCTCTAATGCCTTGTAAATGCATGTTTTTTTTTTTTAATTGGGGAGCAGAGAAGTGTACACTGATACAATCTTACGATGGACACAGGCAAAACAGAGAACATTTCGATGCCAAGGTCTCAATTAAAATTCATCAAAAATGAAAATAACCAAAGAGCACTGCAATCTTAATGTTATGAAGACGAGTACACAACAGAAGAAACATCTGATGCACAGGAATGACAAGATCACTGAATATTTAAATGTAATAAGAAGAAAGTCATGCTGCTGCCTTCACTGTGAAACACTGTCTTCATGTAATGTAATGTCATGAATGGTGGGAATTCATTTTGATTGACAAATACAACCAGCAGTGGGCTGCTTATGTTGTCAGGGATTGAAGACCTGAGAAATTAAAATGGCCAGATGCTTTCTATGCCTATTAATCTCTTTCTTTGGGTCGTATGTGCATATTGTAATATGCATACTGTACATGTGGCTAACTCATATCTTTAGTAAGAAGTACAGTGGCACCTGCCAGATGAAGTGCAGTGTCACAGTTTTCAGCATGGGCAAAAGGGATTAACTCCCATTAAAATGTCTTTGTTTCCTGCAGTAACTGCTGCAAAACTCTGAAGAACTGGGTTTCATTGTGGTAGGTTTCACTGCATGTATGTCACATCTTTCAGAAATGTTAAGGGGAACAGCCTGCACTAGAAGCCCCACACCCACGTGTGATGCTGGTCCCAATTTGCAGTTTGTGTTTAAAAGCATTTTTTTACTTACTGTTCACTGTCAGATAGTACATTTTATCACATTGATTTTGCAGACTTCAAGCTGAAATAGCACCTGCAGTTGACATCAGAGCAGGCCTGTAGTAATGAGAGCATCCTGCAGTGCATATTAGAGAATTTACAAGCTCAGATCAGATGTTTGTTGTTCCTGTTGTACTCCATGGGCAGAGTACAATCATCTATGACTGTATTCAGCCCCATGAGGACAGAGGGACCAGCAAATGAAAGAACACAGCTGCTAAAATTCTAACATGCATTGTAGGCTATTGAACTCTTCACTGCTGTAGCCCTGCTCAAACAAGTCAGCTGCAGGGGACTTGGGATTTCTGTTTACAGCAAATGTCAGCTTGAAGTCAGCAGAATCAGTCTGATACAATATACTGTACTGCAGTGAACAGAAAATATGAAAAAATTTGCACAAAGTGCAAACTGGGACCAGCTCTGCACTTAGGTGTGGGGGTCCTAGTGTTGGCTGCTCCTCATTTAACATTGCTGACTTTGTAAGTGTGCCAACCACATTTGTGCAATTTACATACCATGAAGGGTGTTCAGATCCCACTGAATTTTTATTGTTAATTATAAATTATTTTACATCTTACATTGCAATTTAATACACTGCATTTTATGATTTGTAACAATACTACATGTGATTTGGATGTGCTGCACAATATACCTAGAGGTTAATATGTGCCAGCACAGATAAAGACAACTTTGCATTCACCATTAAATATTTAGTCTGCATACAAATAAATGTTATTTGTTGATTTATTTAAATTGTTAATTATTTAGGAGGAATGGCAAGTGTAGGGAGAAGGGACAGAACTTGAGAATGCCACAGAAGTGGGAACATTCAAAATGGTGCCTTTAATGAACAGATTTCAACCACTGTCTAGAAGTGATGGGGGGACAGGAGGTGGAGAGATAGGATGGGTTAAGACAGTGGGGTTGGAGGAGTAGGACAGGAAAGGGAGGTAAGACTGTATAAAGTATTCATGGTGGGCAGCAAAGAGAGAACACTGAGACAGAGCAGGAGGTGAGGGGAGGGGATGGGTGACAGGAATAGAAAGGCAGGAGAGGGTGTGGGTGGCCATAAAGGAAAGGACAGGGAGGGGTGGAAGACAGATGGAGGGGTGAATTGAGACTGTGGGTGTGGCAGGCATGCAGGGCTTGGGGAGAATAAGGGTGTGGTGGTAACCATGATGCAGGGGATAGTTAGGTGGAGGTGTAGCTTGTAGGTAAGTCAAAGAAGGAAAAGATGGAGGTGCAAATGGAAGGGCGGAAGGGTGGTAATCCTAGGGTACTGGATAACTGAGGGTGTTCACTGGGGAAAGAAGGCTGTCCCAAATACAGGTAAGAAGATGTTTTGTATACACGGATGACACAACCGAGGCAGTGTGCCCAAAAATTGGGGAGTTGATGAGGGAGTTGGAGGGAACCAATCATAGTTATATATCTAGGTATCCATGACCTAGCAGGGAGAAGGTGGTGTGGTACAGAAAAGATTCAGGGTGATAGGGAGGACGGTAGAGAGGTAGTCAGATCTCTGGCATACTCAGAGGTGTTGCTAATTCTGAGAGCCAGCATAGTCAGAAAGAAAAGGATAGAGGAGTTCAATGGCTGACTAAGAGAGTGGTGTGGGAGGAAGGGCACTACTGCATTGGGGGCCAGGGAGATATGGTCAGATAAAACACTTTTGCATCAGACAGGCTGCGCCTCATTAGTGGAGGGGCCAGTGGTCCTAGGGACAAGCTGGGAGGTACATGAACCAAAACTGAAGTTAAACTACTGGGGGGCAAGATGGGCCTACATGCACAGGGCTGTCAGTAGACCTCCCCATACCAGTGGGTGGGGGGCTTGAAGTGGAAAAGGAAGAGAAGCAAAGAGGTTAGCAGTGGGGGTGGGGCACAGGTAATGGGGAGAAATGAAGAAAGCAGACAGGATGAAATAGAAGTAGGCTTAGACTCTAAGTGAAAGGTGGTGTCCTTGAATACACAAAGTTTCGGAAAAGATGATGACCTGCAGCATTGTTAGCAGAGAGGGAGGACATCACAACAGTCATACAGACATGGACCACACCTAATCATGACTGGATTTCTTGATCCCTGGGTATAAGTTATGCAGGACAGGGAAGGAGAAGAGGGAGGTGGCAGTTTACATCAGGGAGGATATAATCTTTGGTTGGCTCTATTGTGGATTTGGATTCTTGGGTCTCCTGGGACAGTGGTGGTTTCCTGGTGCCGCCTGAGCTGTTGTTCAAGCCTTGCCCGTAGAGAATCTGCTGGAGCTGTGACTTCGATGTGGAACTGTCTTTCACCAAGCTATTAGTAGGAAACAGTGGACTGCAGATCGGTTTAGCTGGCTACGTGGTGGGGTGCCTGGTTTTTGGGACTTCCTGTGGGATAAGAGGCTATCAGCGGAAGGCTGGTGGAAAATTTTCCCTGTGCTCTCTTTGGCCTCCTAGTTTTTACTGGGTGGCTTTGGTGGGCTGAGTGGGGTGTCTTTTTTCTAGGGCCCTGACATTGGTTGGCTGGCTGCCGCCAGAGCTGCTGCTTGAAGTTAGCTTGGGAGAACTTATTGGAGCTGTGAACCCGGTTGTGGAATCGATCTTTGACCAAATTGCCAGACAAAACAGCGGACGGCAGACTGGTCTGGCTGGCTACAGTGGTAGGTGCCTGGTCTTTGGGAATCCTTTGGGGATAGAGGCTACCAGTTGGAGGGTTGGTGAAAATTCCCTTGTGCTCCCTGTGGCCTCCTAGATTTACTGGGTGGCTGGAGGGCTGAGTGGGGTGTCCTTTTTCCAGTGCCCTTCCATGTGCTGGACTTGGGCCAGTAATTTTGCATCCAGCTTGTTTTTTAGACTGGCAAATGATTTGATCTTCAAAGGTTGCTGCTCCTCCATTTTGCTCCAGACCAAACCTTCGCCAGGTACTGTAACCATATATTTTTCTATTCTGGAAGCAGTGAGAGAGACCCTCGGTGAAATAAAGACTCATTGCAACTTTAATTTAGTATTTGTGGCAGTGAGAGTGCCACGTTTCTTCCGGACTTCTATTTTGATAAGGGTTAGGTAAGAGCTACCCTATGCTTCATCAGCTTTCAAAGGACCTTTTCTGAGGCAATCTATATAAAAGATATTGGACAGTAACTATATTGGACAATAATAATTTATTTAACTTAGTGTTGTAGCTGTTTTAAATTGTTTTGAATGTTATTATTTTGGGTTATTGTTATTATTTTGTCCCTACATGTTTGGACTTTTTTCAACATTATATTTATCGGCAGTGAGAGTGCCTAAAATAACTGTACTTTCTATTTTGATCCTGCTTCATTACATAAAGGACAGTGGAGTGAGAGGCCTCCTTGTCCCTATATTCTTGGATTTTTAATAACCTGTTTATAGTTTATTTTTAGTTGTTTAGCTTTTTAGGTTTTGGTTTATGTTTTTGGGTGGGTTTTAGTTTAAGTGTAATTGTGGTGTATTTTATTTTAGAGATACCAGGATTTTTATTTACTTGCTTGTAGTTAGTTTGTCTCCTCTTTATTATGTGTTGTTTAGGTATCCCGTCATGTATTATTTCCGTCTTTCCGACCTCCACGCCTGCCCTTTGCCCTCCTCCTCCCATTTTCCATCTACCAGCGCCAGGGCACTTGGTACTGTCCGTAGGAGGGGTTGGGCGAGGGAGATCGTGGACGTGCTGTAGGGCGAATGAATGGGCCTCTCACATAGGGGTGGTTAAGCTTCCAGAAGACGCCCTGGGGCGAGATGGAGCCTGGAACGTGGTTTTCCATGCCTAGTCTCCATACCCAAGGGGCCTCCTATTTGGATGGGCAAGTTGTCGGATGGTTCTCAGATCTCGTCCAACTCGGGCGGTAGTAGTGCAATGCCAGATCTGTTAAAAACAAATCAGCTATTATTTCTGATTTTGTTGAGACAGCAGATCTGAGCTTGCATCACCGAGACCTGGCTGGATGGAAATGCCGCCCTATTTCAGAGGCGATTGTTCCAGCTGGGTACTGTGATTCACCGCCCGAGATTGGATCACGGTGGGGGGGAGTAGGTCTGTTTTAAGACCAGTTTGGGCTCACGAGTGTGCCAGTTGAGGAGGCTGAATCCTTTGAGTGTACCGCTGTGGCTGGTGTGGGTTGCAGGATAGCTCTCACTCACCATCCACCAGAGACGAGAGACGATTCCTTCAAGAAGTGGCAGATTTAGTCGCCGATATGGCATTGAGTCGCCCAGACTGATGGTTCTGGGTGACTTCAATGCTTGGGTCGATGACGAACTTTCTGCCTTTGGTCAGCACTCCTCCAGTTGATGACATCACTGGGCCTTACACAGATTGTTTCTTCGCCACACATAATCACGGTCACTCCTTGATTTAGTTTTTCTCCTGGGTATTGAGGTTTGATTTGGTGGTGGAACCTGTCAGTTGGTCCGACTACTACACTGTGAGCTTCCAATTTGTGCTCGCCGTGAGGGTCTGCTCTGTGGAGATGGTTCTATACTGCCCTTTACGGATGTGCGCCCTGAAGACCTGATGGCGGTGTTGAACCTCTCAGAGTTTCCGACTGCCAGCTTGGGTCCAGAGGCTATGGTTTTGGCCTATAACCAAGCCATTTCCTCGGCCCTGACTCAATTTTTCCTGTCCATGTTCATCCCTCTTTCTTCACCTCCGGCCCCATGGTTTGATGGGTCCTTGAGGGAGTTTCGACATGTGGGACGATGGTTAGAGTGTCGTTGGAGGAAATCTGCTCTGGATGCCGACCACCTTAGTTTGGGAGCATTACGCTTCTACCAATCAGAGATCTCCATAAGAAGGCAGAATTCTGTCCAGGGAGATCTCTGTCGCTCAGAATCGATCGCTCGCTCTTCAGAACTGTGGACAGGCTGTGCAACCTAGCCTGTCTCCAGCTCCCGAGCCTTTTCACAAAAGAGGTGACGAGATCGCTCAATTCTTTTTAAGTAGTAAGGTTGCCGACATCAGATCCGAGATCCATCCAGCACACTCTATGGGGAAGCTTGGTCGGCGTTGGTCGCGGAATCTTCGTCTCCTGGTGTTCCTTTGACCTGCCGACTTTCAGTGATATTATGCGGATCGCCCAGGGATGCGCCTTACATGCTGTAGTTTAGATCTGGGCCCTACCTCCCTAATCCTGGGTTGTGTTGAGATCGTCAGCCCATTTCTGGTTCAAATAATCTGGTGCTCCTTGAATTGGGTGAGTTTCTGAGCTCCCTAAAGGAAGCTGTGGTGACCTTTGAAGAAGGCTTCTTTGGACCCAGATGTTTTTCCAACTACAGATCGACTTCTAACCTTCCCTTTATTGGGAAGGTTATCGAGAAGGTAGTGGCAAACCAGCTGGAGGACCACCTGACCATCCATAATATCTATGAACCTCTCCAGTCTGGTTTTGTAAGAGGCATAGTACCTAGACTGCTCTGGTTCGGTGCTCAATGATCGTTGATGGCAGAGATCAGAGGAACCGCTTTATCTTGGTCCTTCTTGATCTCTTCAGCCTTTGACACTGTAGACCATGGGGTTTTACTCGAACGTTTGGAATCCATCTGTGGACTGTCTTGTACAGTGCTCAGATGGTTTTCATCTTTTCTATCCGGGAGAACGCAGAGAGGGTGTCGGGATTTTTCCTCCGATTCTTTCCCTCTGCAATGTGGTGTCCTCAGGGTTCGTGCTTTCCCATGTTGTTTGGTAATGTATATGCTGCCCTTGAGACATTTTAAGAAGGTATGGGCTGAGGTTTCACTGCTATGCTGATGATACCAGCTCTACCTTTCTTTGCCTCCGACCAGGTTAGTGCTCTCTCGGTATTTAACAGCTGCCTCGCTGAAATCCAGAACTGGATGAATCTGAGCTGGTTAAAGTTGAATGCCGTAAGACTGAGGTTTTGGTCATGGACCCGGTCGTGGGTCAGGGGTTTGGGGTCCGTCAGCCCTCTAGCATTTGCTGGGGGAAATCTGATCTCCCTACCTCTGAACAGGTGCGCACCTTGAGTGGTACTTTGATGACGGGCTGACTCTTCGCCATCTGGTGTCAGCAGTCATTAAGTCCGCATTCTATCATCTTAGGAACTTCGCCAGGTGAAACACCTTGTTCCGTCAGCGATTTACCAGTGTTGGTCCATGCCTCGTGACATCTTGCCTTGACTATTGCAACTCCCTTTACTTGGGGCTTCCTGAGGTTGATATCCGCCACTTGCAGCTAGTGCAGAATGCTTCAGCAAGATTAATGACAGGGTGACTATAAGGACACATATTACCCTGTGCTGCGCTATCTGCACTGGCTGCCTATACAGTGGTGGATCACCTTTAAAGTAGGTCTTTGACCTTCAAAGCCCTGCATGGACTCGGTCCTGACTACTTGAAAGAGCTTCTGATCCCTTACCACCCTGTGTGGCAGTCTGCTCAGCCGATGAGGGGTTGCTAGAGGTTCCGAGGGTTATATTGAAGTCTTCTGGGGCTAGGGCCTTTGGGTTCGTGGCCCCTACCCTCTGGAACTCTCTGTCTCGCCGGGCTAGAGAATGCACGACTGTGGAGGCCTTGCCGGATTTAAGACCTGTTATGGAACAAGGCTTTGTGGACTGATGTCGCTATCAACTGTTGTTTTTATATGTATGTTTTGATTTTATGATTCATTTGTACAGTGCCTTGGCATTTGAAAGGCGCTAAATAAATAAAGTTTTATTATTATTATTATTATTTTCAAAGGAGGAGTATGAAGATGGGAGAGCAGAAGCAACATGGATTCAGTTTACTGTCTAATAGAGGGAGGGAGGAAGAGAGGAAGGAGGGATGGAGGAAGGAAGGTGAGTTTGGGGTGGTTTACAGACCAACCAACCAGGAGGAGTAAAGAGACAGGAACTGAACTCACAAATATTAACTTCTGCAGGGAAGGGAGAGGTGGTAATAATGGAAGACTTCAACCTGTCCACGGTGGATTATAGAGTACCGGCCATGACCTGCGCCAAGAGAGAGGTGATCCTAGATGCTGCAAAGTTGGTTCCTGAGTGAAGATATCACAGAACAGAACCCAGCAGTGAGAGAGGAATCCTTGATCTAGTGCTGATGGATGGGGATCACGACAGGATATAAATGTTGAGTAACTCTTGGGTGGACTTGACCATCGCACAGTGTGGATCCAGTTGGACATGGGCAGGGAAAAGGCACCTACTAAGACTAAATTCCTGTATTTTAGAAAGGTGGACTTCAGGAGGATAAACAAGCTGTTAAGGAATCACCTGGCAAGCATCCAAGTGGATATGGGGCTTGACTAAAGGTGGTTGATCATCAAGAAGGGAATAATGATTGCCACAAGGAGTGCATTAGACTTAAAGGAAGAACATGAGGACCAAAGCAGCCAGCTGGTTTAGCACTGAGGTTACCCTGGCAATAAAAAGAAAGAGGCCAGCCTACAAGAAATTCAGGAACACCTAGAGGGATGAAGACAGGAAAGACTACCTGTAGTTGATTGGCATAGCAGGTGAGGTAGTCCGGTGGGCTAAAGATCATAAGGAACTGCAGGTAGCTGAGGGAATTAAAAAGGGGAAAAGGCCTTTTCTTAATATATAAATGAGAAAAGGGACAAGAAAAATGGGATTTTGGGCTCAGGAAAAGGGATGGGTGGGTGGAAGAAAATCGGGCAAAGCAAAAGTACTAAATGAGTACTTCTGTTCCTTCTTAACCAGGGAAAGATATGAAATGGTGCCACTAGGGGAAGATGAGGAAAAAGGGGGGACAAATGTTTTGACAGAGGTAGATAGAGTGAGGACAGGGTTACAAGCATTGTGGGTAGCTAAATCCCCAGACCCAGGCAGCATACACCCACGAGTGCTGAGAGAGCTCAGGAGGAGCTTGTAGAGCCCTTGGCTGACCTGTTTAATAGTTCAGCAGTTTACGAGTCAGCCATGATACCACAGGACTAGAGAATGGAACATGTAATGCCCCTCCAAATGGTCAGGACAATCCAGGGAACTACTGACCAGTCAGTCTGACCTGAGTCATGTGCAAACTTATATAGACAATAATTAAGAAAGGTTAGTAGACTATCTAGATAAAATGGTCTCCAGGGGGAATGGTAGCTTAAACGACAGTTCTGTCCTACCCACTGCTTTACTTACCCAGAAAAATAAATTCAGCATATCTTTTAAATTTCTCTTGAACTTTTCCATTTAAGGAGCTGTAGTACTAATGAACCTGAAAGTGTGACGAGGATAGCTAGACAGAAAAGCTTCAAAAGATGATGAATAGTTTTTACTGCATCTCAGACTGCCACGCCGGTAGTGCAACAGCAGTGGCAGCACCAAAACAGACTGGGACAGGCACTGATAATTCAGCAGAATTTAAGGAACCTTGATGCAGTAGGTCAATACTGAAATCAAGACTTACAAGGTATCGGTCACTGCTTTAGAGGACAAGGTCCAGGCACTCAACCACCGTAACCTTGATGCCGAGACCTACCTCTTATACATCGACGAAAAGTACATGAGACTAGAAAACAGGAGTTGGAGCGTATGGTATGGCTTCTCTGGTTCCGAGTCAAAGATGCGGAGAATCGTAAGCCAGAGGAACAATCTTCAGTTTGTGAGCTCCCGAGAGAGTGGAATGAAGAGATGCTGCCAGTTTTTGCAGGCCAAGCCACCCCATCTTCTACAGTATGAGTGGTGACCATCCCTAGAGGTAGAGCGGCACACACGCACACTGGCACCACTGCCCAAAGAAGGCTGCAGACCTAGGCCCATCCTGCTAAGATGCTGAGGTTCCCAGAAAAGAAAGTGTCCTGAGCCTGGCCAGAGAAGGGGGCAGCTGATATAGCAAGGCACATCATATTTATATTTAATGACTATTCAAATGAGCTAGCCCAGAAACGGAAGGCTTACACAGAGGCAAGGAAGATCTTGCAGGATGTCCAGGTCCAGTATCACCTCATTTACCCCTGCCAAATTGCAAATTCTAAGGAACGGGTTTACAATACCTTCAAGACCCCTGAAGAGACGATGGGGTACATTAGAGGCAGTGGCCATCCAGTAACCTGACCAGGAACCCTCAGAGTAAAATGACACCTTGAACACTGATGTTGCCACTTTCCACGGAGATATTATTAGATTGCTACCGAAACTGAGCATGGATTCAGCAGAGGTATTGGGGGATGGAATGGAGTATTCAAATCAAGAGAAAGCAGTAGAAAGTTTCCTAGTAGCTTAGCTGCTCAAGTGTAGAGCTCATCCACTACTGGATCAACCACTGTGACCGTGCGCGCGAGAGACAGGGAGCAAGATCTGAACCTGGCTCCCAGAGGTCTCAACTAACAGTCACTGGCGATATTTTGCAATCCCGACATTGACAAAAGGGCTCTACAAAAGAAATAATTGAATCCTGGGCTGATGCAGTCAGCCAAGTCATGTCAGGGGTTACAGACATTGATCGGAGCCAGCAGATGAAGTTCAGACCTGGAGCACCCTGCCGAACTGAAGCTCCTTGATGGCAAAAGAAGGAAGACACTTGAACGACCTTCACCCACTACCCAGACATGGCAGCTGGGAAATGGACTTTTGAAATGAGACCTGTGAACTGTTTGCTTGAGGACTAATAACCTGTTTCCAATTTCTTCTGTAGTAGTAAGCTACAGTAAGTACTTGCACTGTCTCTCTCCCCCTACAACCGCTTTCCTTTCTCCCCCCCCCCTTCCTTCATGCCTTTTGCCTCTTTTCCTCCAGGATGACCCCTTTCTTTTTCTTTTTCTTTTCTAACTCTGACCAGTGCTGGCTCCTGTCCCTTCCTCTCTCTATCCACCCTCCCATTCCATGGGATAGACCGAGTAGATCCTCGTTCTCTCCACCTGCCTCCTCTCTCCTTGTACTTCTCCTCCTTTGAAAATGTTTGCATGAAGTGTAGGCTGCAACCCAAGAGGGGTACTATTTTGTAGTGGGGAGCCGAAGCTCTGGGGTTCAGGGAGCGAGATAGGTGGGTGGCAGTAGCCTGGGGTATGGAACAGCTGACCCCCTTGAGTAAGGGAGTGGTGGATCACGGAAGGAGGGAGATCTTGATGCATGAGTTAATGGCAAATAGTGCAAGCTGCCATAGCTGAGTGCCTCTTTGTCAATTGAGACCTCTCCTCACTTTAACATATTCTGTACTGATTAATGTGATGGGGAAAATAGCCCTCTGATATTACATAGGGCCCGGGGTGACCGGGAGGAGGGAAGGAATGGACACGAAGCTGCATGGTACTGTGAGGTGTTTGACCCCCAACTGCACTACCCCCTCTTGACATCCCTAATGAATCCTGCCCAGATGGGGCAGCAAGGAGGTTGGCAGGTTTGCTTGCTGAAGCCATTGGCTAGACATATACCTCACGTACTGGGAGCAGTGATGGCTGTTATCCTCTGGAACATGGCATAGCCTGAAATACTGTCCAGATGGACTGGGCACTGAGTAAATGTGCAGCTCATGGATCCCGGGCCTGGCATCAAACGGCAGTTGTTGCTACGTACATTGTGTTCTCATTTGGACACATTCTATGGGTGACACAGGTGGCTGTTTGTCAAGCATCGAGGCCAGCCAAACGTTAGTTTGATTTCTGAGGTAGGGATCCAAAACATGTTTTGTGATGACAGACACCCCCCGTGATGACAGACACCCCCATGGTGCACACCATAGGGGTCACAGTTGATGGCAAGCCATTGCCATAGGCCTGACTGGGGCCAAGCCCCTAAGCCTTCTCACTGATGCAGCAGTCGCCCATGCGGATCCAATGGAGACCATGTGCTCTCCATATCCCATACTCCTGAACCCTCATAGCTGCTATGCTCCTGGCCTCCTCATACAAGAATGGTGGAGAAGCTGAGGAGTCAGTAGCTCTGGAGGCGACATGGTCAGTGGCACACACAGAGCAGCAGATGGAAGTGGGGAGCGGCTGATGTACCGAAGTTGGCTTGGTGGAATCCGGGAACAAGACACAGGGATACAGTTCGACCGCCCTCTCCGCAACCACCCCTCCCACCCTCTGATTTCAGCTCATTCTAAGCTCCTGGAGATGGTGTAACTGCACAGATCTTTGGTCCAGGGCCAGCGACTGCACATAGCTTACTGGAGGTCTTGCAAGACTCACAAAAGCACATGCTGACATTGAACTTCCTATGCCCACCCACTGTTCATCCTAAGGGACACAGGGGCAAAGGGTGCAAGATTACTCCTGACATCTCCTCCCAACCAGGCCCTCTTACTTACTGACCAAAACAGGGAAGACAGGGGCTGGGCCAGATAAATGTATCAGATCACCCACTCCACACTCCTAAGGGAGCTCCTTCCCAAGAATGGGAATGCATAATGACTACATAAGTAGCTCCTCTGGATGCTACAAAGAGATAAGGGTGGGTTGACCTCGATCAATGGTAGATTACACCGACTCTGCCATGCCCAGATTAGTGATGGGAGTTTGGGGCTTGCTGCCCCGCTGTAACACTACACACAAACTGCAAGATGGTTTTAGTTAGGTTGGTTAAACAGCTTACTGTTTACTTTGATGTTATTCACATTATACTGTTATTTTAGTCACTGGTTCATAGTGTTTAAGAAAGAACACCTGACTCACTTAAGAGGGGACCCCAGTCCCCAGCATATAAGGCAGCAAGCTACAGGATTGATGCTACTGTGGATTTCGAAGTTGCCCTTTCTTTATGTGCATTGTTCATTGGATCCTAGAGTTCAGATAGGATACTAGATAATTCTAGGCTGGGGACTTTAAACCCCAGCAAATCAGTTACCCACAGGAATGACACTTCATACGTGTGGTATAGAGCAGGTTACCCACAGATGACAAGGACCATCACTAGATCCCCAAAAGATACACCACCTACCATAGACACATATACCTGAGTGAGAACCACAAAGGGATATTATCCAGAACCCAGCCCCCAAGTGCACACAAAAGGGAAACTGGGATGGGAAAGGATGTACCAGAAGTTGACAGAGCTAAGCAATGACCCTGATATTCACAGCTCTAAATGATATGGCTAACACTGGGATAAAAAGGATATCATTGAATCACTGAATGTTAAAGGGATTAAATCCCTATAAAAGAAGGAGCTCCTGGACCATCTCAAAAGAAGGAGCAGGGATCGCTTTCCTATAAGAACTCCACCTGACCAAAAGAAACCCAGAAACTTAAAGAAGGATGGATCTCACAGATTTACAGATCTACCTTTAACTCCAAAAGTAAGGGGTTGCAATTTTAATTCACAAACAACTGCCCTTCCAGCTGAATAAAGTCACAGTCAACCCAGAGGGCAGATTTGTGATAGTGCAGGGAGACATCATGGGAACGCAGTCACCCTCTGCTAAGTATATGGGCCAAATTATCAGGAGGTGTCTTTACACAGGCCTCACCCAATCTCTCCAGGAAGCCCACAAAGGCCAGCTGATAGTTGGGGAGGACATGAACACTACTTGGATGACCTCCTGGACAGGAGCACACCCCACAAGGGCCCATCGGCCTGAGCTTCGAAGCACTCAAAGCCCTCATACAGGAGCTAAACTTGGTGGACATTTGGAGACTGTCAACCCCATGGGGAAAGACTACCCCATATTCACCTCCGCACTCAAACACACTCCTCAGCTGGATGTGTGGCTTACTCCAGGAGCATGGACACCCCACATAATTGATGCACGCATTGGCTCCATCTTGATCTTGGACCACGTGCTGGTGTCTTTCACTTGGCTCCCCAAACATAAATCAGGCAGGTGGGGCAAATGGAGGCTCAACACAACAGTGCTGAGGGACCCAAGTTTTGCACAAACCTCTGAGATGAAATCAAAGATTTTCTGACTAACAACAGACCTGGGGACACCTCAGCAGCCATCAGGTGGGACACCCTCAAGGCTTTCATATGGGGCATGTGCATCAGCCATTCCTTCTATATGTGCAAGCAAAAGGACAAAATACTAGGGGTTACAGGAAGGACTTGGAGGCCTTAGAGGAGTAATTATATAGCACCCCAAATCTGTCTGAGAGCCTACGGTGGAGGTTATTGGCCTGAAATGCAAAATAACACACATCTACACCAAAAGGCTGAACATGCCCTGTTTCTCTTAAAGCAAACAATTTGAGAAGTAGGGGAGAAACCAGGCCGCCTCCTAGCCTACTAGCTTAAAAATGGCAGGGGCACTCCAGAATATTGGCAATTAAGAAGAAAGGGGCTGCACTGACCAGAGCAGAGGACAAGATCACAGCTGAGTTCCTATCCTTCTACAGCTCCCTGTACTCCTCCAAGGTGCAACCACCCAAGGAGACCATCCAGAAATCTTTAGACATACTTGAGCTCCCAAAGCTCAGTCAGAAAAGCTGGAATGACCGGACAGACCCTGGAAAGATGAGAGATGGAATGGGCCCTGAGGTCCCTACTGCAGGGAAGGCCCCAGGAGGAGTCAGACTACTGGCTGAATTCTAGGGCCTTCCAGGATGTCATCCTCACCCGATGGAGGCACTGGAAGAGGCCCACAAAGGGACCCTTCCGCCCCGATGAGAATAGTACAAATATCCCTCATTCCTAAACCACAGAAGGATCCTACCACTTGCAGCAGTTAAAGGGCTTTTTCTCTAATAAATGCCGATCAGCAAACTGTGCCAAGAGATTTGTGTAGGCCTGGTCCCAGGACACAGGGGACAGACAATACCAGAAGACTAAGAAGCCTCCTCTGAAAGGCAAAAAAGGATCCCCCGTCCCCGTAGCTCTTCTCTCTTTGGATGCAGAAATGGCGCTCGATACAGTAGAATGAAACTACCTCCTAACTACACTGGCTGCATTTAACATAGGTCCCACCTTTAAATCATAGGTACAAGTGCTATACCCAGATGTCTTAGCAGAGGTCATAATCAATGGGAGAGCGTCTGCACACTTTGGGCTATACAGGGCATCAACAGGGCTGCCCATTGTCCCCACTCCTTTTATATTAGCCTTAAAGCCCCACTCCAGGCCACCAGAAAGCACCGGAGCATTAAAGGGTTGGAAATGGGGGCCAAAACAAGACTATAGCCAATGCAGGTGACATCTTACTTACCCTCAAAGAGCCAACTGAGTCCATCCCTGCACTAATAAATCTGATAGCCACCTACAGTGCACTATCGGGCATAAGCTGAATATAGCAAAATCCCAGTTTGTTGCCTCTGATGCATCAATTACAACACTGTCTGAGTACCCCTGGGACTGGAGCATGCCCCAAAGCAGCTCACTTATTTGGGAGTAACCATCCGCTGGAATCTTTAGCAATTGGGAAAGGATAACTTATTTATTTATTTATTTAAGAGTTTAACCAGGTAGGCATATTGAGTGACTAACCACTCGTTCCAGATGTGACCTGGGGGAAGCAATGGGGAACATTCTGGCAAACAGACACACAGGTTTATGTACAGTTGAGAAGGCACAAATATGAAGGACTATACACGTCGGAAGTTAAGGTAGCCATGCAGCTTAAAGAAATAGGCAGGCATGGAGACAATGCATAGAAAAAGACATTTCATTGTATAAATAAAATTAAATTTAAAATAGTTAGTGATTTGTAGACTCTAATAGGAATGCATATAGTCCACAAAATAAGGTATTGAGGCCCAAGAGGCCTTGAGGGCTACTATTGTGTAGGCCCGTTGCAGGAGCAGACAGTGAGAAAGTGTTCATGGAGGCGGGAGTTGAGGTGACTAGACTTAGTGATATGGCGGATATCTGTTGGGAGGTCATTCCATAGTTTAGGCAAGCGGTAACTAAACGCAGCCTGACCCATAGCGGCACGCATGCAAGGGATATGTAGGCACCTATTATCTGAGTGTTGCAGCCAGTAAGTCACTCTGCTGAGAAGTTAAGGTGGAATTCAGGTGGGAGGGCATGGGACCAGAATTTAGCAGCAACACGTGAGCAGTGGATTTGTCTGCGGGCTGGAGAGTGAGAGAAAGGCCAGAGAGCTATAAAGGTCACAGTGGTGCGTGAAGTTTAGGACATTCCAGTATGAAGCGGCAGAAGGAATGAAAGAGTGTGTCCAGGCTGGTCAGAGTGGAGGGTGAGGTGGTGCCATATAGACTACATCCCGTAATCAAAAATTGGAAGTATCATTTTTACGTTCGCTACCGACCCGGTAGGCAGCCTTTGTTACGATAGAGGGCCCCAGTTTAGAAGCAACTTGTGAAGGAGTCTATGTGAATTGAGTAGTCTAGATATTGGTCGAGCCAGATGCTGAGGTAGCGGAATGAGGTACAGGAATCTAAGGGGTAAGATACAGGGTTAGGAAAGGGGTGGATGGTGAGTCGGAGAGCCAAGGTTGCGAGCCAAAAGTTAGGGGCGATTGTTTTGCATTTAATAAAAGCTGATTCTGATTTGAGCCAAAGCTGAATAGCGTTGAAATCCTGCTGCAGTTGGTCATGCACTGTATCTGCAGATGGGCCGGTGTTGTATAACACAGTATCATCTGCATACATGTGTATAGCAGAATGGGAGCATACTTGCAGCAGTTCATTCAGGAAAATTGAGAAAAGGATAGGCCCAGAACTGAGCCTTGAGGAACACCCATGGTGATGGGAGGGGGACGTATGCTGGGGCCGATTCTCATGGATTGCTGTCTGCCATGCAAGTATGCCAGAAACCAGTTAGTGGCATGGTCGGATAGGCCAGCAGCCTTGAGTTTGCCCAGTAGTATTGTATGGGAGACAGTATCAAAGGCTTTGGCTAGATCGATGAAAATAGCTGAGGTGATATGGCCTTTATCCATACCTGAGAGGATATCATTTGTGACTCTTAATAGGAGGTGACAGTGGAATGAGATTTATGGAAGCCTGATTGGTAAGGGGTGAAGAAAGAGGACTCGACTAAGAAATGGAGAACTGAGCAAGGATAAATTGCTCTTGTATTTTGCCAGAGTTGGGAGGAGGGAGATGGGCGGTAGTTCCTAGGGGAGAGGGGTGCCCCCTTTGGTAGAGGATGACAGTTGCCATCTTCCATGCTGTAGGAATTGTTGACGAGAGAAGGAGAGGTTGAGCAGGTCAGCTATTGGTGTGGCAATAGCAGGGCTGAGATCTGAGTAGTCTGGAGTCCATGCCTGAGGGACATTTACCCTTGTCGGGTTTAGGTTACACAGCACATGGTAGACTTCGGGTCGGGAGACAGGTCGGAAGGAGAAGGGGAGATGTGCTGGGAGGTGGAAACGGTAGTTGCCTTGAGTGGGGAAAGAGGTAGGCTCTGAAACCAGGAGGAAGCACTGCTGGTGAAGAACATGTTGAAAGCCAAGGCAACTTTAAGGGGTCGGAGACAGCTGTGCCTAGGATGGATAGGGTTGGGGTAGGTGGCTGTACAGGCGTGGATAGGAGGGATTTAATAGTTTTCCAGAATTTGGTCGGGTGATTAAGATTTGTGCTAAGGGCCAGCTAAAAGTAGTTCTGTTTAGCATGTCTGATTGATTTGTCAAGAGTTATGAAGGGCTCGATAAGATAGGAAGGCTTGATGGGAGTTAGTCAATTTGAACTTTTTCCATGCCTGGTCCCTGGTGTGGCATTTGCTGATGATATCAGCGGAGATCCATGGGAGGTGATAGCCCTTCTCTAGTTTTATTTTATGGAGCATGTAGGTTCCAGACATGCAGGAAGCTATTTTGGAAGTAGTCAAGTGCAAGGTCAATTGAAGGGGCCCTGGAGATGAAGACCAGTCCACCAAGGACAGATCCAACAGGAGTGATGTTAGAGAGTGATTTGAAGGACCTGGCTAGTAGGGTTCAGGAGGGGGTTTGAGGGGTTTATGTACTTTTCTGACTAAGTATACCATATGGTGATCACTTAGGGAGTCTGGGAGTAAGCCTGCTCCTATAGTCCTATGGGGGTGTGTGGTCAGTGCCCAGTCGAGAAGGGAGTGGTTGTGCGTTTTAGGTTTAGCCTGGTGGGTTGGGAAATTTGTTGTGCGAGGTTTAGGGCATTTACTTTGGAGCGTAGCTTAGGCGCTCATTTGCTAGCCAGTTGTAATTGAAGTCGCTTAGACATATAGTTCTCCTGTTGTGGCAGTGGATTTTAAGTTGGTCAGGTGATCCAGAATGCACGGTATTGGGGTGTTAGGGGCACAGTAGGATCCTGCTACATACACTGGAGCAGAGAAGGGCAGAGCAATTTTGAGGTTAGAGACTCAATTTGTGAAGGAGTAGGGTGGGGACCGGGTGAACTGATGTTTGACGGAAATAAACATGGCTAGCCAACCCCCTTTTTACCCATTCAGTCTTGCCTAATTAGGGAGTAACCTGGAATAGCAACAGAAGAATCAGGGTGTTGGGGTTTGAGCCAAGTCTCAGAGAGTATGAGGATGTCTGGGCGAAGTGATAGGATGGATAGTTGGAGTTCCGAATTTTGTTGAGGACACTGCATATGTTTAGGTGCATTATTTTAGGCCCTTTGGTAAGGCCAGAGGGTTGGCACTGTAGAGGGTAGGACCTGGGTTAGTTTCAATATCCCCTGCTAATAATAGGAGCAGCGAGGCAAGCTGTAAGAACCTGAACCAAGAGGTCCTGTATGTGCGATGGCTTTTATGTGAGTGAGATACTGAAGGAGTTGATCAACCTTGAAACAGCATAGCACATACAGTCTTGTGAGAGAGAAGGGTAGAATGGTTGTTCTATTAGCCAGTTGGGGGGCTAGTAGGTGCTGATTGTGGAGTGTGGGTGAGCATCTGCTCTAAGATTGAATCAACTAGGTGGAGATGAGACAGTGGTTGCCTTAGGGGCGTGAGGTTGGGGAGAGAGGCTGCTGGCAGTCCCAGCAGGAGTAGAAGAGAGCTAGAAGTGCCATTGTTAAGCTGCAGCAGGAGATATGTTCAGTGTGCGGCCACTAGTGGAGCAGGCAGAAAACCTGCAAATGGAAATGTGGGCTGATTGTTTTGCCCACCGATCACGTGACACTCCTATAAATCTACGATCTGACCAAGGGTGGTGGTGGGGGCAGTGAGACTGGCGCTGGCGTAGCGCCAGGCGGGCCTACACCATTCGGCGACCAGAGCACACAGACAGGAAAACGAGCCCATAGTCCAAAGCCGTAAGTTCTTCTTCACGCACTCAACTCCCGCCCAAATCCTGCTGTGTCCTGGGGCCGGCGCTGGTCCACGACCGCGCCCAAGGCTGTCCGGAAAGGCTGGGAGGGCTGGCTGCCCATAGCCCTCATGGCTACCAGCTTAATCTCCGCTTCAAATCCTGCTGTGTCCTGACCCCTTTGCTGACATAGTTGGAGAAGGACATCAAGAGATGGGAGCTGCTACATATCTCTAACTGGGGCAGGGCTCAGGCCTTCAGAATGATGGCCACCTCAAATTTCAATATATCCTAGACAACTTACCTCCGCATTTATCCCACAGTAATGAAATGACTCGGCCAAGATAAAGTCCTTCTTCTGGGGTAAGGCTCCAAACTATCTCAGTTGGGCCAAACTCAGAACGCCTCTTTTACAGGGTGAGCTCATACTTAATGACTTCCAGTTCCAAATAATGGTTAACACCATACTGCAGATGGACAAGATGACCCTGTGGACCATGGGTTCCCACCACCACGACTGGCAGAGTGTGAAGCTTCAGTACTGGGCAAGTCTCTGCTGCTCCCAGCACAGTTCCCTGCCTCCCTAAAAGGAAGTCCATACCTCCCACTATGGAGGTGACTTTGGAAACATGGAAAGCCTTTCACAAACTTAGTACTTGGGAACCAGGCAGGGCTAAATTCTATTCACTTTGGGACAACCGCTCCCTAACAATTGGGAACAAACCTATGGTAGACAAAATCCGGCAAACAGAGGTATGAGATATCTTAAATATCTCAAGCTCAATGATCCAGCATCCATGATGAGTTTAACAACTGCAAGTAGAATATCACCTACCCTAGCAACACTTTTGGAGATATCTCCAAATCAGACATTCCATCACTAAGATCCTGGGCCACTGAACATCAGTACTGCAATATAACAAGTTAGACCCACTTCTATGTACCGATAAGGGACCCTCCCCAAGTAGTGATGCTATATGGGCACATTACAGACTTGCTTCCAGACACCACACTCAGGGTCAGAGAGAAATGGTCAGGGAAATAGGCACAAACATGACCACCCAGATCTGGAATTCTGTTGAAAATCAGTCAAGATATCCACAAAAGACACTCAAAACCAGTTTGTCAATTTAAAGTGCTGCACAGGTGGCATAGGACTCACAACAGTTGCATGGGTAGGATCTGCCACCTCACACAGATGCTGGAGGTGCCAGATGGACTGTGGCACAATTATCCATATTCTGGGGTCCTGCCCCATACTAACCCATTCTGGACCTTAGTTCAATCTACCCTGAACAAGACCCTGTCAAACCAAACACCATTGTCCATGCTGTTAGTGATGTTGAACTACTACTTGCCCCTCAGTCATAGGGTCTGGACTCCTGGCAGGTGAAAATAAATGGTTATTATGTGCCCAAACTATAACCAAGAGAATAGTTCTGAGGCACTGGAGGGACACACATGCCCCAGACCTGCAGGATGGATCCAGGAGTTGGGAAAGCTAGCCAGCTATGAAAGGGTTCATCACATAGTTCAATGCAAGATGACCCTAAACCAGGCCACCTGGGGTGGTTCTAGCACTCCCCCATTCAAATTACTAGAGGCAAGTGCACCAGTTCTGCACCCCTAGGCTCTGTGGGGAGTGATGGACACACTTACCTATTAGAGCAGAGCAACACGCTCTATATTACACACACTACTGCTGCACAACAAGGGTGGAGTCCTTTGTCCTGGAATATTCTGCACAAAATAGGCATTGAACGTGACGATGCCACCCCCCAGTAGGGTTTAAAATTTGTGGTCTGTTCATATATATGTACAATTCTAGTACTGTTTAATTAGTACATTCACTCCACTTTGCAGGACTTAAAACCTGTGGTTTTGTAACTATCTTCACAACTCTATTACTGTTATATTAGCCTGTTCATCCATGGGTATTTACCTGGCCAGGGCATGTCATGTTTATGTTGTTGCAATTCTGGTATGTGCTCCTACCAGATTGCCTACATGTGCATAAAGTTGTTTTCCTTGGAAAATGTTAAAAATAAAAATTATGAATTTCAAAAGACAATGGTCTCCAGGATGGGACTCAACATAGGTTTATGGGAGGGAGGTTGTGTCAAACTAATCTGATTGACTTCTTTGACTAGGTCACTAAAACAGTTGGCAGGAGCCAAGTGGGGGATATCCTTTACATGGACTTCAACAAGGCTTTTGACTCTGTACCCCACAAGAGGTTAATCAGGAAGTTGGCGGATCTAGGGTCTGGTGAGAATTTGATCAGGTAGGTGAAAACTGACTGAGGGACAGGACCCAGATCATGGTGGCGGGAGGTGAGCTCTCCAGAACAGTGGAGGTCACCAGTGGGATCCTCCAGATTCAATGCTTGTACCAGTGCTATTCAATGTTTTCATCATCGACACTGGGATGGCAATAAAGGCAAAATTAGCCCCCAACTCTGTGGTAGTGTGAACATAGCAGAAGGTATACAAGACCTAAAGGAGGATCTGGAAAAGCATGAGATAGGGTAGAATTTGGCTCTTGGCTCAATGCAAAGAAATGCAAAGTCACACAGAGTGGAACCAAGAATGCATATCTGCATTGGAGGAGGAGAAGGGCCTGGGAGTGATGATTACTAGTGGCCTGGAAACTCTCCATGCAATGTAGGATAGCAGCAGCAGCAGCAGCAAAGGCAAATAAAATGTTTGGCTACATTGCCAGAGTGTTCAGCAGCAGGTGAGATGATGTAATACTGCCCTTTAAATAGGGTCATTAGTGAGACCGCATCTGAGTACAGTGTACAGTATACAGTATGGTACCCATACCTTAAAATTGAGATAAACCTGTTGGAAAAGGTCCAAAGGAGGGCAACAAAGATGATGTGGATCAGTAGGGTAGAAGGTATGAGGAGAGGTTGTTGTCCCAGGACATGTACTCCCTAGAGTAAAGAGAGAGAGAGAGAGAGAGAGAGAGAGAGAGAGAGGAGGACATGATTGAGACCTTCCAGTATTTAAAAGGAATAAACAGAGTGGACATGGATGGTCTATTCATGCTTAATGGGAATTGAAACACGAGAGGACACAGCCTGAAGATGGAATGGGAGGTTTAGGAGAAAGGCTAGGAAGCATTTCTTTATGGAGAAGGTGTTGGGGGTTGAACTGTGCTTCCAAAGAAGGTGGTTTCTTTGAACATTATAGGAAGCTTCAATAGAGGCTGGGATATAGTTAAAGGAAAATAAGGATCAAGGGAGAGACTGATGAAGGGAACGCGGATGGGGGCAGGGTCATTAGTTTATGCTGAGGGACCTGCCATACAAACAGACTAGACAGACCTAGTGACCTTATTCTGCAGGCTTTATCCTATGGTTGTATGTTCGTATGTTATCTAAAAACATATGCATGCATGGTGACAGATGAGTTACCAAAAGCCATTTTGTAAATGATCTTCTAAACTACTTAAGTGTGTGGGATTGTTCCTTTCTCATACTCAGAGGCTTCATAAGGGACTGTTTGTTTTAGCAGGGGAAAACAAACTGGCTGCAAGTTATACCTTTATTGGGCTAAACAAATAACTTTTCAACAAAATACAAATCGTTAAAAATAGTCTTAGCTAAACAAAATATAAAGCTCTGGCTTATAAAAGTCCAGTACAGTATGACTCTGGAAAATGCACTGGTGTAGACCATAATTATCCAAAAGGCTGGTGATACATGAAGAGTTTCCTTATATTCTGCCTCTGGAATTACAAATTTAAAGCAGTTACTGTAACATTCCTTTACAGATTCTTTAAACCTGGCCTAGATGAAGGATGAAGACAATCAGACTCATTAATGTGACACAGTCACTAAAAGGAAGAGACCACGTTGCCTCTTTCTGGTCTTTCCCATAAATGTCATAAACAATACTGTTCTTTTGATGAATTTGACTGCAGGATACTTTTCTTCAGCCTGGATTTCCTATGTCCTAGGATTTCTGTGCACTTGCTTACATTGCAGGAACTTGGATTTGTTGCTGAGACAGGGATCTGAGGTGGGCTGGCATGAATGTACGATGCAGTTCAACAAGAAGTAAGAGAAGATAGGTAGGGAGTTAAGGTACCTACTACTGAATAGCTGCTCCTGGTTGTCCCTAAAGAGGGATCCCATATAGCACAAGACCCTTGCAGTAGTTCCGCCATAGGTCTTCCAGGATAGTTTGCTGGTAGATTGTGAAGGGTGACTAGGGCTGTGCAAAAATCTTCAAATTATGAAGGTACAAAATTTCATGGAGTTTCAAAAATTCCACAGTATTCCATCAGTAGCAGAATTCTGACATTTTGCATGCAAAATGTTTTTGTAGATTAATCAATCCATAGAAAAATATTTCAAGATTTATGTGGTCCGCTGAAAATTATTCTGCAGTTTGTACAGAAATGTTTTTAGAATTATAATGAATTTATAAACAAATTCTGAAAAGCATTTGGATGCATAATTGCCATTTCACATCAGTTCTGACAGATGCATTCTGCATTCCTCACAGCCCTAAGGTTGACCCTTTCCCACCCAGATGGCAGCATCCCATCATGCTCCATTTACAGTAGTGCTATGCAGAATTTAAAATTCTGTTGGAATGAAAAACTCAAAAATTCTGACTAATTTCACAGAAATTGTTCAGAAGTGGAATTGATTGAGGGTCTTCAGTGGAATGTGGAACAGTAATCCATGTGCAACCCCTTCATGGCCTTTAAACTCATGCAGCCCTCATAGCTGCTGCTGTACCTATTATTCATTTGAGACTGGTACCATATAGTAATGTTCTCATGGTATCAGCTTAGCCTAGGGAGACCTTCTCTGTGACTAGGGATAAGGTGGATTCCTCGCCAGAGGAGTATCCACATTTAAACACACACTCACACACACACACACACACACACACACACACACACACACACACACACACGCTCCCTGACCATTGGGCTAGGTTAGCACAGACCTCTGTTCTAAAGGAAAATGTCACATTACAAGAGTGTTTTAAGCAGTAGCCATGCTTTACTCAAGTTGCTTACACTTTCATTCCATAACCCACTCATTGAAAACTCTCCTAATTTACACTGTACAGATAGGTATGATTCTGACCTTGGATCCAAGTCAGGACTTTTAGGTCCCTTTGTATAAATGATGTCACAAGACCCATCTTTTCTTCTTCTCACATACCAGTGAGTGAGGTTATACCAAAGATCAGAGCCTGTTCTATACCTCATAACTCCATCAGTTACTCCCATGAGGCTATAAGCTCTGGAGTTGCACTTACACACACTTTGTGACATCGTAGCATCTGGCCAGTGGGTGATGCAGGAGGCATCACTGAAACTGGGAGTTCTCCTCTCTTGGACTTTGGTTGTCAGATGGCATCAAGGTGTACACTGGTCCTGAGGATACCCCTGCACTGGGTACTTCACATCAACATCTTCCACACTCACCAGCAGGTATGCTGGGCAAAGTGTGGCAGCCCATACTCCAGCCTGCCTTTTGGCAGCAACTGACAATTACCCCAACCCCTCTGCCAGAGGCAAACATACTGGTACCCATCGTAGATTGGGATCTCCTGTACTCAATGTAGGCATATTTCCTACTGTTCCTTAATCTACACATCAGTCTCTCTGTCACCAGGTTTGTCTCCACCGTCAGCTCAGCAAGTATGGTGTATACTGTGCCATTCACTAAATCCTTTATTACTAATTTAATGTTACTTAATGTTGGCCTTAATATTTGGTTTGCACAGTGTGGAATGGCATGGTTAGTGATAGTGCTATTATAGTAAACTGTAAAATAAATCTGATACATTGTGTCAGTACAGTGTTTTAGACATGAAACGATTATATTCAGTTACTGTTTATGTTTGTTAGTCATTGCAGAGACACATTGAGAGGTGCATGGCATTTTCATGCACCAGCAGGAAGCCCTGGTGTTCCTGCATGGGAATTCCAACACCTGAGTGGAACTGCCCTGTCCCTGTCTTGCATACCCTTGTAGGCCGGACCTGTATGAAGATTGGGTGTTGGCAGCACTGTGGGTGGCCAATCACTTGCGTGGAGTGAGTATTTTCTTATTATTATCATTTACTGCAGTCCATTCTCTGTTTTGCACTTCTGAATTTACTATCTTAAGTTACTAATTCCCAATAACTGTACAAGAGATGCAAGGGTTAGGCAGGGTTAGGCGGAAAATGTACAAGAATTCTGCAGTAGCTCTGTACTGTATGCTTCAGGCCAACTACTCCATACGTACAGTACTATATGTACAACAGTACCAATGCACTTTTTCCTGTCTCTTTCAGAAGAAGACAAGAGCCATGGCCCTGTAGTTGGTGGAGGGAAGAAGGCACAGGCATTAAGGTGGTTAGCACGCCTAACAGGCCCCTGGACGACCCAACCCAAAAGGGTCTGGAGGGAAGCAAGGTAGGGACCAGGATGGGGTCAGAGCAAGAGTGGATAGTCCATTGCCAATGGCCATCGAGGCTGTCAACTAGCTGCCAATATGGATGCACCAGGGCTTCTGTGGCGTGCAGTCAAAAAAGAAAATAATAGAAGAGTGTAAAAATAAAACTAACTTGATTACTGTTGTCAGACTATTGATTCTTCCAACCATGCTAATCTACTGTATTTTCAAATAGGTGTTCTAATTTTGAGGTATGTAAACAGCTATTGTCAAATGGTTTTAAAGGGTGTATCTGTGTGGTGTCTTTGACACCAGAGGTGGCTATTTGATTGTCTTAGTTTCAAAGTCATCACACAAGAGCACAGTACTAATAACTTTGGCATTTCTTGGTGCATTAACAAGAAACTTGGAATATGTGTTCCAGAAAGGGTCCCTGAAAACTTTCAGATGCTCAAGTTCAAATACGGAGGGTAAATTGGTTTTCAAGGGATGAATCTGAGTGGTGCTTGGCATGCTGGTGACCCAGGTTCATGCCCAAGCCTGGGATGGCAGGAGTGGAGGCCAACAGGGAGGCACAGAGTGTCCCTGAGACGCAATCCTCCCGGGAGTTGGCTTGAGCCTGACCCACTCTTGTGGTGGCTGCTGGTGGCCCTCAGTGGCAGCACACATTTGCAGTGTGGATGACCACGCACCACAGGGTATTTGCCTGGATGTCTTGAGTGTGTGGCCATACTGTGAGGGCAGGGCATTAATAAAGGAAAATTCTGTCTGCCTGACTGACTGATGATGGCGGCTGCCCTTCATCCACTGTGAAGCCCAGAGATTTCGAGCTGTGCTCCCACTGTGCCTGGTGAGGAATGGAACACCCTGGCAAGTCTCCTCTCCCAGTCATGACCATGAGAGGGCCCCCGCCAGATAAAGGGATACATTGAGTTGACTTCACTATGGTAAGATGTGGAGCAGCAAATGGCGACAGGAGGAGCTCAGTGGTGAGATGGGCTTGGTCACCTGAAGGAGTGGCCGCCAGGAGGGACTGTGGGGTAAAAGTGATTACCACAAATGTGAGCTAGAAATTAATGTTCAGCTAAAGTGAGATAGCGATATACATTAAAACATATTTGTTTAGTGCATGTTTCTGATTGACCTCATAAACTCTTTTATGCTAATTTTATTCATTGTTCTTAACTATTTTATTCATTTGTTACAAGGTGTTCATAGCCATTTGGAATGAGCACCATATAAATAAATTTGACTTGACTTGACTTGGTGCTTGGCAAAACTGCAGGATGACTTTTTCTGCCCTGAGGGCCTAACTTTGACAAACATCACACAAAAGCACTAAAATCTTGGCATGTCTTGGTGCGTTAACAGGAAATTCAGAATACATGTTGCTAAAGGATCTGCTGATGATCTCCAGATGCCCAGGTTCAAATACTGAGGGTAACATGATTTTGGAGGGTGATTTTGTGCGGTGTTTTGAAACTGCACAGCCATTTCACTATTAACATGCATTTGTCAATGCGAATGTTGTCTTGCTGCCATTGGCAGTGCAGGAGTTAGAGAGATGCAGCATAGGCGTGGCAGTCAAGTATTGAACTGATGACAACCCACCCCACCCTGCAGAGAGTGAGAGGCATTAGGGTGTCCCTGTGGGTGTTTGTTAGTGCAGTGCGGAAAACATGCTGGGCAGGATGTGAAAAATGACAGCTGCACAGTTCATAAGGAGGTGTAATTAAATGGCAGTGCTGAAAATGTGGCATACAAATATCGACATTTGTGGAGTTGCAAGAGTGCGTGGGAAATATGCAAAGGCCGCTTGCAGCACTGCCAGTTTATGGGCATTCGGCACCAAATTTTCAACATAGGCATTTATCACCTCTGCTCATGTACAGTGTCACTGTTATTTCTCAAAGTGTCCCAAGAAGTGATTTAGCATAGCATTTCCGCTATTCTCGCTGGAAGTGCGGAAACACATTTTGGGCAGGATATGTGAAGTGACAGCTGTACTGTTTATCACAGTATGTAAAAATGGCAATGGTGAAAATCCAGAGTGAAAATATCACAAATGACGACAGTGCGAGCATGCATGCAATCTGCCAATGCTGCGCTCGTAACACACTCATTTTATGGAGTATCAGCTCCAAATTTTCAACATAGGCATTCTAGGAGCTCTGCTCATGAACTGTGTCACTGTCATGTTCATAATCTGGCCCAAACACTGATTTCACACAGCGATCAAGAATTGTGCTGCCAAAGTGAGGAAGCACATTTCGCAGGATGTGGAAAATGACAGCTGTACTGTTCACAAGGAGGTGCACAAAAATGCCAATGCTGAAAATACGGCATTAAAATATTGTGAATGCGTGAAGTTCTGAGCCTCGTAGCAACTGTAGCAACCTGCGGCTCGTAAAACAGGCATTTTGGATTTTCCACCAAATTTGGAACATAGGCTTTTTGAGAGGCCACCTCATGAACATTGGCACTGCCATCTCATTAATGGGTCCCGAAGGTGAATTCGTGCAGTGACTGCGAAATCACCTTCGAGGCCGATTAATGCCATGACAGTGACAGAATTCATGAGGAGGGGCTCAAAACCCATGTTGAAATTTGGTGCCAAAATTCAAGAAATGCCTGAGATATGCAACAAAGTTGAAAAAACCCTATTCATTGCATTATACAGCTTAGCGGCATCTCCTCAGTTCACGGTCGGCTTTGAAGAGTGCAGGCGTGTTCCGGTCCACGGAAGATCGTCGGCGCTGGAGTCCAGAAGGTAAGTATGGGGTGAGGGGTGAGGGAGGCAGACTGCGCAGTTGGTGGGTGCAGGTGGGGGAGGGGCATCTAGACTACGAGGGACAGTTTTCATTTTGCAGGTGAAAAAAAACAGGAAAACCGTCGCGGGACAGTTTGCATTACAGAGAATTTGTCACGCTGGGTGGGCTCCCAGCGTGCCATCTAAGTGGATTTTGTGGGGGGTGTCAGTAGCCAACAGAGTTGGGCACCCTCTCAGTACACAACATGGGGGGTAATGCCGGCCAGGGATTGGGCATCCCGCTGGCAAACAAAGAAAGGGGGCACGAGCAGAGGGATTGGGCACCCCTCAGCATTCCACATTTGTGGGGGATGCCCGATGGGAGTAGGCTCCCCATCAGCACACAAACATGGGGTTGCCAACAGGGGATCGGGCACCCCGGATGTCGGAAACCGTGGAGGCGCCGCCTGCTCACGACCATGATCATAATGGCAGCGAAGCACGGCAAGCAAGGACCGCTGCATATGGCGAGCTTTGCTCCAGATTGCAGCAGACCTTTGCTTTGATGTGCTGCCCATTATGAATGCATGGTGGCGGTGGCATGCAGGCTGATTGGGGAATGAGGGGCGCACCTACTAATCGTGCCCTGCATTCGCCTAAGAGCAAGCGCGCCCTCAAGACCCGTACTGTTGCAAGATGTTTCTTGCACATGCACATAAACCAACATAAAAAGTGCCTCCGTTTCAAAGTTACCACACAAAAGCATCCATAACTTTAGCATTTCTGAGTAGATTAACCCAAAATTTTGAATCTTGTGTTGTTTACTCCCCCCCCCAGTGCATCTATAAATGAGCTATTAGTAGCTTAGTATATCTTTCCTGGAGAAACTTCTGAAATAAATAAATACTGTAAATGAAATAATACATGTTCCTGAAGGGTCCCCTGACGACTACCAGATGCAGGTACAAGTATTGAAGGTAAAGGGGTCATGCATGTTTTAAACACTTGCTAACATACTGTTCAGTAATGATATTGTCTAACCTTCTCTGGCTTTACAATAAGTTCATTAGGATACATGTTCAAAAGTCTGTTACTGTTCCATCTACTGTACAAAGACTATTTAAGACTATTTATTAGCCTACTGTGAGTTGTTCTAATTACAATGTGGTACAGTAGTCAGTGCCTTTTATACCTCTAAGATGTAGTTTATGCACCCACTATAAAGAAAAGAACAGGTACCTACAGGATATAGTTCTGAGCTGGTTGTTATCAGCAAAATGTAAATCAGAAACACCCACTAGGATACTTTAACGAAAAAGAAGAAAGAGATGTCACAATGACAGAACATCAAACTTTTAAGCAGTAGATGTGGTAGGGCCCATAATTAAAAGTGATCACCACATAAGTAAGCTAGAAATAAATGTTAACCTAAAGTGATACAGAGATATACATTAAATAATGACAACTGTCTTAGCCAAGAAATGTTAAGCCATGGAACTTTAGTAGGGCCCATAATTAAAGTGATCACCTAAGAAGTGAAACAGAATCAATTAAACATGACCAGGACTTCATAATATATTTTCCAGAGAGCAAAATACTGTAGACACACAATCGTGAGAGAACTAATGGCCTAAGGTATTAAGGCAGTAAAATGGGAGGGACAACGAGGCAAAGAATCCCTGGGTAAGCAACAGCACTGCTCAAGGATAGGACATTCATGTACATTTACATAGAGTGTGTATTGGGGTGTTTATTACACTAGGTCACCTATAACGTGGTACACCTGCATACTGCTGCCCGGCCATGCACGAGGATAATGTGCTGTATGAATGTTGTATAGCAACATCCGCTGGCCACAGCTGGAACTACGGAGCCTGAAAAATTCTGATAATGGAATGAAAATCAAACTGACACTGCAAGCCTAATACCCAGTGCCATGGTGCAAAACCTTTATAGATGGCAATAGCTATCACTGTATCTCCATCAGCATAGAAACATAGAAACATAGAATCTGACGGCAGATAAGGACAGCAGGCCCACCCAGTCTGCCCATTTCCTACCTAATGGATAAGCTGCAGATCCTAGTTAACCAGCAGCCTACTTCTTTCTACCCCACCCCTAGAATTGCCTTATGACTGTCCCATGCATGCTTGAATTCAACCACTGTTTTGACTTCACAACCTCCTCCGGAGCCGTTCCATGCATCCACAACCCTCTCTGTGAAAAATACTTCCTTACATTACCTCTGAGCCGCCCCCCATCTTCAAATTGTTCCCCCTTGTTCTTGCACCTCTTTTTGAAAGATGCTACCCTCTTGGACTTTGTTGATTCCCTTAAGGTACTTGAAAGTTTCTTATCATGTCCCCTCTCCCTCCTTTCCTCGAGGCTATACATATTAAGCTCCTTTAGTCTCTCTTCATATGTCTTCCAGTGCAGACCCTGCACCATTTTAGTTGCCCTCCTCTGGATAGCTTCCATCTTGTCTATGTCCTTGTGGAGATTGGGTCTCCAGAACTGCACACAGTACTCAGATGGGGTCTCACCAGCTGTCTGTACAGAGGATAACAACTTCCTGTTTTCTACTGGTGATGCCTCTCCCTATGCATCCCAGTATCCCCCAGCCCTCCTTACTGCCCTCTCACATTGCTTGCCCACCTTTAAGTCATCTGATATGACTACCCCCAGGTCCCTTTCCATTTTTGTTGTTGTTAGTATCTCACCCCCATTGTGTACTCTTCCCTGGGTTTTTGTTTCCCAGGTGCATTACCTTGCACTTCTTAGCATTGAATCTAAGCTGCCATACATTTGACCATTCCTCTAACCTTGCCAAGTCTCTTCTCATCCTTTCCACCCCACCTTGTGCATCAACTCTGTTGCAGATCTTTCTGTCATCTGCGAAGAGACATACTTTTCCTTCCAGTCCCTCTGCAATGTCGCTTATAAAGACATTGAAAAGGACCGGTCTAATACTGAATCCTGCGGTACCCCACTAGTAACCCCTTTCTTCAGAGTGGACTCCATTTACTATTACCCTCTGTGTCCTATTCTCCAGCCAATTCTTTACCCAGGCTATCATCTCAGGACCCACTTCCAGGCTGGCTAACTTGTATATTAATCTTTGTGTGGGACTGAGTCAAATGCCTTGCTAAAGTCTAGGTAGGCCATGTCCACAGCCCCTCCCTGATCTACTATTGGTCACCCAGTTAAAGAAATCTATTAGATTTGTTTGGCATGACCTTCCGCTGTGAATCCATGCTGCCTTGGGTCCTGTGCCCTCTGGCATCTAGGTACTCAACAGTTCTTTCCTTCAGAAGTGATTCCATCATTTCCCTATCACTGAGGTTAAACTAACAGGTCTGTAGTTTCCTGCTTCTGCCCTGCTCCCACTTTTGTGAAGGGGAATCACATCTGCCCTCCTCCAGTCCTCAGGTACCACTCCATCCTCCCATGATTTGTCAAAGAGGGTAGTCAGTGGTGTCACTAGTTCTACCCTTAGTTCTTTTAGGATTCTGGGATGAATCCATCAGGCCCCATTGCTTGGTCCACCTTCAGTTTTAAGAGTTCTTTCAGAACCCTTTCTTCTGTAAATGGGCTGGTATCAACATCTGTATCCAGAGCGTTTCTATTGTTTGTTTTAGGTACCTCCCCTCTTCATTTGTAAATACTGAGCAAAATATTTGTTTAGTATCTCTGCCTTTTCATGTCACCGTCTCCCCCCCTCCCTTTATTAAGCCTCACTATCCTCCCTTAGTCTTTCTTTGCTCCCCGATGTACCAAAAAGGTTTTATCCCCTTCTTAACTGAGTTGGCTATCTTCTCTTCAGTTCGGGCCTTTGCTGTTCTGACTGCCTTCCCAGCTTCCTTTTGCTTTAACTGATACAATTCTCTGTCCTGCTCCTTCTGTGATTCCTTGTACTTTCTGAATGCTTTCTTTTCTCTTGAACCTTCACTGCCACCTACTTTGAGAACCATAGTGGTTTCTTACATTGTTTTGTTTTGTTTATTTGCTTCACACAAAGGCTTGTTACCTCTGTGATGGCAGTTTTATTATTCCCCATTTTCTTCCACCCTCCTTCCTGCCCATTTGCTAGTGCATTCCTTAGGCACTCACCCATTTATGAAGTCAGCCCTCCTGAAGTCCAGTACTTTTGCCTTTGTATGGCTTGACTCTATTGCTGTGTTTATTGTAGAACCATACTGTTCGATGGTCACTAGTTCCCAGATGACTACCCACTTCTACATCTGTGATCCTCTCTCCATCTCCATTTGAGAGAACCGGGTCTAAGATTGCTCCTCTCGAGTGGGTTCCAATACTAGTTGTCAAGGCATGCCCCTGAAGGGCATCTAGAATAACCTCACTCTTAGCAGTGGCTGCTGCAACTGCACTCCAGTTAACATCTGGCATATTCAGATCACCCTTCAGCAGTATCTCCCCTTTATCTGCCATTCTAAGTACACTTTCTATCATTTCCTTGTCCATTTCTCCCCTGAGAGGGGGGTCTGTATACTAACCCTGTGTGGATTTGTGGTGCCGTTGCCTGCCTCAAATTGACCCACAGTGCTTCTTCTCCTCCCTGTTTACCCTTTTGTTCTGTTACTTTGATTCCTTCCCTTATGTGAGAGCCACTCCTCCTCTCTCTTACCCTCCCTCCCTGTCCTTCCTGTAGATAGTGTATCCTGGTATGTTTACGTCCCAGTCATGGTTCTGTGTGTACCATGTTTCTGTGACTACCTCGATATCTAGATGTTCCTCCTCCATCAAGGCCACTAATTCAGGAAGCTTGTTACCCAGACTATGGGCATTAGTACTCATTGCTCTCCATTTTTGATGGCTTTACCTCCTGTAGCAGCATCCCCACTGACCTTTCTACCTTGGTCTTTTTCTCATTTAGAAACCTGTTTTGTAGTGGAGGCTGGGATTTTCCTGTTGCTTATCAGTGCCTCCTCCTTGACTAGTTTAAAAGCTTGCCAATGAAGCATTTAAACCGATTGCCCCAAAGACTTGTTCCCTTCCTGGATAGATGCAGACCATCCTGCCAGTATAGGCTGGTGTCTCCTCCAGGTGGAACCCCAGTCCCCAATGAAGCCAAACCCTGTGCCCACACCATTCTTTCAACCATTCGTTAAACTGCATGGTGCAAGCACCCTCACTTCACCCATGCCATTAACAGGCAGCACCTCTGAGAAGGATACTGTTTGTGCTACTTGTCTTAGGCCCTCCCCAACTCTACAAAGTCCTTCTGCACTGTTCTAAGCTCATGATGAGCCAAGTCATTTGTCCCTAGGTGGACAATGATGTCCAGCTCAGACTCCGTGCAACTGTTCTCGTGATCCCTAAGGATGTGCTTCCTGTCCCTCAAGCCATGGCACCAGGCAGGCACCTTACTTCAGTTTCCCTGCTCCCCAGTTCTATCCCCCTAATAACGAGTCCCCCACCAGGAGTTGCTTCCTTTCCTTGTGGTGCCCTCTGTCTCTTTCCTGAGGACCTCCTTGTGACAGTTGTCTGCAACCTCTTTAGTCTCCTCTGTGGGTGCATCCATGGGGAACTATGCTCCCCAGAATGGTGTATGGCTTGTGGGTGGAACAACTGACTTGGTGTGCCTCTGTTCCACCACCCTTACCTCCTGAGCCCACTATGGTCCGACTGCTGTACTTCTTCACAACCTCTGAGGTAGTTGTGGTGGCTCCGGTGCTCCCTGGATGGGGAGGTTCCTTACTACTGTCCAGTGCTGCCTGAAGATGGGCAACTTCCTCCCTCAGGGCAGAGTTGTCTGCAAACAGGGCAGCATCTCAGCCTCAGAAAGACTCCTGGAAGACTACTGCCCCACAGCCATTACATTGCTACTCCCCACATGTCTGTCTACCTTGTTTAGTTGTTTTGTGTGTGTGTGTGTGTGATTGGTTTGTTATATAGAAATATATATATATTATATAATGTGTATGCTTATGTTGTCAGTGCAGTGTACTAGAGAGGATATGACAGTGATATGCACTTGCCCTCTTGAGAAATGATGTCAGAACCCCAGGTAGAAAGGAACTATTTCCAGGGGTGGGTGGGCGAGGGGTGGGAAGAGTTGGGCCTAAACTGTGCCCTCACGAAACAATCAGCTAAAAGCTCTGACCTACCACTGCGATGAGTGCGTTCCTGTCAACAAGATGCCCTCACGACAATTTGACAGAAAAAATACCCTGCTAATCAAACAGAGAAAATCCAAACATCCAAGTCAGACACAGGTAAACCTCCCCAGCACCAAAACAGCCTTGTGACTTGTGCTCTGAAAGCAGTCAGCCCCAAAACACATCAGTTGTGCATAAGGACAGACACAGTAAACATAGTATTCAGTCCCTGTGGGTTTAAACTCTTCCTGCACTGAAAATCTTAACAATTGTAAATAAAAGTAAGCAAGGTCCACCTCCCTCTGTTGAGTGAAAGACTGCCTTTTCTGATAATTCTAAGTCCTTATTTCATCCTTCAGTTAGAAGTATCCTCCACCTGAAGGATATAAACTTTCCTAAGGAATCTGCTTCAAATAAAGACAATTGTAAATTGTAAGGTTCACCTCCCTCTGCTGTGAGCACAACTCGCTTTCTTGCAAATCCTAAGTCGACTGTTGCAGCTTCCAGCCAGAGGTAGCTTCACCTGGAAGAATATTAGGTTATTTGATGAGTACTATAAGGTCTGTAAGATTCTTCCAAAGCTATTGGCTGATAAGTAGCTGTGATGTAAGCACTTCCTGACACAGTCTGGAATGGCCTTTTAAGGCACACAGAGATAAACAAAGAAAACCTTTTCCACCCCTAGGCACTGTCTGGGTCAAATACACAGCCTGTAACCTGCTCTCAATTCAGGACTTATGACAAATTCTTAGCCCAGTGAATAACTCACAGTATTACAAATATTGCAATGCAAACAGTTAATCACTAACTCCAATCAAGTCAGCTGTGCACAAGGACACAGTAAACAGTATTCAGTCCCTGTGGGTTTAAACTCTTCCTGCACTGAAAATCTTAACAATTGTAACAAAAGTAAAGCAAGGCCCACCTCCCTCTGTTGATGGAAAGACTGCCTTTTCTGATAATTTTAAGTTCCTTATTTCACCCTTCAGTTAGAAGTATCCTCTACCTGAAGAATATTAACTTTCCTAAGGAATCTGCTTCAAATCAAAGACAATTGTAAATTGTAAGGTTCACCTCCCTCTGTTGTGAGCACAACTCGCTTTCTTGCAAATCCTAAGTCCACTGTTGCAGCTTCCAGCCATAGGTAGCGCCACCTGAAGAATATTAGGTTATCAGAGAATGACAGTTCCACTTTTAAAATGCTTTTCCATAGATTGGTTTTCTGTGATTGGCAGTTTGCTGGCAGCATCTCTCAGGCACAAGACTAAAAACACCCCTCAAAGGTGAACACTCCTCTTCCATAGGATCTTCCCTGTGCCGCTAAGGCTGCCAGGAGACTCCCTTGAGGTAAAGCCATGCAGGGTTCCCACACCCTCCCATTGTGCCCCTACATACTCCCAGTTTTGTAACAGTGATTTACTCTAAATGCCCTCAAATTCCTTCCTTGGTATCTTTGCTGCTGTCTTGGACCTGTCCTACATGCTTCCAGGCAATTACTGGGCATAGAAATGAGTTGGTCACAAAATATGAATCCATTTACAGCTATGATGTAATGCACCCTTCTCACTGGCACCAAGCTCCTCCTGCTGATCACTGGTCTCAGAATCCCTACCAGTCAGTAGGATTTGGGCCTGACATACTAGTAGCAAACCTCCACAGTGGCAGGAGAGGGTTGTCAAACACAGCTTACATAAACTGCAAAATAGTGTTCCCTGGTTCTGTTTATATAAATCATCAATTAGTGCTCTGGATTTGTATAAACTGCAGATTAAATTCCCTGCCAATCACAGAAAACCAATCTATGGAAAAGCATTTTAAAAGTGGAACTGTCATTCTCTGATTTCCACCACTGAATCCTACATTCCACACAGCTCTAGCTTTCCGGGCACAACATGTCAAGTCCCTTTAATGCTCTAATGAGAGGACATCTGTGGTGGTGGCTGCCAGAGGGAAGTGGTGGTGGGGGGTAGAAAGAAAAGTGAAAAATGCAGAGAATTTTTAAAAAACAAGACCCTTTATTTAAATTGCCTCACACTATACCGTTTTATATAGCATAAAAGTGGTGTTTCTGCTAAAGGATATAGAAACTGTCACCGTTCTAGGACTTGTCTAATTTTCAAACAGGCCAGTGTGTCATTAGACAAAGCAATGACATTTTGACAGTTATGAAGCTTATTCCCAATATACTTCATTGAGGACAGGAGTTACATTCCACACTTGACAGGCTCCCATTCTATGATACTGTGCAAGGGGAAAAATGAAGGCAATGCCTGCAAGGAGTAACGCTCAGCTGGCAGGTATTGCAGAACCTGCATGAATCATTATAGTCTAACCCAAGCAAAGCAGCAAACAGAAATCAGGCCACATTTGCACGTTTATCATCACAAAAGAAACAGCAGAGCTTGAAATAAGAGATTCAGATAAGTTCAGAACCTTTCCGAGCCTTGGCAGTCTGTTGTAAAATAACCTCAGCAAAGCCCCACACCACCTACTAGGCACCCTCCTCCACCAAGCAGGACTTTTGAAGAGGCTTGGAGAACCATAATGGCCCTGCAGTGGTGGAAGTCATGGGGTATAAGAGGAAGGGGTAAGTACCTAGAGAAGGTGGGTGATGGAGTGGGGTAGCCGGTAGAAGGGACAGGCAGAGATGAAGGGGGATAAAACAGATAATATAAAAAATATCAGAACTTTTTCACCAGTAGGCAATGATATAGAAAGAAGACTAGTAAGCGAAAGGAGCTGGTGAGCCAGCATTGTATTAAGTGGACATACAATGATGTTACACAAATGTTGGCTAACGTGGCACTAATTATAATTGCTGTAGTGCCATTCCAAATTATCTTTAGACTATGTTCCGTTGCTGACAAGAACTCATGGGTCAAAATTAAGCTAAAACTGTTTTTTTTTGTTCTTTTAGTTAGAAGTTTCTAAAAGCTGTGACAAGGCTCAGAGAACTATTAGCACTTTCATGGCTTATTACACCCTGTTAGAATATCATAAACTTTTCAGGTTCTCTCAGCCTTATTCAGAATACAAACTTCCAACATATCTTGAGCAAACAGGCATTCCATGCCCAGAATGCTCTCCAGTTGGCCAAGAAATGAAGACACTCTCCTATTAATAGAATCTTAGAGCGTTTGCTTGTCTAATTAATGTCACTGTAATTCCTCCCAGACCCCAGGACCATAAGGACCTTGAAGAATATCCATCTGGATATCTCCCTCTGGGGGAGGGAGGAGGGGTAATACGGGCCCGTGAGCTTGACATCGGTGGTGGGCAAGCTCATGGAGAAGCTACTGAAAATCAGGATCACCAATTGCCAGAAGGTAAGTGGCCTGATGAATCCAAGGCACATGGCTTACCAGAGGTAGATCCTGTCAAACAAACTTGATTGAGTACTATGACGGGGTCACCAGGAAACTGGATCAGGGAGGGCAGCAGATGTTGCTTATATGAGTTTCAAGAAGCATTTGACTCCATGCCACACAGGAGACTCCTGTATAAGCTGACATGCCTGGGACTGGGGCAGACAGTGTTTCAATGGATGAAAAACTGGCTTGGGGGCAGGAGACAGAGAGTCATTGTAAATGGGGTGGCATCAGGAGAAGGTATGGTCTTCAATGGGATCACTCAGGGTCAGTATTAGGCCAATACTGTTCAATCTATTCATAGGGGACATCGCAGAGGGTCTTGAATGGATGTGAGTCTGTTTGCACACGATATTACAGTCTGCAATAGGGTGGACACTCAGGAAGGGTAGAAAAATGCAGAAGGATCTGGGAAGGCTCAAGGCATGGTCAAGGACATGGCAGCTTTTATTTAACACAGACAAGTATAAGATCATGCATCCTGGCTACAGAAATCAGAGGGTGGGGGTACTGTATCAGGGGCCAAGACCTAGAAGTAACAGAACAGGAAAGGGACCCTGGCATCACTATATCAAGGGACCTGCAGGTGGAAAAGCACTGTGAGGGGGCAGTGGCTAGGGGCAGCAAAATGCTGGGCTGCATTGAAAGGGATTACCAGTAGGAGAAGGGAGGTCATAATACCTTTACACCCATCTGGTTAGGCCGCATTTGGAGTATGGGGTCCAGTTCTGGAGGATATATCTCAGAAAAGGACGTGGGAGGCTGGATCAAGTTCAGAGGAGGCTACAAAGATGATAAAGGGTTCAGCCACCTATCCTATGAGGAAAGGTTAGGGAATTGAACATGTACTCCTGGAGCAGAAGAGTGAAAGAGAGGACATGATTGAGACCTTCAGGTACCTAAAAGTTATTGAGCAGGTGCCAGTGGGAAGCATCTTCCAGCTGAAAAGGTACCAGAAGACAAGGGGCATGGGTTACAGATTGAGGGGGACAGTTCAAGGGTAATATTAGGAGGTACTATTTCACAGAGAGGGTGGTGGATAAGTAGAATAAGCTTCCTGAGGAGTTGATTGAGAAACAACAGTGAAGGCTTCTAAAGAGCATGGGACAGACACAAAGGATTGTTGAGGGTGAGGGGGCTGGTGGGGGAAAGGGCATATCCTAGCAGATAGCTAGATAAGTGGGCAGACTAAGTGGGCCTGGCAGTCCTTTTCTGCTATCACATTTCTATGTATGTATATATGTATGTATCATTCCCATTATGAACATCCCTTATTCAAAATATGATGTCCTCATGTCATCAAAACTTGTACTCCCTATCACAATGCAGACAACAATCAGCTTCTCCCTCTAGCTACAGAGATTGGCTACAGATCACACTGCATTTGACCTGTATGGTAGGCAGGCAAAAGGTATCCTGCTACTTTTACAATGAAGCCCTAATGAATCCAACCTTATGTCTATATTACCCAGCCTTTGTCTCTTTCTACTGTATGGAAGTCATGTGACTGGGCAAAATTCCTGGATATGGCTTCCACAAAATTAGCCCAAAATTCTACAGTTTTCAAAAACTTTAATGAAGCTAAACTTCATGCACTGATGTTATTTTGCAGTTTTGGCACTCATAACATGGATATTTTAAAGCAAAACATTAAAACATTGGCACACATCCTCCTTTTAAGAGCCTGTGAACCTGACATTCTTGGTGAATTTTATTCTCTAAGTTTAAAGTCATTAGCTTATAATTTAGCAGTTTACATACTTGCTAAATTTATTTTAAAAATATGTGAATATTTGGCTGCATAAAATTCAGCCCTCTTACATGCTAGAGATCTAAAACCTGGTATGACTACGATTGTGGCAGAATCGAACCACACAAAGGCAAGGGTGCTGGACTTCAGGATGGCTGATTTTAAAAGATGGGGGAATGTCTCAGGGATGCCCTGGTAGGGGACTTGGGGGAGTGGAGGAACAGTGGGTGAATGTCAAGGAGGGATGGAGAAGGCAACAAACTTCTGCATCAGACAAGCAAGCTAAAAGCAGGAGAAAAAGACCACTATGGTTCTCAAAAGAAGTGGCGGGAAAGTAAGGGTAAAAAAGTTAAAGTTAGCATTCAGGAGGTATGAGGAGACACAGAGAGGAGGAGAGCAATGTCAGTGGTTCAGCAGGTTGCACACTCACCTCTGAGGCCAGAAGACCAGAAGGCTATGGGTTCTTTCCCCACACCAGACACTTGGGTTAAATCCCAATACTGACACTGTGGTGCAGCATGAGGGGGCACTGCATTCATGAGATGTTGTCTTTCAGATAAGACGTTAAACTGAGGTCCCATCTGCCTGTTCAGGTGGATGTTAAAGATCCCATGTCACTTCTTGAAAAGAACAGAGGAATTTTTATTTGGAAAATAAAATTAAGATACAAAACAAACTGTTCATTACATGAAATCATAAGAGCAGTGGATAAACAGAAAATTTATATTACATCATACATAGGGACAAAACATAATCAAACCAGCCTTTCCCCATCTGAAATCATTAAAAAGAAAAACCTAAATGAGTATTAACATCATACTCTCCAGATGTACAGTACCCAAAAGAAATAGGAAATTCCGATAACCACAATTTCAGTCATATCAATTAGTTCATAACAATGCTCCTCCAAACCATATACCTCATATATCCCCTTTTTTAATTAATAAAGTATCTTTTACATTTAAGTTTCATTAGAAACCATGTACCTCCAGCGACCCGGTTCAGGACGGACTTGGGAGCTGGAGGGTCAGCTGGGGAGGAGGATTGAGTACCAGCGTCTAGCCTCCTCCTCTGGGTGGGGTGGGATGCAAGTCCCACTGCAATACCGCCACCTGGGTGACCACAGGTGAGGTGCAGTGAGACTGCACGCACAGGGTGGGAGGACGCCTGCCGGGAGCCGGAGCATCCAGCACGCCGTGACGTGCTCCGCCCCCAGGCTTCCCTAGTGTGGGGACGCCCTGAGGCAGGGAAGAAAATGGAAAATACCCTGCACCAGGTTCCTGAGACGGACCCGCTGACCAGAGAACACCCATAACCAGGCTCCATAGAAGGTGCTGGCAGGCCTCCGACACAGACTTACGGACCATGGAGGGAATGGGTCCCCCTTCCCAGCCCCGCCTGGGGCAATCGAGGCAGGATGGGGACAGACCAGCCAGCATCCAGAGGGAGGTACCTGGGATTGGACTACAGGTATACACGACCCATGGATCCCTGAAGAGAGGACCCTGGTGCAGCAGGAGGTAGCAAAAAAAAAAGAAACCATGTACAACAGTTCCAGTAATTTTGGAAAGCTGCAGTAGATACTGTTGCATTTTCAGGGTCATATATGTCCTGTAGATGCTGCATTATTTGTGTGATATTTTGTAAAGGGCTACATCTTTTGCTGCAGAAGATAGCACATCTGGCCTTCCATAAGTAAAACCTACATAGAGCAACGATCAATCATTATGAACTAGGGTAATAGGCTTTTCAAGCGGGGGTATATGCCATATACTAAATATCATAAGTAAGTACAGGAGAGCCTTTTCTCCATTTATGTAGAAGTAAAGTCCATACAGAATGTGTAAATGGACAGTCTAAAAAAAGTGGCTCATTGTTTATGGAATATTAGGACAAGTGTCCCAAGGGCACATACTCTCTTCCACTGCTTTATGTTTTAGGTTATTATGAAACCCTAACCTTTCATGACAAGAAAACCATGTAACAACCCACATCCATTTAGGAAGCCTAGGGTCTGTTAATTGCAAAAATACTATTGTTTGATCTATTTTATTTCCAAAACATCTTCCAATGATGGAGGTCTGAAAAATGTGCCCCTAAGACTGTCTGATATATCTGCCCCTGGTGGAATGTCAGTATTTTATTACATGTTAAGTCCCACTGCCTAACTTTAAGAAAAGTAGGAATCAAATAAGCGTGGAAGTTAATGTTTCCTAAAATTCCTAGGAATTTCAAAGGGGTTGTTGTCATACTTGACATAAAGAAAATGTGAAGAAGCATATCAACTAGTACCAAAAGGGAGGTTGTGTCTGCAACAGAAGAGGTATATTAAGTTTCAGAAATAAGCAATGAAAAAAACAATAGGGTTCAGCATTTTAACTCCACCATGGCAATAATCCAGGAGTATATATTGCTTTAATTGGATTCAGATGGCTCCCAGAAGCCTTGAAAAATATATTGTTTACCCTTGATTCAAGAGTAAATGGTACTGGGTAAATGGCAGCTAAATGAAGAAATAGGAGAAGGATTAATGTCTTTAATAGCATTACCCTTTTTCATTTAGCTTTGGGATACCTTGCATGAGGAAACTATGTGTGAGGCTTTATCCAAAGCGGTGCCCCAATTATTTAGTTATTTAGTTAGTTTTAGTTAACCGGTAGGTGCACTAGCCATAGAAATGATTATTTTCAGGCATGACCTGGGAGGTTACAAGGTAAAACAGTACAGAGATACAATAAAGGTAGTTACAGCAAGGTATAAAACAATGGTGTTTACACAGCAGGTTATGCAACACAAATTATATACAAAGGTTTTGAAAGTAGGGTACTGAATAAGTAGTACAGTTATAGCATTTGGATGAGACAATTTGGCAGTGGAGCAAAACAGTGTAGTTTCAAAGTACAGGAATTATTTAGTTTTTGTTTACTGGGTAAGTACCATAGCCATGTAATGACTATTTTCAGGCATGACCTGGGAGATTACAGTAGGCAGGCATGGAGTTACATTTGAAACAGGTAAAGACAAAGGTTTGGAAAACAGGATTAAAAATACAGAACAATGAAAATTAATAAACTTTGAATTAAAAAAAACAAATACAGAGCAAAACAGGATTACACAATGCTAGAGTTAGTCCACAATTTGGCAATTACATAGGTAGGTAACAAGTTTGGGTCAGAGTTTGTACATAACAACAAAAACAGAGATACTTATCACATGTATCTAAGCACAAAGGTTAAGAGCAGCTAAAAAAAAACAATGGAGATATAAGTGCCTAATAACCTATCTGGGAATGGGTAGGTTGATTGGAGAGCAGTATGCAGCAGTGGAGACAGTAGGAGGCATCATCGGTATTAGCAAAGATTAAGCCTAAAATTCTTATTGGAGAGGAGTGCAAAGGAATACCTGTTATTTGTGTAACTGGGCTTGGAGTAACTGATAGTGGGAGGTGAATGGCTAAACTTTTCTCATAGTTCAACCTAGAACCAGACACAGCTTCAAATTCCTTAATAAGGGGTGCAAAGTAATCTTCTTTAAGCAAAGGAGTAGTGTGGCTACAGAGATCATCTGCATAAGCAGATACTGGGGTACAGTACAACCTGTAGGTAGTACAGTTCTTGAGATAGATGTATGCTGCAGGAATTCCCTTAATAAAGGGTCTATTTGTAAAGCATAGAGGAGTGCACTCAAGGAACAACCTTGTCTGACTCCCTTTGACTTAAAAGGGAGGGGCAAGGAGCTCCATTAATATGTGGCTGTATCCATGCTGTGTTGTATAGTAACTTAATCCAGTTGATGAACTGTTTAGGAATATGGTAGTGTGACAATACCAGAGATAAGTAATTATGATCCACCCGGTCAAAAGCCTTTTCTTGATCTAATGAGACTACAAGTGGGGAGTATTTGTAGTGTTATAAGCTGAAATGTCTCTCAGTAGTGATAAATTAGAGGTGATGGTTCTATGAGGAAGGCACAGGTCTGGACTTCAGATATTACTTGTGTAGCTATGGAATAAGTCTATTAAGTAGGATTGATGCAAAATCTTATAGTCCACGTTCAGTAGACTCAAAGTTCTCCAATTCCAAATATCGGATCTACTCCCCATTTTAAATAAAAGAATCATAACAGCCTCTGAGAAATGCTGAGGAATAGAATTAATGCTAATTATGGTATTGAAAACTAAGGTTAGTATAGGGGCAAAGAAAACAGAAAAATGTTGATAAAGCTCTCAGTAAATCCTCCTGCCCAGGAGAGGTACGTTTCTTTGCCTTTTATTGCTGCCTGTACTTCTAAGGATATAGGGTTGGTCAAATTTGCCAACTGATCCCTTGGGACAGAGGGATAGAGACATCTGACAAGAATTTTTACTAGGGAGGCTGAGGAAACAGTTCCAAAAGTCTGTTTAGATGAGAGTGAGCTTTTTATTTATAGAGGTCATTGCGTTACAAATAATAGAGGCATCTGGTTCCACAAGCTGTTCTATGTGGGTAGCAGCTACCCTATCTGAACAGCTTTTAAACATATCTAGTGAAGCTTTAGTACTTTTGTGCCATATTGTGTTTCTATTTTTAAGGAGAATGCCCTATTATACTGATACTTTTCCATCTCTGTTTTCAAAGCCTTTATTTGTGTACAATTATCTATTCCAGTTTCATATGCACTGGAAATGGTGTCCATAAATTTCTGTCTCAGTGTTAAATACTTCAGATAGGAAGTCTGAGTCTTATATTTGGCATTTGTTATGAAAAAGGATTTCAAATCCTTTGTTGTATCTTCCCACCAGTTTAGGGAGAATAGTATGCTTCTAATACCGAAATCAGGCTCTTAGGAGCTCCTGGCAAGCAACTGAGATGTGATTATCTAATAACAGAGTACTGTTTAATTTTCATCTGGATTGGGTATTGTGTGGAACAGTGGAAAGGAGCTATTAGCTGGAGAGCAATTTAGAGATAGCTAAATGGTCCGATGTTTCACATGGGAGCACTGTGGCCTGTTGCACTGATACATTCTGAGATACAAACATATAATCTATATGTGTAGCAAGGCCCTGTGATAGGTTTTGTGCCTGTTTATGTACCTCACAGTATCCATCCTTAAGTGAAGCATTTTTACTATTGTTCTTAAAGTGGCCATATCTCCAAAATCTTTGTGTAGTCCCTCCTTTATCTGCTGGGGTAAGTCCACAGTTGACCCCCATGTAAAACTGTCTATTGGTATATAAATAGGACTGTAGTAATTTAAATAGCTCAGACCTAGCCGCTATGTTTTTTGCATAAACATTAATAATCCCTAATTTTAAATGTTTTATTTACAATCTAATAGCACAGCTCGGCCAGGAGAAATGTCCACCAATCTAGTTATGCTATAATTGTATCCAAAAACAAAATTCCAAAGCCATCACACCTGTCCTCCTCAGAGGCCCAAAAAGACTCTTTAGTCCATCTATTTTTGCCTGCATAGCTCGTACCTTGTCTTTAACCGTGTGTCCTGGAGTAAATAAATATCTTGGTGAAGGTTGTAAGGTACTGCATAGTTGTTATTAATTTTCTATGTGATTTTATGCTACACATGTTGAGTGTGAGGCAATGCATCCTAAGTTCTGCATGCATAAAAGAGACAGTGAGAAGAAGAAAGATACAACAAAATGTAAACTGAAGTGTTTTTGTCACATGTTACAGCAGACTGGGCCCCAGTCAGTCTTTTAGAGGGAGAAGGATCTGGCTGAGAATCTGAGTAATAATCCATTCTTATGGAAGAAGCTTGTGAAGAGTCAGAGTCACCATTCTCTTCTACCATGTCCCCACTGCTTTCTTTTTGTCAAGGTCTGGTATCTGTTCCTAGTGAGGGTAGGTCTCCGTGGAGGGAGGACTTGTACCTTTCTTTTCCTTCCTCTTTTGCAGGGATAACTTCTGTAAACGGAGCCATCTCCTGAGATAGGGGTGGGGTGGGAGAGGCATTGGATCTGAAGTGGTTTCTCTGGCTGGGCCTAGATCCAAATTGGAGGAAGGAGATTTCTGCATGCCTGACACCTCTGGAGTAGGTTAAGGGTAACCACTACAGTCAAGACTTCCTCTGGAATAGAAGGAGTGGAGTTGGAGTATTCTCCTTCTTATGGAGAAGAGCCGGAGTCTACAAGTCGGTTATCAAAGCTACCTGATCCTGAGGGGACGGTCCAACCTATTATGAGTCTGCCCATGGACACTGGTAATAACAGTGCCCAGACTCATCGCAAAGATTGCATTTCAAGGGGTTATGGCACCCTAGACTCACGTGTCCATAGACCAAACAAAGACTGCATCTAGACTTATTGCAAGTATTGCTCAGGTGGGTTCTTGCACCACATTTATGGCAGGCTCAGGGCTGGCCCAGGTAAAACATAACCCTCTATCCCTACCTATGTAAAAGCTTCCACGTAAATGAATAATACCCTATCAGACTGTTTTAGTTGTACCTTCATTTCCAACCCCTGTCTATGAGGTCCTCATCCAAAATAGGATTAGGGACCTTGAGAATGTCAGAGCACTGCTTCAGCCAATATTGCACATCCGCAGCTGGCCCGGTGGTGCTGAGGGTTGGCGCTGGTCACCACACCTGCCCGCCGGTGACCCTGTTCATGAACGGGCATGAGTTGCCGTGGGTCGGCGGGGAGGAGATGGATTGAGCGTCAAGGGACTGATCCCCATCTCCGGGAGGGGATTTGGGAGGCTGGGGCTTGCCTGACCCTAGCGGAGGCTGGGGGTTTGACAGCATGTAGCTGCAAAAGCTTGGGGGGCGGGTCGTGGCAGACGCTTGGATTGGGGCACGCAGAGGTGTCGTGCACCCAGTTGCTGGCATCATTGCACGCCATGACCCGCCAGGAGGAAAACAGCTAAAAGCGAGCCCGCAGCACAAAGTTGTTCTTCGCCGGGCGCCATTCCTGGAAGGGCACCTCCTGGCATGGATCCATTGGGGTGGGTTGAGTCACTCCCACCACCCTGCCGTGAAGGGTAAGTCACGGGTGCACAAGGGAGGGGTCTGATGTCCAGGAATGCGCTGAGGGAACAACGGAGGCGGGGTTGTAGCCGGAGCTCTGGAGGAGAGAAAATAATACCCCCAAAAAAATTGCACATCCGCTATGCTCACCCCTCATTTCGAATGAGCAAAGTAATATTTTTAATAGTAGGTTTGGTGAGAGGAAAAGCATAAAGGGAGCCCAAAGTGGCTGTGATTCATCAATTCACATTTGCCCAAAATTTCTCAAAAGTGTACACATTTTTAAAGCTTATATCATAAATTGGCTCCCTGTACATGAATAAAAGCAAACAATTCACTGGCTACAATCCTAGAGTCCCGAAGCATATTTTGTGCAAGACCGTTTTCGGTCAGGAGCCTTAGCGATATCCAAAAATTTCAGTCGCACAGTGTTCTGCACTGTGCCATTTCACCCAAGTTCTGAAATAGGTCACTCAATCTAAATGAGTTGCTAATAGAAGTCTCACCTTCAAGCTGAGGAGCTGTGTTCCTGGTTCAGCATTTTGTGTTATATCCTCTTGGACAAGGATTGTTCTGTCAGGGACTGTTGGTGCTGTACAGCGTCAGGGCCCTGTGTTTGCTCTGTACCCATGGTAGCCTATGCCGGCCGGTTAGCATCAGGGCTTTCCATTGGCATGTTTTGAGCCTGGTTTACTGTGGCTTCAGATTGTACTTTTGTGCTTTGTTTCCCTTCACAAGGGTGTTTCTGGGCTGGAAGAGTATTGGCAATAATCTCTTGGGCACTAACAGCCCCTGGTGGTGTCCAAGCAGCTCGAAGTAGTGCAAGTCCAACCTGCTGCACCAAGAGCAGCCTCAGTAGACCAGACAGGATCTTCTAATGGATGAATGTGGTGGCTACCACGTAAGTGCATTGAAGAAGGATGCACTGTCTCAGTAAGCACTGCAGTAGCATCAGAAGATCTGAGAATACTTGATGTGTCTTGCACTGTTTTTCTGTTACCTTCTTAGGTAATTAGCCTCAGGAATATCTTTTGAGAGGCATCATCCTCCTGCATAAGTTGCTTTAAGAGGGTTTGTGTTGTGCAATGGCAAATCTCAATTGCTCTATTGCGAGCACAATAGTTGTATCAGTACCTGTGGCTGATGTCTGAGGTCCAATGTTTAAGTCCTTATCACGGTGTCCACAGAATTAAAGTCAGGATTTTGTGAGCCATTTTATCTTCAGCCTGTTGTTTAGTTGTCTGGTTATTAATTTCTGAAGTAGTGGATACATTCCGTGGTTCCTCTATAACAAAAGCAGGGGTCTGAGAAGAAGAGAGCAGTCCATCATCATTATCACCTCCACCTCCTCCATACTATGGATGGCGGCCATCTTGGCAGACAGCCAAATGGCCAAGGGCTCCCCTACAGAAGAGTAGGAAATTTCCTGTGTCCTGGCCAAATATCCCATTCACTAAACAAATACCACCAACAGCTTAATCTGGTTCAATGTCAGTTGGCATGCATCTGTATCCCCTTTCCCTGGGACGAGGCTGAAAATGGGCAGAATTGTCTAGTCCTCCTTTCCTCCTTTCTCGACAACATAAATTAAAAAAAATAAATAAGGATAGAGAGATATAACAGAAAAAACAGAGCGATGCAGGTAATAATTAGGAGTGCAGAGGCCAAAAGGGAGGAGAAAACAACTCAAGCAGTACAAAAGGGGACAAGGTATTTCTCAGGTAATGTAAGTGAACAGAGAAATATCAGTGGAGGACAGTAAGGCTTAGAGGAGGGAGGGGGGTTGTGTGGAGGGGAACCAGGAAAAGCAGACATCTTGAACAAATACTTTTGTTCAGTGTTCACTGAGGAAGGGGAAGGTGAGGGACCACAGATAAGGGCCAGGAGCATCGAAGGACGCTACCCATGCTAGGAAGTTTGAGTCATTTTTCCATTTTCTTAAATTTGTCACCCTGAAGTCCAGCACCCTTGTCCTTGTGTGATTTGATTCTGACCCAGAACTTATATCAAGTCACACTGTGCAGTGATCACTGGTCCCCAGGTGGTTCCCCACTGCAGCGGCAGTCACACTGTCCCTGTGTGCCAGTACTAGGTCCAGCAATGCTCCCTCTTGAGTGGGTTCCAATACTAGCTGCCAGAGAAACACCCCTGCAGGGTATCCAGGATGTTCCAACTCCTGGCTGTAGCTGTGGCAGGGAGGCTCCAATCCACGTCCAGTAGATTGAAGTCACCCACCACCAACACCTCCCCTTGTGAGCCATCCTTAGGATTGCTTCCGTCTTTTCCTTATCCACCTCTTCCCCTGTGTTGGAGATCTGTAAATCACTTTTATCTGAATAGCTGCCCTTTTCTCTCTCCAAGGTGACCCACAGTATCTACCCCTGCTTCCCTATATTTCCATTGCTTTTATGCCATCCCTTATGTAAAGACCCTCCTCCTCCTTTCTACCCACCATGTCTTTTCTGACCAGAGCATAATGTGGTATGGCCACTTCTCAGTCCTGGTTTACATCATACCACGTCTCTTTGATGGCGATTATATCCAGGTCTGCTTCCACTATTGTAGCTTCTAGGTTCGCCAACTTGTTGCACAGACTTCAGGCATTTACATACATGATTCTCCAGGTTACATTGCCATTCTCCACCTTTTTCCCTTTTTCCTCCCATCCCCAAGCATCTACTATATTGCTTAGTTTTAATTCTGCCCCCCGCATTTATTGTTATTTTTCCCTTTCCGGTTGTCTCTCCTAGTTATTCACATTACTTGCCTTATGAGCTTGTGGGAGGACAGTTTTTGTTTCCCTCCCCTTGGCTAGTTTAAATGTTTGCCAATGAAGCATTTAAACTGTTCACTAGGACCTCAGTTCCCCTCTGCATGGATGCAGGCCATGGCCCCTGTACAGGCCCTCAGCCTTCCAGGTGGGGCACTAGTCCCCAGTGAAGCCAAAACTCTCCTCTCTGCACCATTTCTTCAAACATCGTTGAATTTCCTGGTGTGGAGTTTCTAGCCTCTCCCTTGCCATAGACAGGCAGAACCAAGAAGGTCATGGGCGTACTACTTGCCAAAGTCCCTCGCCAACTCTCTAAACTCTGCCTGCACTGTTCCAATCCCTATCACATCCCTTGCCAGGTCATTTGTCCCCAGGTGGGCAATGACATCCAGCTCCCCTTCCTTGCTACTGCCCTTTCGATCCTCAGGATCTGCTCACCGTCCCCTGAACTGTGCCTCCAGGTAGGCACTTAACAGTCCACTCCCGCTACCTGTTCCCAACTCTATTCCCCAACATATAGACTAGTCCATTTACATAGAAGAGATTCATGAAGGAACTTGGAATTCTGAAAGTGGACAAGACAATGAGACCATACGGGGTGCATCCTAGGGTATTTAGAGTGCAGGGAAGAGCTCGCTGCACTCTGACAGCTCTTAACCACTCACTGGAGACAGGAGTGGTTCCAGAAGATTGGAGCAGGGCAGATGTAGTCACACTTCACAAAAATGGAAGCAAAGAGGGACTGGTAATTTCATTCCAGTCAGACGGATTTTGGTGGTGGGAAATTAATGGAATCACTAAGGAGATTATTGGAATATCTTGAATCCATTGGCCTTCCATATCTGAGGCAGCATGGATTCACTGAGGGAAAGCATAACAAACAAATCTAACAGATTTATTTGATTAGGTGACCAGGAATTAGATCAAGGTGGAGTGGTGGATGTGATCTACCTAGATTTCAGTAAGGCTTTGACACCGTTTCACATAGGAGACTCAAACAAGCTAAGAAGCCTAGGAGTGGGTCCAAAAGTTATAAACTGGGTGAAAAATAGGTTGGGGAACAAGAGACAGAGGGTGGTGGTAAAATGAGTTCACTTGAGGAAAGGAGGGTGACCAGCAGGGTGCCATGGGGATCGGTACTAGGACCGGTCCTCATTAATGTCTTTATTAGTGACATTGTAGAGGGGCTAGAAGGAAGGCATGCCTTTTAACCCTCATCCCCCTTTTACTGGCAAGGCAACAACCATAAACATCAAAAGGTATTGCCCTGGCATTAGGGTAACACCTGGCTCAAGCATCTAGGTGGTTGGAGGAGGAGTATAAAATAACATTTCTATTTACCCAAGTCTAGGGAGAAGTACCAGAGCTACGATGTGTCAAACTATGTCTGAGGGACCCCAAAAATGCACACAGGTCACACAGAGATGGAATATCCACAAACAGGAATGGGAGTGTACTGTATGGCTTTATTTCTGACAAGGTGTCAGACAGAAAATAGTGTGCCCCGGACTTTTGCATTACAAAACACACAGAATGCAGTACTTTCTTCTGCAGGCATAGTTCATAGAAAACACAACTCTTTTGCAGGTACAGAGCTTGTCACAGAGAACACATTTCTTTTCAAACTTCCATCCCTTTGTTTAGGGACTTACAGTAAAATGAGGCATCAGTCGATCCTCAGAACTGTATAAGTGCATTAGTAAATGGAAGGTTCCATAACATTTATCTTGTGAGCACAGACCAACTGGGTGAATTAGTTACCACAAGGATAAACTATGTTACCACCCAAAACTTGTAAGCAGACTGGGTCCCTCTGCAATGTGGATTGAGGGTAAGCTTCATTTTGGCCAAAGCTAGACTTGTTCTGAAATTACAAACTGTTACAGACTCTTCAGGCACTGCTGTCCACTGAAGACAATCCAAATGTATATCTCATACTGGGCACCAGTGAACCATACTTTGAACATTGTTGTGCTCCTGCGAGGAACCGTGGAACCAGCAGGAAAAACAGCAAACGAGCTTTGTACTAGGCAGAGTTATACCCTCAAAGCATTTGTACTTTCCCCAAAGAAATTCACGTCACTCAAAACTGCATGGATCTTCTTCCATGGGACCCACCCACAATGACACTTGGAAAAGTCACAGCAGTAATTACACCCCACCCCAAGGCTATAGGGCTTTCTGAAATACTAAACTCAACTCACAGGAATCTCAAGTAATTTACGTTTCAAACAGGTTAGAATTTTGATGTAAAAACACACAGTTTAGTCTGGCAGCACTTAGGAAGTGACATGGTGAGGAGTTGCCCAAACTATTACTCACTGACACTGATTCCCGATGATCACAACCTTGTGATGAAATTCACCCCTAGGGACCTTGAAACAGACGGTCTCCACCACTTTCCAGCTCACAGACTGATCACCAACACACCATGGTAAAGAAAGACAAGAGGTGCTCTCCTCTGAAGGTTGGGTTACAGCTAGCAGAGTACCAACCTGTTCAAACTCCATACTCTCTCACTCTATCACACAGACTAATGAGTCAGAACTGCAGCTCTTATAGCCAGGGGATTATGCTGCTGTGAGAGTTCTACATGCAAATTAGCTCCCTCTGATCAGCAGAGACCAGGCAAAGATGGCTTAAATAAACCTACAAAGAGTTTACTTTTTTGTGTGCTGCCCATACGTACAGTACCTACACTATACTGAAAGGTTCTAGTTATTCCAGGGCAACCCAGGTGTTACACTTCAATAGTGTAGACATTTCGGGGGATGAATAGAAATCTAAGAAAGCTAGAGGAGTGGTCAAGGGTGTGGCAGCTAAGTTTCAATGCAAAGAAGTGCAAAATCATGCACTTGGGGCACAGAAACCCAGGGTGGAGTATAAAATGGGAGGTGGTATTAACCACCATCAAACAGGAAAGAGACCTGCAGGTAGTCATATCTGATGACCTAAAGTTAGCCAGACAGTGTGGCAAAGCAATGGAGAGAGCTAGTAGGATGTTAGGGTGCCTAGGGAGTGGTATCACTGCTACAAAGAGAGAGAGAGTGGTGTTACTGCTGTATAGATCACTGGTGAGACCTCACCTAGAGTGCTGTGTCCAGTTCTGGAGATCAAATTTCTGGAAGGACACAGACAGGGTAGAGGCAGTTAAGAGGAGGCAACTAAAATTGTGCAGGGTCTGCATCACAAACCCTATGAGGAGAGACTGAAGGACCTCAATATGTACACCTTGGAGGAAAGGAGGAGAGGGGGTTATTATAGCAATATTTTAATACCTCACAGTATAAATAAAGTTTATGGGAAGCATTTTTAGAAAAAATATGCTTAAGAACAAGGAGACATGCTATGAAGCTTGACGGTGGAGACTCAGGGAGATGTGAGGAAGTACTTCTTCACTGAAAGAGTAGTGGATGCCTAGAACAGCCTCCCATTGGAGGAGGTGGGGACAAATATAGTAGCAGGTTCAAGAATGTGTGGGATAGGCATAAGGAGCCTTAGAGGTAGGAAAGGGGGTTAAGTTGGAGATCATGAGGGTCTGCGGTGCTACAGTGGGTAGGAAAATGGGTAGACTAGGTGGGCCAAGCAGTCCTTATCTGCTGTCATTATCTATGTTTCTGTTGCTATTTATGTGGCATGGCATTGTGAATGTGTCACATGTGATAACATTTGGATCAGTGATTTTAAAATTAGACGGAAATAACTGGAAATTACAACCTGAAACATTTCATTACATTTTCATGAACATTCTGTGAAATTTCATTGAAGTAGAATCATAATTTTGCATGACTTTTCCATGCAGAAGCTTACATTTTGCACAGCCCTGGTTTGCAGGCCTTTGATGCAAAGTTGCAGTGGCTGCCTTGCTTGTGCTGCAGTATAATTTGTCTAGTGCAATTACCCAGTCAATAAAACTGAATAAAATATCTGGAGCAGAAGGTTTGCCTTCTGTAGATTCAGAGCTGTGAGGGTGGTCAGCTGCTGCTCGATCAGTTTGCTGTTACAACCTGTCCTGACAGGGGCTAACTCTCAGTGATCCTAAGGGAATGCCTGCATTTTGGGTGGGTGAAGAGGACTGCCACAGTTAAACCCAGGTGGCATCCCTGACCAGGTTCTCCGCCGCTCCCAACTCCACAGACCGGCACAGCACTGATCCTGCTGCCATCTCTGCACCAGCAGAACACCACAGCTACATCCAGGTAGCAGCCCTGACCAGGCTCTCCCACCTGCTCCCAACTCCACAGACCAGGCGCTGCACTGATCCTGCCACTGCCTCTGCACCAGCGGACTACCACAGCTACATACAGGTATGGCCACTGAAGCAGCCAGCTACGCTCACTCTCCAGCACCACCGCTCTTTGCAGTGACTGGACAGTGCCCAGACTTAGCGAGCTCCCATTGGCTAATTCTTCTAGCCTGCTAAAATTGAAATTCCACTTGACTGTGACTCAGGCTCTCTTGGGGCACTGTTCCTTGGCTGGAATTTTGGTCTTTTGCCTGCTTCTATCTGCTTACTGCCTTAACTGTTGCTACATTTCTTTTACTGTTAACTGCATTGACTGCTGCTTAACTGTATTTTAACGTTACACTGTTAGCAATCTCAGACAACTGTTGAATTGAGTACAGCCATTTTGGAAGTTCGTTAAGTGTGTTAGGCTTTCTATTCTACCTCTGAATCTTTTCTCCCTCTCTGCTCCCCAGGCCTCTGGTTCAGCCTACCCCCACCTCTGCCTCTGTCTTTCTGACCCACCCACTGAGTATCACTCTCCCTGCTTTTGTTTCCCTGTCACCTATGAAAACTGCTCCCTCCCCAGTCTACCCTTTTAGTCCTAAACTTAAACCTTTATCCTTTCTCCTCAGGTGGCCGGCCCCTGACCAGGCTCTCCTACCCTTCCCAACTCCACCGACTGAGCACGGTGCTGATCCTCACACCGCCTCTGCACCAGCGGATCACCACAGCTACATCCAGGTATGGCCACTGAAGCAGCTAGCTACGCTCACTCTCTGGTGCCACCGCTCTTTGCAGTGATTGGATGGTGCACAGACTTAGTGAGCTCCCATTGTCTAATTCCTCTAGCCTGATAAAATTGGAATTTCCACTTGGCGAAAAATCAGGCTGTCTTGGGGTGCAGCTCTTCATCTGAATTTTGGCCCCCCACCCTGTCAATCTTTAAATCCTTTTTCTTTGATAGCTTTCCCACCTTTCCTCCCTAACTCTCTCTGATTGGCTATTCCAATTCCCTCAACTCTCTTAAAGGTACACTTTCAACTGGGAAGTACATCTCACACTTCAATCTCTCTCCTACCTCTTACTCCATCTTCCCTCTTGCTGCTGTGCTACTGCTACATCGACACCAAATCTGCCTCACTCCCCACTGCTCCTCTGTTCTAACACACTTTGCTCATACCACCTCCTTCCTCTTCCCCACCTTCTTCTCCTTAGCCTATTCCACCATGCCTCCTCTCAAAATACCATTTCTGCTTGTCACCTGGATGAGCCAAATCCCTACCTCCTGGCTCCCTGAAAATCTTCCCTTGCACACCATTACTCCATCTTGCTTTTGCCTATTACACCCTGATCACCAGGCAATATTATTTTTCCCCATCTATACTCACCCAGGTTCGACTAGTGCATACCTATCATACAACCTCTTTCAATGTCTGCTCCACCCTCCATTACTTTACTCCCCTTGGTTGCACACACTACCCTTCCCTCCATCCAGGAATTCATCACTATTCACTCGGCCTCAGGTACTAATTCTCCTTCATTCTGAAATCCTCTACACTTTATCCAGCGCACTACTAGAATCAACACTCAAAAGCGAACCACCTTTGCTTCCCTCAGGCAAAGGAGATTTCTCCTTCTTCTCCTACTCATCTCTGGCTCCATTCACCCCAACCCAGTCCTCAACCAATGATATCCTCTCCCTCATCTCATGCTGCCAGACAGCTAAACATAGTACACCTCAATATTCAAAGCCTAATGGCAAAACAAAAATCGATGCTTGAATCATGGCTTTCTGTGGACTCTTCTGACATCATTGCACTGATGGAAACTTGGCTTATTCATAAAATCTCATCCAATGAAATCAATATTGAAGGTTACACCTTATTCTGTAAAGAAAGGCTGGGACAAAGGGTTGGTGGCTGCCTGATCTGGATAGCAAACCACCTCTCAGCCACCCTTCATGATCCCTCTACTCAATACACCTCCCTTGAATCCCTTTCAATTAATCTCATTCTAGGATGTGATAAGGTTATTACCTTTAGCATAGCCTGTCATCCTCCAACAACCCCACCAAGATTTAGACCACTTTCTCTCCAGTAAGGAATCCTTACCACAAGGTAGGGAGTGGATTATCCTTGGAGACTTTAACCTCAACTGGCTGTCTCCCTCTCAAGCTCTGAAGAATCTATCATCAGCCATGGCTTGCACCAGTTAATCTCAGTCCTCACCAGGACCAACTACAGAACAAGGTCTGAATCCCTGTTGTACTGGATCCTGGTCACGAACCCAGCACACATTACTTCCTCGGGTAGGCTACCTGATTCGATCAGTGATTACTGTGCTGTTCATTGTTCATGGTCTGCCAGAACCCACCACCAAGCCTACAAATTCATCCAATCCAGACAACTTCATAAACTTAACATCAAGGAATTTGCAAAGCTGCTCTGGCTATGGACTGGTCATTTACAGAAAACATATATAACATTGACCTAGCCCTTGATCTTTTTGCAAAAATTTTCTCACCATCTGTGACTTACTCATCACCTCAAAGAATCATGGTCTGAGAAACAGCCAAGAATGGGTTTCACCTGACCTTCTTAAGTTTATGAGACAGATAGACAAGGCCTGGTCAAGACATAGAAAACTCAATTCTTCCAACATTATAAGTCCCTCAGAATCAAATGCAAAGCAGCAGTTAGGTCTTCTAAAACCTAGTTTATCCTTGAAAGACAGCACAGTGCAGCTGGCACCCCAAAAGACCTGGAATATCCTAAATAACCTCACTGGAAGGCATCTACAATGAACAAATCTGCCTGTCCTCGGATGGTATCACCATCACCAGTCCCCTGGAGGTTACCTCACTTTTAACTCCCATTTTGCAAAGCCCAACCTGGACTACGCCACTAGTCCTTCCCCTCCTCTAACAATCACTCCTCTTTTCTTTTAGGTATCTCTCTCCCTCTGAGGTTGTTAAACTCATAAAACTAATGACCCCAGGCTTCGGTTGGCCCTGACAACACTGAGTACAGGTTACTCAGACTGGTGTGTGAATCCTTGGCTATTCCACTTACCAATATTTTAAACCACTCTCTTTGCACTGGAACTATCCCCGTCAAATGGAAATCTGAAATCATCAACCCCTGCACAAATCCAGTCCTAAGGATGACATTACTAACTACAGACCTATCTCCCTCCTTGCCCCTCTATCTAAGATTCTTGAAAAATAGTGTACAAACAAACCACAGACTTCCTAACTAAATATAACCTCCAAACAGATGCCCAGCATGGTTTCAGGCTGGCCATAACACGGAGACAACCCTTTATAGTTCACAAACTTCATCATCAGAGCCAGTGACGATGGACTTTACACTGGTTCAGTTTTTGTTAATCTAACAAAAACTTTCGATCTTGTTGATCATGAGGTCCTACTCCACACCTAGCCCAATTTCATTTCTCAATGTTCGTTGTAGACTGGTTCCGGAACTATCTCTGCTAGGTCCCATCAAACAACTATTCACGGCATCCTCTCTGACTCCCGACCAATTAAGTATGGTGTTCCCCAGGGATCCATCTTCAGTCCTCTTCTTTTCTCCTTGTTGTTAACTCCTTCCAGAAACATGCATAGAAACTGGGTATTCTTTATGCAGATGATGGTATCTATATTGCAAAGATAGAAACCCTCCTCCCTTGCTACCAAACTACAACATGACTTCAAGAGACTCACTCCTGGTTCTCTTCTAAGGGACTGGTACTAAACTGGTGAAAAAACAAGGTCATGATTTTCGCCAACCCCAGAAAGCCATTTACTTTCGATTTCCCCTCACTGACAATGATGGGAACCTAATTGAGAGGGTACAGGAATTTAAATACCTTGGCCTTCTTCTTGACTGCCACCCTAACCATCAAAAGCACATTAGAGGCTATGCATGCTACACAGGGTTAAACCAATTTCATTGTCAGTGTCAGTGGCTCAGTAGGTAGCACACTCGCCTCTGAGGCGGAGATCGAGGGCTGTGGGTTCCAGTTCCCACTTCTGGCACTTGGGCTATATCCCAATACTGACACTGTAGTGCAGCATGAGAGGGTGCTGCACTTCTGAGGTGCCGTCTTTTGGATGAGACGTTAAACCGAGGTCCCATCTGCCTGGCTTGGTGGTAGTTCAGGTGGATGTTAAAAGATCCATGGCGCCTGATCGAAAAGAGTAAGGGAATTTCCTGGTATCCTGGCCAAATTTCTCTCATTCACTAAAAATACCAACAACTTAATCTGGTTCATGTTATTGGCATTCATCTGTATCCCTCCCCAGGTCGTGCCTAAAATAGGCAGGATTTGTCTAGTGCATTTACTTGGTCAACAAAACTAAATAAATAAAAATAAACCCTTCCTGAGCAAGCTTCCTACTGCCACTCTTTGACTATGGTGCCTTGTCTTTTATTCCCCATCCAGAAAAACCTTGGGATGTTCTGCAGCATATACCATAATATCATTTGTTTTGTCTCAGGGCTCCCTAGACTTACTCACCACTGTGATCTATACAATATTTCCCTGGACCTCTCTTGAGAACCACCTGGATGGCAAAACTGTCACCTTTTTCACAAACTCCATCTTGGTACTCTCCTCAACAGCATCTCATCTCTTTTCCCCAAAACATTTCACCCCAGGTCCACTGAAGAAGGCCTCCTCCTCTCTTTCTCTGTTCCTCACTGCTGCACCACTCATGGCCAAAACACCCTATCATTTAAGGGACCTAAACTCTACCACTCCTCCCCAACCTCCTACACTGTCCCTCTGCCGCCTCCTTTAAATACACCTTAAAAAGCACCTCTCCCTACCCCTTTGCTGCTGCACCTGCCTTAACACGCTCCACAGTCCCTCTTTTCTCTACCATTCCCAGCTCATGTCCTTGGCTCCTCACAGTCAGTCTGTGTGCTTTGTCACCACCTCTCCTGCCCCATCCCTGTTACACCTCTTTCTCTGACTTCTGCCATACTATCACACAGTCTCTCATGTCATTTTACATTTTCCCTCCTCCATCTTTTTCCTTGTTTCTATCTAAGTTGCAACAGCAAAGCACTTACTCACTTAAATCTCTGTTATAAATTGTTGCCTTTTGTTAATGTTTTTTTTCTTTTTGTGCAACTTCATGCTGCAATTACTGTTTAGATCTTGTTATTGTGTCTCCTTTTGTACTAAGTAACACTGCTTGTTGTTTGCTGACTGAAAGCTTGTGAAAATGGGCAATTTTGCTCACATGCTTCCAGTGTATTAAATAAACTGAAACAGAACTGCAAATTATTTTCTGCTATCGTTGTGCAGTGTTTGTGGTGAAACTTTAATTGAAATCTTCAAAATGTAAACTTAAATAGCCTGCAGAGCCAAAAACAGCCAGAAAATTTTACTAGTTTTAAAAGTAGTTATTACTGTTTATTTCAGAAGCATTTTCCTTTATTCCATTTGCTCAGTTGAGGGCTTTTTAACCTGTTAGGGACTAGGAGTGATATGAAGTGTAGCAAAAACCAGGAGACACCACATATTGTTACATAGTAAATCATTTTAATTAGCAAAAGGAAAAGAAAAAATATTTAAACTATGCAGTAAGAGTAATGGTTCATTGCTTTTGAAAGTTAATATTATTTTCAGGCAGTACTACTACTTGAGCCTGGATATTAAGACTCGCGCCTGGCAATGGTGCAAGCCTGGGAGCAGAGCATCTTGATGCGCCGGGGCCAGGACCAGGTGATATTCTATGATGTTGCACCATGGCACAGCACCATTAAATATGGCACAATCATGCATGGTGCAGTGGCACTGCGCCTGCACAAGCCACAGATAGGAGCACAGAGATGTGCCATGGCAAACGCAGTTGCGCTGGGTGCAGCACCCACGATATTCAGCAGAGGGCATGCAAATGAGGCCATCATATATGCAGGTGTGGATGGGCCATTAGCATGTCATTATGGCCCCATCTGCATGCGTTGCTGGGGCAGCCCAGTGAAATGCACCCAGCACCCTGCACAGAATGATGTGTGGACTGAGAAGGACCCTGTGCATCCCCCTGCTCTGTAACGTGATTGCGGTATTAATCCTGAAATCCAGTCCTGGTAGTCTAGTGGTACCCCTTCCTCCCGCTGGCCTGATCACAAGCAAATGTACCATTAACATCCCCAGCGGGCTATTGGTATCCCTCCCTCCCGAAACCCGATCACGGGCAAATGTGCAATTAATATCCCTGGCGGTTTAGTGGCCCTCCTCCCAGTAGCCCGATCGCGGGCAGGTACAAACAAACCATGCCCTCGTGGCCTGGTGGACCCCTCTCGATCCGACCCCGATCACTGTCCACTGTACTTATGTAATATCCTGGTGGTCCAGTGGATCCCCCTCCCCACCGTCCCGATGCCAGCAATGAGGCGAGTGCCCCAAGCCCTGGTGGTCAGTGGTACCCCCTCCTCCACACACAAAGGACCCCTGCCACCCAGCCCCCCTCGCCGGCAGGTGGCTGCACTCCACCTGCATACCGCCAGGTCGCCCACCGAATGACAACTTGCAGTATGATCTGTAAGCCAATTGGTTCACAGTGTGGATGAATGGGCAGATCTGTGAATGGGTTAATTCACAGATTCATGCCCTGTGTAGTACAGTATGGTGTGCAAGCCATTCGTCCACACTGTGGACCAACTACACAGATCATACTGTAACTGTCATTCGGTGGGCGGCTGGGAGATATGCAGTGGAGTGCAGCCATCCGCCAATGACAGAGGGGAGCTGGGTGGCAGGGGTCCTCGTGGTGGAGAGGAGGGGGTTACCACTGGCCCACCAGGGCTTTGGGCACTGCCTCGCCACTGGCTTCAGGAATTCATTTGGGAGTGGGGGATCCACTGGACCACCAGGATATTACACAGGTACAGCAGATGGTGATCAGAGGGTTGGGATTGGGAGAGGGTACACTAGACTGCCAGGGCATTGTTTTATTTGCACCCCACTCATGGCGGGGTTTCTGGGCAGGAGGTGGTATCACTAGCCCACCAGGATGTTAATGGTACAGTACATTTGCCTAAGATCAGCCAATGGGAAGGAGGGGTTCCTCAGACTGCCAGGCCCATATGGGTGCTTGTGGACAGTGTTCTGGTGGGCGGATGACCACCCATGGCTGGCAGCTGCTGTGTTGTGCCCTGCAGTACAGCAGCCCACCTGTGGGTGGCCAGGAGTTGTTCCTCCTTTTCACAGGCTCAACTTTGGGCCCCTATGTAGTGCAATGCAGGTTGTGCCAGCATATGTGCCACACATCCGGGCTGAATATTGGGATGTGCGAATATGCATGAGCCCGTCCTCTGGTGCACAGCATACGTACTATGCATCCTGGTGCATCGAGTTTGCACTGCACCTGGTGGCCTTTGAATATCCACGAGGCGCAGTGCAGGGTTGCATCGGCACAACTCTGTTGCCCCAGACACAACCCTGTTGCCCCAGGTACAACTCCTTTGAATATCTGGGCCTAGCTCTTTAATGGTATTGCACTGAGGTCCACTTTCTAAGACTTGTAACTGACTGCATGCCTGCATGCACCTTGTGACAAAATGCCTGCAGAAGAGCTGTTGCTTGAATTACTGAAGCTTTTAGGACTGTCTGAGTTATCTAAGTCTGTACAAGGTGCATGATTTCAATAAAGCTTATTTCTGGGCTTTAATCTTTGACTTAGATTCTTTTACTTTAAGTGCCCTGCATTTTGTCACATCTGTCATTTTCTGGAGTCGGATACTCCACACAGGTGCAGGTCAGGCTTTGTGTGAAAGTGTTCCCATTTCCTAGTACTTAAATATATTCAAAAGACTATGAGAGCTCCCAGAAGGACTTTGCAATTAACTTGTGCACCAGTAGTGGGAGTTGTGAGTGAGTCTGCCTACGAAGGGTGGTGGGATTAGAACATGCACTGTTTGTATTTAACCTTGTTATCTCCATTCTAGATCCAGTTTCCTGTCTCTCAATAAATTCCTGTTGTTATATAAGTGATAAGGCTCAAAACAGTGAGGGGTGTTAGGGATACCCATAAACCCAGGGAGTAATGAGGCCTGAAGCTACAGGCAAGGCCCTGGAAGTGAGATTATCCCCGACATCCCACACCTTGAAGTGTTTTATTGCTCTTAGAAATGGTCTGAAAATTACAAAACACATGTCTGTGTCTTCTGTTTTCAGCCTTTGCAGATTCTGTGAGCTCATTTGGCACCGTACAGTCTTACTGACAGCAGAACCAGTACAATTACTTTCATGGTGATTTGTATATACTTCCCATAATGCTTTACATAATGATGGTATTTGTATTTTACATTTATTCAAAGTTCACCCTTCATAACCTGCACTGAGATGCCATCACCCAAAGGCCTTAAATACTTTGGCCAGAGACCATCATTCCTACTTAATAATGCACATCCCAGGTGGGGTGGCAATAATGGTAACATAATAACCGGCAACATTTTTTGCCATACTGAAACCCGGTTATAAGTTGCTGTTATAACCAGAGAACACACACCATGTTTCCCTTTGCTCCAATGCACCAGCCACCATCTTACCTTTGTGCGTGGGATACTTCACCACCACTTGGACTCTACCATAAGTAAATAAAAAAATGAACTTAGCTCTTTGAAGTACACTCTGATGATGAACCGCTTTATATTAAAAAAGTTTCAACAGCTGCTTGAACCCGACTGTGGGCTGATGCTTGAACCCAACCAGACGCGGCTGTACAGCAATGTGTTTGTGTTTATATAATTGCTGTGGTGAAAAAACTGCCCCAGCAATTATATAAAATAAAACATGGGCTGGTGTGTAAAACTCAAATTTTACACACACCCTCAATGTTGAATGCTTAAATAAACCCTCAAGTTTCAATCTCAGGGTTTATGTAAATACAACACCTTAGGTGTGTGAAATTCTCCTTAAACACACCACTCCATGTATTAGTCTATATATGGTAATATGTTATGGCATGAGTACGGTACAGTCACGGTACAGTACAATACAGTATGGTATGGTATGGTATGGTATGGTATGGTATGGTATGGTATGGTATGGTAAAACTTACTTTTATACAGAATAAGGGCTTAGGACTGAAGGTCCTACAGTATTTGTAAGGCCGTCATCTGTTGTAAATAATAATAACATGAATACAAGTATGTGTTACAAAATGTAGCAATATGAATACAGGCACATATTGTACATGTAACACTGTATAGTAACTGAAGGTCAAAAGTACTCACAGTCCATCATGTCCACATCTTTAATTCATAAGCTGGTATGAATAAGAATATACAATTACACATAATGCAATGCATCATAGGAAGCATGTGCAAATCATCATGAAACAGTTTAGACTGGTTCCACTTTAAGCAAGCATATGCGGCACCAAAATGGCCTCACATACTTTTTTTTATTTCATTTATTTCATTTCATTTATTTGAGTTTGCAGGTTGGTACACTGGAATATACATTCCTTTTCAGGTACGACCTGAGATCATAGTAATAACAAATCAGACTAACAATACCAATACAACAAGTACACATAGTATACCACAATAAAATCAAATCCACATTCATACAATTACAGGGTGCTAAGTGCAGTTTAAAGGGAACATCTGTACCCATAATGGAAAATACACAGCATTGATTCTCTGGCCTATAGAAACATAGAAATTGATGGCAGATAAGGACCTCTTGGTCCACCTAGTCTGTCTATTTCCTACCTACTGCAATACCGCAGATCCTACTTGATCTCTGTCTGGCTTTTACCCTCTCTTTCCTATTGCTAAGGTTCCCTTGTGCACATACTAACATACTATTTGCCAGAAGATTAGGCCTTACAGTCTATTGAGTCTGCTTGAACCTCAGATCCCTAGTTGGGTGCGAGGCCCTCCCTCCCTTGTGTTCCAGAAACCCCTATCATCCATCCCCACCCCCTGGGACAGGCCATCATCTGATACATCCACTTTCTGTGTCTGTCCCACCCTCTTGAAGCCCTCCACTGTGGATCTCTGAACCAGCTCGCCAGGCAGTGCATTCCAATGGTCCATCACCCTCTCAGTGAAAAACCTCCGCCTCTTTTCCCCTCACCCTTCCACCAACTTCAAACCATGCCCTCTGGTGATACCTCCTGCTTTAGTCTAAAGATCCCTCCATGTTTACCCTATTTATTCCCTTGAGGTACTTGAAGACCTCAATCATGTCTCCCTATCTCTCTCTCCTCCAATGAAAACAGGCAGAGCTCCTCAAGTCTGTCCTCATCGTCAAATCCCTAGCCCTCATATCATCTTAGTTGCCCTCCTCTGTACCCTCTCCAGGAGCTGTGTGTCCCTCTTCAAGTGTGGTCTCCAGTACTGTACACAGTACTCAAGGTGTGGTCTAACCAGTCCATTGTACAGCGGCAGAATCACTTCCTTGCTCCTAGACATCCCATGCATTATTGAATTCCCCTACTGTTTTGCCTCTACCACCTCTGCTGAGAGGCTGTTCCATGCATCCACCACCCTTTCTGTGAAAAAACTTCCTCATGATACCCCTAAGTCTACCCCTCTACAACCTCATGTCTTGATTCCTTGATCTTGAACATCATTTTCTGAAAGATGCTACCCTCTGTACCTTATTTATGCACAAGATATTTGAATGTCTCTATCATATCCCCTCTCTCTCCTTTTTCCAGGATATATAGGACATATTGAGGTCCTCTAGTCTTTCCTCATATCACTTTTGCTGCAGATCCTGCACCATTTTTGTTGCCGTTCTCTGAACTGCCTTTATTCTGTCTATGTCCTTCCAGAGATGTGGCATTTAGAACTGGACACAGTACTCCAGATGTGGTCTCACCAATGATTTGCATGTGGTATCACCACTTCCTTTTTCTGCAGGTGATACCTGTCCCTATGCACCCCATCATTTCACTAGCTCTGCCCACAGCCTTTTCACAATGCTTAGTCACCATTAGGTCATCAGATATGATTACCGGGTCCCTTTGCTGTTTGGTTGTCATCAGTACCATCCCTGCATCTTGTACTCTTCCTGGAAAAATGCACAATTTTACATTTCCTTGAATTGAATCTTAGCTGCCACACTCTTAACCACTCCTCATGCCTGCTTAACCCCTCCTCATTTTTTCCAACCCCTGGAATGTCAACCCTTTTGCAGATCTTAGTGTTGTCTGCAAAGAGGCATACTCTCCTTTCCAGACCCTCTGTAATGTCACTTATGAAGACATTAATGAGGACTGGCTCAGAACTGATCCTTGTTACACCCACTAGTCACTCTCCTCTCCTCTCAATGAATTCTGTTTACCACCACCCTCTGTGTTCTATCTCTTCACCAATTTCTGACCCAGTTTACCACTTTGGGACCTGCTCCTAGGCTGTCCAGCTTGTTTATAAGCCTCCTATGTGGAACAGTGTCAAAGGCATTGCTGAAATCCAGGTAGCCATATCTACCACCCCTCCTGATCTAATTCCAAGGTCACCCAGTCAAAGAAATCTATCAGATTTGTTTGACATGACATTCCCTCTGTGAATCAGTGCTGCCTAAGATCCCTTGACCTGCTGGATTCAAGATATACCACAATCCTTTCCTTTAGACATTCAGGACATATGGTACAGCAGAAAAAGTATACATTTTCTGAAAATGCACAAAATACTGGTTTCAAAATGGGTAACATTGCCTGCTATCCAAATGTTTGCTACTCATAAACTTCCTTTACATTTGGTAGAACTAAGAAAGGTGATATAAATCCATATAATTTTCCCGTTTAGTAAAACAAAGTCTATTTACCATAAGTTTGAGATACACAAGTACCATCTTTTGGATTCTGCTGAGAGCGACAGTTACAAAATACCATATTTATGTACCTTTACTACAAAGGTTTGGTTGAAATGGCAGGAAGCGTATAGGGTTCTAAGTGTATTTTAAAGGGAAAATGTGGGCCTATAATGAAAAATGCACAACATTGATTCTCTGGCCTGTAGCCATTTAAGACACCATGGCATCATAGGAAATATACATTTTCAGAAATAACACATAACACTGTTTTTTTAAAATGGGCAACATATCCTGCTATCCAAAAGTTTACTACCCATAATCCTCCTTTACATTTGGTAGAACTATGAGAAATGATTGAATATGCCTACTTTTCCCATTTTAGCAAACTAAATGTCTTTATAATGTAGGCTGGAGGCACACAAATACCACATTTGTGGATTCTGCAGGAGTTCTAGCTACAACAATACATTTATGTACCTTTGCTAGAAGAGTTAGGTTGAAATAGGTCCAAAACATATAAGGTGCTAAGTGTATTTGAAAGGGAAAATGTGCCTATAATGGAAAATGCACAGCATTGATTCTCTGGCCTGTAGCTATTTAGGACATCATGATACCATAGAAAAGTGCATACTTTGTGAAACTCCACAAAATACTGGTTTTAAATATGTGTGACACTGCCCACCATCCAAATGTTTGCTACCCATAATCCTCCTTTACATTTGGTAGAGCTATGAAAATTATGGAAATCACATACTTTCCACCTTCAGCAAACCTAACATGTCAGAAACATAGGCTAGAGGTACAAATTGGTTGAAATAGGCTCAAAACATATAGGGTGCTGTGTGACCCATAATGGAAAATGCATAGCATTGAGTCTGTGTCCTGTAGACATTGGGGACACTATAGTACCATAACAAAAGTGTAATATTTTCTGAAACTGCATGAAAAAACTGGTTTTAATCTTGAGGAACACTGCCTGCTACCCAGATATGTGCCACCCATGATCATCTATATTTGGTAGCACTATGAAATATATTGAAAATGTACATAATTCTCACCTTTTAGCAACAAAGTATGCACAATGGGATGCAAGTATATGAACACATCTTTGTTGGATTCTAGAGAGAGAATTAGTTACAATGGTACCAAATTTATGTTCTTTCACTGCAGATTCTTTTAGAAATAAGCCCAAAAAACACAGGTTGCTAAGAGTATTTTAAATCCCTGGCATGTGTAATGCCAATCAATTTGAATATTGTGTGCCAAGGATCCTTTGGTTGAGGTACAAGTTTGTGGCATCTACACAGTTAGTGCATCCTGAAGAAGACAAACATGGGAGGATTTTGTACTTGAAAAATTAGACAGCCAGATAATTAGGTAGAAAAGAACCAAATAATTAATTTTTTTCAGTATTTTTAGCTGTGAAGCCTAAGTCAATGAAGGATTATTAATAACAGACATTTGTGGGAGACTTTCTCACATCCCTGAAATCTTCATTTTGTATACTTTAAGCAAGTAATAACACATGACAAGGTGTGGGTAATGGCCTGATAAGAGCACGCCAAGGTGCATTACAAGGCATTAGGCACTTGCTTTGTGTTAATTGTGCTTATAAAATAGGTTACCCTAGTAAAAAACTTACCCTGGAAATTAAGTTAATAGTTAAAAGCAGTCTCATAAATATAACTGTTAAAAATTAGGTTAATTAAATTAGAAAAGTGGAAAAAGTAGTCCCTGCATTTGTATTAGAACATATATAAATTCCCACCCACACATATTGTGTTTCTTCCCCACATACACACTATGTTTTTACATTTTGTTTCTAGCTTTCTTTTCTCTATTTATTTTATTTTTCCTTCATCTCAGTTTGTCTGGCAGCCGGCAGTAGCTAGGAGTGGCCAGTAAACACCAACATAGAGGTGTCGATGGGAGAAGGGCAGGGGTAAATGGAGAAAGTGACAAAGGCAAGAAGGACAGGGATGGGGCAAAAGGAGTAAGGTCATCAGGAAATGGAGGGTAACGAGTACCAATGCCCGCAGTCTGGGCAACAAGCTCCCTGAGCTGGTGGCCTTGATGCAAGAGGGATGCCTGGATATCGTAGCAATCACAGAAACATGGTACACAGAGAACCATGACTGGGATGTTAACATACCAGGGTACATAACCTACAGGAAAGACAGGCAGGGAGAAGAGGAGAGGAGTAGCTCTCTATGTAAAGGAAAGGATAAAAGCAACTGAACAAAAGAGTAAACAGGAGGAGGGAGGCACTGTGGGTCACCCTGGAGACTGGAAAGGCACCACAATCTGCGAGGGGTTGTGTACAGACCCCCATGTCAGGGGAGGGAATGGACAAGGATATGATAGAAGGCATTCTTAGAATGGCAGAGAAAGGAGATACTGTTGATGGGAGACCTGAATATGCCAGATGTTAACTGGAGCACATTTGCTGCAGCCACATCCAAGAACAGGGCCATTCTTGATGATCTACAGGTGGCAGGTCTCAGACAGCTAGTTTCAGAACCCACTCGTGAGGGGCAATCTTAGACCTCATACTCTCAAATGGGGGCAGTGAGAGGATCTTAAATCTAGAAGTGGGTTGCCATCTGAGGAACAAGTAACCATCAAACAGTGTGGTTCACGTTAAACTCAGCTACAGAGTCAAGCCATACAAAAGTGAGGGTACTGGACTTTAGGAGGGCTGACTTTGGCAAGATGGAGAGTGCCTCAGAAAAGCACTAGCAAACAGGCTAGAAGGAGGTGTGGAGCAACAAGAGGAATCATCAAAACTGCCATCCAGAGGCAACAAGCCTTTGTGTGAAGCAAATAAACAAACCAAAATGAAAGAAAAAGCCACTATGGTTCTCTAAAGAGGTGGTTGTGAAAGTCAGGAAGAAAAATATAGCATTCCAAGAAGTATAAGGAAACACACAAGGAGCAGGACAGAGAGCTGTACCAGTTAAGGCAGAAGGAAGCAGGGATGGAAGTCAGAATAGCAAAGGCCCAAATTGAGAAAAGATAGCTAACTCGGTTAAGAATGGGGATAAAACCTTTTATAGGTACATCAGCGAGCATTGAAAGATAAAGGAGGGATAGTGAGGCCAAATAGAATGAGCGGTGGGTGGGCAGAGGGACAGTGAAAAACAGGGATACTGAATGAATATTTCTGCTCAGTATTCACAAAAGAGGAGAAGTGCCTAATCCAATTAACAGAAGCACTCTTGATAGGGGTGATCCCAGTCCTTTCAAAGAAGAAAGGATTCTGCAAGAACTCCTAAAACTGAAGGTGGTCAAAGCAATGGGGCCTGATGGAATTCACCCAGAATTCTAGAAGAATTAAGGAGAACTAGTGAAACCACTGGCTACTCTTTTAATAAATCATGGGAGGATGGTGTGGTACCGAGGACTGGAGGAAGGTGGATGTGATTCCCTTCACAAAAGTGGGACCAAGACAGAGGCAGGAAACTACAGACCTGTCAGTCTGACCTCTGTGGTAGGGAAAGTGATGGAGTCACTTCTGAAGGAAAGAATAGTTGAGTACCTAGAGGCCAGTGGGGCACAGGACCCAAGGCAGCATGGGTTCACAGCAGGAAGGTCATGTCAGATGAATCTAATAGATTTCTTTGACTGGGTGACCAAAGTAGTAGACCAGGGAGGGGCTGTGGACATGGCCTACCTAGACTTTAGCAAGGCATTTGACACAGTCCCACACAAAAGATTAATAGTCAAATTAACCAGCCTGGGAGTGGCTCCCAGGGTGGTAGCCTAGGTAAAACATTGGCTGGACAACAGGACACAGAAGGTAATTGTAAATGGAGTCCACTCTGAAGAAAAGAGGGGTTACTAGTGGGGTACTGCAGGGTTGGTATTGGGTCCAGTCCTTTTAATGTCTTCAAAAGTGACATTGCAGAGGGACTGGAAGGAAAAGTATGCCTCTTTGCAGATGACACAAGATCTGCAACAGGGTTGATACACAAGGAGGCGTGGAAAGGATGAGAAGGGACTTGGCAAGGTTGGAGGAATGGTCAGAAGTTAGGCGCTAAGTTCAATGCAAAGAAGTGCAAAATAATGCTTCTGGGAAACAAGAACCCAGGGAAGAATACACAATGGGAGGGAGGTAGTAACAACAACAAAAAGGAAAGGGACCTGGGGTAATCATATCAGATGACCTAAGGTTAGCAAGCAATGTGAGAAGGCAGTAGGGAGGGCCGGGTGTATACTGGGATGCAAGGGAGAGGCATCAGCATCAGAAAACAGGCACTTGTTATCCTCTGTACAGACAGTTGGTGAGACCTCATCTGGAGTACTGCGTTCAGTTCTGGACCCCATCTCCGCAAGGACATAGACAGGATAGAGGCAGTCCAGAAGGGCAACTAAAATGGTGCAGGGTCTGCAAGAGAAGCCGTATGAGGACAGACTAAGGAGCTTAATATGTGCCCTTGAGGAAAGAAGAGGGAGGGGGACATGATAGAAACTTTAAGTACCTCAGTGGAATCAACAAAGTCCAAGAGGTAGCATCTTTCAGAAAAAGAGACGTTGCAAGAACAAGGGGCACAATTTAAAGATGGGGGTGGTTCAGGGGCAATGTGAGGAAGTATTATTTCACAGAGAGGGTAGTGGATGCATGGAACAGCCTTCCTGAGAGGTTATGGGTCTAAAACTGTGGGAGAATTCAAGAATGCATGGGACAGACATAAAGGCAATTCTTGTGGGGGTAGGAAGAAATAGGCTGTTGGTTAACTAGGATCTGTGGCCTATCCTGTAGGTAGGGAAATGGGCAGACTGGATGGGCCAAGCGGTCCTTATCTGCCGTCAAAGTCTATGTTTCTATGGTATGACTAATAATGAGGGTGAGGTGTCTTCCAATGGCCTCTATGGAAGCTCCACAGGCGGAAGCACAGGGGGTTAATGCAGAGTGGCTGCACTCAAACCTTAAATCTGCAACAACAAGTTGCTATTGTGCTGTTATGGTGCTGCACAGAATAAATTTGATTTGATGATTCAAACTACATCTGGTGTCAGTACATCATTGTGCCAGCACGGTGCACCTTCAACTACACAGTGTGACTAATTTTCTCTTTGGTTCATTATTGGGCAGCAAGCCCTTAGCCAACACCACACCTTCAACCTGGTGCAGTTATTTCATTGTTGGTTCAAGTCTGTCTGCCAATGATCCTGCATTCCTGCACCCCACCTTCACACACACACACATATACACACACATTTTATTCTACTTTTTTTTTCTATGGGAGTTTCTCTCCCATTTCATCAGGCAGTGAAATCACAGACTGCTTTTTGTGTTTATGTAATTGCCACCTGCTGGATTAGGAGCAAGTGTGTCCCTCAGCGGCTGCGTGAGAGTGGTCTTGTTCATAGCTCGTTTTCTGTAAGAGACGGCAGTCACACTTGTGCCCCAGTTCAACTGTGGTTATGGCGGTACTAATAAGTAAATAAGTGGAATACTTGTGGCTGCAAGACTGGTGGAAGCATGGGTTGTGATATGCCTTTTCTTTTGAGCATGCAGGCATGCTCAGTGGATCGCAGGTGGCTCTTGGTGAAGGTGGAAGTGCGGTGGCTGATTATTGAACCTCGGGGGCAGAGGTTAGACTTTGTCTTACAAATGTTTTACTTTGCTTCAGGTGTAGTTTGGGTATGGCTATAGAGCTGGGAGGGTGGGGGCTGCAGGTCAGCCAGTACAGGATAGAGTACTGGGTGAGTCCAGCTCAACAGCATAGTGTTTGGCACAGTGATTTATGTTGTTATCAGTTCTGACTGGCTGAAGAGGTGCCAGTTGTCCAAATACGACCTGATAAGGACACGGCTAGAGCTACCGCTCAGCTGATCAGGACCCAGAACACTCCCAACCCATTTTATAAATCAATATATACAGTATTGTCCCTGGGTAATGCAATGCATTGAAGTTTTCAGAAGGTGGGAAATGAAAGCAGTGAGGTACTGCATGACAGCATTTTCTACATGGGCATTTTGTAATAGGCAGGTGTGGACAGAACGTCATGGTAAGACTGCATGTATCTGGCACCTGCATTACCATAATACTCTGGCAGAATAAGAAATAAGGTCATTTTGCCCATGCAATGTAAATTGACCATACATATATATTGGAAAGAGTGAAAATGACATAATTATGTCTGTGTTTTATATTATTTGTGCATAATTCATACAGTAGAATGATTATGGGTAGCAACACTTTGAATGGGAATGTTATTTTCTGAAGATTAAGAAAATAAATACTTTTCATATAATGACATATTACTGTATGTTTGGATTCTATTGTCTAGAGAATTAATGCTGAGCACTTACCAGTCTGGATCCATTTAGTAACTTCAAACTAATATTACAAAACTCTGTATGTATGGTATTCATTTTAATTTTTACTCTGTGAACATCAAATTGAACTGTATTTCTGGATGGAATGACTTGTATTTGTTTGTTGGGAAATGCCATAAAATATAAGTTAAAAAGAAATTGTATATGATTCCTGCAATTATAAACCATACTCTGAGGCCCCTTGAATCCTTGGCCCTATGACTGGGTAAGAAGAGAGCTGGATAGGGGCCATGCAGTGGATATCTTCTACTTGGATTTCAGCAAGGCCTTTAATTCAGTACCTCATGGGTGACTTGGGAGGAAGTTAACTGACATGGGAGTGGGGGCAAAGATGGCAAGCTGGATTACAAACTGGCTGCATGGGAGGTTACAATGGGTGGTAGGGGATTCTCAACACCTACAGTAGTGACGAGCAGGGTGCTGCAGGGCTCAGTGCTGGGCCTGGTGCTTTTGAGCTCTTCATCTCAGACATCGCACACGGAGTGGTGAGCAGAGTAAGTCTGTTTGCAGATGATACCAAAATGGGTGCAGTAGTGGACGAGAAGGAGAATGGAAGCAACTGCAAGAGGACCAAACCAAACTGGAGGAGTGGTTGGAGAGGTGGCAGCTGGGGTTCAATGCAAAGAAGTGTAAAGTTATGCACTTTGGGGCAAAGAACCCAAGGAGAGAATACTGGTTGGGGGTGAAGCTGGGAATCACTGGGAGGAGGAGGAGAGAAGGACCTGGGGTGATGGTAACAGGGAGCATGAACAATTCTGCTCAATGCAGGAAAGTGACAGTGAAAGCGAACAAGATGCTGGGGTGTATAGTGATAGAGTTCTCATCCAGGCAGAGGAGGTGATCTTGCTCCTCTACAGGTCACTCTTCAGGCTGCACTTGGAATACTGTGTACAGTTCTGGAGGCCATACCTGAGGCAGGATATCAAGCTACTGGAGGAGTGCAGTGGAGCGCGATTGAGGATGATACAGGGAATGGAGGAAGAGACTATGAGAACAGGCTGGGGAACTGAATATGTACACCCTGGAGGAGAGGAGGATGGGAGGACATGATCGTAACTTTCAAATATCTGAGGGAATCAACAAGGATGGAGCCAACAGGGTTTTAAACTGAGGAAGGGAAGGGACACTAGAGGGCATGGGCTAAGAATAGAGGGGTAAGATTTAGAGGGAGATGAGGAGGCATCAATTTACAGAGCAAGTGGTGTTGAAGTGGAATACCCTAGCAAAGAGGGTGATTTCATGCAAAACTGTGGGTAGCTTTAAAAGGGCATGGGACAAGAACAGAGCAGAGTATGGGTGGGTGAGGCTGAGAACGCCAAGGGTGGACAAAGGGGAGAGGGCTGGGGCAGCTGCAACTTAGGGGTGCTAGCTGCACACTCAAGCAGACATTGATGGACCAGGAGGCATGTTTCTGCTGGCACATTTGTATGTTCATATGTATGTTCAGTATGAACAAAGGGCTGGTAGTACAGTCTAGAGGTTGTAGTAATAAGATGTGAATGAGTTTAATACATAAAGCAGACTTGGGTTTCATTCCCACAACCTCCCTGAGTAACAGAGGTGTAGTCCTGTGGAGTTGCAAGAGAGCACTGACCCCTTACTTCATGATAAGAGGGGTGGTGCTCTCACACTCTGATAGTAGTATACATACTGCTGTACAAGGCTGTACTGCTCTGGCTGTCAATCAAAACACAGTTCTCATGTTGCTTTTCTTCCCAGCTGTCTGCTAAGCCTGCAGTCCATCACATCTGCATCATTTGCCACTTAACCTATTACACTTAATAGCTTCCTTTGAAGTCCGAACCATCAATTGCTTAACCTGATACAAAAGGGCTGCACAGGATACAATGAGGTTAGCTTACTTGTTGTAAATTAACTGCATCACCCCCGTCTCACTCAAGTACAGTATGTGATGTCTCATTTCAGGAATGGTTGCCCTTACCCTTACCGGTCTGCTCATGAGTAGAGATGCAGCGATTATAAATCCACCCACGAAGTGGATGCAAAGTGACCACTTCACGTCCGTGGAGCACAACCTGAAGTGGACCCTGTAAAGTGCTCCTACTGCTATTGATTACCACTTGATTCTCATTATGTAGCTAAGTAAGGCGAAGTGAGAAGAAAATAGACACATCACATGGCCTGCAGTACTGTAAGTCACATGCTTTAGCCAGGAAGGAAGGAAGTGAGTCAGAAAAGCAGTTTCACTTCTCCTTTGCATTTGTGCAGGGAGAAAGCAAAATTGTTTTGTGAGAGGAGTTTGCTTGGCTCTTGAGTCGTTACTGCTAATCCAATTCAAACAGCTTTTTAAAAGCTATTTTTTAGTGTTTGTATTGTGTTAGTGTTTTTGGTTAGAGAATTTTTTGTATAAGTTTTGTTTTTGTTTGTGTGTGTGTGTGTGTATACGTGTGTGTGTGTGTGTATATACTGTGTGTGTGTGTGTGTGTTTGTGTGTGTGTGTGTGTGGTCCTGTGGACCCAGGAGGATGGAGGTCAGGTTGGAGTCGAGAATGCGAGTCGGCTGGCACGTGGGCGTTAGGGAGGTGCAGACCGGTGGGGGTGGGGCAGTCGTGTTATGTTGGACTGCTCCAGACTCCTGGCCAGTGTTGCTTCCCCTCGGAAGCAACAGGAGCAGCAGCAGCGCGCACCAATGCCACTGGTGGCTGTTGCTCATCCACCTTCTCCACCACCACCACTAGCAGAAGCTGTTGGGGCTCCAGCAGCACCCCTCCACCACCTCCACAGCCACAGAAGGTGACCCCAGCAATAGTGGGTGGTGGTGGGACTAATGCCTGCCAAGTGCGACTGTGTCTGGTCCCCGCAGCTCCCCAGTGTGGGAGTTTTTAATTGTGTGGGGGAGACAGCACAGTGGTGCAGTGCCATGTGTGGTGTGCTGATGCGCCGTGGTCCTCCTGGGACACAGTTGGGGACTGGTGCAGCGCACCCACATGATGAATCACCACAGGGCAGAGTGGCAGGCTGTCACTGAAGGGCCATGCTTCCACTTGCTGGCCTTCCGTGGCAGTGGCCGTTGGTGCTGCTGGGTGGGAGATGTGCCTCGCAGCAGTCACCTCCACAGGAGGAGGAGGAGGAGGGCTACATCAGGTGCTCCACCACCACCACCACCACAGCCACCAGCACCACCCTGTCCACCAGCAGCCCCACTACCTGGATTACCGCTGCAGTGGACCCCAACACAGTCCCTGTTAGCCAGTCGACCTCCTCCTGGTGTGGGCAGCACTGGAGGAAACAACAAGTGTTTCATTAATTTGGAGCAGCAGGTTACCAGAGTGGAAGCACAGCAGCAGCAAATACTTTCAGTGCTGCACCTGCTGCTGGACCACCACGGCATCCCACAGCCATAGTAATTCCAGGTATTGTTTTCTGCCCCCCACCCCAACCTCACCCCTGACCCCACCCATATTGTGTTGTACTTTTGTTGTGTGTTTTTGTTTGTTATTATTAAATCATACATTTTCCTTCCAGGGAATGTTTCTTGCACCACATAGTGCAATACATTTTTGAAAACAATGCATAAATGGATTACAGTGAGTCATGTGACAGAGGCATTCCCATTCTGAAATCTGCCCACATTCTGCCTCCCTTCTCAGCAACATTAGGACATGATGGCAGGGAGCGCGTGTGCATGCTCCTTACAGTGAATATCGAATGTGCAGGTTTGCAAATGTTTCTTTATGTTAATGGTCAGTTTGTTGTGAAATGTGGCCACGTTCCAGTAAGAAGAACTTCGTAGTGAAACATCCCACATTCACCACAAAGTGAACCTTATAATATTAAAACATTGCTTGGATAAGCTGCTGGACATTCAGTATATTGGAGCATGACCTCGCCCCTGCCATCATGTCTTAACGTTGTTGTGAAGTGTGCTACAAATGTGGGTTCCTTTTCAGATTGTTAATTCCTCTGTCATGTGACTCACTGTAATGAAATGATGGGGGTTTTCACAGACATATATTGCACTCTGTGGAGCAAGAAATATTCCAGTGGTAGTAATGCCCCACATATTAGTTTATGTGCATCACCATAACTATGTAATGTGGTGACTGTCTGTAAAGCAGCAGTGCAACAATCTGTTGATAACTCTGACCTATATTTTTAATGCTATGTTACAGCTTCCTTTGCTTACATCCTGACTGACTGGAATTATATGATAATTTGCAGTAGTTGAGTGTGCTGTACTACCTTTTTCATGTGTGAAATAATGAAAGAATTCATTTTAAATTGGTGCTGTTGACAGTGAGTGTGACCAGGTCTTCATCATTGTTTTCCTCTGCTTTTCTCCATCACATCAAATAGTTGTCGATATACAACTTCTGTTGTTAACTAACAGTTATGCATCAGTCAGTGTTTTATATGACACCACGGAACAATAGTTACTGAAAAGCAGCTGCAAATAAATACAAGCTGGTCGGAACAATATTGGAAGACATGCTCATTTTGTTTTCTACATGAAAAAAGTAGGAGTAAGAGAAGCAGACATAAATTGTGAGAATTGTGAGAAGAACCATATCATTCAAGTCACTGACCACTTGCAAGTAAGTAGTGGTTGCTGTGGCAAATTAAAGTAGCATAAAAAGTACAGTTCAGAACTGTGAGGACATTCTTGCATTGCTGCTTTAATTGTAAAATTGTCACTATGACATCATGACTATGAGCTCACAGCAACAATCACAGAACACACAAAAGTGGCACAGAGTCCCCAGATTTTTCTGCAGGCCCAAATGAGTCCTCCTTATGCGCAGAAAATTGACAAGTGGTAGCGAAGTGAAAAGAGACTGTTTCAGCACATACAAAAGTCCCCAGAGTTAATGGCGCACTCAGTCAAGCCGCAGTGTTGGTACAGAGTCCCCAGATTTTTCTGCAGGCCCACAATGCATCCTCCTTGTGTGCAGAAAATTGACAAGTAGTAACGAAGTGAAAAGAGACTGTTTCAGCACATACCCCATTCCCAGTATAAAATGATGACTGTGAGGTTCGTGTTGCTGGTCCAATGTGTTGTCTGAGATAATTCCACCAAATGAAATGTGATCATCTCAACTGGATTGAAAGGTTCCCTTTGGATGTACACTAATAGTAGCCTTGGTGAGTAGATACATATATAGATATATGGTTGTGTATTTTGTAGGTGATGATGACGGGGTTGAACTTGACATGGACATGTACTATGCTATTGTTCTGCATCACGCAGGTGACTCCAAACTGTTGCTGTACACATTCCAGTGCTCAATGAGAATTTTTGCACTTAAATGGAAGCGGATAACTCTCAAGCACATGAAGGTAAGTATTTCTTTTTTGGGGGTGGGGGAATCATATTTTCAGTTTTGTCTGTAATGGTTTCTTATTTTTACTTCCTCACAGATCTCATCAGCATCCTTCTGGAGTCCGGTTGTTAATGATGGTCATGGTCATCGAATGAAATGACTTCTGCATGTTGCATGTGGGCCCATGCTCGGTTGGGGAGGGTGTGCCTGATGTTGAAGAACTTTTGAATAAGGCCACTTTGACAGAACAACAAAGTATCGTGGATTTTCCTAAAAAAGAAATGAATGACTTCTTAAAAGTTACAACTTCATTGTTATGTGTCCCTCCCTGGTTCTCAAATCTCATTCCCTATTGTCAAGTTATATTTCAGAGACACATCTTGTCAACTACTAAGACAACCTGTTGTGTGCAATATTTGCAGCAGTCTTTACAAAGCAATGAAGCGGATGAAATAAAATCTTCATACTTACCAGAATGGATTTCACATGGACATTACATCGGTTCCTCTCTGTATGATATAGCTACAGCATTTTTCTCACGAGTAATAGCGATGGAGCCTGTTTTGTTCTCCTGTAAAAGAAACAAAAGTAAACTGTATGTGTTTTGCCACTGTGGCTCTGAAAAGCTACAGAAAACAAAACAGACAACTAAGGAAGTGAGCAGCATAACAAACATGAGTGCACATACTCACTTTATGGTTTAAATATTAAGAAGCTGGTGGTAGTGGTGCACTGGTGGTCCGTGGGGGCAGACAGACTCATGGTGGCAGACTTGCATAACATCAGTCCAGTGGTGGTGGTGGTGGTCCGTGGGGGCAGACAGACTCATGGTGGCAGCAGAGTTGGATAACATCAGTCCGTGTGGTGGTGGTGGTCCATGGGGACAGACAGACTCTTGTTGACAGACTTGCATAACATCAGTCCCAGTGGTGGTGGTGGTCCGTGGGGGCAGACAGACTCATGGTGGCAGCAGAGTTGGATAACATCAGTCCGGTGGTGGTGGTGGTCCGTGGGAGGCAGACAGACTTTTGGTGGCAGACTTGCATAACATCAGTCCGGTGGTGGTGGTGGTGGTGGTCCGTGGGGGCAGACAGACTCATGTTGGAAGCAGAGTTGGATAACATCAGTCCTGGTGGTGGTGGTGGTCCATGGGGGCAGACAGACTCATGATGGCAGCAGACTTGGATAACATCAGTCCGGTGGTGGTGGTGGTGGTGGTCCGTGGGGGCAGACAGACTCATGGTGGCAGCAGACTTGGATAACATCCGTCCGGTGGTGGTGGTCCTGGGTGGGGGGCACACCGCCTTTTAAATACTGCAGTTAAAACCTGCCAACATTAACCACATCGTCACCCTCATAAAGAAAACTGCCCTCACAGTCATCAATTTCTGAAGTCTGACCACTGGAAATTATTTCTCCATTGTGTCATCATCTCGTCAGTGGTGAGCCGTTTCAGGCAGCCACTGCCAGTGCCACCAGGATGCTCCATTTCCACATCAGCAAGACCACCATGACTAGGCCGGGTATGAATACCGAGGTTGCAGTCTGTGCTGGTATGTGCCTCTCATTCATTTAATGAATGTTAGCAAACTAACATTTGCAGGAGACAGGTTTGTCCGATGATCCTGACTATTGCACCTGCTGAGCTGAATACCCTCTCAACACTTACACTGGAGGGTGGGCATGTGAGGTACTTCAGTGCCACTGCAGTCAGCTCTGACCATTCACTGACCTTTCCATCCAGTACAAAGAGGATCTTCACTTATTGTCAGATGCCTGTTTTCAGACAAATATGACTCAACCATTCTCTGTGCCGCACTAAGTCCAATTGTTGATGCATCAGCCTGTTCCCGGAATCATTGATTTCACAAATACCCACTTGGAACAAAGCCTCCCAAAGTGGGTTGACGCCAGCCACTTTGGATGACAGACCACCTGGAACTACAGTCCCATTACCCTTGCATGATATGCTTGCTGGTCCTCCAGCTACACCTTCAGCTGGATTATGCTGCTGAAGTTTGCAAACCTTGGCACATGACTTCTGTGCCCCATAAACCAAGCGAACCAGTTGACCACTGAAATTTTTACCTGTTCAGGCCCTCCCTCAGTACAGATGCAATTCCACATTTGTATTGTGGGTCCAGCATTGTTGCCATGGAAAGTTGTCACTACGCTGAATGCTCACAATGTGACGATTCTGGTCGAATACAGTCAGCATGTGTTGCAGCAACATCCTGCTACCACCGTCTCCGGCAACATCAAGGCTATGCTGTACATTCACCAATGTCTGTCTCAGCACTTGCAGCAGTGGAATTGATTGGCTAATGGAGCAGACTCACCACTCACTGCCTGTGGCATGTTCAAAAGGCTGCAAAATTGTTATTACAGAGTCCATGAGGTGCCACTGTTCAGTCGTCATAGATATGGAGGACCCAGAACTGTCATGGCTAGTGTGCATAACAAGATATTCTGAGATGGCTTTGTATTGTTCATACAACCTCTCTGCCATGTATAATGTGGAGTTCCATTGGGTGACAACTTCCAGCTTCAAGCGGTGCTGAGGCAGGCTGTTTTGTATCTGCAACTGCCGCAGTTGGTGACGGGCCTTTCCAGATCTTGAAACGTGAGAGCAGATACATCGTGCAATGGTCAGCATTTCCTTATGTCAGGGTGCTGCAGAAACTCCTGAACCACAAGATTTAAACAGTGGGCCATGCATGAAACACAAAAAACACCATTCGTGATGCATTTCATCACATTTCACCCATTGTCACTTGCTATGAACCCAGCTCTTAGGGACAGAGGGTTTAGCCATCTGTCAATTTCAGTCAGTACCATGTCCAACATGTTCTCACCAGTGTGTGAACAGGTCACACTGCGCATAGCAATTGTTGCATGCTGGCAAATTCCAGGAAGATTGCTACCGCAACAATCCACCTTCCTGCACTGATTATTACACTACCAGCATCACAAACAACCCTGGCACCTGCTCCCAGTGTGCAGTTATACAGATATGAACTCCTGCTGTTTTGCCACTTGTCCACATATCCATACTTAAATGGATGAATGGAGAGGAGGAATGTTGAAGGGCATGTCTTACTGAGTCTGAGACAGTGCGGAACGACTGGGAACAGCATGGGTAGAAAAGTATGTCCTGGATGGGACTTTCCATTTTGGACAGGCACGGGCAGCAAACCACGGAACCAGAATTCTCCACAAAGAAGAATGGCAAAGATTGATTGTCAACATTTCCGCTACAGCAGCACTAAGTTCACGTGACACTGTATGATTGGGAGGTACTTCAGCTTATGTGCAAAAACACTCTGTAACGTGGCTGACTTAAACATTTTACATGAGGTGTGTTGTTGGTCACAAATGGTTGTGCTCTGTGATGAATGGCATTAGCAGGGGGTGGAGTGTGGAATTTGATGAAGACGGTTGCACAGGTGATGATGACAACCCCAGGAATTATGTTATTTTTCCAGATTTGCCAACGGGGTTGATGTACCACTTGCACTAGACATACTGCATTCACCACCACCACCACCTCAAAACTGCTACTCTCACAAGCACTGGACAACATTTCAAAGTCATTATGGTCCTCCACCTCATCATGCCTGCAGTAATCCTCTGCTTTTATTACCACACTACTGCACACGTTTAATTTCCTACTGGGCTTAACAGTCATGGAAGAGGATAACATGTTGGCTATGGTTGCCAGTGATACAGGTGAATGCCCCAGTCTGGTATTAGCTGCCAGCTTGTGCTGGGTCCACAGAGCCAAGTGCCTATTCTTAAGATGCGTATGCTGTCCTCCTTTCCCAAGATGGCTCCCTTTCACCTCGCTCGACATGCACATGACAAACCTGGCAGATTGCAACTGAATCATCATTTGCATCTTGAACAAAAAATCCCAAACAAGGGACTGTGATGCTCTGCTTTTAACATGTCCATGATGATGTGGCTTATTTAAGTCTGTTATTTTAAGCACTGAAGTGGGGGGCATGTGATGTTTCTGGCAATACACACCTGGACTGCAACTGACCACCGCGACTACCTATCATATTGATTACTGGGTCATCATCATCCACTAAAACCGTAAATCACAAGTTTTACGGGGGTGATTCCTGCAAACAGATTCACTTTTAATTTCTTTTTCCGGTTCCCAACTGGGGTCAATTACATCATCATCATATTCATCAACATCACTGTCACACATCCACATCTTCTGTTTGGATGCTAACATGTCGACTGCATGTTGCAACAACAGCAACATCATCATCATCAGCATCATCACATTCATCATCAGCATCTACACCACCACCACCTGATATTTTTCACCACACTGTGAATCATTGCATGGAAAATGAGTGACGTTAGTGCCACGGTGGATGGAATATCATATTGTATGCTATCGTTGACATGATCATTAGAATCAGGATCAGTTAATGGGATGTTACTGGGAAGTATGACATCATCTACGCTGTCACTCACTTGCATTGCTTCACACTCAATATGTTTGGATACGGTACACTGGTCGAATTAGAACTTGACGCAACAATGCTAATACTACCTCCACCACCACTAACACCAGTAACACTAACACCACTGACTGGAAAAACATCATCTCCTCCAACTATCAGTGAAGCTACTGATTGGGCTGTAAAAACATTGCAGGAGAAATACCTTTCCTCACATCAGCAATGCACTTCTCTGTCCGCACTACTACCACGCCCACAGACCCTCTTAGTGCCAACATTGCCATGGCCAGAAACAGCTTTACTTGCATGTCTCTTTGCAGGCATTTTGGGGATTATCCAAAAATATTATTACCAAATTCAGATTTTGTTACATTCACTTTCTGACTGGAGGGACGCTGGCTGTATGTGAAGCAAAATAAACAATTGTTGCTTCAGCAACAGATAAGAGACTACTGTGTTGTGACACTGTCACAGAATTAAACAACTTCAGTAACCAGTGGTGCTGATGGGGTCACAAAACAATCCAGTCTGGTAAAAATACCTTTTCAAAGTGGGGTTTGGGCGGAGCACTGAATACAGACAGTGTTGATTTTACGGCACTACAAGCAGCAAAACTAAGAACAGAGAACACGATCGCAGTACAAAATCAGGCAGTTGCAGTGGATAGCAGGTTCACACTGCTGCGCTTAGTTGCATTTACACTAATCTGTGTCACAAATTTTAAAAGGTGTATTATATTTGATGCATGCAACACTGCACACACAACACAGAAGACTTTGTGTACAATGCTGAGCGAGGAATGCGATGCAAATGCAAAAGTTCAATGTACGGCCACGTAATGTAAATTTGTAATTTAAACAACCTGACCTTATGAAATGCTGCACCACATTCACACAACAATCAGCAAGAAAATGTGTACTATTACTGACAATTTTACTATATGTACAGTAACACAGTCAGTTATATAACAAAATATAACCAAAACAAAGAAATCACTAGTTCTCCAACTTAAATCTACCTACACACAGATACGCCTCCCCACACAGCACACTTCACTGTCTTTCACCACACACACTCAATGTTGTAAATTTACATTCAAAATCCACACACAAACAAAAACACTCGATGATGTGAGCACAGGAGGGTTTTCTACAATCGATGATTGATCCCCAAAAGCAAAAATGCTTTTTGAACAGCTTTTAAAATATTCCTACAGACAGCTATCAGAGCACACAGTCTCCTACTCCTTCCTACTCATACTACCCCAAACAGAGGCTGTGCAGATCAATATAGAGCCCATGTGACCTGAACTCCCATGAATCACTGCAAATCCACCTTCGAGCTCAAAACAAGGCGTAGTGAGGAGAAGTGAACTGCCACCAATGTACTTTGTCTTAAAATTGAAAGAGTAGTGACCAGTGGGAGAAGTAACACAAGTAGCTGTTTCCAAATCACTTAGCCTCATTATATGAAGTACTCTGCTTGCGTTATGGAGCACTCCTAAGTAGCCTGTGCTCCGTGAAACACTTCACGGAGCAGATTGAGCCCATTCTCCACCACTACTTATGAGTTCTCAAATAATTATCATTAGCAGTCTAGAGAGAGACTTACGATACAATCAGGGGCCCTTTTACATATGAAACTCACAGTGTTGAGGGCAAGCTGCAGAATTCTGCAAACCCTCATGAATCTACTGCTACTTTGAAGGAAGAACTGCAAAAGATGTCATCGACCTGACCTCAGCCTGTCCTGTCTAAGTTTGTTGCGGCTTGAAGAAAGTGTTAACTGGTGTGGTGCTTGGATTCATGAAACCTTTAAAGCATGACACAAAATTAGTTTATGGGTTAAACATGCTAGTTTGGGAACAGGAGTTGGCAGGGAACAACATTTATCATCTCACATAGTTTTCCTTTAAACCTAAAGAAGCAATCATGGATATACAGTACTAAAGTGAGAAGGAAAATTCCATCAGCATCGGTTAGCACAGGTATTGTGACATATATTCTTCAGTAACAGCATGCAGTCTGTCATTTGTTTTCTGCATGGTCATGTTTGTGTGATTTTTATACTGTAAAAATATTTATAAAATACATTGTGGGTTAACTGCAGTTGCAGAGTTTGGTGACCTTTTCATAGGAGCAATGATGCCCAACTAGCAGTCACAAGGCTTAGTTGTTTGTTATGTTGGTTAGCATAGCGCACCAGCCAACATATTGCAGTAGTAGCAGATTTGGTGGTGCAGTCACTGTGGGCAAATGCAGGGCACGCATCAGTAGGTGCATCCCTCATTCCTCAACAAGCAAGCATGCAGGTGATATGTAAGTGGCACCAGATCTAACAAAAGTGCCGCTTTAAAAGAGGCAAGCTCGTCATGCAGTGGCACAATAACACGCCTCCTGACATGCCCTTCCTGGTGAAACATTCCACTAAACATGGTGCCCCACAGTTCATGTGCAGACAGGGATCCCACTCCCCATTGGCATAATGGCCCACCTCCCATTTCAATTGTGTGCCCTAGGGGTGCCAATCCCCTCAGCATCATCCGCCCCACAGTCTTTCTTTGCTGTGATGGGGGCCCAATCTCTGTCGGCTTCAGTCCTCATTCCCAGTTCAATCTGATGACGGGGAGCCCACTCACCATCTGCATAATGCTCCCCATTTGTTGTGTGCGAGGAGGTGCCTAATCCCTCGGCTCTTGCCCCTCCCCAATCAGTATGTGATGATGGGGTGCCCAATCCCATTGGCTGCACCCTCCCCAAAATATGCACTCAGATGGCATGCTGGGGCCCACCCCAGCGTGACAATTCCCCTGTAAAAAAAAAAAAGTTCCACGATGTTTTCTTTTTTCTAAATCTGTAAACCAGAAAATGGTCCCTCGTCGAGTCTGGTGGCCCTCTCCCAACCTCGCCCACCCTCTACCGCACACTGCCTCCCACAGCCCCCTCACCCCATACATACCTCCAGAGCAAGGCGCAATGATCTTCGGTGGACCGGAATGCGTCTGCACTCTTCAAACCCAACCGTAAAACTGAAGAAATGCCGGTAAGCTATATAATGACATAAATAGAGTTTTTTCAACTTTGGTGCATACTGTATCTTGGGCATTTTTGGGAATTCTGGCACAAATTATCAACATAGGTTACTGGGACCCTCCTCATGAATTCAGTCACTGTCATGGCATTATTCAGTCCCGAAGGTGATTTTGCGGTCACTGCATGGAATCACCTTTGGGACTGATTTAACAACGACAGTGCCACTGTTCATGAGGTGGGCTCTCAAAAAGCCTATGTTGCAATCCAAAAATGACTGTTTTATGAGCATGCATTGCACAGTTTCCATGCACGCTCATAACTTCATGAATTTGTAATATTTTTACTCAGATTTTCAACATTTGCATTTTCCCAACCTCCTTATGAACAGTATAGCTGTCATTTTACATATCCTGGCTGAAATGTGTTTTCACACTTCAGGCGCAGAATAGCACAGTTGCTGTGGAAATCAGTTTTAGGGACAGATTGAGAAAATGACAGTGACACTGTTCATGAGCAGAGTACCTACATTGCCTATGTTGAAAATTTTGTGATGAAAGTCCAAAATGACTGCGTTATAAGCATGTGTTGCGCAGTTTCCACGCACTCCTTGTAACTTCACAAATCTGCAATATTTTCATGCCAGATTTTCAACACTGGCATTTTTCCATACCTCCTTATGAACAGTGCAGATGTCATTTTTCACATCCTGCCCAAAATGTGTTTTCACACCTGTGGCACACAATGGCATGGTCGCTGTGGGAAATCAACTTTTGGGACAGATTAACAAAATCACAGTGCCACTGTTCATGAGGGAGGTCCCAAAATGCCTGTGTTGAAAATGTGTCTCTGCAGGGTGGGAGTGAGGTTGGCATCAGTTCAATACTTCATTGCCATTCCTATTATGCTTCTCTAACTCCTGCACTATCGATGCCAATGCCAGCAAGACAACATTCGGCAATGACAAATGCTTGTTTCATATGGAATTTGTTGTTGTCTAATGTACATAAAAAAAACAGAATGCTGTCTTATAGAAAACATTAATACAGAAACTGTATATTGGTGTACATGCCATAACATGGGATTGAAAAATATAAGCCCTTTCACTTTTAAAAAGCTTGTTCTTCTAATGCCCTACCTGACATGTACGGGTGGGGGAGGAGTGTAGGCTGAAATTTTGGGAGCAGTTTTGAATTACTTTCCAAGTTCGAAAGGGGCTGTGAAACACATCAAAGCCTTACTTCACTTCTGAATCTTGATTCAACAAAGAAAGTACCATGTTAGTGGTTCTCTTGGTATGCTTGTCTCTAGGGCTAGAAGATAGGGAGGTCATGGGTTCTAGTCCCACACCAGAAACGAGGCTACTACGCATTAATGACACTGTAGTGCACTATTATGGGGCATTACACTGTGGAGAAATAAACCTTGGCTTGGTGTAAAGTAAGTAAGTAATATTTTTTGATTAGGTGCCCAATCCTAGGGCTTTGGGTGCCGCAAAATAGAAGAGTTTAACAGGGTTGTAAAACAATCATATTATAAAACAAACAACAACAAGTAAAATTATTTAAAAGATTCTGTATAAATTAAAAGCAATTGCAGAAAAGGCTAGGCTAGGCTAAAAGATGAGTCTTTAGGCCCTCCAAAATGCCTCCACCATATGGGTCTCCTCAAAGGTATTGGCAGAGTTCCAGAGGAATGGGCTGGCCACCCAGAATGAGAGATCACTCCGACATTTTCAGTGCCATCCTCAGAACTACTAGGAGGCCCTGGGCGTGGAATGAAGGAGCAAGCCGGGATAGCAGGAGTAAGAAGGTCTGACAGGTAGCTAGGGCCTGATCCATATAGGCCTTATAGGTGAGCAAGTCCACCTTGAAGAGAACCCGCCACCCAACCAGCAGCTAGTGCAGACCCTGCAGGACCAAGGTGCATGGAGAGGACCTCAGCAGTCCTGTCAGCAGCCTGGCTGCTGCATTCTACACTAGCTGTACCTGACATACAGTGCATTACAGTAGTTGAGTCTGGATGTCACAAAGGCAGGTACCAGTGACTGCAGGTCTTCAGGCAGAATTAGGGTTTAATCTAGACAATGTTACTCCCATTTTGATGACAGCTGACACCTGTGCTTCAAATGTCAGCTTGTCATTGAGGATCATGCCCAGATTTCTCACCCTAGAGGATGCCATCAACAGGTCAATCCCAGGACCAAGCCTGTTGTCATCCCAGAGCATCCCATCATGCCCATGACCCAGCTTAATCGCCAGTAACTCTGTTTTGTCTGGGTTAAGTCTCAGCCAGTTAGAGTTCATCCAGTCCTGGATCTTGTAAGGCATTTATTCAATACTTGATGGTACCATTTGTCCCTGGTGCAAAGGACATGTACAGCTGAGTATCATCTGAATAACAGGAAAACCCAGACTGTAACGTGGGATGATTCAGAGAATGCATGGGACAGTCATAAGGCAATTCTTTGTGGGGTAGGAAGAAATAGGCTGTTGGTTAACTAGAATCTGCAGCTTATCCAGTAGCTAGGAAATGGGCAGACTAGGTGGGCCAAGCAGTCCTTATCTGCTGTCAAAGTCTATGTTTCTATGTTTCTATCCTCCCAGGGCAGCATGTACACCGAAACAACATCAGTGATAAGAGCGAGCCTTAAGGAACTCCACAGGTCAGGGCATTGAGAAAGAGGAGAAATTCTCAATCACTACCCTCTGCCTTCTGAAAGAGAGAAAGGTCTCAAACCAGTATATGACAGTACTGGTGAGTCCACAATACTCTCTAAGACAATCCAACAATATGATGAAGTCCGTGGTATCAAATGCTGATAACAGATCAAGGAGAATAAGAACTGACTGTTCCCATCAATCTCTTACCATGAGGAGATCATTATGCATCTGGACAAGTGCCGTCTCTGTGCTGTGCCTCATCCTAAACTCAGACTGGAATGGCTCATAGATGTCAAAGGTCTCCAGGTATTCCTCATGCTTCAGAGCCACTATCTTCTCAACAACCTTCCCTAAGAATGGGAGGCTGGAGATTATTCTATAATTCACTTGGACGTAGGGGTTAAGAGATGTTTTTTCAGAAGGGCTTCACCAGAAATTCCTTCAATGTGTTGGAGAAAACCCCTTTGAAAGTGAACACCCACCTATCCTGACAAACACTGGACTGAATAGCTTTCCCGACGAGCCCACTAGGAGGCGCGCCGGGCCAAAGTTCAGTTCACAACAAGTGGCCACGTAGCTTCAAATCACCTTGGAGACCTCGGCCACCTTCACTGGCCGAAACTCCACCCAGACAGTGGGAGGACCCTGCTCCACCCAGACCCCACACTGTGGAAATGATCTAGACCCACTGGCAATATCCCAGCCTGAATAGAGGATAGGATATCAGACAGACAAGTGCACTCCCACCAAAAAGTGAAGCTTACAGCATAAATTTGTTGCAAAATTACAAATGGATAATTTATTACAGCTCAAATAGCTTCACCATCCACCTGCCCTTGGTAACCACCCAGCATGCGACTCCTCATGAGTCTTCCTCAGGGGTGGGTTAAGACAGGGAAAAACACATATTTAAAGGCTTAACAATCCATTCCAATTTACATAATGACATCACATTGACATTTCAACCATTGAATTGTCATTACTTCATTCAGTGTTGTCTTAATCTATGATTTCAGCTACAATATTAATACATACAACTAATTAATAAAAAGGACAGTAAAAAAACAGAAAAAGGGCCTGTAAATATTGTTTTTCAGAGAGACTAGAGAATAGTCACTTTTCTAAATTTATCAAATGCACAATGCAGACTCATAGGGTGCAGCTCTAGTGCAAACCCTGTTATTTCTGAATAAAGTTACAAAGTTCATAGGTTAGTCTTACTAAACATTACTGAAATTACTTGGAAGCACTGGGATTCCATCTCTGGCAAGGAAAGTGTTCCTTAATAAATAGGTACCATACCATATTTTGTTCCAGCCACCTGGCCTGGATCCAGAGTTCAAGTGTCCCAGTAAAACTGACCTGTAGAGAAAGGCAAAAGCAAGAAACAATTAATATGAAACTATTGATACTATGTCATAATTATGCAAAATAGCAAAACAGTACAATTTCCACAAATCTTATTTCAAAACGATTTTGAGGTGCCATCTCTCATTTAAACCACTCGGTTTCACACATCTGAGTGTGTAGATCCATTTACTCTCCTTTCTAACAAACGATTGGGTCTATATCTTAAATTCCAATGGTGGCACCCATTCATTTCCCATAAATTGGATGCAGTCTGGTTTAGAACCATGTGCCTGACTACAGTGCAGCTCTACTGGAGTGTCGAGTCTATTATTGATAATCAGCGTACATGCTCTTGAATTCTTTGTTTAAAGACCTTATAATTTTGCCTACATATAGTAGGTTGCAGCTGCATCAGAGCAAATAAACCACATAACATGTATCACATGTTATAAGTTCTCTAATCTCTACTTGAGTGTTGGGACATTGAGGTGCTGGAATTCTCTACCAGAATTGCAATATTTACAAACATTACATCTGGAGCATTTAAAGCATCCATTAGTCCTTCTTGATAACAATTGGTCTGCTTGGGGGTCTGTTTTGTTTTCATGTGTCTTAGGTAATGCATAGAACCGGGTACAACCAAAATTACTTAAAGAAGTACTGAAATTCTAACTCTGTAACGTTGCCTACATTTTAATTCAAATAATTCTTTCTTAAAAATCAAAGTGGGGTCAAAGTTCAATTTTGATAATTAATTTCATTATCTAATAAGGTTTCAACCATACATTTATAATGTTGTTGGTCCAAAATTACAATATTTCCCTTTATCAGCAGCTTTAATGACAATTTAATTTTCCTTGGCTAAATCCTTAATGACTTGGTTTTCTCTTTTTGTTAAATTATAATTTAACTTGGATTTATCATTAATATTTTCTCCACTTGTTGACAAACTACTTTTTATAAGTGCAAATTGCATTATTAAACACCTGTGGACAAAATGTAGAATTCATCCTAAATCTATTCGATCTTAGTTTGGACCAATGTTTTTGTATTCAACAAACTGTTGTTACTCACTATGGAGGTTTGCAATGCCATAGTACCTGATCTATTTTCTTGTAGCAGCGAATCTAGAATGTCCAGATCAGATGAAAGCATATCATTAGTCTCTGTTTCTTCTTCTATATTAGCACTTTGTTCATACCCTTCTATACTGTGCAATGTAGTCGCTGCTTCTAATTCCATGGACAAAGGTGCTGCCATTATTGTATCTAAAAGAATGACAATGTCCTCAGTCCATCCACAAGAGGCATCCAATCCACCCATATTAGCTGCTGTGATGTCCTTTTCCTCCATGTAGAAAAAAGTTTAAGCTTCAATTTTCGAAATAATTTGAATAAATCCACAAATACAAAGAAATCATTAATCGGGGGGATAAAACTTAAACCTCTGCTCAATACTTTTCTTGTATTTCAGTAAGTTTCAGCTTGGACAAGTTTACTATTTGTAATTCTTCTTGTTTCTGCCCTTAGATTGCATTCTGTTATTTTTTCCACCACGTCTCCCCTCCTTGTTTTCTAGTCTTTTTCCATTTTGAAGCCGAACTTGTAGATATTTCTCCTCTTGTAGTTTCAGTTCTTTGATCTATAGCAGTTGCCTGTTCCATTTGCTCTCTTGAATCTCTTCTTTTGCTGTTGCTTTGGTTTTCAAACCTAACTTTGGAACGACCGCAACCTAAGGACCTATTAATTCTCGATTTCTGCCAACTTAAGATGTTGCCCTTCTGATAATCTGTTAAGTCTCTTAGAGTTTTTTTTTCTTTTCTGTCTATGGTTGCTGCCTTGTGCTTAATCAGTTTTTCTTGTAGGGCTTCATTGAGCTCGTTATATTTTATATTGGCTTTAAGGTTTAACACTTTTCTTTAGCTGCGTTTAACTCATTCAATAGTTCTTCATATTTTTAGTATCACTCTTAATTAGCAGTTCAATGAACACTTTAGAGCATTCAGATACAGTTGCAACCATTCCTTTTGTAGAGAAAATCATCAATACCACTAGATGGCATGATTGTCACCCTGCAGGCCTTTCGGAACCTGCTCCCTATTCAGATATTCTTCTAAAGTTGAAATATTAAATGAAATGTCTATTTTTGAAGAGTAGTCTTTCAAGTTCTAGAAAGGCAATTTTAAACAGTCAGAAATTTCAGAATATACCTCTTCACCCTGTAAACGTTGTCTCACCTTGCTCCTTCTATTTGTCAGTTCATCTAAATTCTCCCAGTCATAATGGCTTGGGCCTGCTGCATTTATATTTTTGATGAATGATTCATTCTGTGTCAGAACAATGAAATATCCGTGCCCTTTGATGAACATAGAAGTACATCTGCAGTAAATTAGCCCAAATCCATTCTGCGTGATATAAATCCAGTGAAGATGGTAGTAGAATACAAACGCTACCTCTCAGTGGCACGGGCGTTCAGTGGCTAAAAAGGCAGCTCCATAGAAACGTTCAAAACAAAAAGCCGCGAATCAGCCTCTGTGCCCAGTGGACTCCAATGAGCAGCCAGCTCGTGAACTCGAATAGGATATCAAATGAACAAGGCGCACTCCCACCAAAAGTGAAGCTTACAGCATAAATTCATTGCAAAATTACAAATGGATAATGTACTACAGCTCATAAGCTTCACCATCACACACACGCAGGTTAACTACTCAGCGCTCGACTCCTCTCGAGTCTTTCTCAGGGGTGTGGTTAAGACAGGAAAAGCAAATATTTAAAGGCTTAACAATTCATTCCAATTTACATAATGACATCACATTGACATTTTAACCATTGAATTGTCATTACTTCATTCAGTGTTGTCTTAATCTATGATTTCAGCTACAATATTAATACATACAACTAATTAATAAAAATGACAGTAAAAAAGAACAGAAAAAAGGGTCCTGTAAATATTGTTTTCAGAGAGACTAGAGAACGTCACTTTTCTAAATTTACCAAATGCACAATGCAGACTCATAGGGGTGCAGCTATAGCACAAACCCTGTTATTTCTGAACAAAGTTACAAAGTTCATAGGTTAGTCTTACTAAACATTATTAAAATTACTTGGAAGTACTGGGATTCCGTCTCTGGCAAGGAAAGTGTTCCTTAATAAATAGGTACCATATCATATTTTGTTCCAGCCACCTGGCCTGGATCCAGAGTTCAAGTGTCCCAGTAAACTGACCTGTAGAGAAAGGCAAAAGCAAGAAACAATTAATATGAAACTATTGATACTATGTCATATTTATGTAAAATAGCAAAACAGTACAATTTCCACAAATCTTATTTCAAAATGAGTTTGAGGTCCCATCTCTCATTTAAACCATTCGGTTTAACATATCTGAGTGTGTAGATCCATTTACTCTCCTTTTCTAACAAACGATTGGGTCTATCTCCCCAAATTCCAATGGTGGCACCCTTCAATTCCCATAAATCGGATGCAGTCTGGTTTAGAACCATGTACCTGACTAAAGTGCAGCCCTACTGGAGTGTCATGTTTATTATTGATAATCAAGCATACATGCTCTTGAATTCTTTGTTTTAAAGACCTTATAGGTTTACCTACATATAGTAGGTTGCAGCTTAATGGAATAAATAGGGTTTTTCAACTTTGATGCATATCTGAGGCATTTTTTGAATTTTGGCACCACATTTTCAACATGGGGTTTTGGGTCCCCTCCTCATGAATTCTATCACTGTCATGGCGTTGATCGGCCCGAAAGGTGATTTCGCTGTCACTGCAGGAATCACCTTTGGGACCATTAATAAAATGACAGTGCCAGTGTTCATGAGATGGGCTCTCAAAAGCCTATGTTACAAATTGATGGAAAAAATCCAAAAATTACTGTTTTAAAGCATGCATTGCGCAGTTACTCATGCGCTCGTAACTTTGCTAATTTGAAATATTTTCACCCCAGATTTTCAACATTGGCATTTTTCAGACCTCCTTGTGAACAATGCAGCTGTCATTTTCACACCCTGGCGAAAATGTGTTTTAGCACTTGTGGCAGGAATAGCCGCGGTCGCTGTGGAAATCAGTGTTTGGGATGGATTATGAAAATGACAGTGCCACTATTCATGAGTAGAGGTCCTAAAATGCCTGTGTTGAAAATTTGGTGACGATACTCCATAAAATGAGTGTGTTCTGAATGTGCATTGAGCAGTTTTCACGCATGCTCGTAACTTCGTAACTTTGCAATATTTTCACCCAGATTTTCCGTGATTGCCACTTTTCCACACTTCCCTATGAACAGTGCAGCTGTCATTTTTCACATCCTGGCTGAAATGTGTTTTCCTCTTCCGGCGACAATAGCACAGTCACTCGTGAAAATCAGTGTTCGAGACAGATTAAGAAAATCACACTGACACTGTTCATTACGAGAGGTCCTAAAATGCATATGTTGAAAATTTTGTGATGAAACTATCTAAAATGACTGTGTTACAAGCATGTGTTGTGCAGGTTCCACACACCTTCTAAGTTTGCAAATTAGCAATATTTTCACGCAGATTTTCAACAATGGCATTTGTTCACACCTCCTTATGAACAGTACAGATGTCATTTTTCACATCCTGGCTAAAATGTGTTCCATGCTTCCGGCACAGGAATACTGCAGTAGGTGTTGCAAAATCAGTGTTTGGGACGAATTAGGAGGCGATGCAATGACGGGGGGACGGCGAGCTCAACTGAGCTCTGTCGGGACTGCTGCGGTTTCTTTGTAGCAGGAAGAGGCATCCGACCAGGCAGGTTGCCCAGTACAGAAGGGCAGCCACTGCAGTGCGAGCAAGTGAGGGAGGAGGGTGAGTGAGCTCCACGGGGCTCTGTTGGGACTACTACTGTTTCTTTGTGGGCAGGAAGAGCAGCAATGCATGCAGGGGCTGAGTACAAAAGGCAGCCTGCTGCAGTGGGAGAAACAGAACAAGCAGTAGGAGAGAGAGGTGAGCAAGCTCAGCGGAGCTGTACCATTACTGCTGCGGATTTTTTGTGGGCAGAAAAGGTGGCAGAGCAGGCAGGACCAGTACAGAAGGGCAGCCTGCAGTGCCTGAAGAAACAGGATAAGTGAGTGAAACAGGGGAGGAGGAGGCCAAAGGAGCTGTGTTGAGACTGCTGCAGATTTCTTTGTAGGCAGAAAAGATGCCGACAGAGGCAGGAGCCCAGTACAAAGGGCAGCCTGCAGCGCCAGGAGAAACAGAATCAGTGAGAGAGACAGGGGAGTCAGCGACCTCAGCGAGCTCTGTCCGGGACAGCTGCAGATTTCTTTGTGGGCAGGAAAAGGTGCCAATGCATGGAGCCCAGTACAAAGAGCAGCCTGCAGCACCGGGAGAAACAGAACGAGTGAGTGAGTGAGAGGAGGAGGTGAGGCGAGCTCAGCGCAGGTGTACTGTGACTGCTGCGGTTTCTTTGTGGGCGAAAAAGGCGGCAATGCAGGCGGTAGCCCAGTACAAAGGCCAGCCTGCAGCACTGGCAGAAAGCGGACAAGCGAGTGGGGATAGATGGGTGAGCAAGCTCAAGCGAGACTGTGTCGGGACCGCCGCAGATGTCATTGGGGGGCAGAAAAGGCACCCACGCAGGCAGGGGCCCAGTACAAAAGGGCAGACTGCAGCAGCGGAGACACAGAATAGCGACTGAAGGAGGGGAGTGAGTGAGTTCAACGGAGTTCTGTCAGAACTGCTGTGGATTTCTTTGTGGGCAGAAAAAGGCAGCAATGCATGCAGGACCCAGTACAAAAGGGCAGTCTTCAGCAGTGGGAGAAACAGAACAGACGAGTGAGAGAGGGGAGTGAGTGAGGCCAATGGAGCTCTGTCGGGACTGCTGCAGATTTCTTTGTGGGCAGAAACAATACCAACAGAGGCAGAAGCCTAGTACAAAGGGCAGCCAGCAGTGCCAGGAGAAACAGAAGGAGGCGAGTGAGACAGGGGAGTGAGCGACCTCAAAGGAGCTGTATCAGGACAGCTGCAGATTTCTTTTGTGGACAGAAGGGGTGCCAATGCAGGCAGGAGCCCAGTACAAAGGGCAGCCTGCAGCCCTGGCAGAAATGGAATGAGCGAGTGAGAGAGGGGAGTAGCGACCTCAATGGAGCTGTGTCAGGACTGCTGCATATGTCACTGTGGGCAGACAAAGCCAGCAACACAGGCAGGAACCCACTACAAAGGCAGCCTGCATCAGCGGAGACACAGAACGAGTGAGTGAGGGAGGGGAGGAGTGAGCTCAACGGAGCTCTTTGGGACTGCTGTGGATTTCTTTGTGGGCAGAAAACAGCAGCAATGCAAGCAGGGGCCCAGTACAAAGGGCAGCCTGCAGCAGCGGAAGAAACAGAACGAACGAGTGAGAGAGGGGAGTGAGTGAGCGAGCTCAACTGAGCTCTATCATGACTGCTGCAGATTTCTTTATGGCCAGGAAAAGCGGCAGTGCAGCAGGGGCTGATACAAAGGGCAGCCTGCAGCGCCAGCAGAAATGGAATGAGCGGTGAAAGAGGAGAGTGGAGCAGCTCAACGGAGTTGTGCTCGACTCGCACAGATTTCTTTGTGGGCAGAAAAAGGCTGCAACAGAGGCAGGAGACCACTACAAAACAGCTGCCTGCAGCACCAGGAGAAATAGAATGAGTGAGTGAGACAGGCGGAGTGAGCAACCTCAATAGAGCTCTGTCAGGACAGCTGCAGATTTCTTTGTGGGCAGAAAAAGGTGCCAACACAGGCAGAAGCCCAGTACAAAAGGCAACCTGCAGTGCCAGGAGAAACACAACGCATGAGTGAGAGGGGGAGTGAGCGGCTCAGCAGAGCTCTATCGTGACTGCTGTGGATTCCTTTGTGGGCAGAAAAAGGTAGCAATGCAGGCAGGAGCCCAGTACAAAAGGCAGCCTGCAGCGCTGACAGAAACAGAATGATGCGTGAGACCGGGGAGTGAGTGAGGCCAACGGAGCCCTGTCCGGACTGCTGCAGATTTCTTTGTGGGCAGAAAAAATACCAACAGAGGCAGAAGCCTAGTGCTAAAGGAAGACAGCAGCACCAGGAGAAACAGAATGAACGAGTGAGACAGGGGAGTAAGTGACCTCAAAGGAGCTGTATCGGGACAGCTGTGGATTTCTTTGTGGGCAGGAAAGGGTGCCACACAGGCAGGAGCCCAGTACAAAGGGCAGCCTGCAGCGCTGGGAGAAACAGAAAGAGTGAGTGAGAAAGGGGAGTGAGCGAGCTCAACGGAGGTCTATCACGACTGCCTGGATTTCTGTGTGGGCAGGAAAAGTCGGCAACGAGGGCAGGAGCCCAGTACAAAGGCCAGCCTGCAGCCCCGCAGAAACAGAACGACCGAGTGAGAGAGGGGAGGAGCGACTCAGCGGAGCAGTGTGAGGACTGTTGCACATGTCTTTGTGGGCAGACAAAGCGGCAACGCAGGCAGAAACCAACTACAAAGGGCAGCCTGCAGCAGCAGGAGACACAGAATGAGCGAGTGGGGAGGAGTGAGCTCAATGGAGCTCTGTTGGGAGTGCTGCAGATTTCTTTGTGGACAGAAAACAGCAGCAATGCACGCAGGGCCCAGTACAAAGGGTAGCCTGCAGCAGCGGAAGAAACAGAGCGAACAAGTGAGAGGGGGAGTGAGTGGCGCGAGCTCAACTGAGCTCTATCGTGACTGCTGCAGATTTCTTTATGGCCAGAAGAAAGCGGCAGCGAGGCAGGAGCCCAGTACAAAGGGCAGCCTGCAGTGCCGCAGAAACAGAAAGAGGAGTAAAGAGGGAAGTGAACAAGCTCAACGGAGCTCTGTGGGGACTGCTGTGAATTCCTTTGTGGGCAGAAAAGGTGGCAATGGAGGCAGGAGCCCAGTACAAAAGGGCAGCCTGCAGCACCACTGAAACGGAATGAATGAGTGAGCAGGGAGTGAGTGAGGGCAATGGAGCTCTGTCGGGACTGCTGCAGATGTCTTTCTGGGCAGAAAAAATACCAACAGAGGCAGAAGTCCAGTATAAAAGGGCAGCAGGCAGGCGCCAGGAAACAGAATGAGCAAGTGAGATAGGGGAGTGAGCGACCTCAACAGAGCTCTGTCGAAGCAGCTGTGGATTTCTTTGTGGGCAGAAAAGGTGCCAATGCAGGCAGAAGCCCAGTACAAAGGGCAGCCTGCAGTGCTGGGAGAAACAGAATGAGTGAGTGAGAGGGGAGTGAGTGAGCTCAATGGAGGTCTATTGTGACTGCTGAGGATTTCTTTGTGGGCAGGAAAGGAGGCAATGCAGGCAGGAGCCCAGTACAAAAGGCCAGCCTGCAGTCCCTCCAGAAATGGAATGAGCGAGTGAGAGAGGGGAGTGAGCAACCTCAATGGAGCTGTGTCAGGACTGCTGCATATGTCTTGTGGGTAGAGACAGCCAGCAACACAGGCAGGAACCCAGTACAAAGTGCAGCCTGCAGCAGCGGAGATACAGAACGAGCGAGTGAGGGAGGGGAGTGAGTGAGCTCAACGGACTCTGTTGGGACTGCTATGATTTCTTTGTGGGCAGAAAAAAGCAGCAATGCACACAGGGGCCTGTCAAGAGTAATCCGGTGTTATAGGATTTATATTTTTGTACCTGATAGATATTAATGGTGTTAGCCAGAACCCCCCACTTGTGTGTCTTTCCTTGTCTTTATGGTTTTTATTTTATTGTTTATGCATAGGCTGGCCACCTATGCAGTTACTTTATTTGTTGTCTTTGTCTGCTTTGTATTTCTGGCTGGGTACTCTAATATCTGCTAGGTTACAAAGTAGGAATTACAGGATCTATTCCAAATATGTATAGCCCCTTTAAATGGCCAGAATGATACAATTCACATTAAAATCCTTCTTTCTGCTTAAACGAGACTTTTTAACACTTTTACCCTTCCCAAGCAGCTTTTCCATAGGTTTAGCATGTCAGGAACTTGCTCTTGTTTGAAGCAGCTCCTTGGCGACAGTTTGTTCACGAGCTACGAGCGTGCGCACTATCGTGCAGCTCGCAGAAGCATATAGCCTACAGAAAGACGTTTTAGTTCTGAAATGCACCAGAGAAGCTAAAGCACTGTTTCTTCTAGCATTAAAGTGCTGCTTCACTGGCTAAGTGAAGTAAGTAAAATATTGAATCCCTTACCAGTACAAACAACTGAAGGCTAATACATACAACATGGAGTGTCATTTATAATCTCTTTGTAAAGGATTCCTGTGTTAGTCTGCCCTCTAAAGCTTAAACTACAATAGTTATTTAAAATAAGTAAAGCAAAAATATATAAGTAACTGTGGAGAACCAAGGAAATGTTGCACTACCTGGTATATAATGCAAAAGCTGGTAAGAGGCTTTGTTGTATCTCTTCTGTCTAGGAGCCAGCTGGACATAGTGTTGGTACTCTTATACTAAAAGGGAGGGACTTAGTATACAAACATAACATAGGAAGTCTAAACAAAATATTAATACTTCCACAACTCATATATGTGTTTAGAGTGTGTTACAGTGAATTTCTTCATATATAAAATGTATAAATAATTGTTTTATACAAGAAAACCTCTAGTATACTTGATTGATGGATATTTCATCCAATGAGAGATCAGTCTAAGATATATATTGCCAGCATTCACAAGTAAAACTTCAGTAGCAGTCAGGATGGTGAGGTGTATGCATCTTGAACTAGTGCCCTAGTTAAAGAGTGGAGACTGCTATTCTTGGTTTGTGCCTTTATGTTTGCCTTGCTTTGTTATTTAATTTTGTTGAATAAGTCCGCCTTTATTTTATTTGATATATTTTGTCTGGAGCTCTTCAAAATAAATTCCTGAATCCAGCTGAAGAATTCAATCTGTGTCGGAGTCCTTCTGTATCCCACCTTGCTTCCTTTTACACTGGTGTTAGAAGTGGGATACTGGTTAAATATAACTGGTGAGTCTGTCCGAGACTCTTGTGGATCCTGTATGCAGAAGGAACAGGTGGACCCTGGTACTTTCCCTGGAGTTGTCACTCGCTTAGTTTCTGCAGCCTTCAACTACCTTTGTTGCCTAGAATGGAGCCTGTTGTGAGAAGGAAGGAAGGAAACCTATTTCTCAGGTGGAAGAAGAACCTGAAGCACAAGTGAGTGGAGGAGGTACAGGAGGGAGATCCCCTCTTGAAACACATGAACTGGTAAGGTGGTGTATGCACCAGATGGAAATGGAAAAGCAGAGGAAAGGGACAAGAAAGAGTATGAGGCCAGATGGACTGATACCCTGAGGGCAATACAAGGTCTGGGTGTCAATAGACCGCCAGACCAACCAGCTGGTGGATATAAAGATATTAAACTAGTAAAACTAACGGACTCTGATGATATTGAAGCTTACATCATGACTTTCGAAAGAGTTGCTACAGCATGTGCATGGCCCAGAGATCAGTGGGTGATTCATCTGGCCCTTATTTAACTGGAAAAGCTCAACTTGCATACAGTCATGTGGAGGTAGCACAAGCTAATAATTATGATCAAGTGAAAGCTGCAATTTGAAACGCTTTGATATAAACACTAAGACATACCGACAGCGGTTTCAATTTACAAATATCAGAGTGCAGACAACCCTCAGGACGCCTATATACATTTAAGGACTTATGCCTCAAGTGACTCCAGCCAACCACCCGGACACTTGACCAGATCTTGGAGACCATTGTGTTGGAACAGTTTATTAAGATCCTCCCACAAGACGTTCAACTGTGGGTGAAAGAACACCGACTGGAGACCTGTGATACCGTGATCCGTCTTGCAGAAGACTTTATTGCTACCAGATCTACACGACCAAGGGACTTTACCGCATAGCCATCCACCTACTGTTCCCAGACAGGCTGTACCTCCTCTTCTCCAATGAACCAGCCGATAGTGACTAAGGCATACACAAGGGTGCAGAGAGGTGTAATCTGGACATTATCTGTCGTGAGTGTGGCGGTAAGGACACGTGTACGGTTTGTCCCAAAGAAAATCTGAGCCCACACATTTAGCTTTAGCCAACTGGGGACACTATATGTTGCCAGTTCAAATCGGCAAAGTACCGTATATGGCCTCCTTGACTCAGGGAGCAGACAGACCCTTATACAAAGCACCTTATTACAGTCAACTTCTAGAGATAAGCCTCAAACAAGTAGAATGACTTGTATACATGGGGACACTCATTATTACCTCTTTATAACCTAGATATAACGATACAAGGACATACACATAACATCCAGGTGGGTGCTGTTCCCAACTTGCCACTCTCTGTGTTGATTGGGCACGATTATCCTGACTTCAGACTCTAATATCCAACAATGTAGTTGCCATGGTAACCAGATCTCAGACACGAAGGTCTGGAACAAATTTTCCTTTTCCACTGACATTTTGGGGAAATTAAGAAGATCAAGGTCAAAGGCACAAAAAAGGAGAGACAAGAAGCAATGGAATCAAGAACACAAAAGGAGCTTAATATGAATATTGACTCCATGGTATCAACTAGTGACTTTAGGACTGCACAACAACAAGATCCTAGTTTAAAGGACTATTTTACACAAATGTGTGATGGTAAAGAAGATAAATATAAAATGCATAATGGTTTGTTATATCGCAGATGTGTGAATCCAAAAATGGGAAATAGTAGACCAGTTAATGGTACCCACAAATATAGACAACAACTGTTAGAGTTGGCCCATGAAATACCCTAGCTGGACTTTTAGGTAGGGACCGCACATTGAGTCGCTTATTATATTGTTTTTGGCCGGTATTCATGAGCAGGTGGCGGATTTCTGTAAAAGTTGCACAGAATGTCAAAGGTGGCCAGGTTAGACAAAAGTGATAAGGTACCCCTATTACCACTACCACTAATAACTACCCCTTTGAACAAATAGCCAAGGATATAGTTGGTCCGCTTCCAAAAGTTCAAAGGGTAATCAATACATATTAGTAGTGTGTGACTACACTACCAAATACCCAGAGGCTATTCCCTATGCAATGTTACTGCCCCAAAATAGCGGAGGAACTAGGAAAACTTTTTAGTAGGGCAGGCATACCAAAAGAAATTCTAACTGACAGGGCAGTAACTTTGCTCTCTCTTACTAAAAAGATTATATAATATCTTAGGTATCACTGCCATTCACACCGCCCCATATCACCCACAAACAGATGGTCTGGTGGAACGCTTCAACCAGACACTTAAGAAAATGCTACAAAAGTTTTGTCAGGAGGAAGGTCTAAATGGGTTGTATTACTACCCTACTTAATGTTCGCATATAGAAAAGTACCACAAGCTTCCACAACTCATATATCTGTTTAGAGTGTGTTACAATGAATTCCTTCATACAAAATGTATAAATAATTGTTTTATACAAGAAAACCTCTAGTATACTTGATTGATGGATATTTCATCCAATGAGAGATCAGTCTAGGATATGTATTGCCAGCATTCACAAGTAAAACTTAGTAGCAGTCAGGATGGTGAGGTGTATGCATCTTGAACTAGTGCCCTAGTTAAAGAGTGGAGACTGCTATTCTTGGTTTGTGCCTTATGTTTGCCTTGCTTTGTTATTTAATTTTGTCAAAATAAGTCCACCTTATTTTTATTTGATATATTTTGTCTGGAGCTCTTCAAAATAAATTCCTGAATCCAGCTGAAGAATTCAGTCTGTGTCGAGTCCTTCTGTATCCCACCTTGCTTCCTTTTACACTGGTGTTAGGGTGGGATAGGAACTAACAAAAATGCAGCAGTTGGGTATCATCGAACCCTCCCATAGTGAATGGAATTTCCCTATGGTCATTGTAAGAAAAAGGAGGGTGGGTTTCGGATCTGTCCAGATTTTAGAAAACTGAGCGATATATCTAAGTTTGATAGTTATCCGATGCCGCATTGATGACATTCTTGACCATCTGGGAAGAGCACAATACATTTCAACCATTGACCTCACCAAGAGATACTGGCAAATCCCTTTAAATCCTAATGACAAGGAGAAAACAGCCTTTAGCACCCCACTTGACCTATACCAATTCACTGTCATGCCATTTGGACTCTATGGGGCCCCAGCAACCTTTCAACAGCTCATGGACAAATCATTTTACCACATTCTGCATATAGCGGCTTATATGGATGATGTGGTGATTTTTAGCAACAAATGGGCAGACCATCTATTCCACCTAGAGACAGTACTGAAAGTCATTACCTCTGCAGGCCTAACTATCAATCCAAGCAAATGTTCTCTGGCCATGAAAGAAACTGAGTATTTAGGCTTTCAAATAGGTGGGGGCCTGGTAAAACCTATAAAATCTAAAATTGAGGCTGTAGCAAATAGCCCAAGGCCAGTAACTAAAAAGATGTGAGATCTTTCTTAGGACTTGCCAATTATTATAGACGCTTTATTCCAAATTTTCTATGATAGCTAATCCTCTCACTGAATTAACAAAGAAACGCCAGCCCTAAAAGGTGACGTGGACTCCTGAAGAAGAACATTCGCAACAATCAAAGTGATATTGTGCTCATTCCCAGTTCTACGTACACCAGACTTTACATTGCCTTTCATATTACAAACAGATGCTTCGAATTCTGGCATAGGAGCTGTATTATCGCAAATCATAGATGGGAAGAACATCTTATAATTTATATTAGTAGGAAACTACATGAGAGAGAAACTAAATATTCCACCATTAAGAAGAATGTTTGGCAGTATGCTGGGCTATAGAGACATTAAGATTCTATTTATGCAGAGCTGAGTTTGAGCTGTGGACTGATCATAATCCTCTATGCTGGCTTAATGTTATGAAGGACCGTAATCCCGTATAATGAGATGGTACCTAGCATTACAGCCATACTGTTTCAAAATAAAACATCGGAAGGCAATGAACATAAAAGCATGAATTTTTTGTCAAGGTATAGCTATAACCATACTACAACAGACCTCGGGGTGAAGTAGACACAAAATAATGTTAATATGCATTTGCATTTCTTTTATATAGCAGCAAACAAAGTTTGTTACTACATAAGTAAAAAAAAAAAAAGGACCCTGAGGTGGAACCTGAGGAGTGGTAGGGCTTTGGCTCCATCTGTTATAGTAAGAGATCTGATCTAGTATATAAACAAAAGACACTGATAATCAGTATCTTTTGTTATTTTAAGGGGAGGAGACTGTCAAAGGGTAATCCGGTGTTATAGGATTTATATTTTTGTACCTGACAGATATTAATGGTGTTAGCCAGAACCCCTTTTGTGTGTCTTTCCTTGTCTTTATGGTTTTTATTTTATTGTTTATGCATATACTGGCCACCTATGCAGTTACTCTTTATTTGTTGTCTTTGTCTGCTTTGTATTTCTGGATGGTTACTTTAATATCTGTTAGGTTACAAAGTAGGAATTACAGGATCATATTCCAAATATGTATGGCCCCTTAAATGGCCAGAATGATACAATTCATATTAAAATCCTTCTTTCTGCTTAAACGAGTCTTTTAACACTTTTGCCCTTTCAAGCAGCTTTTCCGTGGGTTTAGCATGTCAGGAACTTGCTCTTTTTGAAAGCGGCTCCTTCACGATGGTTTGTTCACGAGCTACGAGCGTGCTCACTATCGTGCAGCGCCATGGCCTTTCACCGAATGCTACAGAAAGAGCGTTTAGCTTCTGAAATGCACCAGAGAAGCTAAAGCACTGTTTCTTCTAGCATTAAAGTGCTGCTTCACTGGCTAAGTGAAGTAAGTAAAATATTGAATTCTCTTACCAGTACAAACAACTGAAGGCTAATACATACAACATGGAGTGTCGTTTATAATCCTTTGTAAAGGATTCCTGTGTTAGTCTGCCCTCTAAAAGCTTAAACTACAATAGTTATTTAAAATACATAAAGCAACAATATATAAGTAACTGTGGAGAACCAAGGAAATGTTGCACTACCTGGTATATAATGCAGAAGCTGGTAAGAGGCTTTGTTGTATGTCTTCTCTCTAGGAGCCAGCTGGACATAGTGTTGGTACTCTTATACTAATAGAGGGACTTACTATACAAACATAACATAGGGAAGTCTAAACAAAATATTAATACTTCCACAACTCATATATGTGTTTAGAGTGTGTTACAGTGAATTTCTTCATATATAAAATGTATAAATAATTGTTTTATACAAGAAAACCTCTAGTATACTTGATTGATGGATATTTCATCCAATGAGAGATCAGTCTAGGATATATATTGCCAGCATTCACAAGTAAAACTTCAGTAGCAGTCAGGATGGTGAGGTGTATGCATCTTGAACTAGTGCCCTAGTTAAGAGTGGAGACTGCTATTCTTGGTTTGTTCACTTATGTTTGCCCTTTGTTATTTAATTTTGTTGAAATAAGTCCGCCTTATTTTTATTTGATATATTTTGTCTGGAGCTCTTCAAAATAAATTCCTGAATCCAGCTGAAGAATTCAGTCTGTGTCGGAGTCCTTCTGTATCCCACCTTGCTTCCTTTACAGGGCCCAGTACAAAGGGCAGCCTGCAGAGGCGGAACAGAGCAAACGAGTGAGAGAGGGGAGTGGTGAGCAAGCTCAACAGGCTGCTATCGTGACTGCTGCAGATTTCTTTATGGCCAGAAGGCAGCGGCAATGCAGGCAGGAGCCCAGTACAAAAGGCAGCCTGCAGCTTGACAGAAAACGAACAAGCGAGTGAAAGAGGGGAGAAAGCGAGCTTAACAGAGCTCTGTTGGGACTGCCGCAGATTTCTTTGTGGGCAGAAAAAGGCACCAACAGAGGCAGAAGACCACCACAAAATGGCAGCCTGCAGCACCAGGAGAAACAGAATGAGCAAGTGAGACAGGCAGGGTGAGCGGACCTCAACAGAGCTCTGTCGGGACAGCTGCAGATTTCTTTGTGGACAGAAAAGGTGCCCACTCAGGCAGAAGCCCAGCACAAAAGGGCAGCTTGCAGCACCAGGAGAAACACAACTAGTGACTGAGAGAGGGGGTGAGCGAGCTCAACGGAGCTCTATCATGACTGCTGTGGATTCCTTTGTTAGCAGAAAAAGGCAGCAAAACAGGCAGGAGCCCAGTACAAGAGGCCAGCCTGCAGCACCGCAGAAATGGAACAAGCCAGTGAGAGAGGGGAGGGAGTGAGCTACCTTAATGAACCTGTGTCAGGACTGCAGCAGATTTCTTGTGGGCAGAAAAAGCTGCCAGCGAGACAGGAGCCCAGTACAAAAAGGTAGCCTGCAGCGCCGACAGAAATGGAACAAGCGAGTAAAGAGGGGGGAGGAGCTTAACAGAGCTCTGTTGGGACAGCTGCAGATTTCTTTGAGGGCAGAAAAAGGTGCCAACACAGGCAGAAGCCCAGTACAAAGGGCAGCCAGCAACGCTGGGAGAAACACAATGAGTGAGTCAGAGAGGGGGGTGACCAAGCTCAACAGACCTCTATCATGACTGCTGTGGATTGCTTTGTGGGCAGAAAAATCGTCAGTGCAGGCAGGAGACCAGTACAAAGACCAGCCTGCAGCGCTGCTAGAAATGGAACAGAGCGAGACAGGGAGAGTGAGCTAGCTCAACAGACCTGTGTCAGGACTGCTGCAGATTTCTTTGTGGGCAGAAAAAGATGCCAACAACACGCAACAGAGGTGGGAGCCCAATACAAAAGGGCAGCCTGCAGCACCAGCAGAAACAGAATGAGCGAGTAAGAGAGGGGAGGACCCACCTCCACACAGCTCTGTCGGGACAGCTGCAAATTTCTTTGTAGGCAGAAGAATGTGCCAATGCAGGCAGGACCCCAGTACAAAAGAGCAGCCCACAGCACCTGGAGAAACAGAAAGAGTGAGTGACACAGGGCCAGTGAGCGAGCTCAACGGACTAACACAATCAACATTTGACATTGACAAATGCTTGTTATTAATTAGTTGTATGTGTTAATATTGTAGCTGAAATCATAGATTAAGACAACACTGAATGAAGTAATAACAATTCTATGGTAAAATGTCAATGTTACGTCATTATGTAAATTGAATGAATTGTTAAACCTTTAAATATGTGTTTTCCCTGCCTTAACCACACCCTGAGGAAGACTCATGAGGAGTCGAGCGCTGGGTGGTTAACCTGCATGTGTGTGATGGTGAAGCTTACTGAGCTGTAATAAATTATCCATTTGTAATTTTGCAACAAATTTATGCTGTAAGCTTCACTTTTTGGTGGGGAGTGCGCTTGTCCATCTGATATCCTATTCGAGTTCACGAGCTGGCTGCTCGTTGGAGTGCACCTGGTACAGAGGCTGATTTAGCTTTTGTTTTGAATGTTTTGAATAGAGGATACCCTGTCAGAGAAAAACAGAACTAACGCTTTGCAAAGTGCTACTGAAAAAGGTCTTTTCTGCTGTAGACAGACAGGATGAAGAAGCCTGTCCACAGTCTGAAAGAGCTGAGCTGGTCTGTTCTTCCCTGCAGCAGTCTCCTGGACAGGAACTCTGCCTTCTTACAGTCGATTGCCCTTTGTAATCTACATAGTGATTCCTCAAAGCCAGTCTATCCTCCTCTAACTGAATCCTACACCAGCAATGCTCTAACCTCCAACCCATGGCCTTCATCACCTTGAGAGCCCCATCAAACCATGGGGGTCTCAGGCGAGAGGCCTGGGTCATATATGGATTGGTGCGATGGCATTGAGCACCCCAGAGACAGCCCTATTGTAGGCTGCCACCGCTTACCAAGCCAACCACACAAACAGCACTAACACTGAAAAATCAACTACTGCCATCAGTCCCTCTGGGGACAATCTTTAGGTGATAGCAGATCATCTCAACAGGGAGGGACCATTGGGGAGAGCCCCAAATGAGAATTTAATTGTAGAGTAATTGGACCAAGCAATCCGATCAATTCTGAGGTCAGTGACCTCGTGACCCAGTGAGAATATCAAGTCCAAGGTGTGGAAGTGGTGGTTGGTCTCAGAGGCAACTGCCTGTGCAACGCCCAGCGATGCCATCAGCTGAAGGAGTTTAGAATCAAGTTGTGAAGATTCATCATCGACCCAGGCATTGAAGTCCCCAGAATAAGCCATCTGGGTGACTCCAACTCCCTGTCAGTAATGAAGTCCACCAGCCTCCTGCAGAAATTCTCCACTTGACCCCAGAGGGCGGTAAACCAGGAGAATTCTGCATCCCACACCTGGACCCCACGCATTACCACACATTTAAATGATGAGGTAGAACCCACTGGATATACAGAGAAATTCAAGCAGGATCTAAAACAGATGGCTACACCCCACACCCCTGCGATTGCTTCTTAGGCAGTGTACACAAGGTACCCAGCTGAGACTGATGCCTCCAAAATTGGACCTGCATTGTCCCCCAACCAGGTCTCCGTGATTCACACCAGGTCGACTGAAGAAATTAAGTCTGACATAATTGTGGTCTTGCTTCTGTCGACCTGGCATTGCATAACACTGCTCAGAGGGATCAATGAAGGCTGTAGTCCTCTAGCTGCCTGCCCACGCAGTCTGGTGGGAACCCTAGAAATGGAAGCCAGACACATCAAGCTCTCTCTCGAGGCTCCGTGTTCTCCTACGGTGCCTCCTGCTCCACACCAACCCAATCCCTCACCTCCACTGAGCTCCCAGTTCACCCCAGTACATACCTTCAAGCCTCATACCACTCACCTCCCTGCAACACCTTATAATGGCAGCAGGGAGAGGGAGATCACAAAGGGTGGAAGTCACTCAGCAGAGCTACCAGGCAGCTGATTCGGAGGGTCCCAAGAATCTACACATGCCTGAATGACTAGGATAGCTAAAATAAAATTAAATTATACTAAAATAACTAAACCAACTGAACAAAACACACAATATAAGCAGAACTAATAATAAAATCCTAAACTAATCACTCAGTCGCCATTCACATTATAAATACAATAACATTTTCCTACACAAGCACTATCAACCAAACATTCACTATCTAATCCCAATTTCCACCCAGACCCATCCACATCCCAAACTTATATAATTACTGTATTACATTTTATAAATAAGGAGAATCCTCAGATTTGAAGTTCAGCAAAAGCTATCCCAGGACAAATTTCAATTGCAAACAGTGCTCCCACCACTGCTAAGAGATAATGCAATTCCACTTCATGCTTCGACAGTTCTCTCACAACAGTCAGGTGAAATCCAACCTAAAACAAAACATTTGTGAGTGGTCCTCTCACTATCACTCACACAATACCAAGTACTTACTGACATTCCAGGGTCCAGAGAGAAGAGGGGAGGGATCAGAGTTCAGCTCAACTCCAAAATGTAGAGTCCAGCACAGATCCAGAAACAAAGCCATCCAACAGACCCAACAGCATGATGGATGAAACAGGGGAACCCCCAAGTGCTGTCCTCAATCCTAAGATAGCCACCTAACTCTGGGCCTGACACCTTTGCCTTTCTTGCCACCCATATGTAAATTAATAATGTGCAATATTCCATTTTAGTAATGTGCAATATTTTATATAAACTAAATTTTTCAAGATGCCTTTCCTTGCTCTGACTTTGTCAGGTATTACCGAGTCAAAACAGATAACTGTGTGTGTGTCTGTGTGTATATATTGGGACATATCATGGTTGTCCATAAAGTTCATATTATGTGTTGCTTTGTTGAAGTATTTATCATTAGCCAAATGTTGTATTCACCTTGCATGTACTACTGCTTTACAAGATTAACACCTATCATGGTCAGATTTTTCTAATTAAACATGGTAGCAATTTCAAATAGTCATGTTGATGATTTTTCCTTCAGTGGGGGACCTTGGTTTATGGTCAGAGACTCTCACTTCAGCACTACACCATTGTTCCCACAACCTCCACTTGCATGCTGTGTGACTCTGAAAATAAAAAGCTAGTTATTTTGATAGTGATATTGGTTATTTGTAACAAGTCAAACAAGGCTTTAAAAGCAGCCAACTAGTGTCAGAATGACCTCAAAATGCACCAGACTGCATCTAAAACCTGATAACTTCTACTCCCGGCTGTGGTTGATTGGGGAATCTGATTCGTGGAGACTCCACACTTTTAAATTTAGCACTACACCACTACTGAGTAAGTCATGCAATCTCCCCAGTGCTCACGGGTTGTCCCTGAAAACAGGCATTGTGCCTAGTGGGCATTACCCGATTACAAAAGAATAATAATAACAAAGGTTTGTGGTTGCTGAGATAGAAAATAATAACCTCTTCCAAAATGTTTTAAGCTAGTGATTGCTTTGGCCTTCTCTTTCTATATAGTATGAACTTTTGTACCTACCAATTATTTATTCCATTAAGTGAGCTTGTTGTGGTATTTCTCATAGCAATCCTCCAGGCACTGGTCTGGCTCAGTGGGACATTGTGGACAGTAAAATCTTGTGTCTCTCCTGATGCCTTTTTGTACCAGACTCTACATCTCTTTTGGGATCTAGCCTTCCTTTCAGTAGGTGGGAGTGTTCTGCAGAAATGTCTTTCAGCCAGTATTGCTACTGACCTTCCTTCCTTTCCATTTCAGGTGCTTCTGTTGAATCAAATAGGAGACTTGAGATCACATCAATTTGAAAATTTAAGAAGGGTTTTAAAGGACCAATGCATTTGCCCCATACAGAATAAAAGCATAGTACATAGCCAGTTGAAACAGGTGAATAGTTAATTTCTTCTATCAAGCCATAGTTTTTCAAGCGGCATCAAAGGGCTCAAGCATCTGGTCTGTTTTGTCCACACTTCTCATGTGCTTGTTATAATCTAAGATACACTGAGACTTGTTAATCAGTTTATCATGACCATGAACCATAACAGCTGTGTAGATTCATCATAAATTCTTTTGAGGTACACATATGTTTTATCTGTGAATTTTACAGTCAGCAGTTCACCACATTGGACAGCATTGGTTCATCCATGTTTTTGTTTTTTGGCTGCCAACTCATGGGGAAATTCCTGCTTATTGGACCAGATAGTGCCATAAGCTACTGTATCATACTGATACAGGACATTAAAGAGAGGAATCACAGTAAGAAAGTTATCTACGTAGAGGTTGTAGCCAGAGATTAGCAAGGGAAGAATTAGATCCAATAGAATGTTCTCATTTGTGTACAGACATGGGGAAGGGAGGGAGCGTGGAACGTGCTGTGTGACATCCTTTCCTTATCCTGACTATGAGCCATAACAACTGCTGTATATTCATGAATTGTATTTAGGATGTGCACATATTGTTTATATGTGAATTTTACAGCCAGCAGTTCACTGCATTTAGAGAACATTGGTTTCTCCATGTTTTTGCTTTATGGCTGCCAACTCATTGGGAAATCCCTGCTTATTGAACCTGATAGTGCCACATGCTACTGTATCAAACTTGCAGGACATTAAAGAGAGGAATTATAGTGTGAAAATTATCCACATAGAGGTTGTAACCAGAGATTGGCAAGGAAAAATTAGCTTCTGCACAACTTTCTCATTTCTGTTCAGACATGGGGAGCATCCTGTGTGTCATCCTTTCCTGTGTAGTTTCTGAACAGAATGTTACCCAATGGAACTTTCACAAAGTCTGTACAATTTCATTCCATATTGGGCATGTTTCAGAGGAAGATATTGTTTAAATATTATTCTCCCTTGAACAGCAGAAGGATCCATCCACTGAGATGTTTTGGAGAGGGTGTACATCTCAGAAAATATTTTAAAGAGCTAATTGCTAGTATGCCTTAATCTGAAAAGTCCATCATTCTCTGGATAGTCCTTGGCATAGCCTGAGTGCTGTCATTGTAGTGCATCAACCTTAGCAGAAGCTGAAACCAGTTCCTGCTCATTATAGTTGGAAACAGGTGGTTAGAATAAACAGGGTGTGTGTGGTCCAGTACATGCTGAGGTGGTTTTATTTCACTATTCCCATTTCCAGTGTCAAACTCCATAACCTTTTCATTTCCTCTAAATTTGCATAACTCCATTGGTGAGCCCTTGTATGTTGTGTTAACTTGACCAAATACTGAGACAAAACTGATCTGCAAATAAATTTGTTTGCACCACAACATGAGGCACTATTTCATTGCTAAAAATTAACTGAACATACTGTATGGGGATAAACTCTTTGCATCAGCAAGGACACCTGCATAAACAGTGAAGGGACACATGTTTTTCCCATATTTGGGGCACTCCATTGGGCTGGCAGTATAGCCTAGAGGTTAGAAGTAATAGCTGTGAATGAGCCTAGTACATCCAGCAGACCAGGTCTTGGTTTGATTCTCACAACCTCCACTTGCACACTGTGTGACTCTGAGCAAGTCACTTAACCGGCCAGTGCTCCCAGGTCACCCTGAAAACAGGCACTTGTGCCTAGTGGGACTTACCCAGTTACCAAAGACTAAAATAAAAAAAATAAATAAGAGGATAACCATAGTGGTGCGGCTGCAGTCTGTAGGTAGCCCTGATAGATGTTTCAGAGTCAGTCATTGCCAAGATCTCAAATTCAAGGGAAGTCGGCAAACCAGATCTGTAACTTTGGGATAAGAATTGGCTCTAAGGGCTGGACTGGTCTGGCTTGGGGTGAAGCAGGGTTGGGCATGTGCAGCTGGCAGGACTAGGTGTCACTCCTGGGTGGAGGAGACTTTGACATGAGCCAGGCCCATCCTGCAGATCGCCCTGGCTGTGGCAGGTGCCAGTCTTGACTGGCGTCCTGCATCGTCTGGCAGTTAGCAGCTGACTTAGAACTGCTTGCGGAACAGTGGAATCCACTTGTTTAATTAAAACAAAGCATCATGAAGGCCCAAGATGGGTGTTGATGTGATGTGATTTCTGCCCAGTGCTTTGAAAAGGATGGAGCTGACAGGGTTTTAAACTGAGGAAGGGAAGGGACACTAGAGGGCATGGGCTAAGAATAGAGGGGAAGATTTAGGAAGGAGATGAGGGGCATTTTATTTATTTATTTAACTCTCAGATTACAAATACCTTTGAGCTAGGGGCAGCTCATTTACAAAGGTTCCATGTCAAAGAAAGGGTTACAATAAGGTTGGGAGTTATAAACAACATTCATGGTATCAAAGGAGGTACAGACAACATTCATGGTATTATCAGAGCACAGCAAGTCAACTGGTAACTAAGTGAGAACAGTGCTACACACTGAAGATTACAAGTAAGCATAGAAAAACATAAGGTACATTTGAAGCAACATTGCTAATCAGAGGTGGGGAAAGGAAAAGTATCGAAGGGAGTAGGGGAGATGAGAGGGCAGAGTCCAGATAGAGAAGGAAAAGAAAATGTGGCAGCCAGAGGCCTTGTCATAAGGTGAGAAGGAGGGAGGCTAAGGTGGGAGAAGGGGTGAAAGAGGGAAAAGGAGGGCAGATGAAGGGGAAGAAGATAAGGAGAGTGGGGACCAGAGGGCCTGGATGGGTCCAGGAAGAGGGGGTCAGTGGGATAAGAGCAAGGAGGGTGTGAGGTAAGGGAGGAGGTGGCAGGGGAAAGGGAAATTGTTCTGTCAGGAGAGGGAAACAAAACAGGAAGCCAAGTAAGAGCCTCAGAGAGGAAAAATGATATAAGGGTGTTGGCATTACTTCACAGAGAGAGTGGTGTCAAAAGTAGATTGCCCTACCAGAGAGGGTGATATCATGCAAAACTGTTGGCTACTTTAAAAGGCATGGGACAGAGAACAGGGAGAGTATGGGTGGGTGACGCTGAGAGCGGCTGAGGGCGGACAAAAGGAGGGTGGGGACAGCTGCAACTTAGGTGTGCTAGCTGTACACTTGAGCAGACATTGATAGACCAGGAGGACTGTTTCTGCTGGCACATTCGGATGTTCATATGTTCATTTGAGAAAGTGACACTACAGAAACGCTTGCACTAGGGCTACAAGGTTAGCCAAGTCCGAATATTTCAAATCTGATTTCATCACCAACATAAATTCCTTCAAAGTTCTGGAAGGTGGTCCATGCCCTATTTACCTCCCTCATCTCAGCCACCCACCCCCAGTACTTAAAGTAAATAGCTTACTAGTGTTCGACCCCTCAACTGTAGCTGCGGAATTTAACTGCTACTATACCTTCTACGCCACTGAGCTACTGAAATCCTCTCCTCCTACCCACCCCCTCACCATCCTCTGCCAGTGTGCCTCCTCCACCACTCTCTCTCCCCTTCTCTTTCATTACTGTAACCCCAAATGATGCCCTAAGCGCCCTCCTCACCATCAACCCCTCCCTGATGGCCTTATCCCAAAATCCTCTCCTCTCCACTTTGGCCATTGCCTACCCCTCTCAATAATTCTAAATCTCTCATTCTCTACTGCCTTGGTCCCCTCTTCATGCAAACATGCAGTGGTCCTCCTCTATCCAAAGGGTGACCCTCATCCTTTGCAACTATCGCTCCATTCTCTCCTCCCTACCCTTGCCAAACTTCAAGAACACATTGTCCTCTCCCAGCTCACCTCTTTTCTATTTGACCATCCTTTTTCACCCCTTTCCAGACTGGTTTCAAGAAAAACACAAAACCACCACCTCTCTTATGGCTCACTGACTCCATTCTAGCTGGGATGGACAATGGCCAAATCACCTCTGCCATTGCTGTTGACCTGACCAAGGCCTTCGACACCGTCTCTCACTCCCTTCTCCTAGACTCACTTCTGGCAGCTGGCCTATCTTCCTCTGCCACAAACTGATTCAAAGTCTACCTTATTGGCTGACCTCAATCAGTTAAGATTTTGGATGCCACTTCCCTCCCTCCTGATTAGCACTGGCATCCCCTGGGCTCTATATTAGGGCCCTCCTATTCTCCAACTTCTTAAATGACCTTCCATCTGTTTGCTCCCCTCCTCTGCTATACATATGTATGTCGATGATACAGTACTGTATGCATCTGGCTAATGTCCTACTGAGGTTACAACCAGCTTACAGCAAGCCTTCGACAAGGTTCAGCTCTGGTTTGCTAACCATCAACTTTTCCTCAATGCCAAGAAGACTGTCTCCATGACCTTTGGCACAAGGCAGAGACTCATTAGGCTTCCCTCCTACCCGCTTTCCATACTCTTGATGGGACTTTACTTGAGGACACATCCTCCTTCAGGTACTTAGGTGTTTGGTTGGACCAACAACTAAACTTCTCTGGACATATTAATGCCATCCAGAAAAACTTGATACCCTGTTCAAGAACCATAGTTGCATCCCTCCTACAGCTAGGTGTAAACTTGTTCGGAAGATGATACTGTTAGTTTTTGACTACTGTGATTTAGTCTGTGGTGCTGCCCTAAGTCCTCCTGGCCAGACTGGACACCCTCTTCAATTTCTTCTGCCGCTTTGTCCTGGATGCTCCCTCTCACACACACCACTGTGATCTTTATCGTGCCCTTTCCTTCCCTCTCTTACAAATAGAGGACTATCCCACTGTGCTAAATTTTCCTCCAAGCACTGATTGAGTGAGCTCCCTTTCTACCTCACCTCCTACTTTATAACACCCCCATCCTCCCATTCCCTTAGATCAACTGACTCCGCACTATGGTAGTCCCTGCAGATCTGCCCAAATCGGCCAATCCAGTAACTTTCACTGCCTCCCAAAATTTAGAATTCCCTCCACCCTCAAATCCGGCACTCATCCTCCACCTACTCCATCAGCTCTGCCCTCAGTAATTAACTTGCACCTAGCTGCTCCTGCCATGTCCCTCCCTAATTCCCTCCTCTAAGCCTGGACAAACCCTACCCTCTACCGGCACCTTTATTTTACCCTGTGCACCCCACCCTTGAAATTTATAGCTTTCTCCTTTCCCCAAATTGCTCCCCTTAATGGCCTCCCTTGATCTCTCACAGAATGTAAAGGACTCTGAATGCTCTTCATGGGTCCCTCTTCTACCTTCCTGGGGCTTGTATCTTTCATCTACTCCATTCCCCACCATCCCTCCTTTCTCCATAGGCTTGCAGTCCTCTTGTAGGGTTCTCAGCATCCTGAAGGGATTCTACTACATCTAGGCTTGTCTCCTCTCCTTCCCGTCCTCATTCTACTTTTCTCCCTAGCCTTCAGAGTCCCCTTCAGGGTTCTCAGCATCCTGAAGGGGTCCTACTGAGCATAGGCTCGTCTCCTCTCCTTCCCTCCCCATCTACCTTTCTCCCTAGTCTTGCAGTCCCCCTTGCAGGGTTCTCAGCATCCTGAGGGGCAAAGAACCTCTGTGTGCAAACACTGAGGCAAGGTTACCCAAAGGGCATTTGGCTGGGAAGCCAAGTTTCAAGAAAATACAAAATCACACATGCCCCACAATGCAAGCATCATGGGCTGCATATGCAAATCACCATAGAATGTTATGCTGGGCCAACTTTAAGCAGAATTGCATGGTGCCGAAGGCCTCTCACACAGTTTGCAAAGGGATGCTAACAGAAGACATAGACACGTGTTTCGTCCTACCAGGACTCATCAGTATGCCTCATCTGTTTGACACCCCAGTGGAATGGACCAGCTACCCTTAAGGCAGTGTGCCTTGGATATATTGTGTGAACCCATTAAAATAAAAAACTATTTAAAAAGACAAAAGAACCTCTGTGCGCAAACACTGTGGTGATTTGCATATGCAGCCATGATGCTTTGCATTGTGGGGGCATGTGTGATTTTGTATTTTCTTGAAACTTGGCTTCCCAGCCAAATGCCCTTAGGGTAACCCTTGCCTCAGTGTTTGCGCATAGAGGTTCTTTGTCTTTAAATAGTTTTTATTTTAATGGGTTCACCACAATATATCCAAGGCACACTGCCTTAAGGGTAGCTGGTCCATTCCACTGGGGGTGTCAAACAGACGAGGCATACTGATGAGTCCTGGTAGGACGAAACACGTGTCTATGTCTTCTGTTAGCACCCTTGCAAACTGTGTGAGAGGCCTTTCGGCACCATGCAATTCTGCTTAAAGTTGGACCAGCATAACATTCTGTGGTGATTTGCATATGTAGCCCATGATGCTTTGCATTGGGGGCATGTGTGATTTATATTATCCTGAGGGGTCCTACTTCACCTAGTCTTGTCTCCTCTCCTTCCCTCCCATCTACCTTTCTCTCTGGCCATCGCAGTCCCTTACAGGGTTCTCATTATCCTGAAGGGGTCCAACTGAGCCTAAACATATCTCCCCTCTTCTATCTAGCCACTATCTTGGCTTTCCATGACTACTAGCAGGGTCCAATGCATCCTGATGGACTATTGATTAGGCCCCATCTCCTCCAAAGATGCAAATTCTCTTCCCTCAAGGGTTCATTTTCCTCCCTCCCTCTCCTATAACTATCTTATTCCCCATCTACTGACCTTCCCTAACCCCTTGCAGGGTACCTACATCCTCTCTTGGGTTAGGTCCTATTCCCCTCCTAGCATTAAGTCACACCTTCTCCTTCTTCTCTCTCCTCCTCTTTAAATCCCTGCAGCCTTATCCCCTTTTAGTCTAGTCCCACAGCACCCTTGCAGGGTTCCCACATCCTGAAGGGGTTTCTCTGGGACACAGTCATATCCCCTTCTTCTGGTCCCCCAGTCCCTTGGAGGGTTCCTCGCATCCTGAAGAAGTCTCCAGGGACACAAATCTCCCATCCACCTCACTCCCTCTCCTTCCCTTTTCTTTCATGTAAGCACTTGTTTATTTATTAACCCTGCACTTATTATTGTACACTCTTTCTACCTGTTATCTCAACACTGTTGTAACACTGTTTGTAACACCTGCCTTACAACTGTATGTTGATGTTGATCTTGTAACTTAAATGTTTAATGTCTCATTCCCCCAGATTACACGGGACATGAGTGACTTGTGGCTCAGTGTGCCTTCCTGGTGAAACATTTCAATAAATAAATAAATGTGTAAGAACTCATACTGTTGCAAAGTGTCAGGCTCGGACAATTCATCATGCTCAAACTGAGTGTCTCCCTTGGCTAAGATGACAGTCTTGGACAGATTGTTAGTTCAGACAGGGCATCAGGCTCAGGCAGGGATCAGCCTCAGATAGGGAGTACAACAGACAGAAAATCAGAGCTTGACCAGGGAGCCATGCTCAAGCAGGGTATCTTATTTGGACAGAGTTTCAGAATCGGGTAGTGTGTCAGGCTCATGCAACTGCTTGCACTTTAGTTTGCCCTTTTTGGCCAAGGCTCTGCATAGGCAGGGGCTCTAATTCAGTCCAAGGCAGATGCCTGGGCTTTTTGTGCTTTTGCACCTACCCTCATCTTGTATTGCAGGTGCCATATCATGAGAAAATTCAGGCTCCCAGGGGTCCTGTTGATTGGGCAGCATATGACGTTCAAGCAACGCCTCAGACTAGAGCTGATGTCTTTGTTTTTGTTCTTAATGAGTGCCCTGAGTTGAAGTTCAAAATGAGCTTCATGCTGATGCAGAACCTCGGACTCTGGCAATTCCTTGATCTTTTATTGCATTTGTGCTTGACCAGAGTTGCAGATGCAGGCTCAAAATGATTATTTTCCATGCTTGGGCAATGTCTCTGCCTGGAACAGTTGCTTATACTTGCATTTTTATAACTTTCCTCAGCCTACATTACTGCCTCCATCTCAAGCACAGGGGCTTCTTGTTCTGATAGAGTCATATAATCAGGCAGGTGCTTTGCTTGTGCTTTGTGTGACACCTCTCAGCTTGCATTGTAACCTCTAGCTGTCAGAGGCCCATATGGGGCCTGTTTCTGGGGCAATATCCAGGATCCGATACCTGCACAAGCTTAGGCCCTACACTTCTGTTTTTTATGTTTGGATGTCTGTTTGGGGTGTGAATCATGTAGATGCCTGTTTCTGCTTTTTATGGCTGCAGTGAGAAGAGCCCTGCAGATGTTTTGCTATTTTAGTAGAAAAGGAGCCCTCAGTTTTCTAGCTCTTCAATGTCGGTTCAACAACACTTTTGTCAACGGCATCAAAGCGTCAGGAATTATGTTGACTGCAAGTTGTGGTCAACATAATTCCTGAATCTCTTTCTGATTCTGTGTTTCAATTGGGGGCTTTGCCACCCCATTCTTTAGATTATCAACTCTAGTCAGAGTTGATTCGGGAAGGGTGCAGGACGGGGACAGTGTGACCCTGTCTCAGGCACACCAACACAGCGACCTGTTGGCAAGCTGTCAATTTCATCAACAGTGATGTAGGTCACTGTATTTGGTGTATTGGTGTACAAGCGGGTATACCCATTTTCCTAATGAACCATATAAAAGTGGAGGTTTGTGTTATATGTATGCTAATTAATTGTAGCAGTCTGCTGGGGAGAGTTTCAAAGCACTATTTTTTGCTTTAAGCTTGACTCTGGGTGGAATATCTTTGAAGAAAGTTTCATACCACATAAACATATCAAGTCACTCAGGTTTCCCAGGCATAAAGGGTAACTGAGAGTGCGGAAGGAGGTTTCAGATTTCAGATGCAATGTTGAAAGGCATCAGACAGGACAGCCAAAACTGAAGCATAAATGAAAAATCTGACCAGAGACCTACTTTTACTTGAAGAACATAGTTTTATATTTCATCAGCCAATATGCTTTATTCCAAACCTTGCAAGATTTCAAAATCTTAAATACTTCTTCATCAGGAATTGGCTAAAATTCACATAATAATCATAAAATTAGTATGCAATGTTTCACTTCTAGCATTCCTCACAAAATAATTCATATATTTTTTTATTATTCTTTTGGTAACTGTGTAAGGCCCAGTAGGCAGAAGTGCCTGTTTTCAGGGGCAACCTGGGAGCACTGGGTGGTTAAGTGACTTGTTCATACTCACGTAGTATGCAAGTGGAGACTGTGGGACTCAAACTCAAATCTATTTGATGTACCAAACTCCTTCATAGTTCATTAACCTCTAGGCTGCACTGTTAGCCTCAGTTGTAATATGGAGTGGAATAGTCTCCATTACCTTAATATTTGTACAATGTTTGCACTTCCTTATCTGCTTTCTTTAAACATTTTTTTAATCTGTGTGCATAAACATATATTACATTATTCTCCTACTGTAAATATCAATATGGACACTGCAAAATCACTAAAACATGTTAATACAACTTGTTAATGTCCACACAATTGTCTACGAAAGGAGTTCATTTTAAATGCTGGATCAAAACATTCACCAGACACAAATACAAATAATTACCTGACCCAAGTCTAATAGGAAGTCACTATGTTACTATGCTATACAGTATCACAAAAGAAAAACACGTAGTTCATCGTACCACTCTTTAAACATGAAAAACACATTTTCAATGCAGACAGTTAATCAATTTACTTCACTCCTTCTTATATTCTGTGACCATTTTAACCCCTACTACCCCCTCTGGTAGAGCTATTCCAGACTAAATAAAGTGAGGATGGGTGGGCAGAGGGACAGTGAAAAGCAGGGATACTGAATGAATACTTTAGCTCAGTATTCACAAAAGAAGAGGAGGGAGGTACCTAATTCAGTCAATAGATGCACTCTGGATGGGGGTTGGATATCAGTCCTTTCACAGAAGAAAGGGTTCTGAAGAACTGCTAAAACTGAAGGTGGACAAAGCAATGAGGCCTGATGGGATTCACACTAGAGTTCTAAAAGAACTAAGGGGAGAACTAGTAACACCACTGACTACCCTTTTAACAAATCATGGGAGGATTGTGGTATCTGAGGACTGGAGGAGGGAGGCAGATGTGATTCCCTTCACAAAAGTGGGAGAAGAGAGAGGCAGGAAACTTCAGACCTGTCAGTTTGGTCTCAGTGGTAGGGAAAATGATGTAATCACTTCTGAAGGAAAGGACTGTTGAGTACCTAGGGGCCAGTGGGGCACAGGACCCAAGGCAGCATGGATTCACAGCAGGAAGGTCATGTCAGATAAATCTAATCAATTTCTTTGACTGAGTGATCAAAGTAGCAGACCAGGGAGGGGCTGTGGACATAGCCTACCAGACTTTGGCAAGGCATTTGACACAGTCCCACACAAAACATTAATAAACAAATTAGCCAGCCTGGGAGTGGGTTCCAAGGTGGTAGCCTGGAGTAAAACATTGGCTGGACAGCAGGATGCAGAGGTAATAGTAAATTGAGTCCAAAGTGAAGAAGGGGTTACTAGTAGGGTACCTCAAGGTTCAGTACTAGGTCTGGTACTTTTAATATCTTTAAGCGACATTGCATAGGGACTGGAAGGAAAAGTATGTCCTTGAGACAACACAAAGATCTGTAACAGGGTTGATACACATGGTGGGGTGGAAAGGATGAGAAGGGACTTAGCCAGGTTGGAGGAATGATCAAGCGTATGACAGCTTTGTTTCAACGCAAAGAAGTGCAAAGTAATGCATCTGGGAAACAAAAACCCAGGGAAGAGTACACAATGGGGAGAGATACTGACAATAAAAAAATGGATAGGGACCTGGGGGTAGTTATATCAATTAACCTAAAGGTTGGCAAGCAATGTGAGAAGGCAGTAAGGCAGGCTGGGGGATACTGGGATGCATGGGAGAGGCATCATCAGTAGAAGACAGGAAGTTGTTATCCTTCTGTACAGACAGCTGGTGAGATACCATCTGAAATACTGCATGCAATTCTGGAGACCCCATCTCCACAGAACATACACAGGGTGGAGGCTGTCCAGAAGAGGGCAACCAAAATGGTGCAGGGTCTGCACAGAAGACATATGAAGAGAGACTAAAAAGGAGCTTAATCGTATACCCTCGAGGAAAGGAAGAAGAGGGTGGACATGTCAGAAACTTTCAAGTACCTCAAGAGAATCAACAAAGTCCAAGAGGTAGCATCTTTCAGAAAAAGAGATGTGCAAGAACAAGGGGACAATTTGAAGATAGAGGAGAACAGCTCAGAGGTAATGTGAGGAAGTATTTTTCACGAGAGGGTTGTGGATGCATGGAACAGCCTTCCTGAGGAGGTCGTGGAGTCAAAAACAGTGGGGAATTCAAAAATGCATGGGACAGACATAATGCAATTCTAGTTGGGGGTAGAAGTAGCTGTTGGTTAATCTGCAGCTTATCCATTAGGCAGGAAATGGGCAGACTAGGTGAGCCAAGTTGTCCTTATCTGCCATCAAATTCTATATTTCTGTCTTTCTATGTTTCACCACCCTCTCCATGAAAATATTTTCTCATGTTTCGCTGAGCCTTCCTCTCTCTAACTTCATTTTGTGCCCTTGACTTCAAGTATCTCTTACTTTGGAAGATGCTTCCTTCTTCCAATCTGTTTATACCATTGAAGTATATGGATGTCTCAGTCATACCACCCCTTTCCCTAGGGAATACATATTTAAGTCCTTTAGTCTTTCCTCATAGGTCTTATCCTGCAGGCCCTGTGCCCTTTTTAGTTGCCCTTCACTGCACCACCTCCACCATATCTATGTTTGTTCTCAGATGGGGCCTCCAGAACTGGACACAGCATTCCAGGTGTGATCTCTCATAAGTGTCTTATACAGGAGCAAGATGACCTTCCTCTTTCTACTCTTGATACCCCTCTTTTGCATCCCAGCATCTGCCTAGCCTTCCCTTCTGCCTTATCGTACTGCCAAGTTTCTCTTAGGTCCTCTGAGATGATAACTCCCAAGTCCCTTTCCTACTTTGTGACTGTCAGTACTTCCCCACCTAGTTTGTACTTTGCTCCTGGGTTTCTGTGCCCTATGTGCATGATTCTGCACTTCTTTGCATTGAATCCCAGTTGCCATTCTTTCAGACCATTTCTCCAGTTTTCAAGGTATTCCTTCATTCTTTCAAGACCCCTGGAATGTCCACCTTATTGCATATCCTTCTATCCTCTGTGAAGAGGCATACCTTCCCTTCAGTCCCTCTGGAATTTCCTTAGTAAAGACATTGAAGAGGACCGGCCCCAACACCAACCCCAGTGGCATGCTGCTGTTGCGGTTCCTTCTCCAGAGTACTCCTTGTTTATCACAACCCTCTGACTCCTGAAATTCAGCTACCTCTCCACCCACAGAACTATTTGAGGATCTACCCCAAAGCTGCACAGTTTGTTACTGATCCTTCTATGAGGATAGTGTCAAAGGCCTTTCTGAAGTCCAGCTAGGCCACATCCACTGCACCTCCTGGTCCACTACCTTAGTTACCCAGTCATGCTTTAAATTAGTACAATGAGTTAGTGCAAAACACAGTGCTTATCCTAAATACAGTAAAAGTTTGGGTTAAATGTGTATGTAAATAAAGGTATACAGGGCACTGGCTGCAGTGGACCCGTTCATAAGGGCACTACATCCCTATGTCATGCCCCTCCTTTCTAAATATTCTAACTCTGGGGGAGGGATTCCACTATGTGGCACCCTAATGAAGGTTGCACTGCTACCAGCGCACAGATGGCTAGAAGGGATAAATAAGTGCCATATGAGGCACTGTATATGTTTGTGTGTGATGTGTGTATGTGTGTGAATGCTAGTGTGTGAACAGTGGACTACTATGTTATACTGCAACATATATATATATATATATATATATATATATACATATATGTATACTGTATGTATTAGTCGTGTGTGTGTATCACAACAGTTAGAAGTGCAGTTAGCTGGCTTAGTGGTTAGTGCAAAAATTGCTAGTCTATGTTCCACTACTGTCTAGATCAGTTCAGCCTTATGCATGTCATTGCTGATTTGAATGAGGTGTCTAGTGGCAACTCCCACCCTTCGATATCCCTCAGAGCAGAAAGAAGAAAACAGTGCCTCAATGTCTTTTTTTTTTCAAATCTGTAAAATGTATGTAGACCGTGTACTGCTACAGTATGTTACACTAAGATATATGCATGTACGGTATATGTATTAGTCAGTGTGTGTGTGTGTGTGTATGTGTTCACAACAATTAGAAGGTTCAGTTAGGTGGCTCAGTGTTTGTGCAAACATTGCTAGCTTATACATTTCTCACTGTCCACAGTACCATTATTTGCAGCTGCACTGGTTCTTGCTAGAGTTTGTCTTTTTAGGCTTGGGCTGGCACTCATTACTGGACACACATGTGCACTTCTGTCCACATGGGGATTTGAAACTTTACCTTACGACTGTACTGTACTGTACCATCAGCATCAGGAGTCAGTATAGCACAGTGGGTTAAGGCTCTGACCTGCAAATCTGGAGACCTGGGTTTGAATCACAGCCACCTAGGTGTGTACTGTGTGATCCTGAACAAGTCATTTAACTTCCTTGTGTTCCAGGTAGCATCTGGAAACAAGTTTCGACTTAGTGTGCTACTCCTGGTTAAGTAATGTTCTCTTTCCCATCACTTGATATTGTATCATCAAAGGGGTATTGATTGGGCAGTAGTCACTCCCAGATTCTGGATTAATAAAATCATCAACCTCTGACTCAGAACAGATGATATCTTTTAAAATATCCTCTGTGGTGTGTTTCAATTATATGATTCACAATCATTTGAGAAGCAGGAGAGTTCACACTGTGACAGTGGTGTTCTGACACAATCACAAAATTCACAATTCAAAGTCAGGCACTCACCACCTCTCTGAGAAAAGGACACCAATATCCAAATGTATTTCAAGCTTTGTTGTTCATTTTATTAAAATTGACAATCAATCATTATCACAAGCAGATAATGGCTATGCCCACCTCATGCTTTTGAATTAAAATGTTTTATCAAAGGCTAAAGCATAGTTACAACACATGACATCTAAATAGGTAAAATCCATGATATCACAGTGACATTTACACATATAAACATTTTAAATTCATTGCTCCAACAATTATTGAAACATCTCACAACCGCTCAGTGTCCAGTGCTTCACTAAGGAATGTTCTAAGAGACCAAATGAAAAAGTAACAGCAGAGTAACTAGAAGCAGCTGTATAAAACACACAAAATAAAACAATCACAAATAAGGAATGGAGCTATAGTGAATGTAAGGGGTGGGGGCTGGAAAGGGAAGGAAAAGATTGTCTGTGAGTCATCTTGTGAGTAAAGGAAGAAACAAGTATCAGACAGGGGTTCAGGCTGGACAGCCTGAAAATATCATAGGAACAAAATCATATTTAAATATTGTTATTGCAATTGGTACAGTAATTAAAACTTCATTAGTCATATCCCAACCAGCCCAGCTCTGTTTGCCTTTTTTTTTTTGTCCTTCCTTAGGATTCTCAGTCAACCTCTCCTTCCAGCCAGCCATGGACCCCACTGACACCCTCATCCCAAACCCATCTACCTACCTCATATTGCAACCATCCCAGGGGTAGCCTGGTGTATCCCTTCACCGAATGGGTCCCTCGTCTCCTGGGAAGGCTCCAGGGAGGAAAACCAGCACATTACCTGTTCGGTCCGGGAGCTGCAGGGTGGCTTCAGGACCACAGGGCACTTGCAGCAGCAGGAGCTGACAGCCAGCTGGCCAAGAAGCCAAGAAGCAGTTTTCTGGATTGCTCCTCCAGTGGGTGTGGTGTGCCACAGACATCAAGGCACATGCCGACATCCACCACTCCCCTTGTGTTCAGCGGGCCTCAGTGAACTGTCATGCTCCCAGCTGAACACAGCGACCCCATCCTCTCCCTCCCCGGAGAGGCAAGCGCATTGGGTGCTCAAGCCTTCTCCTCCTGGCCCAATCCTCTAGCAACCTGGGTCCATTCCGAACCTGGGTCACCCGGCGTCACAAGTAGAAATCCAACCGCTGTGCCTAGCAGGCTTGCTTCTGTTTGCCTTTATAGCAAATAATTTATTTTTTCTTTAAAAATTATTTTAGTTCAAAACCTGCTTTTAATCCCAGTTTTCTAGTAGCATCAAGATTTAGTACCCAGAAGGCCTCTTTTTGAGGATTAGATCACTGAAATTTCCTCCTCTGGGTTTTGTTTAACCGTGTCAATTACCCAGAACATAAAAGCTGTGCTCCCCCAGTTCTTCATGTTTATAATGTGTGCTGCCATAGCATAGGGTATGTCACTTTTTCTATTGCTGACATCTTTGCCTATTGTCATTTTAGGGCTCCTATTCATTTCTCTATGTAGAAAGCACTGCACTGAACTCAGCTATATAGATGATCCCACTTGTGTCACATGTTATGAGTTAATGTATTTCATACTTTGTCCATGTATGTTGGCAGAACTCCTATCCTGTTGTAATAAATTTGCAATAAATTTGCAATAAGTCCTTCTTTGTGGGGTGACAGCCCACAGAGTTACAGTTCAACCATGTTGTATTACTTCCCTTTGTATAGTGACTGTGTATTAATTTATCGAAAAGTGTTGGTGCTTTCCTATATGCCATTCTAGGGGATTCAAAGCAATCTCCCATAGACCCAGGTTACTACCTAGCATGTCCCAATGTGTTAATACTATCTTTCCAGTTGTCCAGCATGGACTAACAATGTTGCCATAAAATTAAACCTACCTTAGTTTCCACATTGTTTTCTCTTTCCTGTTGTTTAACAAAATATTTCTTTCTTGTATCTGGGCAAATTCCCTCCTTCAGAGATGTTTTTAAAACTATAGCCCGTCCTTAAATCTGTTGCATAGGTCAGATCGCCACTTTCAAATCTTGCATTTGTCCCACAATTCCTTTTCATCCACAAAAATTGTCCCTTTAGATACTGTGTATTATTTTATTTATTTTATTTATTTATTTATTGCAGTCCAGGATAACACCACTTGAGCTCAGAGCTCTTTACATAGGTTCCACATCATGATCACAATACAAGCGGAGAAGTACAAATTACAGTGGTAGTGGATACAGCAGATACAACAGAGTAATACATGTTACAGAGGAAGTTAGGATAGGGAAAGCGGGGCTAACAAAACACTTACGGGTATAAGATGCCTGAATGGAAAACCAATCAATTGTCTGCAGGGAAGTAGGGTTAGCAGAGTGTAGATAAGTACAAGAAGAGAGGAGGAGCCCCAAGTGCCAAAGCGAGCAAGCGATATTGTGAGTAATTAAACTGGCAGGGGAGGAGGTATGAGGATAGCAGGTGAGAGATAAGGAGGGAGGAGCAGATTCAGGAGAAGAGTAGAAAAGTAGGGGCAGGGGTAAGAGGTGAGAGGGTTGGAGTGGAGAGGGGCTCAAGGGAGATTGGGGTAGGGTGGGGAGGGGATGGGAAAGGTGGGACAAGGCCAGGGAGGGAGGTGGGGATGGGCTGGGAGAAGAGCAGGGAATAGGGCGAGGAGAAAGAAAGGCAGCGCTATGGGTATATACTTAGAGTGACAGCTATTTGCTAAAAGTAACATATTTCCATCTGTATCTTTTCTAAAAATATCTGTTGTCATAGTGCCATTTTGTTCTTTTATGACCTATATAGCTGGTCAGTGTGGTGCTTTCTACATAGGGAAAATGAAAAGGAGCCCTAAAATGACATTAGGCGAACATGTCAGCAATAGAAACAGTGACATCACCTATACTTGAGCAGCACACATTGTAAACATGAAGAACTGGGAAACCACAGCTTTATGTTCTGGGAATTGACAAGGTTAACCAAGAACCAAGAGGAGGAGGACATTTTAATGATCTAATCTTCAAAAGGAAGCCTTCTGGATAATAAATCTTGGTGCTATTAGAAAACTGGGATAAATGCAAGTTTTGAACTAAAACCATTTTAAAGAAAAAATTAATTATTTGTTATGCAGGCAAACAGTACTGGTTGGGGCTCTATGATGGCGGTTTGACAAATATTTTGTCGACAGATGTTACAGAGATGGATTTATGTCAACACGCAATTGTGGTTGGCATAAATCCATCTAGAACTACTGTGTTTTCCTTGGTGGCTTTGCCCCCAAACCCCCATGCTGGGGCTGCTCCCACCACCTCATGCCAAGATAATCAACTCTGAGTTGCAGCTGATTCAGGAGGGGTGCAAGACCCCCATGAAAGCAATGCTGGGGTCCTGCGGTGACAGTACAGTGACCCTTCGCTGTACTGTACGTTCGCAATAAGTGTCGATGTTCGATCGGCATACGCTGAGTTAGTCGGGCTATCACTAATGAAGTTTTAGATTACTTTATCCATTCTAATAACAATATTTAAATATGGCTTTGCTCAAAAGTCATTTCATGTTGTCCAGTCTGACTCCTGTCTGATACTTGTTTCTTCCTGTGTACACACAAGATGACCCACAGTCTACCTTCCCTTCCGTTTCCTGCCCTGACCTTCCTTACATTGACTGAAGCTCCATTCTTTGTGATTGTTTTGTTTTTGTGTGTTTTACCCAGCTGTTTCTAATTACTGTGCTATTACTTTGTCATTTGCTCTCTTAAAACATTCCTCATTGAAGCACTGAACAGTAAATCATTGTGAGACTTTTAATGACTTGTCGGACCAATGAATTTAAAATGTTTTATGTGTAAATATCACTGTGATGTCATGGCATTGTACCTATTTATATGTCATGTGTTTTAACTATGATTTAGCCTTTGATAAAGGATTTTAAATCAAAACACATCAGCCAGGCATTACCACTGTCTGTTTGTGATAATGGTTGATTGTCATTTTCAATAAAATGAACAATAAAACTTGAAATACATTTGGAGTGTCCTTTTCTCCGAGAGGTGATAAGTGCCAGACTTTGGAACTGTGAATGATTAGCCAGCAATTTATCTTAGTGTCAGAGGGTATCCCATGATATCGTCAAACCAAACTGAAAGACGCTCAATTTGAGTGACTCAGCTTGGTCCTTCTGACAGAATTGCTACTGTGACAGGATGTCAAAGAGAGGAAATAGTGAATATCCAGTGAGAGAACAATGACAGTGAATCTGGAGGAGTGTGTAGTCATGTGGGTTGAATCAGGGTAAAAGCCTGCTACTGCTGCTGTGCTGGTCACCTGGTGTGATGGATATGGCCACCGCTTGGAATGCCAGTGGTTCTGGGTTCGGACTGTCCCCAAGTATATCTTTTTTGTGTGTTGTTGATGGGTGTTATTTGTTTTTTTTGTGTATACTGTCCCCTGGTTCCCCTGACTGTGGTGCACCAGTGGTGGTAGACCTCCTTTCATATATTCCTCTTTCCCCGTGTCCACACCCACCTGGAGTTGATTATATTGATATGGGGTGCTGGGGCTTGCACCCCACAAGGGTGGTGCAGGGTGTAACCCCTGCATTAAATATTAGGTTTTGTTGTGTCAGGCCATTGCTGTAAAGGGAAATGCTGTGGTTAGTGCATAGCCTAATTTGGAATCAGCAAAATGTACTGCTGTTTGCGTGAGTCACCATTCCATTTTTGCTATTATGGCATGGAACCATGGCAAAGATATTTTCTTGCCCCTCCGCCCCTGGATTGTAAATTTGTAATACACTTTGGAATAGTACAATTAAAAGCACAAATGTTTTGTCTAGCATTTGGCACAGAGAAGTGAGAACATAGGAGCCTATGCTTGATTGTGTGGAATGGCTACGTGGCACCTATCACTGCACACATAGCCACCCCACACACATTGTGCCCCAGGTGTGGAATGCACAAAGCAGGGTGTGCAGGCCCTACAGACCCCAGCCCTGGCTGTGAAGGCAAAACTGCACCAGGGGCAGGCAGGGGTGTGCCAGCACTCTGCGCTATGCACAATGGCATGTAGTGCTGCCTGTGGGGATGTGGAGGAGGGCACTGGGTACACCAGGGAAAATCCTACTGTAAGTGCCCTGCATGCCCCATGCACAGACTGCCACTTGAACATGGTGGTAAGCCAACATCCCCACATTCTGGAGTCTAGCATCTGTCCCCACTGAACACCTGGTGCCAGCCACCCCATCATACCTGTATTCTGGCCCCATGTTGGCCAAACCCTCCCTGCATGCACACACACATTATACATGTGAGATGACCAACTTGCTCAAGAGGGAGATTTGGGTCAAATTAGTAGGGATACTGGCCTGCTAGTAGAGAGATGCCATACACATCATGAGTTTGTCTTTAAATGGCATCAATAAATAAGAAAAAAATCATTTAAAACATTTACTGTATCTAATTTTTCAAAATAAGCACTAAAAAGAATCAATAACTAGTTATACAAAGTTATCAGTTACATTGTTCATTAATAATTTACTATTTATGTGTCTTTATCTGCCAGAAAAACATGAATGTATATTTTGGACAGAATTTTACTTAAGCAGGAGATTTTGTTTCCTGGGAGTGAGGGAGGGAGGAGGGAGGGATTTCAGGCAAAAACAGGAGTTTTCTGTGAAAGAGAGAGATATCACATGTATGACACATAGAGGCACTGTCCCAGGTATGCAGCCCTCGCGGCTGAGTAGATGAGAAGAGGGATGTACCACTAGCCATGCCGTGCAGCAGACACTGTGCTCAGGTATGGGGATGGGGATAGGCTGGTGGTGCCGTGGGGGACAGCATGCTGTTTGATGAGGATGGGGCTGCCATGCACCTGTGGACCAGAGGCACAGGTACCAGGGATAGATGCCATGAGGGCGATGATCGCATCGGTGTAGATGGCATGTGGGAGGAACCTGACCATATGGGGCAGGGGTCCTGCTGGGGACAGCACGGGTTGTGGCACTACTGGGCCATGGGCTGGGGAGTCCCCGGCCATCGAGGGCCTAGCTGCGTGGATCCGGGTGCCTGTGTTGGGCATTTCCATTCTGAGACCTACACTTCCCTGCACTTGTGATCCACTCTGTGACCCATGATGGGCGTCTCATTGGATGCTCAACTGGGCCGTGACTCCGCACCTGGCCACCCTGCACGGTGCTGCGCCAGAGTGGGTGCCCATGGACAGGTCGCGGCAGTCGGGGAATACGGTGGTGCACACCTGTCCACAGGTGGAGCTCTATGGGCAGGATATGCACCTCAGGTGCAGAATTCCCACCATTAAAGCATAGGACCCTTAGTGGCTTGGTTTGAATCACATTACGGACACTTATTCATAGTGCTGTAGTGTGTAACTTCTGTATATTTGCTGGTATTTTTTTTTGGCTTTTTAATTTAATTTATTTTTGGTAACCAGGAGAGAACCTAGGCGTCAGGTTTGTATACCATTCTGGATGCTAACAGTGTCACTATATACTAACTGAAGATGGAAATGTGAAAGGAAAAGTGTGCTTCCCACTGGTATGAACACCAGTCCCAGTGGGAGCACACTTTCCTTTCACATTTCCATCTTGATTTAGAATTACCTCACAGTGGTTTTACTACATTAAGAAAATAGTCTGGGTCTCTGATATTTACTGACAAATTCTTTTATGCAATTTTTATGTTATTTTTAATTTTTTGTTATTCATCAGGTAAGTTCCACTGGGCACAAAACCGGTTTACAGGGGTGACCCAGGAGCACTGGGAAGGAGTACACAAATCAGAGTTTAGTATAGCAAATCAAAGGTATGCCTCACTTGTAACTTCTCACCTCCTCTCTCCTGGATTGTAAAGTGCTTTGGGATAATGCAATTAAAATGCATTAAATGTTCTGCCTAGTGCTTGGTGCACACAGTTGAGAATCTAGATGCCAAGGTTTTAATCCCACTATGGACACTTCCACTGTGACTGGGTGTACTATCTAAGAATTTTTCTTTTGCTTTTATTTTTTTACTTCATTTATGGTTCAGTAACCAGGTGAAAACCTACAGCCCTGGGTTTGTATCCACTACAGACATTAAAAGTGTTGTTGTATACTAACACATTCTTCTACACTATGTTTATGTTATTATTATTGTTTGGTAACCACATACAGTTCACTGGGCAAAAGCCAATTTACAGGGTGACCCAGAAGCACTGGGAAAAATATACAAATAAGAGTAAGTACAGCAAATGAAAGGTATGCCTTAGTGGCAGAGATATTCTCTCCCTTTCCTCTCCTGGATTGTGAAGCACTTTGGGATAGTGCAATTAAAGGCACTAAATGTTCTGCTTAGCCATGGTGCACACAGATGAGAACCTAGATATCTAGGTTTGAATCCATTATGGACACTTACAATGTGGCTGAGTGCACTATCCAACAATTTTTTTAATTTATATTTTGTGAGTTTTTCCACTGGTTTTATTTATTATTTTATTTATTTAAAATTGGTGACCAGAAAAGGCACACTGAGTTGAAGCTTCGTTTCCAAGTGCGACCAGGAATAAGTAACATAGTGGTAGAACAAAGTTACAGTAAAGTTACAGTAAAAGTTATTACATAATTTTACAGATATATACAAGACTAGTAATATGGTTTGGGCTCAATGTATACAAAGGTATTTTACAAGTACAGGCAAAATACATAAGTGTAACTAAGTATAACTAAGACTTTTTTGAGGTCCCTAGTGTGGGATCTGGAGCAAGTAGGGTGAGTTTGAGATTAGGCAGTTGAACATCTCAGCCACCAGTGACCTGTAAGTACAGAGAGGGAGGATTTGAGATAGTACTCAGTAGAGATAAGGGGGCATGTGCACAGAGTCAGCGGGGATGCAGGGGCTTAGGAGCATTGGGGGCACTGGGAGAGAGGAGTAGTCTGAGGAATATTTTGAAGGATTTGAAAGGGAAGCAAGACGAAAGTCAGAGGATAGATTATTTCTGAGGAGAGGAAGATGGTACAAGAAAGTAGACTGGCTTGCAGTGAGTGAGGACAGGGCAAGGAGAAAGCATGCAAGTCTCTGTGCAGAACAGAGTAGGTTGTGGGTATGGCTGGAGTAAGCTGGGATAACAGATAGGGGAAGGAAGCCAAGCCCAATATTTAGTAATTAGAGGCAGGTACAATGGATTGTTCACCTGGAAATAGTAGGGAAAGGATGGGGCATAAAGGAGACAGTGATGATGGGTGGTGGAGGGAGGCGGTGGCAAAATAGCAGAAGGGTTGATAAGAGTGTCTAGTTTGGAGGAAAGGTTGGGCTGTGCCAAAGACTACATCTGTATGATCCAATACTGGCAAAACTGTTTTAAGTACTAACTCACGTCGACTGGAGAGAGGAAGTCTGGCTTTGTGGTGATAGAGGACTGCAAGTTTGGGCCTGAGCTTGGTGCAGATGGCATTGATGTGTGTTGAGAAGTCGAGGTGACTATTCAGCCAGATGCACAGGTATTTGAAAGTAGAGACCCTCTCGGGGTGGAGCCATCCAGGGTGGTGCTCTTGGGAGGACAGGAATGAAGCCAGCTTCTGCCTGGTAATAAAGAACACAGTAACTGCTTTTTGGCATTGAGTTTTAGCTGGCTAGATTGGAACCAAGACTGTACTCTGTCAAGTCATTCTGGAGCTTGGGAGAATGCTGTCATGGGATAGGCCAGAGGCATAGATGACAGTGTCATCCACGACATGTGCATGTTAGAGGAGTGACAGACTGAAGGAAGATCATTTATAAAGAGAGAGAAGAGGATGTGGCCAAGGATAGAACCTTGAGACCCCAGAAAGAATGGGGAGAGGAGTAAAGTGTAGTCATCTATTTGAACTGATTGTTGTCTAAGGTGAAGGTAAGAATGGAACCAGTCAAATGAGAGTTCACAAGGCCAAAAGAAGTAAGTTTGTGCAGGAGAAGTGGGTGGATACAGAGTCAAAAGCTTTTGCCAGATCAATGAAGATGGCAGCAGTGATATGGCTTTGGTCCATCGTGGTAAGGATGGAGTCAGTGACACACATCAGATAGGTGATAGTGGAGTGCTGTTTTGAAAGCCTGATTGCACAAGGTGATAGGGAGTTATTAGGAGAAGAAAGTCGAGAGCTTTGCAAGAATTAGAGATTTCTGGACTTTTGCAAGGGAGGGAGGAGCAAGATGGGCCTGTAATTTCCAGGAATGAGGGATCACCACCCTTGTGTAGGGGTAGGACCTTGGCCACTTTCCAGGCTTTGGGAACAGTAACTATGGTGAACAAGAGGTTTAGTATGTATGTCAAGGGGGCGGCTATTGTGGTGCAGACAAGTGGAACAGTCTAGGATGGAGACCATCAGGCTTAGATTTGGAGGGTTGAGGGACATGAGTGCAGTGTAAACTCTAGAGGAGTGAGGAGGAAAGAGGAAGCCGGTGGGGGAAGGAAGATTTGGGAGGGCAGGAGAAGAGATCAGGTAGGAGGAAGGGAATCGAGAAGGGCATAAGAGATAAAGAACTTGTTGAATCCGTGAGCCACAGCGGCAGGGTCAGAGACAGGGAGACCATCAAATTTTAAGGTCTGGGCTAGCTTATTGGGAAGGGGGATGCAGGAGGGAGTGAATCATCATCAGAATGAAGCAGGAGTTTTGGCTCTGTTCAAACTGAGATTTGAAATAGGAGGCCTTTGACAGACTGAATAGCCTTGGTGCACCTGTTTCTGAGTTGTTTGTAAGATAGAAGGTCACTTGGGTGTGGGATGCTTTGTAATGTCTCCATGCTTTGACCCTAATGCGACACAAGGTGACAAGATCTGTAGTAATCAGGGGTGGTGGCATTGTTTCACCCTGACTTTTCTAAGGGGTGCATGATGTTCCCAGTTAAGGTTAAAGATGTGCAGGAAGTAGGATAAGGCAAGGCAACATCTGGGGCACTGAAGACAGATTGCCAGTCAGTATTTAGGGAGATCATGCTGCAGGAGATAAATGTCGAGGAGTGTAGGGGGTGGGTCCATATGAATTTTGGAGGGAGTGGGGAGTGGATTTTGAGAATACAATGAGTAATACAGTGATTGAGGGTAGAAAGGATGCCGAAATAGAGATGTGGTGGGGGTTGAGGATAATATCCAGTCATGAAGGGAGTGATTTTGGGACCGAGGGTTTAGACGGGTAGGTTCCTGGATAAGTTGAGAGAGGTTGAAGGCCTCAATTTTCTAGGGTGGTAGACTTGGTAGAGGGGAGAGCCAGTCGAGATTGAAGTTGCCTAGCGGAAAAGTTCACCATTGGAGGAAAGGGTGGTGACTGGGAGATAACCTTGATGATGGAGTTGGGTGAGACTCTAGACAGGGCATATAGGGAACCGATACAAAGGGAGGCAGAGGAGGGAAATAATAAGTAGGCCAAAATGAGCTTGTGGAAAGAGGGGCTGGATTAGTTGAAGATAATAGAACTGGAGATGTATTGTCTAATGTACAATGCTACTCCACCGCTCGCTATCCTCTGTCTTGCTGGAATAGGCTAAGCCAGGAATGGTGAGAGAGGAATTGGGGATTTCAGCATATGTCCAGATTTCGAGATGCAGAGTATGTCAGGGTGATATTGGTAAGCTATACATTTAGGGCATCAATTTTTGGGAGGAGGCCCTGGCATTGAGATGAAAATGTGGAGAACCTTGAGTAGTGAAGACGAGGTCTGGGATGGGACAAATCAGGAAGGTTAGTGGTTGAAGTGGCAGTGGATTAGGGCATGGGGAGGCAGAATTGGGTTTGATGTCGCAACAAGGAACAGGAAGGAGGTGAGAGTAAGGAGCTGGGGATATTTCAATCTGCCTGAACTACAAGTGGAGGGCAGTGTGGAGAGGTTTAGGCAGTAGTAGGGAGCCTCAGGGTTTAGGAAGTGGGAAGGGAGTAGGAGGGTGGATGCTGGGGAGGAAGGAGAAGAGGGAAGATGGGTAGGGTGCCAGGTGGGGGCAATGGAGGGAGAGGGATGGGAAGGTGCAGTGGCAGGCTGAGAGGAAAAGGCAGTGTTAGTGGAAGAGTTGATGGAGGGGGCAAGAACAGGGTCCAGTTAATGTGAAGGGAGACTGGGCTGGGGGCAGCTGTGGAGGGGAGTGCGAGATAGAGGCGATGGGGGATGTTGGGGTAAGTAAGTAGGAGAAACAGGAGGGGGCCATGGAGGTAGAGGGAGGTGGGGTGACAGGGTCAGTAGAATAGAGCACCACAGTTTTGGTGAGAGGGAGATGGGTACAGTGGTGAGAGGACACAGTGTTAAAACCTAGTGAGGGAAAAAAAGAGCAGTAGAGAAAGACTGAGCTACTAGATAATGTTGCAAGCAGCCAGTGTGAAGTGAATCGGGAGAGAATTGTGAATAGGTTACAAGGGGAATTACTGTGTAATGACTGGGTGAGCTCACTTGCAGGGAGGAGAAATGAAGTGCAGCAAAATGGATTTAAAGAGTGGTGGGGCAGGAGTGGGCAGGAGGGACAACATTTAGGAGACAATAAGGTCAGCAGAGAAAACAGGTGCACAGAGTTAGCAAGTCCTTATGGCGCTAAAGTCCATTTAGCTCTCGGCTTGTTTAGGAGCCAATCAGGAGGAGCTCATGAAGTAATTGGCCAATCGTGTGGTAGTGGGTGTTTGCGCCAATGTTTAAAATAAAATTCCTGGAGCTCAGGCCATACCTGGTGCTTCTTGTGGCTTGGAGGAAGAGGAGGTGGTGGCTGCAGAAGAAGCCACATCACGGAGGCAACATGCCAGGTCAGGGGAGCTAGGGGCTGGTGCTTTTGCAGCTTGGAGGATGAGGTGGGCAGCAGCGCAGGAAGAAGCCACACCGAGGGGAATGCTCCCAGTCAGGGGCACTCAGGCTGTTGCTTCTTGTGGCTTGGAAGATGAGGCGGGAGGTGGCTGCAGGAGAAGCCCATCATGGGGAGGGTGCATGCCCAGTCAGGGGGCTCAGGCTGGTGCCTCTTGCAGCTTGGAGGATGAGGTGGTCGGCAGCTGCAGAAGAAGCCGCACCACGTGGGGAGTACGCCCATCAGGGGGGCTTTGCTTTTGCCCTTTTCTCTTGGTATCCAGGTAAGATCTTAGAGCCCTAGGTATGTATCCACTACAGACAGTTACAGCGTTGCTGTTTACTAACTAATTAATCTATGCTATTTTTATGGCTTTTAAATTCTTTGGTAACCAGGTAAGGAACACTGGGCACAAGGCCCATTTACAAGGGTGACTTGGGAGCATTGGGAAGGAGTATAAATGGGAGTAAATTAGAGAAAAAAATGCACTATATAAAACAAGAATTCCTATTAACACACCCCAAAACAAAAATTAGAAAAGTAACTAGGAGTCCTGACACAACAGTATTCCAGAACAAAATAAAAATAAAGATTAAGTGACCAAATGCCAAGCACAAGCTGATAAAAATAGAAAAAATAAATTACTTTTGAAAACTAATTAACCCTGCCTAAAACACGTGGATAGCTCAAAATTACAGTAAATCTGTAAAGGATACTACAGGTCCTTCATTTGATGCATTTTATTGCTTATTAACTAGGGCTGCAAGTTTGGTTAAACCATTCAGCCTAAAGGTCGAACCCCTGATGTTCACGCTAGTCTGCCACCCACGAACATATGGGTGAAATATGTGAACTTAGTTCGCCGGTTCACCCCTGCAATACTTCATTTGTGTATTGCAGTGCCTGGTCAGGTGGTGCAGAGTCTAGATCCCTAATCAGATCACCTGACGATACCAACGACAGCCCAGTCAGCAGCAGTCAATCAACTCCACACATCAGCCTTATTCCAGCCTGGACCCGGGTAAGCGGTGGTGGTGATTGGCTGCTAGGCTGTGTCTGGCAAGAGTGACAACTCCTGGCCAGCAAATAGACAGAGTCATGTGGGTGGCTGCTGGCTACAGAGTCGACTCAAGTTAACTCGCAGCACCAGTTTTCTTTTCTGGCAGACGACGAGCAGCAGAAAAGATGAGAGTGAACTACTCTCTCTCCAATCTCTCCATCCTTGTCATGTGAGCCTGGAAAACCTTGCTTTAAAAAATATATTGCTGGCTCTACAGTGCAATGCAGTAGTTGACGTGTTGATGTAACTACATTTTTCTGTACTCAACAAGATGAGGTAGGCGCATTTGACTGGGAGTAGTAGGGGAGACGCACAAGCAGGAGCGCGTGGTGGGTGGCAGTGCCACCCAGTCACACTGTAGTCACTCAGATCATCCATGTTGGTTGCGTGTGTGAAGATTCAAGAACTGAACTGAAAAAATAGATAAATATTGGTTTTGAAAAGAGAGATAAAACCCAACCATAACTAAATAAGTTAACACAGGCTCTAGCAGTAGCAGAGCAGACAGCAGTTTGTGTTGTGGGGAAGGGTAACAGAGTTCACTCAGACACTGAGACAGACTCATTGTTGCCAACTTGCAGCACAGATTTAATTATTATTTGTTTTGCATTAGACAGGCAGCATCTTTCTTATTCTTTATTTATTTCTTGGAGCAGATAAACAGATTTTAGTGCTTTCTTTCTGGGAATGAGCTCTCAAGGCAAAATGTTCAGCTGAACCAACCTAGGCAGAGTCAAGGTTGTCGCTTTTTTTTTTGTGTGCCTGGCCCTGAACCGATTTTCATAATAACAACTTATTATTACCTGTCTGGGAAATAATCTCCTGTGTTTTACTACAAAAGTACCTGACTTGGCGCAGCCAGTAGTGCTGTATTTACCTTTCTGGGAAATAATTACCCTGTGTTTTACTACTTAAAGTACCTAACTTGACACAGCCAGTAGTGATGTATTTACCTGTTAGGAGAAAATAAAAATATCCCTGTGCCCTATTACTTAAAGTACTTGACTCAGCGCGACCAGCAGTGTTGTATTTTCCTGTTAGGGAGAAAATATCCCTGTGCCTTACTACTTAAAGTACTTGACTCAACGCAGCAAGCAGTGCTGTATTTACCTGTTAGGAGAAATTATCCTTGTGTCTTACTAGTTAAAGTACCTGACTTGACGCAGCCAGCAGTGCTGTATTTTCTTGTTTGGGAGTAAATTTCCCTGCATCTTCCTACTTAAAGTATTTGATTTGATGCAGCCATGAGTGGTAAAAAACAGCAGCAGTTCTCAGGCAATCCAGGCAACAGTGACAACAGTACAGCTACTGAGCAGCTCCTGCTTGAAGCTTGGTACAAGTAGTAACCCTCTACTGAACCATTAATAGAACCCAATGGCTGTGGCCATGGGCCATAAATGAATGTGGCATACCATCTGGGTGCTGTTAGCCTGTATAAATTTTGGATAGTATATGTTTTAAATGGTGGCAAGTTCATTTTAAGAAAATTGAGCCTTTCTACATTCTTTGTGGAAAGGACGTGTTCTTTTCATTCACTGTTGCTCCAGCAGCACTGAAAATTCTCTTGGAATATGTGCTTGTGGGTGAGCAACTGAGGTATTAATTGTGATCTCAGTTAAAGAAGGCCACATCGATTTTTCTGTTGCCAATACAGCAGTGGTTTGTCACCTGCTGTCAGATGTACAATCTCTTCCATATAATCTTTCACCATTTTTGCAGCAGGGACTTCTGGTACCACAGTAGCTGGCTGAGCCTTTCCAGCTGTCTTTATCAGACCGAAGTCTGACAGCATGTCCCACAGTGGTTTGTCCTCTTGTGGTGTAGCAGCAGTTCTGGTTGGTGTTTGATGACAAAAAACATCAGTAGTGGTGGCACCAGCCGCTACAGCAATGGCAGATTGTGCTCCCTCCTCTCCACCAGATCTCATTCAGAATTTGAATGTTGCCACAAAGGCACTGATGATGTACTACTTTCTCAACTATACGTGCTGACACTTTCTCAATTAACAGTTTGCGATAGTATTCCAGATTTTTAAAGTCATGTGGTTTGAAGAATGTTTCAACTGTATCCTTAAACCGAGGATCGAGAAGTGTGGCCAAAATGTAATGTTCTGCTTTAGTACGTATTTACAATGCGCTCGTCAGCCAGGAATATGTTCAACACGTTTCCCACAAGGGATGCAGCACTGATGTTATTGGTGTCAAGGATCTGTAACTCAAGAGGCTCCAGTCTCATTCTGATGAGTGAGATTAAAGGTAATATCTGGCTTAGCCCAGCACCATTAGAGCTCACCACTCGTGTAGCCTCCTCAAAGGGTTTAAGAATACAATTAAGATTCTCCATCAGACACCACTGATTGGGGCTGATACATCTCCTTTCCCAATGTCATGTTGGACTGCATATTGATGGATGGCTTTCTGCTGCTCAAGCATTCTCTGCATCATATAGTAGGTGGAATTCCCCGGCTGGAACTTCTTGGATCTTCTGGTGGAGAAGGAGGCTGTTTTCTATTTTAATCTGCTGCAACAACTTTCTGGCTTTAACAGAATGGCCAAAGTGGGTGCACACAGTGCAGACAGCTGCAATCAAGTTCAGAACATTTTGGTCCTCACTGATAAAGTCTTTCACCACCAAGTTAACAGTGTGTGCAAAGCATAGTACATGCGTAAAATTACCAAGCCTTACTGCTTTCACAATATTAGAAGCATTGTCAGACACTATAAACTCAGGTTGCAAGGACCTTGGAGTTAGCCAGCTGAAAACTTTCTTCAAGGCCCTCAGAAGATGTTCCGCTTTGTGAACTTTTTCAAAACCGTAAATACATAATGCTGCCTATCTACGAACAGAAAAGACCCTTGCTTTTTGCTGCTACTGCTACCAGTGCCACTACATGATGAGGAGGAGGAGAGGAGGAAAGTTTACCCAATGGTCAGTCACAGCCATATAGTCAGTCGTCTGACCACTGGTCCACATATTTGTTGTGACATGGACCTTTTGCCCACTGAACCTTTAAGAGCCTCAGACACACTGTTACAAACAGCATCATACAAGTCTGGAATGGCAACAGTTGAGAAATAAGTCCAACTAGCGACTTGATATTTGAGCACAGCAATTTCCATTACTGCTTTAAAGCCTGGTTTTGACACAAAGGAGAATGGTAGCAAGTCGATGGCTATTATCTCTCAATTGCCTTTGTTAATCACCTTGCCTCAGGCCTGTTGGGCTTATAGTTCTGTGACCGCTAAAACAGTCTTTCAGTGAAATTTGATGACTGCTACACTTGCTGATATCAGCAGATTTTCTTAGTAGCTTCCTGGACTTTTACCACTACTGAGAGGTACGTGTCATGGACATGGATGGTGTATGACTCCTGGCAGGCTGTGGTGATGGGCTCAGAGGGTAAAGAAATGTGAAATTGAAAATGTTGTGCTTTGACTGGAAGTCAGACTTTCATCATCCTCCAACTCTGCATTAATTACATCATCACGGTGACCTTGGTAAACATCCATATCATCATCATCCTCAGCAGAGCGCAACAGTGTAACAACCTGTGTGTGCTCCTTTTGTGCTTTTTGATACTGATAAATGTGAGACTTGTTCATATGTCTTATCATTGTTGATGTTCCCATCCTGGTACCCAATTTGCCATGACTTAATTTTGTTTTGCATAATTTGAAAATCACATGACTGCAGGATGTTTTATCTTGTGTAAAAATCCCACACTACGGATTTCATAGATTTTGTTGCACTGCTGCTTATGGGAGTATATGTTTTCCACTGCATGGCACCTACACAGCCACTGCTGCTGCCAGTATCTCTTTGAGATCTTTCCATCTCCATGCCAATCAATGAATGTTGATGCTCAGCAGCTCTTCCTGCCTCAACTCCTCTAGAATCCTGTCCATTTTCTATTCTCTGTTTCTCCACTGCAGGTGTGGTTGTCTCATTATGCCCCATTAATTTTTTCTAGCACCACCATCTTTCCTAGAACTCTTTTTTGCTCTTTTGCTGGCCCTGTAGTCCTCATCATCATCCTCCCACTCCACAGAACTGCTGCTACTTGACAGACTGACTGCTACTTTATCTACTACAAACTCAGGATCTGTTTCACTTATTTCTCCCTCAGTTTCATCTGTCTTCTCCTCCTCCTCATCATCCATCACTGTGCTTACTAAGACTGACTGCCACACTATGATGGCTCTTGTGCTCATCCTCTGAGTATCATGACAGGTTAGTCCTGCAATGTCCGAATTTTCTGTACTGTTGTCACTGTTGCCTGGATTGCCTGACAAGTGCTGCTATTTTTTACCACTCATGCCATGGCTTGGAGGGACAGGAAGCGCATCCTCAGGATCACAACAACAGCTGCAAGGGATTCTGAGCTGGATGTAATTGTCCACCTAGGGACAAATGACTTGGCTCATCATGAGGTTAGAGCAGTGCAGGAGGACATTGCAGAGTTGGGTAGGGGCCTAAGACAAGTAGCAAACACAGTATCCTTCTCAGAGGTGCTGCCTGTCAAAGGCATGGGGCAGGCGAGGGTAATTGCATGCAGTTTAATGAATGGTTGAAAAAATGGTGTGGAGCACAGGGTTTAGCTTCATTAGGACTGGGGTTCCACCTGGAGGACACAACCTATACTATACTGGCAGGATGGTCTGCATCTGTCCAGGAAGGAACAAGTCTTTTGAGCAATCAGTTTAAATGCTTCATTGGCAAGCTTTAAACTAGTCAATGGGAGAGCACTGACAAGCAGCAGAAAACCCAGCCTCTCCCTACAAAACAGGGTACTAAATGAGAAAAGACCAAGGTAGAACGGTCAGTGGGGATGCTGCAACAGAAGGTAAGGCCATCAAAAATGGAGAGCAATAAGTACCAATGCCGTAGTCTAGGTAACAAGCTTCCTGAATTAGTGGCCTTGATGGAGGAACATCTGGATATCAGTGGCAGTCACAGAAACATGGTACACACAAAACCATGACTGGGACGTAAACATACCAGGATACACTATCTACAGAGGGACAGGGAGGGTAAGAGGGAGGAGTAGTTCTTTACATAAGGGAAGGAATAAAAGCAACAGAATAAAAGGGTAAACAGGGAGGAGAAGAAGCACTGTGGGTAAATTTGGAGACAGGCAATGGCACCACAATCCGCACAGGGTTGTATACAGACCCCCTTCTCAGGGGGAGAAATGGACAAGGAAATGATAGAAAGTATACTTAGAATGGCAGAAAAAGGGAGATATTGCTGATGGGTGATCTGAATATGCCAGATGTTAACTGGAGCAGTTGCAGCTGCCACTTGAAGAGTGCAGTTATTCTAGATGCCCTACAGGGGCATGCCTTGACAACTAGTACTGGAGCCCACTCGAGAGGGAGCAATATTAGACTTGATACTCTCAAATGGAGATGGAGAGAGGATCACAGATGTAGAAGTAGGTAGCCATCTGGGAACTAGCGACCATCGAACAGTATGGTTCACAATAAACACAGCAATAGAGTCAAGCCATACAAAGACAAAAGTACTGGACTTTGGAGGGCTGACTTTGCCAAAATGGTGGAGTGCCTAAGGAATGCACTAGCAAATGGGTGGGAAGGAGGGTGGAAGAACAATGGGAATAATAAAACTGCCATCACAGAGGTAACGAGCCTTTGTGTGAAGCAAATAAACAAAACAAGACGATGTAAGAAACCACTATGGTTCTCAAAGGAAGTGGCAGTGAAGGTTCAAGAGAAAAGAAAGCATTCAGGAAGTACAAGGAATCGCAGCAGGAGCAGGACAGAGAACTGTATCAGTTAAAGCAAAAGGAGACTGGGAAGGCAGTCAGAACAGAAAAGCCCAAACTGAGGAAAAGATAGCCAACTCAGTTAGAAGGAATAAAACCTTTTATAGGTACATCAGGGAGCAAAGGAAGACCAAGGAGGGATGAGTGAGGCTTAATAAAGGGAGGGAGGGTGGGCAGAGGAGAATGTGAAAAGGCAGAGATACTAAACAAATATTTTTGCTCAGTATTTACAAAGGAAGGGGGAGGTACATAAAACAAACAGTAGTAACACTCTGGATACAGAAGTTGATACCAGCCCATTTACAGAAGAAAGGGTTCTGAAAGAACTCTTAAAACTGAAGGTGGACAAAGCAATGGGGCCTGATGGGATTCAATCTAAAAGAACTAAGGTAGAACTAGTGACACCACTGACTACCCTCTTTAACAAATCATGGGAGGATGGGGTGGTACCCGAGGACTGGGGAGGCAGATGTGATTCCCTTCACAAAAGTGGGAGTAAGGCAGAAGCAGGAAACTATAGACCTGTTAGTTTAACCTCAGTGATAGGGAAAATGATGGAATCACTTCTAAAGGAAAGAATTGTCCAGTATCTAGAGGCCAGAGGGGCACAAGACCCTAGGCAGCATGGATTCACAGCGGGAAGGTCATGCCAGACGAATCTGATAGATTTCTTTGACTGGGTGACCAAAGTAGTAGATCAGGGAGGGCTGTGGACATGGCCTACCTAGACTTTAGCAAGGCATTTGACACAGTCCCACACAAAGATTAATATATAAGTTAGCCAGCCTGGGTGGGTCCCAAGATGACAGCCTGGGTAAAGAATTGGCTGGAGAATAGGACACAGAGGTAATAGTAAATGGAGTCCACTCAGAAGAAAGGAGGGGTTACTAGCGGGGTACATGAGGTTCAATATTAGGACCAGTCCTCTTCAATGTCTTTATAGCGACATTGCAGAAGGACTGGAAGAAAAATATGCTCTTTGCAGATGACACTAAGATCTGCAACAGAGTTGATACACAGGGTGGGGTGGAAAGGATGAGAAGGGACTTGGAAGGTTAGAGGAATGGTCAAATGTATGGCAGCTTAGATTCAATGCTAAGAAGTGCAAGGTAATGCACCTGGGAAACAAAAACCCAGGGAAGAGTACACAATGGGGTGAGATACTAACAACAACAAAAATGGAAAGGGACCTGGGGTAGTCATATCAGATGACCTAAAGGTGGGCAAGCAATGTGAGAAGGCAGCAAGGAGGGCTGGGGATACTGGGATGCATAGGGAGAGGCATCACCAGTAGAAAACAGGAAGTTATTATCCCTCTGTACAGACAGCTGGTGAGACCCCATCTGAGTACTGTGTGCAGTTCTGGAGACCCAATCTCCATAAAGACATAGACAGAATGGAAGCTGTCCAGAGGAGGGCAACTAAAATGGTGCAGGGTCTGCACCAGAGGACATATGAAGAGAGACTTAAGGAGCTTAATATGTATAGCCTCGAGGAAAGGAGGAGAGGGGACATGATAGAAACTTTCAAGTACCTCAAGGGAATCAACAAAGTCCAAGAGGGTATCATCTTTCAAAAAAGAGGTGTGCAAGAACAAGAGGGCACAATTTGAAGATAGAGGGCGGCTCAGAGGTAATTTAAGGAAGTATTTTTTCACAGAGAGGGTTGTGGATGCATGGAATGGCCTTCCGGAGGAAGGTTGTGGAGTCAAAATCAGTGGTGGAATTCAAGCATGCATGGGATAGTCATAAAAGGCAATTCTGGGGGTGGGGGTAGAAAGAAGTAGGCTGCTGGTTAACTAGGATCTGCAGCTTATCCAGTAGGTAAGGAAATGGGCGAGACTGGGTGGGCCAAGCGGTCCTTATCTGCCGTCAAATTCTATGTTTCTATGTTTCTATGCTGTGTGGAGTCAAGTGTTTTAAGCAGAAAAATACAGGGACATTTTCTCTCTAGCAGTTGAATACAGCACTGCTAGCTGTGTTGAGTCAAGTACTTTAAGTAGCAACACACAGGGATATTTGTTCCATAGCAGGTAAATGTAGCACTGCTGGCTGCATTGAGTCAGGTACTTTAAGTAGTAACACACAGGGATATTTCTAGAACCTGGTTTTACTTAGTAGAACCCAGTTTTATTTGGTGGAGCCTGGTTCTACTTGGTAGAACCTGGTTTTACTTGGTAGAACTTAGTTATAAATGGCAGAACAGTTCTACCTGGTAGAACCTATTCTACTGGGTTCTACCTGGTAGAACCAGGTAGAACCAAGTAGAACTTTTTGGGTTCTACTCAGAAAGATCATGAGGTAGAACTTTTAGACGCTTATGTAGCCCTATTATTAACCATTCCAAACAGCAAATATAGCAGAGCTCTGCAACCTCCATTTGCCCTGTTACACTGTCTCTTCAACACCTACTTTTCCATAGGAAGAGAAGTGAAAACAGACATACCAGGTGTTTGAAACATAGAAACATATAATTTGACAGATGAGGACTGCTTTTGCAACCTAGTCTGCCTGATTCCTACTTGGTGGATAAGCTGCAGATTCTAGTTAACCAACAGCTTACTTCCTCATACTCCACTAGAATTGCATTATGTCTGTCCCATGCATTCTTGAATTCTCCACTGTTCTTGACTCCACAACCTCCTCAGGAAGGTTGTTCCATGCATCCACAACCCTCTCCATGAAAAAATACTTTCTAACATCACCTCTGAGCCATCCCCTCTATCTTCAAATTGTGCCCCTTGTTCTTACATCTCTTTTTCTGAAAGATGCTACCCTCTTGGACTTTGTTAATTCTCTTGAGGTACTTGAAAGTTTCTATCATGTTCCTCCTCTCCCTCCTTTCCTCGAGGGTATACATATTAAGCTGCTTTAGTCTCTCTTCATATGTCTTCTGGTGCAGACCCTGCACCATTTTGGTTGCCTTCCTCTGAACAGCCTCCACTCTGTCTATGTCTTTGTGTAGATGGGGTCTCTAGAACTGCACGCAGTACTTCAGATGGGGTCTCACCAACTGTCTGTACAGAGGATAACAACCTCCTGTTTTCTACTGTTGATGCCTCTCCCTTGCATCCCAATATCCCCAGCCCTCCTTACTGCCTTCTCACATTGCTTACCCACCTTAAGGTCATCTGATATAATTACTCCCAGGTCCCTTTCAAGTTTTGTTGTGGTTAGCATCTCACCCCTCTGTGTACTCTTCCATGGGTTTTGTTTCCCAGGTGCATTACCTGCACTTCTTGCATTGAATCTGAGCTGTCATACATTTGACCATTCCTCCAACCTTGCCAAGTCCCTTTTCATCCCTTTCACCCAACCTTGTCTATCAACCATGTTGCAGATCTTTGTGTCGTTTGCAAGAGACATACTTTTCCTTCGGTCCCTCTGCAATGTCACTTATAAAGACATTAAGAGGACCAGTCCCAGTACTGAACTGCGGTACCCTGCTAGTTAGCCTCATTTCTTCACTGTGAACTCTGTTTACTATTACCCTTTGCGTCCTGTTGTCCAGACAGTTTTTTTTATCCAGGCTACCACCTTGGGACCCACTCCAAGACTGGCTAACTTGTATATTAATCTTTTGTATGGGGCTGTATCAAATGCCCTGCTAAAATCTAGGAAGACCATATCCACAGCCCCTCCTTGGTCTACTACTTTGGTCACCAGTCAACGAAATCTATTAGATTTGTCTGACATGACTTTCACACTGTGAATCTATGCTGCCTTGGGTCCTGTGCCTCACTGGCCTCTAGGTACTTAACAGTTCTTTCCTCGAAGTGATTCCAACATTTTCCCAACCACTGAGGTCAAACTAACTAGTCTGTAGTTTCCTGCCTCTGCCCTGCTCCCACTTTTGTGACATGGAATCACATCCACCCTTCTCCAGTCCTCGGGTACCACCCATCTTCCCATGATTTGTTAAAGAGAGTAGTCAGTGGTGTGACTGGTTCTACCCTTAGTTCTTTTGGAATTATGGGGTAAATACCATCAGGCTCCATTGCTTTGTCCACCCTCAGTTTCAAGAGTTCTTTCAAAACCCTTTCTTCTGCAAATGGACTGGTATTGACTGCCCCTATCCAGAGTGTTTCTCTTGTTTGGTTTAGGTATCTCCCCTCCTCTTCTGTTGTGAATACTGAGCATTGCTTTCTACAAACACTTGAAGTCTGATGCATCCCAGACCCATGAGATTGTGAGACTAAGGGCTCTGCTCGAGATACCATGAATCAGACCTGGAAAGGATAGCAGGGATTGATGCGCTGGTGCCTTTTCTGTTAAGATGTACAAAGTATGTCTTTATGGCCATACACTATCATTTCCTGTGCCATATAGCATACGGCTCAGGGCACTAAAGGGTTAAGTGCTTTTCTACCTGATAGTACTGGGTGTAATGTGAAAAGCAGGGCATTGCTATGAAGAATACATATTTCAGGTTTTTCTTCCTACTACATCATTATGACGTGATCTCAATCATTTTTATGTTTGCTTGCGCATGTGCAGAAACATAGTGCCATCATCCGAGTTTTGGAGGTGTGGCAGCCCTCTTCAATTCAGTCAGTGTGTTTGCAGGTGGGGCCGCGGTTCTCCAATGCCTGCTGGAGCTGTCTATGACAGCAGTCCAAAAATGCAGTGGCCTACAGTTGAAGGGGAGCTACGCTTCAGTGAGCAGTGATAAGATATTGCCTGCTCATGCGGGCTCCCCTACACACACTCACACATGCACATGCACGCATACTGCGTGCTCCCTCCCACACTGTATAGCTGACAGGGATGCCCAATCCCCCATCGGCTGTGCTGCGCCTCCCAAACAGAGTTGTACATGCCACGCTGGTTGCCCACCCCAGCGTGGCTACACATGTATAGCCGACAGGGGTGGCGATCCCCGTTGGATCCACTGTCCCCCAGAGTACAGGGTGCCATGCTGGGAGCCCACCCCAGCGTGGCAACAGATGCTGTAGCTGGACGGGGTGCCCAATCCCCATTGGCTCCACACACCCACAAGCCGTCCTGTGCCCACTGAGAGCCCACCCCAGCGTGGCAAGCGTCCTCGCGTCGTCTCCTCCTAAAAAAACCTGCAACAGAAAAATGGTCCCTCGCTGTCTCTGCCCCCACCCGCCACCCACTGCACACCCTGCCTCCCCACACACCCCCACCCCATACTTACCTCTGGACTCTGGCGCGACGATCTTTGGTGGACCGGGAACACGTCTGCACTCTTCAAAGCAAACCGCGAACTGAGGAAATGCCCGATAAGCTGTATAATGTAATGAATAGGGCTTTTCAACTTTGCTGCATATTTCAGGCATTTTTTGGAATTTTGGCACCCAATTTTCAACATGAGTTTTTGGGACCCCTCCTCATGAATTCTGTCACTTCATGGCGTTAATGTCGGGCCGAAGGGTGATTTCGCAACCACTGCATGAAATCACTTTTGGGACCAATTAATGAAATGACAGTGCCAGTGTTCATAGGTGTGCTCTCAAAAGCCTATGTTGAAAATTTGGTGAAAAATTCAAAATGACTGTTTTATGAGTGTGTGGTTGCTTGTTCTTCACACGCTCATAGGTTCACGAATTTTCAATATTTTCACCCAGATTTTCAACATTGCCATTTGACCACACTTCCTTATGAGCAGTACAGCTGTCATTTTCACATCTCACCCAAAATGTGTTTCCGTTCATGAAGTGCACAATGGCGCGATCGTGTCTACAAAATCAATGTTTGGGACACATTAAGAAATCACAGTGACACTGTTCATGAGCAGAGGTGTTAAAATGGCTATGTTAAAAATTTGGTGAAAAAATGCCCAAAATGACTATTTCGAGCATCGTTAGCTGTTCCTATGCTGCGCTCGTAAGTTCATGAATTTTCAATATTTTCACTCCAGATTTTCAACATTGCCATTTTACCACACCACCTTATGAGCTGTACAGCTGTCATTTCTCACTTCTCAACCAAAATGTGTTTCTGCGCATGTAGCGCACAATGCGCGATTGATGTGCAAATTCAATGTATGGACACATTAAGAAAATAACAGTCACACTGTTCATGAGCAGAAATGTTAAGATGGCTATGTTAAAAATTTGGTGAAAAAATTCCAAAATGACTGTTTCTGTTTGTTGCACTGATCCTACACGCTCATAAGTTATATAAATTTTCAATATTTTCACTCCAGATTTTCAACATTACCATTTTACTACACCTCCTTATGAGCAGTATAGCTGTCATTTTTCACATCTCACCCAAAACATGCTTCCCCCATGTGGCGCACAATGGCGCGATCGGTGTCGTGAAATCAATGTATGGGACACATTAAGAAAATCACAGTGACACTGTTCATGAGCAGAGGTCTTAAAATGGCTATTTTGAAAATTTGGTGAAAAAATTCTTAAAATGACTGTGTCACAAGTGAGCATTAGCGCAGTTTCCACGCACCCTGTAAGTTCATGAATTTGTAATATTTTCAGTCCACATTTTCACCAGTGGCACTTTCACACTTCCTTATGAACAGTGCAGCTGTCATTTTTCACAACATGGCTGAAATGTGTTTTCACACTTTCAGCACAGAAATGCATGAGTCGCTGTAGGAATTCATTGTTCGGGACAGATAAAGAAAATCACAGCGACACTGTTCATGACCGGAGGTCCCAAAATGCCTGTGTTGACAATCTGCTGTAAACAGTTCCCAAACTAATTACATTACGGGTGTATATTGCACAGTTTCTCCATGCGCTCCGTGACTTCACCAGTTTTTTAATATTTTCACTGCAGATTTTCAACATTGCCATTTTACACCTCCCCATGAACAGTACAGCTGTCATTTTCACATCCTGTTCAGAATGTGTTTTGCACCTGTGGTGACAAATACCGTAGTCACTGTGCAAAAGCAGCTTTCAGCTAACAAACTGATATTGCCACTGTTCATGAGGTGGGGGTCACAAGAAACCCATGTTGAAAATTTGGGTGAAATCAACAATGCCTGAGGGCATTAGAGTTTCCGACCATAACACCCACTCTGTAAGGAATGACAGGCATCAGGGCTGTGACTTGGGATTGTCACCTGCAATGCTCATACCATTCCACCCCACCCACACCCTGCAGCCACTGAGGCATCGAGGTGTGCCTTGGACTCTTCGGCCACAAAGTTCACCCCATTCTCCTATACCGCACCCATCTCACAATATTTCCTGATGGAATGGGGTGCGATAAGGCCAAAGACCCCCAAGGCACACCGTGACACTTGTTGGTGTCTGCATGGTAGAGGTGTGGTGAAATAGCGTGCAGTTAAGTGCCTGATGGACCAAGGCACACCCCAATGCCTGTCACTATTTGCAGGGTGGTGATGGGGTTGGCTTCCGTTCAATACTTCACTGCCATTCCTATTATGCAGCTCTGTAACTCCTACACTACCAATGCCAATGCCAGCAAGCAAACATTCGGCATTGACAAATGCTGTTACATCACTGGCCCTGCTGCCTGATTGGTAATATGTGTCAACTAGTACAGCTAGTTACCAGTCAAGTGGCAGAAGATTGTCTCTTCTGGATTACTAGTGATGTCACAGTCAGTAAGGTCACAATGCTGATGGTGTATAGGGAGGAATAAGACTGATTATGTCAGCCCCCATGTAGAATGTTGTTCACCACATCAAACCTAGCACTGTCAGATAGGAAATCTTCTAATTAGCAAAACAGGAAGAAAAACTACTTCAGATATAAGAGTGATAGCTGACTACTTCTGAAAGTTACTATTGATTCTAGGCAGTACACTGGGCGGGATTTTCAGCTGTGTGGACACAGTACTTATGTCAATTTCGGATGCATGTTGCATCAAGGCAGATATGTCCAGGTGTCACTGTCATATTCGAAGACATCTGGGTGCATTTTGGACGTTTTCTGCAGTTTAAGCCACTTTTTACCACAACTACGACACTATCTACTTTTTCCAAAGCAAGTGAGGAAATCCAGCCAGGAAGTTAGACCAACATATTTTGGTCTATCTTCTGGGGTGGATTTTGACAACCCTGTCTGAAAAATGGATGTTTGTGTTTGAAAATGTGGCCAAGGTCTTTAAGGTAGCTTCCACCCTCTGCGGTGATAAGGAGGAAGGAGAAAAATAGTAATTATAACACTGTAAATGCAAACTAAAGTATCCTCGTCACCCTTAGGGTACTTAAGTGGGGAGAGGAAGTTTAGATGTTTACAAGGTGTTGCCTGCAGTGTCAGGGGATCCATAAAAGTGTATATTTTCCTCAGTGCTAAAAGTGATGAGACAACTTGTGAGAAAGGGCATAGCTTGAAAATAAAATCTAACAGGACAAGCCCCATTCTATTAGACACTGGCGCACCCAATGCAAGCCCATGAGCAAGCGTTCAGATTTAATTCCAGATGTCCTTTCCTTCATCCACATGTGTATAAATAGTATAAAGATTTCCGTTAGCTAGATCCTCGGTTTAAGCAAAAAGCAATCATCATAGCTCTTAAGTGTTGTGTGTACACTCTCTAACTCAATTTTCCCAGCTTTATTTAGTCACGCTCACTGCTAAAACCTGATAGAAAGCATTCCCATCCATACCAATTAACCTGGCTCAGCAGTTCTGATTCGTCCTTGAATCCTCTCTTGTTATCAAAGGTGCATCTCATTTGAATTAGTTTGGAGTCCCTACCCAGCAAGTGTTTGCAATGCAAAAGTGCCTTAATCTACTGCAATGCTTTCTTTTGCCACCCAATAATTTCTCATAGGAAGCCAGAGGACAGCAGATCATTTTTTTTAAGTTCAGTTTTTCTTCCTTTCCTGGTGGGCCAGAATCTCCTTCAGTAGCTGTCCCAGTCATGCAGCAGTAGTGCCAGCACTCATTAAGCTGGTGACATGGGATTGTGAGCAAACCAAGTCATCAGGGTCCGACCACCATGTAGGAAGATGTATCCATGGACTGGTAATCTGCCTCAGTGGGAAGAGAATGCCTTCCCACAATGTCACGTGACACATAGCGGAAGCTGGGTGGCATGGCAGTTGGGAGGCTTCAGCATGAGGGAGGAGCACTGGCAGGCGTGGTGTGTCGTGCATGCCAGATGTCCCATGGGGTGGAACATGGAGTAAAACTACCTTCAGCTGTGGCAGCATGGGGAACAATACCCACCAAGCCTGCTTGCCATTGACCTGGCACCTCAAGCACCAGATCCTGTTATGGAGTGGCCTGATTAGCCCTTCCAACCCTGCTACAAGGTGTAATCATGGGGGACTATAAGGGTAAGTCCTCAGATAATGGGTGACTGGGCTGGGGGACCATCAGAGAAAGAAAGAGCTATGGGAGACAAGGATGAATATTAGATTGAAAAATAAAAAGAATCTTATTCATTTTGTCCCAAAAACGACATCTTAAAACTGGATTCTGTTGTAATGATCCTGTCTCACCCCAGTGATTGAAATCATTGCAGCCTACCCTTCCAGGGGTTCAGAGGGTGGCTGAGCAACTGTCTTGAAAACCAGTGCCAGTGCCATTTAGTATTTCCCATGAGGTGGCAGTATAAATATTGGGTGGTTTATGCTCTCCCTCTCTGACAGCCAATCACATCATCTCCATGACACTACTGCCCCATACAGTCCAAGGTTATCTGGTTTGTTTTGTCCTTTTTCTTCTCTCCCCTCCTCCAGCCTAGCTCAACTGCTTCCCACTGCTCTAAGACTCACCCATGTTAGCGAACATTGCTTCCATGTCCCAAGTCTTCCTTCATACTCTAATGGTTCATCTTATCTCTGTGGTGGCAATCTCCTTCCCTCTCTAGGGCATCGTCAGGAGAATGGAGGATGCACCATAGTATGCTGGGGGTCAGGAGACATGGGGAGGCATGGTGGCCATTTTCTGTGTGTGCCAAGATGGGCATGACTTCCTTTTCTGCTGCCAACCCTGCTCCCACAGGAGCAAGCTGATATCACCATCCTGGCTACAGGGCTTGCTTACACATGGTCACCCATGCACGCACTGGTCCTATGGTGCCATCAGGAATTGCTCTCTGCATGAAGCAAATTTCTACCTTCTTTCAAGTAGAGATGTCCTCAGAAATGATCTTTCACCCTCCCTGCTGACCACGTCTTCTGTCATTCAGTGCTTGTGGCAAGAACCCATGTTGCCAGCTTGCGGTGTGGATACCCTGTTGCTTAGTGCCATGCAGCTGGCCAGTGGCTGGATTTGTATACATTTGGGGCATTGATCACATTGTTTTGTAGCTTCTACTAGCAATAAAAACTGTGTTTGTTAAAAAAGTATTGTTCAGATTCAGACATGCCATCAGGTGATCCGTATTATGCGTTTTGCACTGCTTGTTCATTGCCAAATTTGCTAATTGCTCACAATCACAACATCTTGATGATGTCATATTAGACATTTATGTTAAATTATATCCACCCCAGTCCTTGATGACTTTTAAACAAACAACGAGATACATATTTATAGTGAAAGAAAAATTGTTGTCCTATATCAATTGGATCAATATGTCTGTTTGTAGCTGGAAGAAAACTACTATTACTGAAATGACATCATGCTCTTTCCATGGTATGTTCTGGTCTTGAGAGCTCAGGAGGAGGCAGCAGTGAAAAAAACACAAAATGAAGTGTTCTGCAGCAGATCACTATTAAATAAAAGATTATTTAGAAAATACACTTCACCAGTGACAAATAACTGAAAGTGCATTTTCTGTTTCCGATTAAACAAAAAGGCATGACAAGGAGTGCTTTGTGCAGAATGCCACTGGTGAAATGAAGCAAGAGACAGAAGGATGAGTGTTTCCACTGGCCAAAAAGTATCATTATCCAGCACAAACAACAACAAAAAAAATTAATTGAATTGTCCTAAAAGCTAATAAGGATGTAAAATATTTGTTGGAAAAAGTCCCATTTGGACATCGCAGTTCAGACATTGTAGTACAATTTGGCCAATAGGTGGCAGAAACAGAGCGTATAAACAGTTATTTTTGCTTATAAAAGTTTTGGCAGGAGTTTGGGCATGTGGGACCTTTTCCTTTTTATGACTGAATAGCAAGACCTATGCTGATGTATAGCAAACAGGAGATAGAGAGAAAAGGGGTCCAAGGGCATGACCAATATTGAATGTATAGAAGTTTATGTGTTTCATACTCCACCCAGTGAGTGGAGTTGAAGCACATCAGTGTGAATCAATGCATCTGTTCTTCACCCTCTGAAACTCTTTGCTCAGGCATGCCCTCTGTCTCTCCCTGCCTCTGTCTCCCTCTTGATCTGTTCCACGCACCCTCCTCACCCCCTCTGCAGCTCTCTGATTGGGAGCTTCCTCTGTCTATCTCTCTTTTGTTATCAGTCTGTTCCCTGCCCCTGCACTTCTTTTCTTTTTCAGTAGAGTAACCTCCCACAAATAAGTGCAGTTAGTATATTTTGATGCATTTTGAACTGTTCCTCGTAACTTTTATTTTTCATTTTCTAATATTTTACTGCAATGTTTCAATTTGACCTTTCTGGGAACACACCTGATGAACAGGGTAGGTGACATTTTCAAATCTGGCAAGAAAGATGATTTTGCAGTTGCTCTGCAAAATCACTTTTCAAGCGAGTTGAAACTCTTCACCTATTGGAATCATGAGGTGGGGTCATAAGAAGACTATGTTGAAAGGTGTAAAATAGAAAAACAAAAAGCTATGAAAGTAGATTGACATTTATCAACACTCACTCATAACTGGTAATTTTCAATATTTTGGCACCAAATTTTCAACATAGCCATTTTTCACACTACCTCATGAGTGTGACAGGTGTAGTTTTCAAATCCTGGCTAAAATGTGTTTTGCACTAGTGATATGAAATGATGTTTTGTCCGGTATTTTATAAATTACACCTGTTATGTTCAGAATGAGCGGGGTCATTAAGGCCCTGTTCACACTTACGTTCTTATAGCGTTACTAGCAGTCTGTAACATTACAAGAATGGCCAAACACAGATTGTGTCCTCACGTACTATGATCCGTGTTTAAAAAACGTGCTAAAACCCTGATCAGAGCAGGGTTTTAGCACAGTTTCAGACCAACACAGTTGCGGTTGGGAACTCAAGTGGGCAAGCATGATGCTGAAGTGCAGTGTTGATGCTGCAACAACTGTGCTCAAAGAAATCAAAATGTTTTGAGAAGAATGTTTTGAAGTGCATGTCAGTGTGGATAGGGCCAAAAGGCTATATTGAACATCTGGGGCAGATGTAATCCCCAAACTTTATGAAGTGGCGTTGTTTGCAGGAACACCATTGTCTCATTGAGAACCACATTGTCTTCTTCTGCCAGTGACCTGACTTTGGGTGTGAACTCAGTGAGCCAACTGAATGGGCTGAGGCTAGGGGAAGGTGAATGACATTGTTTGCATGGACGACTGCTGTCCCAGTGGAGACCATGTTGCTGTCCAAGCTAGTAACCTGAGTTAGGGTGCAAACTGAATGGGCGAGGTTGGGGGAAGATGCTGCAGTGCATCACTGGCTCCAGCCTGGGGAGAGCTGAGCTATGTTCTGAAGTGTTCTGGCACACAGACAACACCTTGTGGTGGGCTGAGGCCTTCTCTCACAAGTGGTTGAAGTGTGTGTTGAGGTCTGATGGGCCTTGCACTCGATGAATATCCCTTAGTAGGTTAAAGAACTAGCAGACATTTTGGCTCTGAACAGAGCTTTTTACATGCAGTAACAAGGAATATTTAGAGGAGCTTTTGAGTAAAAGGCGGTGGGGATGGGGGTTGCATGGAGGATTTTCAAATTTATATAGTTGTGAGGGATTTGGCAAGGCAGTGGGAAGTGGGTTGGTGCATGGGTGGGGAAAGAGAATTTTACTATAAGGTATGGCTAATATTGGCTATATTATAAGAACAACTTTGCTGGGTCTGGGGGAAGGTGAGGGGATATCACTGCCTAATGGGGGAGGCGGTGGATGTTCCTAAAAGGCTGTGTGTGGAAGGGAGTGGGTATGTGCTGAGTGGACTGGGGTGGGAAATGCTTTCAAAAGCATTTAAAAAGCAAAGTTGACAGTGAAGTTGGAAATTTCAACTCCGCTTTGCGAAGCCCAAGTTTCTGACTTTGAACAAACTTTGCTAGCTAAGTAAAACTTTACAGTATCCTAACCAGGAGACCCAAGGCCCTCACAGGTTTCTAGGTAAGACTGCTGTTGTCAACCAAGTTTTGAAAGATGGGGCTCAAAGCTTTGCATGAAATGGAATATCTTGGAGCTGAACAAACCCTAGATCTTGCCCTTGAATGCTTCTACTAGCCCAAAATGGAATCTGAATTGAGGTCTATTGCAAATGTTGCAGCAGCTGTGCATAGCACTAGATGTTCTGTAAGAGGGCAGTCCCCTGCTCAACATTTAAACAAGTGCCCCATGGTAGTCATCTGTATTGATATCCTCAATCGTAACCCAATTTCAAGAACATTGCAAATATATTGGTGGTCATTGAACATTTCTGAAGGTACAATATGCACAAAGCATATCAGAAATGCATATAATAGCTACCACTGTTGCTTTCGCATCTTTGACAGACAGCTCATTGTCACATTGGTGCTCTAAATGGATACACTAGTTAAAGGGCTGGATGTTTGAAAGCGGTCTGATAAAGAAAATTAGGTTGTTGTGTGGGATACAGAGGTCACACATAATTCTGTGTCACCCTGAAATAATCCATGGTATGAATATTTCAATCTTACTTTGCTTAACATGTTGAGCACCGTAAAAGCCTAATGACAAGACAAAGTACAGCTGAAAAATAGTGCTCTTGTACATGGATATAGCTGTACCAAAAGTGATGCCACTGGACTTTCACTGTATTACTAAATAGTAAGCAGAGATGCTAGATTGCATGTCGACTTGTGATTTGGGGTCTTCACAGATGGGTTGCCAAGTGATGTACTTGCAGTATATGCATCAGTTCAAAGACCGTTTGGACACTGCATATAATTTAGACATTTAAATGACTGATAAGAGGGACCTGGTGAGCAAGGTCAGGAACAACCTGGAAGCTAAAATCAATGACTTTTTCCAGGGTATTGGGGAGGAATTGGCCTTACCCTGGGACCATAACTTGCTGATCAATGGGCAACACTCCACCACTGTATCATCAAGGAGAACATTTTGGACCTGTCTGTTTACAAGACACACCCAGAAGATTAACCAAGTATGAACCAGTCCATTCATTGCAGCCACTTGTCAGACATTCCCACAAACACTTACAAATCCAAGCCACCCAGGTGACCTGAAACTTGGGCCTGGCCCCAACAGAGTCAGAGAAATGTTATACAAAGACTACCCAAGAAAAGCAGACAACGACTTTTCACATGAGGAAACTGAAGTGACTCAACTCCTTCAAGAACCTCCTCAGTTTGTTCCCAGCTGATATTCATCAACTGAATACCCGTAAAATTTGTACTGCTCTGAAGCCAATAAACACTGAACCTTTTGTACCAGGGATGCTCAGTGCCCTGTCCATGGGGAAGAGAAACCATCTGTGGAGGATGATGTGGAGCATTAAAGGAAGATAGGCCAAAACTCTCAGAGGTAAAGGCTTCAGCCAGAGAAGAGGAAGCAGTTGCAACTGTCAGGCAGTCTACCAGACCTGTGAAGCCTTGTTTGAAACTTAGTTCTGATGCTCAGGTGCCTCCACTAATATTCCCTTACAAGTTGTGCACAAGGCAATGTATGTACATCAGAGTTACCTTCGCTAAATCCCATTCACATGTAACAACCACCTGTTGCCAGCGGGGTGAGTGGGTTGGTTACTAGAATGCCAAACCTGGACTATACTAATAGTGCCTCACTAGTGGGAGAATCTTAGAATACCAGTGTAAGAGAAGGATGCCAGTTGGGCCTTCAGATAATCTTGCTGCAGGTCACTAGCCAGACTGCTAAGGTGGCAAGAACTTCACACAGAGCAGCTGTTGATGGATCCAGCTTTTGAGATCAACTTGTCATGCCCAGCCACCTGATAGTTTCCAGGAAAGGTCTATGACAGCAGTGGAGATTGCAGGGCTCTAGTGTCTGAGAGCATTTACTGTAGAGCTCTGTGAATTCCTGAGAGTATGTAAGAAGGATAGCAGGAGGATGTGTGGAACCTGAAGGGCTTCCCTAAGGGGTAGTCCCTGGCAGCTTTTGGATCAGGAAGGTCCAGATGGAGTATTTTCCATTTGGACCTTTGTGGTCCTATGCTGAACAGACACTGCCAGCTGAGCTAATGATGGAAACAGACCTGGTGAGAATGACTGAGCTGCAGACTAAGGTAGAAGATATCCCTACAGACATTGTGGACAGGAGGCGTAAGCTAGGATGGACACTAGAGATGCTGCTTCAGGCAGATGGGTTGGGATGGTTGTCAACCACTGCCAAGGGCAGGATGGAGTATGCACTGCCACATTCTACCCAATGTACTGACCGTTGAGTTGTGCCTTGCTCAGGGGTAGCCTCCAGTATTTTAGGGGAGACCAGACTGGGTGGAATTGCAGGTCCCACAGAACCTGGGCACCCCTGGGTGCCATCAACCAGAAACATGTAAAGAATAAAAGTCTCTACAGGGTTATACCTACTGCACCACACACTGATAAGACAAAAATGTGTCACACAGTATGTATAAAATTGTTTACACAAAGGACATATCAAGTTGGGAGATTCTGGTAAATTCAGTGCAGAGTACAATCGGTTCTGACCTGAGGTATTTTCTCACTCACTGGTATTAAAAAAGAAACAAGAGGGTTTATGAGACACCTGCATTGTGAGAAGAGGGTGCAACCAACAGTATAAAAAGGAAGGTAAGTTCTTGACTCATGTTCAGGGTCAAATTAAACCTGTCAATACAGTGCTAACCGGGAGAGCTTTTGGGAATTGAGTTTTATGTAAGTACTGTAACTGAATATATGTCAGTAAAGAGTGGCAACTGCTTAAAACATCTTTGTGCTGTTATTATTTTGGTCAGAACAGTGGCTCAGGTTTATATCACCACACAGCTGGGTGAAGGGGTACAGATATGTAACTGAAATTTGAAATGTTTACAAAAATACCACCGTACCCTAGACACAGGGGCTTGATTTTCAAAGAGCCCTTAGAGCAACTCAAGTTGCATCACTCCAGGGCTGTGGCAAACTATGAGTCCACCAAGGACCCAGCACCTAATTTTAGAAAAATAAGGGTCCTGGCACCAAACACCCTAAGATTTCTGCAAGCTAACTGCTGTGCCAAACAATTGGTGCACCTGCAGAAATTGTTGCAGAGATCTTCCTCACCGCTCCTCCCCGGCACATCACAAAAGGGTCTGGAATGGTTGGAAGGTGGTGGTGAAACTGCTTGCCAGGAGGGGTCGGGAAGAAGGGAGACGAGAGGTTACATAAGGGAGTCATGGAGACAGCTGGCCATGACAGAGAGTGATGTGGCACCTGTCAGGGTGCATGTGCTTTGTATTTATTTGTCTAATGTCTATCAATTCCTATTAGATTAGCACAAAGTAATGTACCTTAAATGATGCTGTATGGAGGTAGGGTCCAGGGATAGAACGTGACATGACACCAGGTGGGCGCAGACCTGGCAGCTGCACTTCTGTCCCTGGACCCCCACAGTACCATTAATAGTTACAGTATTTAGTCATGGGCAGCTGTCCCCAGACCCATCCTATGTCACCTCCTAACCCCTTCTACCCCGGCATCCCAGCATCAGACCCCGTCCCCTTTTTGCCACAGTGTGTGGCACTGGTGCACATCACTTAGACCACTTCCTGGCTGGGTCTAAGTGGAGCCCCTGCTGTGTCCACAGAGAGCTTGCAAAATCCAAAAAGAGGATGTTGGAGCTTCGCCATGGTGCAAGGCCCCTTGCAACCATCCCAGGAGTGCTTTGCCACAAGGATGCTGCAGTGTGGGTTGGGCACAAGGCATCCAAATTTTCGACACAGCCTGTGTTCTAAAATTGGATTGCAGCAAAGTTTGATGCAAGACTACACTTGTCTCATACTCATTTGGCAAAGCCACCTTGCATCAAACTTTCCTGTTTGAAAATCAAGCCAGGAGGGTCTCCTGTGCTATGCCTGGTCCCTACTTACACCAAAAGAGTTATCATATGGGGTCAGCCTTAGCTGAAAGGTTGTACAGCACCAGTTAAGTGGGTTGTATGGTTTGTGCAAAACATAAGGGATGCACACAGATGCCCCAGGTTGAAAGAGATGCAGCAACGTTTGTTAGAGAATGTTGACATTTAGTCAGAAACCATTTGTCTAGTTAGACCGTGTTGACATATTGTTCATACCAGGACATATGTGTCTGGACTAATCACTGTTATAAATATGTTCTGTTTCAGGTCTGGACTGTTAAACTTGTGGATAATGGCCACTGAGGGCAGCAATTTATTTAGCTTGGGAGAGTGTAACCACCCCAAAATGTATGGGGCCTACCAGGACTGAAAAGGACTGGTGCAGATTTGATTCTGCTACTGTACTGCCATACCCTAGGACTTGGACTTTTCTGCAGGGGTGCTGGCAGGATCTGTGGGACTTGGGATTTTTGGTTCCTCCTGTACAGCAACAGTGCAGCTTGGTGACACATCAAAGCTGTTGACTGCTGCAGATGGTGTGACTTACTGAACAATGCCACACCTACACTGGACAGCAACGTGCACCCATGCAACATGAAGCTGGGGTGAAGGAATTTTTTTTGGCCCTCGGATGCTGCCAGGGGAGGAGATCCACCCCGTATCGGCTATGTCTCAGCATATGCCAGAATCCAGGCATCATGGGGCTCACTCTGGGGATCTTTTCCCATGTGTGTGTGTCCCTCCCACCTGTCTGTGTCCGGGGCCAGTCGGGCAATGACCTCAGTGCACCATTAGGCACCTCCTAGCACCAGTATGCAGCGGTCCACTGGTTCCCTGCCTGACAGGCTCCCAGTATGGTCCTTGACTGCCACACTCCCCTGCTAATGCTAGGGTCAGTAGGCACCAGGTGCCATATTCTGTCCCTCCCGGAGGCGAGCAATCCCTGAGATGTTCAGCCTCTTCCCCTGTCCAATCCTCTGATGTCTCAGGTCTGCTCCTGAACCCGGTCATCGACACTGCAGACAGAAGTGCTTCCACTGTGCCGAAAGCCATCCCAAGGAATCATTTTTAAGGGCAGGAACCCTCCAAAGAGGGACCTTGGAGCCATTGCCCTGGACTTCCTGGCTTCTGCCATCTTGGTGAACCCTGACCATGGCTGCCACTCTGTCAGTTGGTCCAATTGCACAGGCAAGCTGAAGAGACCTATGGGATGGACTCCCAGGGCTGCCTGAACATACTTGGCAGCCCACTGTCCAATGGAAGCTGGACCTTCTCAGGGATAGAAGCAGTGCTGACTTAAGCTGTATCTGTCAGAACTCTCAGACAGGCAGGACAGAGAGCATTTGAACTGCAACACCACAAATGAATGACTATGTACTGTAAGACAAACTGTGAGTAATGCCTTTATTCCTGGTAAAGAACAAAGTGGCGTTTACATGCTAGTGAGCTTGGAAGATGACACTGAGGTTACAGTACAGAGTACAGAAGGAACTAAAGCTGTAGCAAGGATACTGCGGGGTCCATTAGCCAGCACCACAGCCAGGTGTTGGGCTTGTGAGCTCCACCAGAGGAATAGAAAACCATGACAAGTGGGTTGGTTGGGACATGCAGTGGTCAGGAGAGAGATTCAGTTGAATCTCCTGCCAGAGCAAATGAAGTCAGTGCCCTGGAGCAAAAGAAGGTAGTGCCTGGGGTGAGTGAATCCAGAATCTTGAATCGATTGAAGTGGGACAGGGAGAAAGCAGAGCTGATCAAGATGGACTACAGAGATCAGAGGTCCAGAGGCCCTGCAGAGCAAGGAGGAACCATCCAACTGGGAATTATTAATAAGATTAGGGCTTTCCCTCTTCCAAGGAAGTGAACTGTGTGATGTATGAATGTGTTTCCTGCATTTGGCTCAGATCAAGATCTTGCAAACATCTGACAGTTTGAAGTTTCTCAGCCATATTTGCAATTTCATGGCCTTTAGGTTTGGGGTAATATTTGAACAATGTGCCCAAATTTGATTTGAGGTGCAATGTGGCCAGCCAATCCATGGCAACATCAATGTGCCTGCTTTGATCCAACTCTGGGTACCAAGAACTGTTAAAGGAAGCTCCCTTGAGGAGAATCCTTGTACTAAGTGGAGAAGGTGGCAGCTTCTAGTATACATGGACCAACTGAGAGACATATTTTGATAAGAGGTGTGGGTGGGGTAGTGTGCAAGTTGGTGCCTGGGGTGTTTATAATGGCAGTCGAGGAAAGTGACTGACTTGGATCGTGCCCTATGTATAGCACTTAAGTGGACCACAAAATCGTTTTGTTAAGGCAAGCCTGATTAGACCTTACTTGTTTTAATGCACTACCCTCTTTTCCCTTTAAGAACTGCTTACCATAAAGTTGTGTTTTATTTAAAATCACATCTTATTACTGATGTCAAGGTGACAATTCAGTGCATGGAGTTGTGGTGAAACTGTTGTTTTATTTTGTGGACTGCAGAGTAGTGACCACAGTGGGGAGGCAGGTAAGCAGGCACAGCATCTCAGAGGCTGTACTGAGCAGTCACAAGACCCATTAAAAATATTTTCTGGGTGGAGACACCATGCTGTTTCTTCCTTCTGGTAGGTCTAGGTGAACTTTATCTACTGCAGGTGGCATTCCAGCTATATTACTGTTTGCTTCACAAAATTTCAAAGAAAATTTAGCAAAATGTTGCCAAAATTGTAATTTAACTTAGTTCCATCTAATTTAAACAATATTTATCTACACTGCACCAAATTTGGTAGGATGACTTTACCTATCTCCATGGAAAAGTACTCCAAGTTGCAAATCTCTATCTCTAAAAGTGACTGAGTCATAAGTCTCCAAAATGTTTGGCAGTTGTAAAATTATCTGTCACAAGTATTGTAACCAGGGCATTCTATACTACCACAGCTTCAAATTTGGTATGATGAATTTACAGTACCAATTTCAAGGAGAAAAGTACCAAAGTTCAGATCTCTACCTTAGAAGGTGTATGAGTTATTAAGTCTCCAAACTTTTGGAGATTTTGATATAATGTGTTGCAAGTATGTAAACTGCTGAATTTTAAGAACACATAACTTTAAAACTTGAGGTTGGAATCTCACCAATTTTGCTACCTTCATTGACCCAAAAGTCAGGTTCTGTGTGTGTCAGTTCTTTAATCTTTTGCTGAAAGGCTGGCCAAGTTAAAACAAAGATTGCAAAATAGTGTTAGTTATTAAAGTTGAATTTCATGAGTTTGTGTGAAAACTATGACATTTCTGATACTTTTGTCAGAGCCATATCTATACGTTTGTCCAGCCATACACTCGACCTGCCACTGTGGAGAGAATGAAAAATCTGGGTAGAGTGGCAATAAGGTTCATTAATAAGGCTCCATAGTAGAAGTGTAGTGGTTAGGGCTGTACATGGGCCGAATAGTATTTTCCAAATACCACGAATAGTAGGCTTTCCGAATATTCAGATGCATTTTCCAAATAGTTCACTATTCGGCCACTATTAGAGAACTACTATTCGGTGAGATTTCCAAGTCTCACAGAGCTTGTTGGCCAATCAAAAACTGTTTCTTGAGCTCAAAGGCAAGCACACCATGTGACTTCCTCACTCTGAGCTGGTAGAAGACAGGAGACAGTGGTTTCTGAGAGCAGCTCTGCAGTACTTTGAGACCTTAAACTTGCTAAAAAGAAATTGTTTTTGCTTCACAAGCTTTTTGAGTCAGTATAGTTTTTGATCAGTGTCAGAAAAGCTACGCTTTGGCTTTCTGACAGGTATTTTGTCCTTATTGTTGTACTCAGTTACAGGGACTATGAAGGCTGTCTGCTAACACCCCTCTCTGCTGTGATCTGACATAGCTCCAGTGTGATTTTTTTTGGGTGGAGCACATTTTATTTTTGTGTTTTGCTTTTTTTGCTGTTGTCTGGTTCAAGGCTTGGTTCCCTGTATGACTGATGAGGGTGTCTGCTAATTCCCCTCCTGCAGGTCACTGCTTATAATTTGCTGTATATGTGCAAAATATTTGATTTTGTGAGGCTTCACCCTGCATGTGCATGCTTAATACATTTTTCATGAGGCAGGGCCACATGTGTTCACAGCTGTGTGCACACAGATTTTGAAATAAACTTCTTCAGTTCTAAGTCAGTCAGGCTTGACTCACTGAATTAGTATTGTTAGTCTCCTCTGGTTCTGGGGATAGATCCCTGTACACATGAGGAGAAGAAGAAGAATCAGCATTTCTAGCGCTTTCATACGCAGTGTATCCCAAAGTGCTTTACAAGCAATGCTAGACTGGTAGTGAAGCAACTGAATGTGTGGTGGTGGCTATATCACATCATCACCACACACAGCCTGGAGAATTGCATGAACCAGTTTATGAGAAGGGAATGTTGGCCAGGATACCGGGAATGTTCCTACTCTTTGCGAAGAGTGCCCTGGGTTCTTTTACTTCTACCTGGACTCCCACCAGGACAACACCAGGATGGGTAGAAGAGACCTCGGTTTAAATCTCATCAGAAGGATGGCACACCCCAGCAGTACAGCACCCCCAACACTGCATTCAGATGCCAGCGAATTTTAGGTGCAAGTCCAATCCCAGTGTGGGATGAGAACCCATGCCCTTCTGGTCCAGAGGTGGATGTGCTACCAACTAAGCCCGCTGACATGGCGGCTGACTCCCTCCCTCCTCCCCCACTTCAACAGCCCACTGCACACATTAAGCTGTGCTTGTGAAATATATCCCGTGAGTCTGTGCAGTATGTGTGTGCACAGTTGTACTGTCATTTTATTGTTGTTTATTGTTGTTTTGTTAAACCATTGCACTTAGTGGGGCAGGCTTGTCTCACTGAGTTAACTGTACGTCATCTGTCTGTTCCTTGCTCGGTTCCATGTTTGACTAAATAGGTTGCCCTTTTCTTCCCTTCTTAGTAGCAGTGTTTTCTTTTCTGCTACTTTTTGTCAGTGCAGTATAACTGGAAAGGTTGGTGTATTACTGTAGTTCCACAAACACTAAGTAAACCATCACACACACATGCACCACGTAGTAATAGTTTGTGTTTCACCCAGTAACCAGTAGTGACCTGATCCATCATGTCTTTAGCAATTTTGCAAACATGCTTGGTACAGCCCCAGCAAACATCTGCACCTCTGGCCCCACGTGGTGAGGGACAGGATGATGAACCACAAACATACAGCACATCCACTAAATTAATGCTAGTGTTGTCCCTGGGCTGCCAAACCCCCAAACAATCTATGTAGAACAAAGGAAGCACTCAGGCGGGGCGGGGGGTTGCAGTAACAAAATACAGTTAAGAGCAGTGCAGCATAAAGTTGCCAATACATTAATATGAATATATGAACATGAATAGACAGGGTAGAGAAGGTTCAGAGGAGGGCAACAAGATTGTGCATGGGTTGCATCACAAGTCCTATGAAGACAGGTTGAAGGAACTGAACATGTACTCCCTGGAGGAGAGGAGGGAGAGGGGATATGATAGAGACATACAAGTATCTTACAGGAGGAACAGGGTGCAGGAAAACACTATTTTAAGTGAAAAAGATGTTTCAGGACTAGAGGCATGGGATGAAGTTGGAGGAGGACGATTCAGAGGAAACATGAGAAAGAATTTCTTCACAGAGCGGGTGGTGGACAAGTGGAACACCCTGCCAGATGAAGTGGTGGGAGCTGAAACAATCACAGGATTTAAGAATGCATGGGATAGACATAAAGGAATTCTAGAGGTCAGGGGTAGGGAAATAGACTTCTGGGAAAACAAACTGAACTTACAAGCTCAAATGGGCAGACTAGGTGGGCCATAGGCCTTATCTGCCGACACTGTCTATGTATCTATGTATCTATGTATTTGTCTGTGCTAAGGCTGGAGGATGCCAATAGAGTCCTGGTGCTTTGACCAGAACCTGGTCTTTGTCAGGGTGCACATGGCGAACATACAAAACACGTTATGAACATACAACCCTTAAAGAAACACACACTATAAATAAGGAAGTTAAAATGAATGAGACTGAGATGCCCTTGTAACAAAACAATCCACAACTAACATACCCAAGGATGAAACACTGCATCAAGATTATAGAACATAGTTCATACTGTGGTGCCAGAAGTATGCAATGCAGTATCTTGGAAAATTGCTGTAAAATGCTGCAGTATGCTGCAAGGAGCAGTGTAATTTAATGGCAATTAAGCCCTCGGTCATCCAATATTTTGTGGCATGTCATTTACTGCAAAAGTACTGAATTGCATCTTGTCTTGCTCCACTGTAAATTATTGATACATAATACAATTCCAGAGAAGGTGGTGAGATAGACTACATAGACAATGACATACAGGTGTCCCTCTTTATTCGATGATCTCAAATATTGTTCTCCCCAAGCAAGCCTTTTAGTTCTTGTAGCATTGGTAATAGTACTACCACTAATACCATTAACAGTACTACTAATACCACTAGCAGTACTACTACTGCTAGTGTCAACACCCGTCCATCTGCACGCTCACTGTCACATCCTGTTGTGCAGTAGTAGGGGAATTAGAGCATACATGCTTTGTGCAGCAGCAGACACCACCACCACCAGTACCCCACTGCTACCATTATGGCCGCTACATCCACAGCCAGTGTGCTTCCCACCACCACCAATGCCATTCTTGCAGCAGCCACCCTTTCAGCTGTCACCACTACTGCAGCCACTGCTACCACTATTCCTATGCCCATGGCTGAAGCACCTTCTACCCATGTCTGTGACCATGAACACCCTCTAGTGGACCCAATGCAATACTTGATATTGTTTTCAGAGTGCTATGCGTGTGTTGTGGTGGATCGAGTGTGCCACATGAAGCTTGTGTTGCATTAGTGAGAGCTCAATGTTGGTGGCTGAAGTGTCATTCAGGTGTATATGGTATACCAGGTTCAAATGGGTGATTAATGGTGTTGCTGAAGTGCTTTTAAAGTTTCCTAAAAAAACACCTTTTCTGGCTGAATACGAATGCCGAATAAAGAATACGAATACTTGGGACCGAATACCAAATATTCGGCCGAATATTCAAGAAAAGGTATTTGCACTGCCCTAGTAGTGGTGCCAAGCGTCAGGTCAGTATCTTGAGTGAAGAACCATGAAGAATAGTTATGGGCAACACTGTTCACTAGCTTGTCTTCTTGCAATATGTCAGCTAACCATTAGAGCTCACTGACTAAATGCCTCGTGGAAGCACATGCATGTGCAGCATTGTTTCTGTACAATGCCACCTGCTGAGTCTTTAACAATCCTTTAGATAATATATATTTTATCTTTTGAAAACAGTGGCACCCAGTGATGACAAGCATAACAAGTAGTTGTGACTAAGGCCATGTGACAGAATTATCTGGATATATTTAGACATGACTGAGCATGATCCTGGGCATCACTGTCACAGGAGTGTTGAGGGGGCATTTCAGGGCTATGATGCTGGTGCAAGTACAGTATGGTGATTTGCTTGCTTGCAGTACAAGTCAAATGGATGTGATCAGCAGCCAACACAAGTTGGACTGGTGTTCTGCAAAGAGGGAGGGGTATGGTCATGTCAATGGAAAGGAAGTTAAGGAGCTCTGAACTGATACAAAGGTCACTGTGACAGAAGTTAAATGCATGGATTCACCAAGGGAATGGCAGCAGGGCTGAGTTGCAAAAGAAAAGTAGACCATTATTTGGAGCAAGAAAGTATACAGATTCAATTCTCATTTGAAAATAAAGGACGTATGACAATCACAGCCCGCACATTTAACTGAAGTCAGAGCTTAGAAGAACTCAAAGAGACGTGGTGGGAGAAGAACATGATTAGGCAAACATGAAAGAGACATTTTGGCTATTCTTAAGGAATAGGTCCTACAGGAAAAGGGTAGGTGGCTCTCTTTTGAAGAGCTTGCCTGTGAAGCACTAAAACGAAATTAGTGTGACAGGCAGGTCCACAGAGTCCATCTGATCAAGGTCAGAGAAAACAGCAGTGGGGACAAAATACCCAGAAAGGGACTACAGGAATGCAAGCAGTTCACCACAACTAAACTGATTCAGTAGAATCTGCCTGTATATGCAACAGGATGGACAATAAAGGCTTGCTTTTCAAAGACAACATAGGTGGGGTAAGTTGTGATGAAACTTGTTTGAACTAGTGTAAGGCAAGGCAAATTTATTTCTAGGGCACCCATTCCCTGAGGCTCTGGGCACCTTACAAAGCATAACAAAAATAAAAACAACAGATAAAACACAATAAAATTCCCAGAATAAATAAGAATCAGAATAACTATTATTAAAATTAACAACTGAAAATTAGAGCAGTTGGGCAGGAGATCACTTCATAAAAGTCAGGTTAAGAGGTGGGCTTTCAGCCTCAGCTTGAAAACACCAATAGAGGAGCCTCAGGACTGTGAGGTGGAAACAGAGTTCCACAGGGTTGTCCCAAAGACACCAAAAGCTCAGTCACCTGATGTCTTGAACCAAACCCTGGAATGTCCAGGAGTCCCCTAAAGGAGGAAGCCGGAGGAAGCGACAGAGTGCTTGAGTATCAGGAGCTCTGACAGGTAGCAAGGACCCAGTCTATGTAAAGCCTTATAGGTGAGTAAGCCCACCTTGAAAAGGACCCTCCACCTGACAGGCAGCCAGTACAGAGCACATAGGACTGGGTTACATGGCAGGACCTAGGCAGGCTTGTCAGCAACTGGGCCACCATGTTCTTCACCTGCTGCAGTCTGCGGAGGTCCTCCGTGATTCTGAAGTATAGAGAGTTACAGTAGTTAAGCTTAGAGTAACAAAGGCATGTACTAGGGTTGGCAGATACTCATGCAGAATGAGGGCTTGATCTTGGCGATGTTTCCCAAGTGATAAAAAACACTCTTGACTACTGACAATACCTGATCTTTGAAGGTCAGCCTGCTGTCCAGGATCACACCAAGGTTACGCACCCTCAGGGATGCCACCAGTGGTGCAGACCCCAGGAAAAGATCTGTAGCCTGCTCTAGGTTGCAACACATCACTCGCAACCTGAAGCTGATCACAGCACCTCATGTTATCTGGGTTTAGTCTTAGCCAGCTAGAAGCCATCCAGTCATTGATTTTAGCCAGACAGCTGTTAAGCACTTGACAGCTCCAGATGTTCCGGTGCAAATGACGACATAGTTGGGTGTCATCTGCATAGCAGTGAAACTCCATGCTGCATTGCTGCATGATCTCACTCAGGGCAGCATGTACACTGCAGACAGCATCGGCAACAAGATCGGGCCCTGTGGTACTCACATGACAGGGGCATTGGGAGGAGGAGAAATTCCCTATCACTACTCGCTGCACCCTATCAAAGAGATAGGACTCAAACCATCTGATGACAGTACCGGCAAGTCCACAAAACTCACAGAGCCGATCAAGAAGCACAACATGGTCCACAGTGTCAAATACTGATGAGAGATCAGGAGCACAAGAACAGATCTGTCTCCTCTATCACTAACCCTGCATAGGCACCCTAACTAGAGCTGTTTCTGTGCTGTCTGGCCCAAAACCTGACTGAAATGGATCATAGATGTCAAAGGACATGAGGCAATCCTTGAGTTGCTGTGCCACCAGTTTCTCAACAATCTTGCTCAAAAATGCGGAGTTGGAGATCGGACTATAATGCGAGGATGCCTGGGTTGAGGAAGATTTCTTAGGAGGGTCTCACCAGCACTTCTTTTAAAGCCACTGGGAACACCTCTTCCACCATTGAGCATCTGGCAATCCTGGTGAACACCAGGCCAACAGCCTCAGTGCATCCCATTAAGAAATGCGTCAGAGCTGGGTCCAGTTCGCAAAATGTGTGCTCGGCTCTAAGATCACCCCAGTCACTTCAGACACCTCCACTTGCCTAAACTCCTCCCAGAGGCCAGAGTGCCTATGTTCCTCCCAGTCCAGCTACTGCAAGGCATTTGCCTACCTGACGGAATCCCCAACTGGATAGACAACACTTTGTCAGAGATGAACAGAGCAATCACTTCACATAAAGTGGATGAAAAAGTCTTCTTTGGCTGTAGACAGGCAGGATGGAGAAGCCTGTTCACAGTCTGAAAAAGCTGAGAAGGTCTGTTCTTCCTGCCACAATTTCCCTGGACAGGAATTCTGCCTTCTTATAGAATTACCACCTGGTACTCATCATTAGTGAGCACGCAGGGCAAGTGTGTCAGCCTCCAGCCAGGTCTTCCGCCAGTAATGCTCCAACTCCAACCCTTGATCTTCATCATCTTGAGATCCCCATCAAACCATGGGATCTCAAGGAGAGGATCTGGGTCATATATGAATCCAGAGTTTATCGACATCCAAGTGCTTCGATAACAATTCCATTATCAGTGGCTACTGTCTCACTGGTGCCAATGCACAAGCTGCCCTCAATTCTAGATAGGTACACTAACACCAATAGTCCTTCTGGGTGCAAACCCTTAAGGGCGCAGCTGACCATCTCCACAGGGAAAGAATTTGGGGGGCCCAAATGTGAACCCCATGGTGCAGTGATCGGACCAAAAGACTGATCAATCTTAAGGCTATCAACCCCAAAACACAGCCAGAACTCCAGGTCGTGTGTGTGGCTATGCTGGTGGGTCGTAGAAGCAACAGCATGTGCCAGGCCCAGTGATGACATCAACCGGAGTAGGTTGTAACTGAAATGCAAGGATTCTTACTGACCTTTATAAGTTCAAAGGTAGGCCAAAACTGGGAATAGGAGCAGCACCCTATCTAGGGTGGGAGTATATAATGATTTAAACAAGACACAGGTGAGCACAAATAGAAAAAAGAGGGAAACTAGAAACACCCTATCAGGGCTAACAGTGCAAATGTATCTCAGGGTAACACAGGGAGAATAAAGGTTGAACATGCTAGGAATGGTGCAGTGTAGTGGATGTGGTGTGGCAGTTTTTAGAGACCTTCTGGAGACTGTTGTGCTGCCCCATCTGCACACCTCTCTGGGTTGAGGGAGGAGGTCTCTAGACTACAGGCTGAGTTGGCTAGGATTCGGGGACCTCTCCCACCCAGAGGCTACCAAATTTGCCACCGTTGTCTCAGAGGATGCCAGTAAGAGGAATGGCTGACTATGGTGGGCTCTGGAAGGGTGGGGTGGTGGGACAGAGGCACATTTCTCAATGGGTACCACAACAAAATCCCCACACTGCTCTGGTGGGGCAGGACTGGGAGGAGGAAGCACCCACAGTAGTGACCAAAGGGAATGGGGTCCACCATAGTGGAGACACCAAGGAGCATGGTAGAGGACCCCAGAGGAGGAGGAGGAGGAGGAGAGAAAGCAACTTCTGGTGGGGGGACTTAATTGTGAAGGGATAGATTTGGGAATAGCAAAGGAGGGAGAGGCAGGTTAGGTGCCTACTTGGTGCCATCGCCTGGAGGAATGGGAAGCGAATCCTGCAGATCGCTAGGGCAGCAGGACAGGAGGGAGAGCTGGATGTCATTGTCTACCTGAGGGACTAATGACCTGGCTGGGGATGGAGCTGGTAGAGTACAGGGGAGTTTAGGGTGCTGGGAAGGGGTCTTGGGCAGGTTGCTCGCTCAGTGGTTGAGGTGCTACCTGTCTACAGTAGGGACAGGAGGTAACTCTGCAGCAGGAGCTTCAATTCATGGATGAAACAATGGTGCAGAGAGGAATGGTTTAGCTACACTGGAAATGGGACCCCCCTCTGGGAGGATAAGGCCTATACAGGGTGCTGGCCTGCACCCATCAGGGAGAGAACCACAGTCCTCAGTGGATGATTTAAATGTTCCTTTGATGAACATTCAGTTTGGCCAAGGAGGTGGCAGAAGGAATCAGGGAGTTAGAAACTGCCTCCCCACAGGCTGAAGTACAGAGTAAGGAGAACCTGAGGAGAGGAACTCCCAGGGTGCAAATTAATAAAGGGAGCAGGGTGATATAGATAAAAGCAGAAAGAAACAGGAGCATTAAAGAGAGGTGGGAAGAAAGGAGGGAAAAATGGAAAATAGGAAAAAAGGCGTCGCAACAAGTAGAGTGGAATCAAAATCTGGAAGGTCATAAAGCGAATTCTAGAAGTCTAGAAATAAGATTCTGAACCTAGGGACCATCATGGCAGAGGCTAGAGATGCAGTAAATACAATTTTGCTGGCATAATTCCAACAAAATCACAAATTTTGGTGCTTGAAATATTTTACAGCAAAATTTAGCATTCTCCAAAATATTTCTGCGTGTGTGAATGCAGAATTTAGCAGGTGAAATGCAAATTTCACCCACAAATGGTGGAATTCCAACGAGTGATGAAATTCATATCTTTACAGGCAAAATTCTGCATTTTGTTAGCAGATTTTCACATTTGCACCCTTAAAATATTTTGCAAAATGCATAAACTTTACAAAATATTTAGCATAACAAAATTTGTGGATTTCCCCATCTCTAGCAGAGGCCGACTTGGATATTGTGGCCATTACTGAATTGTGGTGCACTGAAAACCATGACTGGGGCATGGCCATACCAGGCTATACTCTGTTCAAGAAGGATCGGGTGTGAAGGAAAGGAGGAGGTGTGATGCTTTATATGGGAAAAGCATAAAGCTACAGGGAACAAGGAATACAGGAGGAGGCAGATGTACTGTGGGTCTCTCTGAGACAGGAGTGGAGCCACTGTTCACCCTGGACTGATCTACAGACATCTAGCAAAGATGGAGGATATAAATAAAGTACTTGTGGAAGCCACTGGCAAGATGGCAGAAACTGGGAGGTGCTGTTTATGGGAGACTTCAAACTGCCAGATGTGGATTAGAGCCTTCCAGCAGCAGCTTCAGCTAGAGGCAGGGACATTATGGACTCTCTGCGGGGAAATTCCTCAGGTAACTAGTCAGTGAGCCCACTCATGATGGGGCAGTACTGGACCTGGTACTCACCAACAGGGACAGTGTTGCAGACATCACAGGTGGAGGCCACTTGGGGACCAGTGATCACCCTCCTGTATGGTTCAATATAAGGACAGCTGCAGAATCGAACCACACAATGGTGAGGTCCTGGACTTCAGAAGGGCAGATTTTACAAAATATGATTGAATGCCTCAGGGATGACCTAGCAGGGGTGGACATAGGTGAGGTGGAGGATCGTGGCGAAGATAAAAGGGAGCATAGTAAAGGTAACAAACCTCTATATCAAACAAGTGAGCAAAAGCAGAGGAAAAAGAGACCACTAAGGTTCTAGAAAGAGGTGACTGAAAAGGTGAAAGCTAAAGGGTAGCATTCAGAAGGTATAAGGAGACTCAGAGGAAGGAGGATAGGGAGGTATATCAGGGAAACAGAAAGAACATATGAACATACAAAGTTGCTTGGCAGAAAAAGGCCCATAGGTCTGTCAAGTCTGTCGAATTTGCAGCTCACAGTTTAATATTCCTGCAGTTGCCCCTCCCAACCATTCCCTCCCATCATCCCTCTCTCCAGACTTTCTCCCTTTTGTTCTTGTCTGTATTTACCTGCTCCTGACTCTGTCCCATCCCCACTTAAAACAGTTCACTGTCTTCATGTTACCCTAGGTGGCGCTATCCCAAAGGCTACTACCCCTGCCTGCTTGGCTAATAGCAGGTTAAGACTAGTTCAAAATCGGATGCCTCGACCCAGAGGTCAGGGTTGGTGAAAGTCGAGCTAACCTGGGCACAGCCTTCGAGACACTGTAATCCCCTCTTTCCCTCTAGCGGCCTGAACACTGTACAATAATCACTTTCTCACAATACCCTGGTACACCACACAAGTACCCACACTGTTTGCACTCACCACCAGGGGCTGGTTCCTCTGGCTTGACCCTGGGGACACCCTGTAAAACAAGGTTATGTACAGCAAATAGCAACAGTACAGTACTTTGAGCACAAACTGGAACCACAGTCAGATTACATGCAGAAAAGTTAGATCTGATTTATTCAGGGGACTTGAACAAGGAAGGGAAAAATCAGGTTAATTAGCTTAAAGGTTATATCAGTCAAGCAATTATGCATGTGCTGTGAGTTCCCCACACAGTCACACCTCTGTGTACCAGGTGGAATAGAGATGGAGCTAGCCAGGACTGTTGCCCAGGGTTGCAGCTGGTTGGGGCCCTGTGATGGAAAACACAACATGCACAGTACAATATTTGTAATCCAGAGCCAGAGGCTCAGTTTGTAAAGAAATGAAACAACAAGACAATCAGATGGTGAGAGTGCAGGTTACACTCAGATTAGCTGTTGTTGCAGGAGCTACCCTGGTATTTACTCAATGATACCCAAGACTGGACATATGCTGGACTGAAGAGACTGCAGGTGGTTGATCTGGAATGCCAGGAGAAGCAGAGTCCACACAAGTCGCAGAGGCATTGTTCCTGTTCAAGTGTGGAGCAGGGGCTGAACCCCAGGTAGTCTCTCGTCGATGGCTTCTCTGTGCAGTGTGTAGTCTGGCGAGCCAGTCTGGCAAGCCCAGACCGCATGGAGACAAATTTGGATGCAGTCTGTTTTGGGCGGATACAGCTTCCAGCAAGCAGGGTACAGTTCACACAGTGGGGAACTAACTCCACAACCCACTAGCAGCCTCATAGCACATTTACATGTGCAGAATTCTACTGTACCAGGCAAAGCACTCCCGGTCACAATCGCAAAGTCTCTGCACACACTGGGAGCTTAGGGGTAGCTGGAACTCCTGACAGGTCGATCGATTCAGCAAAATCTTGGTCTTCTTCAGATTGAGCCTGGCCCACTTCAGTAGCTTACTTTAGTCATACAAACTTGGATTTAGTCCAAAATAATTCTCTTCTCTCCCTCTCAGGAGCAGCAGCAGAATACAAGCCAAAACTCAGCCTTTCACAGTTTTCCACATGAATCCACTCAGGACTCCTGCCCAAAAATACACTTGAGCTCTTCTCATTTCACTTCCCAGCTCAGAACAACAGAAAATTGCAAGCAACCTGGGACTTCCCAAGATCCAAAAGGTTTGGTTGGCTGGTTTGGCTGTCAATTAAAGCAAGAGCTCCCTCTTCAGTTGCAAAAAAGCACAACAAGTTCAAAACTACAATTCCTACAGATTTGACTTCAGACAGCTCCTGTAGTCTGGCTACATTTAGGTCCCACAGAACTCATTGGTCCAATTTGCAGTTTAGGATCAAGATAGTGGAGACAAAACAAAACAGTCCTTGCTATAAAAGCAGTTTAGACAAACAACATTATCATTATCACGCTAAATGATTTTCAGCAAATAGTTACATCTTTCAGCAGAGCTCCATTCAGATTACTTAGGCTGCAATCAGGCAGCTCTTAAAGAGACAGTACACAGAGGCTATACAGGCTCTGGTAATCACATTTAAACTGCTAAAACCTAGGACACCAGCCTGGCAGTGAGCATTTAGGCAAGCTCAACTAAGACTTTTGGGAACCCCATATGTAGGGGTTACATTCAGCTCGACCAACTCCTCGGGTAGTGCATTCCACCCAGCCACCACACTCTGTGAAGTAGTGCTTCCTCATCTTCCCCTTCCAACTTCAGACTATGCCCCTTCATGACCCTTCTTCCCTTTAGTAAGAACAATCCTCCGTTCTGACTTTGTTTATGCCTTTTAAGTATTTAAAGAGTTCTATCATGTCCCCCCCTCTCCCTTCTATCCTCTAGGGGTACATATTGAGCTCCCTCGATCTTTCCTCATATGACTTCTCCCTAGCCCCATGATCATCTTTGTCATCCTATGCTACACCTCCTCAGCAATCTCATGTCCTTTTTAAGTAAGGGCACCAGTACTGCATACAGCACTCAAGTGTGGCCTCAGTAGTGATCTATTCAAGGGCAGGATCACCTCCTTTCCTGGAGGTGATACCCCTGACAATGCACCCCAGCATCAATTGACCCTTGCTGCCACCCTTCTGCACTGTACTAATACCTTCATGTCCCATGTGACTAATACCCCTTGGTCCTTCTCCTCCTCTGAAGTTGTTGATACCTGCGCTCTCCCCAGGCAATAGCTGGTCCTAGGGTTTCTGGCTCCAAGGTGCATGACCTTGCACTTCTTAGCATTAAACTCCAACTGCCACACATCTGAAAAGTGCTCAAGTTTAGCTAAATCCTTCACAGTGCTTGCCTCCTTCCTCGCTGTCCACTTTTGCACTGCAGGGAGAGCAGTCAGGACTGCAAAGGTTCAAACTGAAAACAGAATAGCCCAGGAGGTAACAAGACGGGGCAGGACATTTTTAGATATGTAAGTGAAAAGAGGAAGACCAGGGGTGGGATTGTATTAAGGTTAAAAAGGAAGTGAAGGACTGTGCAGAGGGAACCAGGAAAATACAAACATCCTGAACAAATACTTTTGTTCAGTGTTCACAGAAGAAGGAAAAGGGAGGGACCACAAAAAGTAACAAAAGCTTTGGAGGAGGTGGACACTAGTCCTTTTGGAGGAGAGTGTTCTGAAGGGAGTTGCTAATCTGAAGGTGGACAAAGCAATGGGGCTAGATGTGGTGCATCTAAGGGTATTGTGGGAGCTCAGGGAAATACTGGCTGCACCTCTGAGAGTTCTATTTAGCAGCTGCTGAAAAAGGAGTGATTCAGGAGGACTGGGGAGAGCAATCGTAGTCCCATTATACAGAAGTGGTAGCAGAGAGAGGCTGGCAATTATAGACCAGTCAGCATGACATCAGTGGTGGGAAAGTTAATGGAATCACTGCTGAAAGAAAGGATTGTGGAATATCTTGTATCCAGTGGGTTACGAGACCCAGGAGAGCATGGCTTAACAAGGTGAGGTCATGTCAAATGAATCTGATAGATTTCTTTGACTGGGTGACCAGGGAACTAGATCAGGTTGGGCGGGGGCGTGGCCTACCATTTCAGTAAAGCGTTCAACACTGTTCCACATAAGAGACTAATAAGTGTTGGGTAGCTTAGATGGGGCCCAAAGAAGGTAAAAAAGGATAAGAAATTGGTTAGGGATGGCAACAGAGGGTGGAGGTAAACGGAGTTCACTCCAAGGAAGAGGGTGGTAACCAATGGGGTGCCTCAGAGATCAGTGCTGGGACGGTCCTCTTAATATCTTTATACTTGACATTGCAGAGGAGCTGGAAGGGATGATCTGCCTCTTTGTGGATGACACCAAAATCTGCAACAAGGTGGACACTCCGGGGAAGGTGGAATGGATGAGTAGAGACCTGAAAAACTAGAGTAGTGGTCAACAGTATAGAAGCTGTGTTTCAAAGGAAAAAGCACAGAATAATGAACTTGGGAACAGAAACCCAGGGATGGAGTACAAAATGGGTGGAGTTGTACTGATGACCACCAAGCAGGAAAGAGACCTGAGGGAGTAATCATATCAGATGACCTATAGGTGGCCAGGCAGTGAGATAAGGTAGTGGGGAGGGTAGAGTGGGATGCTGGGATGCATATGGAGGGTATTGCCATCAGAAAGAGGGAGGTAGTGTTGCCTCTGTATGATCGCTAGTAAGACCTTACCTGAGTATTGTGTCTCAGTCTGGAGACTACATTTCAAAGGACATAGACAGAGTGGAGGAGTTCAGAGGAGGGCAACTAAAATGGTGAAGGTCTGCATCAAAAGTTCTATGAGGAGGACTAAAGGACCTCAATAAGTACAGCCTGGAACAGAGGAGGAGAGGGAGAAATGATAGAGACCTTTAAATACCTCACAGGGGTAAATAAAGTACAGGAGGAAGTATTTTCAGAAGACAAGGTGCTCAAGAACAAGGGACATGCTGTGAAGCTGAGGGGGTAGATTCAGGAGATGTGAGGAAGTGCTTCTTCACAGAAAGAGTGATGGATGCCTGGAACAGCCTTCCAGCAGAGGTGGTGGGGGAAAAACAGTGGTGGGGTTCAAGAATGCATGGGAAAAGCACAAAAGATCATAGTGGAAGGAGGAGGGAGAAAGTTGTAGATCGGGTACAGCCTGATGTAATAGTGTAGGTAGGGAGAAATGGGTAGACTGGATGGGCCAAGTGGTCTTTATCTGCCAGCAAATTCTATGTTTCTATGTTTCCATGTGATAAATGCTTTGTGAAATTAAATTCCTCAAGTGGAATTCTAATGGCATTGCTTGTGTCGTCCATGAATTTTGAGCAAATTTTGCTAATTAGTAATTTCTGAAATTTGCACAGTACATTTTGTAAGTAACAAGCCATGAGAGGTGTGCATTATAGGATTATAACAACCAAGGATCCTTTTTTCCTAAGTGAAACAGGTTATAATTTGCCATTATAATCCGCTGGTTATAACGACAAACATGCACCTGGTTTCCTTGTGCGCATGCCCAGCAGCAGCTCTTCCTTAGCTCAGTGCCAGTCCTTTGCACGGATGCTGCCCTCATCGTCCGTAAGTTTATTTACAAAATAAAAAAGTAATGCTGCACTTCAGCCTACAATAAAAGTAAGAAAGTTTAAGAAAATAAATAAATGAAAGGAAGGAAACCTTTTCCTTCAGCAGCCACTTTCCGACCACATAAATGCATTGAAACCTGACCCAGGACCTCACAGGAAGAAAGTCTTTTTATTTTATATAGTTGCTATGGTGAAAAAAGGATCCCCATCAATTATATAATAAAACATGGGTAGTATAAGCTTATCAGCTCCTTACACACATCCTCAGTGTTGGATGCTTAAATAAATAGCATCTAACACCTCAGGTTGTGTAAAATCTGTTAAACACACCACCATGCATTATTCTAAATATAATAACTGGGTCTTCCTTTTTCCCATATGGAAACAATGGCATAATTTGCCATTATAAAGGAGTGTTTATAGTATAACAGCAAACATGTGCCCAATTTCTCTCACTCTGCACTGTGCCCACCCACAGCTCTTCCCTTCCAACAGCTACCCACCCTGGAGACCAAACCGCCACTTGGACTCAGTGTTAAGTGACTGAGGGAACAAAATCAAAAACAAGTACCAAGAAATAAAAAACAAAATTTTGGTGGCGATGAAAAGAAATGAATAAAGAAACTTTAAATAAATAAAAGGCGACCTCGGACCACGCTGCTCAAAAACAGACGCAGACCACGGCCGCACAGGAACGCCTTTTGTTTTATGTAACTGCTGCAGTGACAAAGGAAAAACTCCAGCAATTATATAAAATAAAATATGGTGGTGTTTTTAGACCCAAAGTTTACACACATTCTTGGTGTTAGATGCTTTTACAAACTCTCAAGCTTCTGCCTCTGGGTTTATGTAGCATCTAACATCTCGGTGTATGTGCAAACTTCTCATTACACACACCATCTCATACTTTATTTTATATTTAATGCATGCTCAAGGATGTAATAAGGCATGAGGCTGAAGACTGAGTGTCCTCATATCCCTGAGCAGTGCATTAAAATCCCATGATGCACACCCTTGAGAGTCTTCATACACTTATAAAATTACTCTAAGTAGATTTTTTGAAGAGGAAATGTGATTCAGCACTTGACTGTTCATTATTTATAGAAATGTAATGCACAGTAAGGTGACCTCTGACAGGAAAAGATTTTTTCTTGCCATTTTATAAAACCTAATAAACAACATCTATTCAGCTTTATTAGATTCAAGGGCCTTATTACATTAGTATGCATTCTAAAATTAAGGTGTATACTTGCAATAGCAACAAATTGAAAGCATCCAAATATTTTTATCTAGCCCTCTGCCACTGATCCCTTCTGCCTGCTGATCCCAGCATCATCACCCACCAAACCAAATACTTACCCTACCTGCTGCTTCCTACCATCCTGGGTGAGCAGTGCCTTGGGAGGTAGGTGTGGGGCCTGTAGAGTATCAGTGGCAGTGTTTTTCTCCTTTTCTCTCCCGACCCATGCTGGGTTGCATACTATGGTGGATATGTACTGCTTTTGTGACACAGCACACCTCTGCACGTGCTCCCAGTCAACTAGGGTGTGAATGCTGCTATGTCACCTTGCCTCACCAGGTGATAAGCCACGCGAGCGGTACATGCTGTCTCCCCTCCCGCTGGAGGAGAGCCATCAATAGATACTCAATCCTCTCCTCCGGCTGCTCCCGAGGGACCCTGGCCTGTCCCTGAAACTGGGTTGCCAGCATGGGATGAGGTAAGGTGTCTGGTGCCTCAGCCCTCCTCACCACTGGGCCACTGCATTTTTGAACAGATTAACAAATAATTATATTGTGAAAATATAAACTCCTGTAAAGTACCATTTACTTAACCAACAACCTCCTATTTATCAGTTTCTAAGACTCTTCCAAGGAAGCATGCTTATCAATTTTCAATTATCTAGCTCCGAGGTGGCTACATTGTAAACAGAGAAATATTTATTAAAATAGTCACCATAATAATAAATTGCCAGACTTTGAGCCCCTATAAGCTCCATGTGCCTCATCCTAATGCCATGTAACTTGGCATCCCAGTAGATCCCTACCCAACAGTCGGCATGCCAGATTTCATGCTTTAGCTGTATGAATAACTGAAGTATAACAAATTACACTTTTCAAAACATTTCACAAAATTATAGGGGATTTGTTGATTTCCCAGCCCTACAGTCTGGGAATGAACCAAAGCCATTAGTAAGACAGAACAGAACCCAGGAGCAGCCACAAACATCTCTGGCACCCAGTGGTAATGTAAGGTATTGTGCCCTGTCACCCATGGCGATGCCCAAAATACTAGGCCTTAAAGGTGGGTATGTCCTAGGGACTGTATGGGGTTGCACTCACTGTTGCTCAGGGAGATTGGTAGACTTTGGCAGCACACCTGGCAGATTTATTTATCTACTTTATTGAGAAGGGCTTAGTTCCCAGGGACTTAGAGGGTGGCAGACCAAGAGGGGAAAATGGGAGACTCAGAGAATATAGACCAGTTAGCCTGACTTCCATATAGGGAAGTTCCTTGAGGCTATAATCAGGAGCAGCTTTTGATTTCCTGAAGTCTCGTGGATTCCAGGACAGCAAACAGCACAGCTTGTGAAGAGGAAGTTCTGTCAGATGAACCTCATAAAATTCTTCAGTGCTGTACTGCACATGATGGACAAGGGCCAAGCACTATGTGCCATATCTGATTTCAGCAAGGCCTTTGACTTGTGCCAAAAAAGTCTAGTGAAGAAATTCAAGGACTTGGGTGTTGTAGAGAAAGTCACAAGATGGGCAGAGAACTTGCTAAGAGGAAGAAACCAAAGGGCAGCACTAAATGGTACATATGTAAGGCCAGGCACAACCCTGTGTCTAGGGGTATATGGTGTCATCTCTTCAGAGGAGCACCAGCGTTACACCATAGAACCTGCATCTGTACCTTTTACCTTTGCCACCACAGGTCTGCAGTACTGGAGAAGGGGCACTGTTACCAAATATTGGGACACCCAAACTGAGTCCAGTCTTGGAGCCTGCGATCAAGCTGGTGCATTTATTAAGCAGCCTAGTTGGTACACAGCTACTAGGGCATTCCCTTGGCACTTCATCACTGTCATCTCAGTTCTTAAAGCACAGTACTAGCTGCATCACACTGTACATGTGACGCTACACACTGGGGCTCCAATGTTCATCCTCACCACTTCCCAGGACTTATCTATTCTGCAGTACTCCCACACTTACTACTGCCAGGTTTAACCCCAGAACTAAGGGCATTAATGTTACAGTTACTGGATCTAGTCCAAGCACATCACAACATTTCTTTGCAATCCCTAACCTCCCAGGAGCTCTGGAACTCCCAAGACCATTTGTGCTGTGGCACTCTCCCAGGTAGGGTGAGCACTTCCCCATGGACAGTTCTGTGCCTGCACATGTCTTGCAGTGCCCAGCTATGATAACAATGGATAATGTACAGCAGCATATGACAGTACTACTAATTAAACTGATAGTTGGTCCAGTCATTTCTGCCTCCCTCCGTCAGTGCTGACAGCCCTAATGATCAAAGAAACAGGCCTCCATGCCTAGTCCCCTAACACAAGGCATACTGCCCCAACTCTGTCATCCCCTCTCTCCCTAATGACCCATGACTTTGGCTGGACTCTGAGAGGAACTACACTAGAAAACCCAGGGTTTAGTAATTCTCTGGCAGGACATCCTTAATGCAAGGCTTATTGCAAATGTGCCCTTTTAATCTGGTGCTCTCTTTCAAGCTTGAGCTGTAATGGTAGGAGCAGATCCTCATGGATCCCGGAGACCTCCTTTGAGGGATGGCACTCCACTACTCCTGATGGTGCATTCTGGTTTCTGATCATCTGAGGAACTTGAGGTCACTCCAGAGATTCTCTTCTGCCCAACAGTCTCTGCTGGTGTCACTCTGGAGACCCACAAGGGGACCAGTGCCACCTAGACCCAGGGACCCTGCTATCATCCCTGGGCCCACATGCCTTCTGCCTTGGTGGCACCCAGAGGGCTGGACTTCCATCGCCTCACTCTGTATTCTGACCTCACAGTGCGTCCAACCTGGGATCTTTTGGACCTACCTTTCCTGGGCTTGTCCCCTTTTGGAGAGATCAGAACCATAAATAATCATGACAGAATTTCCTACTTCTAACTGAGCCAGAACACGCAGTAAATAAACATCCAGACATCTTGTCTCCAAGAACTACTCCCCTAGAGGACAACTCTGAGGGTCATGACTAACCCTTCAAGAGCCCTCTAGTAACCAGCTTTAGGTGATCCTGCCCTTGTACATGTCCTTTGTGAGGCTGCACCTGAAGTACTGCCCAGCTTGGGAAGCTTATCTAAAAAACAGGCAAGGACTGCTTAGAAGTGGCCCAATGAAGAGCAACTAAAATGGATTCACGCCCACATGAGAGGATCTGTAAGGCAAAACTGTTTAACCTGCATATTTGTTTCCTAGAGGTCAAGAGGGAGGATGATTGAAACCGTTATGTTTTGAAGGGTATAAATTGGGTGGATAGTTAACAACTGTGTAAGCTTACTAAGGGGTCCATCACAAAGGGCTACAACTACATGCTGGTGGGGAGGATTTAAAAGGTGACATGAGAAGTACTTCTTCATCAAAGGGTGGTAGAAAAGTGTAACTGTTTGCCTGTGAACCGGTCAATAATAGAATGTTTGTAAGTTTTAAGAGGGTGGAACAGAGTCAGACATGTGGAACTGTTGAAAATGAAGTGGGAAGAGAATGGGGCTAATGGTGGCATTGGGACAGTCCAAGCAGAACTAGGGGATGATAGATCAGCATAAGGCCACGTCAGTGCTAATATGGAAAAGACCTACTGTAGGTAAGAACTGGGATGACAAAATAGACCGAAAAATCTTTGTGTCCATAAAAATCTATGTTTTCTTTATGATTTGGCATAGCGGAACAAGGGTACTCAGCATTGCAAACTTTGGCTGCAATGGGTAGGATAAGTGAAAATGTCAGGAAACATTTTCTCATCCAGCAGGTAAGAATCCTGTTAAACAATCACCGAGAAACAGCCACCAGGCTCTCAGCTCCCAGCTGGGATTCTCCTGGCCAGCGGGTGGTTGGTGCTCTCTCAGCCGCCACCTGCCTCCACAGGAGCGGACTTGCAGCGGCACAATCCGAGAAACAGCCCACTGGGGCTCTCAGCTCCCAGCTGAGGTTCTGCAGCCAGCGGGCAGTCAGCACTCCCTCAGCCGCTGCCTGCATCCACAGGAGCGGACTCACAGTGGCACAAGGGTATGGCTAAGCTGCAACCAATCGGAATAGGCGCTTTTTGAGCTCCGTTCCAACTGGTCCCAGGACACCAGCTTGGTTTTATCTCTTCTCCTGTTTCATCTGTTTTAAGTTTCTGAATGTATAGTTAGATAAAATGTTAGATGGTTCCATTGTTTAAAACTAAAATTTGTTGAAAATGCTGTCAAAGGTTGATCTGTAATTCCCCATGAAGGAGCTAGTAATCACAGCCCTTCTGTGTTGCAGTTGCTGTAGATTCCTGGCACCAATCTAAATCACTCATCTTTATTTTACTTAATTGGACCCCTGCCTGTGCTGTTGACCCTTATCTTCTGCGCATTTAAAAGTCTGTCACCTTTCTTTCCACAGCCAAAACAGCCCACCAGGGCTCTCAGCTCCAGCCGAGTTCTCCCGGCCAGCGGTGTGGTCGGCACTCCCTCAGCCACCTGCCTCCACAGAGCCGGACCCAGAGTGGCACAAGGTACAGCTAAGCTGCATCCATCCGGAATGCAAGTGCCTTTTGGGCTCCATTTCCGATTGGTCCCCAGGACACCAGCTTGGTTTTATCTGCTTCTTCTCCTGTTTCATCTGTTTTAAGTTTATGAATGTATAGTTAGTTAAAATGTTAGATGGTTCCACTGTTTAAAACTAAACATTTGTGTAAATGCTGCCAATGGTTGATCTGTAATTCCCCATGAAGGAGCTAGTAATCACAGCCCTTCTGTGTTGCAGTTGCTGTGAGCGCTCTGGTGCCAATCTAAATCACTCACCTTTATTTTACTTAGTTGGACCCCTGCCTGTGCTGTTGACCCCTTTGTCTTCTGCAGGCATTTAAAAGTCTGTCTCCTTTCTTTCTGCAGCCAAGAAACAGTCCACCAGGGCTCTCAGCTCCCAGCCAAGTTTCTCCCAGCCAGCGGGTGGTGGAGCTTCCTCAGCCGCTGCCTACCTCCACAGGAGTGGACTCACAGCGCACAAATGCAGCTAAAGCCGCAACTTTTCAGCCACCCACTCTGCCCCTTTCGGACTGTTATTATATACACCTCCCACTCCCCTTTCTATACCATGCCTCTTCATGCCCCCATCCCATGACATAACAAACTCTGTTCTTATCTCCGCCCTCCCTCTATGGAGTTCTAAAGTGAGCCTTTCTTTCATCTTGTAGGTGATACCTCCTCTTTTATAATTCTGGTTTTAAACCCTTACTTGGTACCATGTGGGCTGCTCAGACTCTTTTATTCTGGGCCCTCCTCCTCGTTGTGCCATGCGGCAGAGATCAGGTTCCCAAACAAATGGCTCATGGAGGTTATGAGATGCTACTATTCTGTCCTCATGGCTTCTTCTGTATATATAACCTCCCACTTTTGCAGTGTCATTCTTGGTGTACCGTCATTGTTGGAACTAGAACTGATTACCTATATGCAATACACGGCACCTGTCCCACCTAAAGACGAACTTGCACTGACCTTTACCTTCAAAGTGTTAGTCTATACTATACTATACGGAAGAACCCTATAAGAGGAGATTTGCCAACCCAAGATACCACCGCGTGCAGACAAAGTAAGGCCAAATTTAGAATCTAACACTTGCTGCCATAAAAAAGATATTGCTTCTGCTACTAATATGCTCAGGCGATATGAAGCTCAATCCTGGGCCCCCAAATGCTATCACATTGCCTGCTGACCTAGCCAACCTCAAAGGCTTGAGCTTTCTACATGTTAATGTATGCAGCCTATTAAAAGACATCCATGATCCAGGCATGGGTCAATCATACCACACCAGATATTTTAGTGATCTCCGAAACCTGGCTTAGACCAAATACCCTGATAGAGATTTATATCTCAAATCACCTGTTATTTAGAGCAGCCAGGCATTCTAAAGGAGGAGGGTAGTCATTTATGTCAAGGATAAATTCACAATGCATTGTCTTGACTCATCAACAATCATAAATGAATTCAAATGCCTATCACTCAAGGTTGCGATCTCACCTATTTTGTCTCGGCTTATAAGAGGTTGCTACAGACTCCCGTCTGCTGGTCTTCAGATATTTTCTCATATCAGCACCTTCCTTGGGCAAGAGTCACTAGAAACAATTATTCTTGGAGACCTTAATCTAGACTGGCTATCCAATGCCTCAACACCTCTCTCATCCTTTTGTGATTACATGGATTAATGCAACTAATCAGTGAACCAACACGTATTAACAAAAAGAATCCAACAATAGCTCTTTTGCTGGGACGTTATCTTAGTGAGTAAACCACATCTCTTCTCCCATGCTAGCATTTTTTCAGTGACATAAGTGATCACTGCTTCATAGCTGGTATAAGATCATTCAGTAAACTTTTACCTCCACAAAGTTTTCAACTAAGCGATCTAGACCCAATTTTGACTTATCTGCTCACATCTGAACTAAAAGACTCCCTGCATTGGCAAGATTTCTACCTGGCAAAAACAGTACAATCAGCTTATAGCATTTTCAATTAAATTCTCTTAGGGGCCTTAAATAAATATGGTCCCATTATTAAAGAATCCGTATATCAGAAAAAACATGTCATTGGTTTACATCAGGACTTAAATCTGCTTTGTTAGAGAGGGACAAGTTATGGAGAAAAGCACAAAAACTCAGACCCACTCGGACTGCCACCAATTTAAAAAGAAGAAACTGATGCACAAAATTGGTCAGAGATACAAAAGCTGCCTATTACCACTCTGAATTTGATGCTGCCTCAAGAATCAACAAAATTCTGGAAAACCTTCAAAGATCTGTCGGACATATGCCTGGAAACTCTCTACCAGACAAGATAATTTCTGGCGATGATATCATTAGTGATAGACTGGAAGTATTGGATTCCTTCAACAATCACTTCGCGACCATGGGCCTAGCATTTGACAACTTGCCTGAAAACCTACTAAGTGAACAGATTAGCACCAAAGAAATGGAACCCCATGTTATTGACCCAAGATTCTCCTGACTCTTACCTCACACAAAATTTGAAGAATTGATGCTGAAACTGGATACAGGAAAAGTGTTGGCACTGGCGTGATTGACTCCTTTCCAAAAAGTAGCACAGCATGTGTTAGCTGTGCCTGTACACACCTATTTAACCTGTCCCTGTCCCAAGGTTTTCCCATCCATATGGAAAATGGCACACATCATTTCCTCTGTTTAAGTCAGGGGACCCTGGTGATCTTAACAACTACAGACCAATTTCAATTCTTCCAGTACTGTCAAAACTACTGGAAAAACTGTAAGCAATCAGTTGAGACTGTACTTAGAATATCTGAATCTCCTAAATCCAGTCCAATCAGGCTACAGAGTGAAACATAGTACTATTACAGCTCTTGCAAAGTGACTAACAATTGGTAAAGAGAACTGGACAATAGGAACTACGTTTGTGCTGTCTTTTAGATTTAAGTAAGGCCTTGACACTGTAGACCATGAGACTGCTTTTCTCCTCTCTGCATACAATATGGTTGGACTCAATGTCCTTGCAGTAGTTTAATAGCTATCTCTCTGACTGCCTCCAGCAAGTTAAGGCTGAAGGTGAATTCTCAACCCTCAAACCTCTCCTGAGAATGGTCCCTCAGGGATCTATATTAGGTCCTGTATTGTTTGCCATCTACATCAACAACATTAATGATTGTATAACCAGGGCCAGCATCCATCTGCTTGCAGATGATACAGTACTCTACTTAAGCCACCCAACCCCGAAGCCACATGCAGTGACCTACAAGCGAATTCAACTTATTACAAAACCAGCTCCTAAACAAAAACTTTGTTAATATAGAAAAACCAAAGCAATGCTTTTCTCTCCTTTGGTACATGCAGCGAATCTGGTGTATACAGGCTTAGTACCACACATTTCTTCAATTCTCGGGACAAAATTGGAATTCGTTGAAAAATTCAAATACCTAGAGTGTGGCTGGATCATAGGCTAACCTATATAGATCATAAGAGGATCTTCTAAAAACTACGACAAAGATTGGGCCTTTTCTTTAGGATCAGCCACTTTCTAACAAGAGATGCTAAATTACGTCTGGTCCAAAAGAAATGTTCCTCTCTCTGATAGACTAGTGGATTTCCTGTACAGTTATTGTCCTGCCTCCTACCTCGTAAAACTGGACATGCTGTACCATAGAGGCTCTGAGATTCATCATGGGTCTCCCTCTTCTACTCACCACTGCTCCCTATATACGGCCGTGGGCTGGTTTTCCCTCAATAAAGACAGAATAGAAATGCTGCCTTATGGACCCTCAGAGCAATTTCAAACAAACTTCCACAATACATCGCTGACTGCCTCTCTTTAAACCAGATAGGCAAATATGCCCTGAAACCTTACACCCATCTCATTGAGAGTCCCAAATCAAGTCTCGCTTTGGTAGAAGCGGCAATAAGCACTGTGTTGCCCTCTCTATGAAACAAACTTCAGAAAACATTGAAGCTGAGTACTCAGTCAGTGTCGCTACCTTCAAGACCCTTTACTCTCATCTCATCAAGGAGCTCTGCAACTGCTTTCCATGATCCCAACCTAGGTTCTTTTATCCTACCCACTTCTAACCTTTAATCTTGGTAATCTCATTCATCATGTGGATCTCATTCCTATCCTCTGCCTTCACTTTTATTCATGACCCATTGTCATTTCTCTTGTCCTTACTCCTACCTCTCAAAGTTCCTAGTATCCATCTTAGTCCTTCTTTGGCAACCCTGTCCTTATCTCAGCTCCTCTACCACCCTTTTATTTCCCTTACCTTGATTCCTGAAAAGCGACCCCAGGTTGAACATTATATACCGTATCTGGGTTCCTACCCTCCCACCTGGTTCTTCCCTTTCCTGCTCACTACTGTACTTTTCTGGCAGTTTTAAATTGGTTCCCAAGTTTAAGGTCCAGCTTTATTATATTATAACTGCACATGGGGGGCTGCAATCCTTATATGGTTCTCCACAATATGTTATCTAGTGAATGGCCCATCACTTACTGCTTCACAACTGTATATGGTTCCTTTGTAATATGTTCTCTTGTATACGTCCTTCATATTGTGACCTTATTCCTGCAGTAGGTGTCATTATTGCCTCTGTATACATATGTATTTTGTATATTGCGTATATATATATATTTGTGTGTGTATATATATTTATATACAAATAATGATTTTTCCTTGTCTACCTGACCTTGTTATCCCCAGGTCCATCTTGCAAATGAGCTTTGCACAATGATGTCCACCTGGATAAATAAAGATTTTGACTGATTGATTGACAAGCTGGTGCAGAAGCTGTAGGAGCAGGGTCTTTAGAAATTTTTTTAAAGTTAGCCTTGACAGGTTTCTATTAGACAAAAATATTTGGATAATGTCATTCAAACAGCCAAGATGAGAACACACTTCTTAGCTGATTTATTTTCATAATTTATGGTTATTTAGGTTGTTACATACAGTTTATATCTCACAGATACTGTTCCTCTTGAAAACAACAGTGCTTTAAAGCAGCTGACACAATCAAGGCAAATTTAGTTACACTAGGATGTACCTGTTTGAGGTCTAAACCAGTTAAAAATCATAGAGTAATTAATTTGACAAAATCCTTTAAACATGTGGCCTGTGTTTGTAAAGCCTGGAATCTCATGCAGTAGTTCAAGTCCCAAAGCAGAATTTTGATGATACTAAGTGAGGGACAAGGCATGTATAGTGTAGTGTACAGTATAGTGTAGCGGGCATGGGAGTAGGCGATTATAGTAACTTTATACAACTTAATCACCAAACAATTAGTGAAGGGCAGGATAAGTGGAAATATATAGTATAGTGTAGAAGTAATGGAGGTAAGTTGTTTATAGTCACTTTACACAACTTAGCCAGCCACCTTTAATTTCTGCTGGTACTATATTAGAGATGTTGTGAAATAAATGGGGAACTTTAATGAATAGTGGCCATCACAGTCTGAACGACTATGCACATCTCTTTAAATTAGGTATTGGGCTTACCTGTAGTTGACAGCAGTCCAGAGATATTAATGACTAAGTCTTCCCTATAGTGATGCTACATTGCTACAATTTTTTAAAGTTGCATAGTGAGAGCCATACAACATATAGCTAACAGAGGAGAGGGCAGGACACAGGAAGTATGCAACAGGAACTGATATACTTATATTACCTTCTGCTTCCATAGTAGGATCTTATCACTTTATTGGTATGCATGATAGCTTTGCTCTTCTGAGTCTGTCTGTCTGTGCTTCCACCTCCCTTCCCCATCCTCCTACCAGATCTGCTTTATACATGAATCAAAGGTTGCAGCACTGCTATTCTGTGTTCTGTGCCATCCCAGCAGCTGGAAGAATGCTGCTGAATGTGCAAACTAGTTAGCACAGCAGTGTCAGTAATTGAAGAATAATTCTGTCATTTATTTATTTATTTAAGTAGAAGTGAAGCATATAAGCTGTAATATGGGTTCAGCTCTAACAATAACAAAAATGAAATACATACAAGCTACAGTACAATTCCAAGATTGCAGTCTAGTAGAAGCTGCATAGGTGATAACAATACAGTACAAATAAAATGACACATTGTGCTGGACAAAAAATGCAAGGGCTAAGTGCAAATGGAGGTTTAGAGTCCACCCAGAGGATATAAAAGTCACGGGGAAGGGCTACATATGAAGTTACCCTGGTGAGCAGGAACAGTTGTTTGTGGATTATAGCCAGGTTTTGAGTAGGGACCTAAAGAAAGGTGAGAACCAGATGAGCAGAGGTGCAGGGATACTATTCAAGAGAGAGGTACAATGAAAGACAATGCTTTACCATCATAACTGAAGAGACTTTGGGGATTACTGGGGGACCAATGTTCCGTGGAGACACCATGTCAGTACCCTGGCTGTGAGGATGGAAGCATACCATGAATCCACACCATCAAGCAGGGAGCCATCAATGAGGCTTCCTAAGGCATAGTCATGATGGCCTTGAGCGGAGCCACCCCTAGTGACTGATACAAGGAACAAGGGTGGGTTGCATAAGAAACCAATAAAGCAAAGTGGCAGAATTGAGTCTGTGGCAAGGGTGGGGGACATGAGGGGAAAATGGTGGAGCAGTAGTCCAGGATGGGAAAAAGGTTGCACCTAGACAGGCATCTGAGGTTGAAAATTGCTTAGTCTGTAGGCGGTGCCCAGCTTTTAGCTTACCCTGTGTATATAATGTTAACATGTTCTGTAAACAAGAAACAGGGGTCAAGGGTAACACCCAGATATTTGAAGTAGGTGACAGTCTGCAGGGGAGGGACAGGACGGAGAGCACAGTGAGAGAGGGCTGGTTTTCTCAATACCAGCCAGATGGGCATGGATCCAAGTACAGTAACATTGCCTTGGTTTTCTTCTCATTGACAAGGAGCATATTAGATAAGAAACAGTTATGGGCAGAGTCATAGTTGTGGGTGAGTACTGAGGATATGTTTTGAAGTGACTTGTCACTATGAAAGAGGACTGAATCATCCACATACAAGACAGCAGAGCAGTATAGGCTGTTGGAGGGAGAGAGTTTATGAATAGAAAATAGTAGGGGGCTGAATATTGAGCCCTGGGGACACCCATAGAGACAGGCAATTCAAGGGAGGTGGCAGCACCAGTAACCACCACCTGGGAATGTCCAATGAAGTAGCTGTGGAACAAACGCAAGGTCTCATTGGAGCATCCAAGCTGATGGAGCTTGATTTGCAGTAGAGTGTGGCTGACCAGGTTGAAGTCCTTGGTCAGATCCACAAGCACTGCACCAGTAGCTGTTCCCGATCCATATTTCTGTAGACATGGTCGGGTGAAGAGGACAAAGGCAGAGGGCAGTACTGTGTGTTTTGCAGAAACCATGTTGCTGCTTACACAGAAGGTTGTACTTATCAATGTGGTCAGAATGTTGGTGGTACACAATTTCTCTAGAAATTTGCTGAGTGTGGGAGAATAGAGATTGGTTGGTAGTTATGAGGAGAAAGAGGGTCTCCTGCTTTAAATATAGGGACTGCTTTGGCTGTCTTCCAGGAGACAGGCATGGTAGCAGTGGTCAGAGCAAGGCTAAAATAAGCGTCAATGGTTTGGATATGGCAGGGCAACAAGTTTGAGCAGGAGGGTGGATGCCATTGATACGGGCTTCCCAAGTGGGAAGGCTCCTGAGAAGCTTAAGTAACATTCTGGGAGATGACCCTGAAGTAGAAAGGTGGGGTGGGGGTGGGAGGTGGGAGAGGAGGGAAGGGCAGGTCACATGCATGTGCGCAGAGAATGAGGTTGCTGGGTGGGGAGTTTGTTAAGGTGGGCAGAGGTCATGAATTTGCTGTTAAACACTGGGCAACCTCAGTCAGGTCTGTTAGTAAGCCACTGGGGAGTTTAAGTTTATAATTGGGCTATGGGACTTTGGAGAGAAGGGCCCAAAGAGCTCCAGAAACAACATGGGTTTGCAAGGTTATCCATTTGCAGTCTCTGGTAGTAATTGCATTTCTGGGACTGGGTGGCTTGCTTACATTTATTCATGATCTCTGATATTCATTCAGGGTCTGTAGTGGGCTTGTGCTTGTAGGCAACCCATTTGGGTCTTCTTCTTTCATTAAGGGCCAGAATTTATTTGGTAATCTATCTGGTGCAGCCACCTTTCATCCTCCCTAGTGGTGAGTGGGAAGTGGCTGTCTTGAATCTTAAGGAGGGCATTGGTGAGGAATTTTATTGTGGTCACACATCAGGCATAGAGTAGAGAGCTGACCAGTCAACATCATTGATGTCATCAATTAGTTTAGTGGTGTCAGGGCAGTGAAAATTATGAAAGGACAGGTGTTTGTGGGTGGGGGCATTCAGTTTTAGTAGACCAGATCAGGTGGTGGGGGGAGTTGTGCTGATGGAGTTAGACAAGGTCGCTGCCTGAAGTTCATTGTCCTCCTATTTTCACCATCCAATCAAGAAGGAGGGATTTTGGGTGCACATATTATGTCTGATGGGGATAGTGATCAGCTGTACTAGCTGGTGATGATTGAGCAGATCTGAGTAAGTCAAGGTTTCTGGAGCCTAACCAGTTAAGGTTAAAGTCTCCCCAGAAGAATGGTATCTCTGGGTGCAGCAAGTTGACCCAGTCCAGACAGGTGATTAAGAAGACCTGGTGTGCATCCATTTAAGGGGTATAACAGAAACAAAGGTACAACTTTTGGATGAGCCCAGCATCAGCTCCAAGATGAGCCACTCACTGGGGAGTCAGGCTCTGAGAAGGGACAATGGAGGCAGTTAAGAGCCTCCTGATGAAGAAGTGCAATGCCACCACCTTTTTTTTTCCCCTGGGCAGTCACGGTGCAACAGGGAGTATTCCGGGAGTTGGTAGGTGTCATCAGAGATATATGGTTTCAGCCACATCTCCATGAACCCCAGGGCATGAGGCTTGTGAGAGGGTAACCCAAGCTTCAAGATCCACATATTTGGATGGGAGGCTACAGATTTTAAGGAGCCATCTTTATCCCAGCAGAGCTAGCCCATATAATGTGGAAATGGGCAATTGGGATGTTTAGTGGGCCAGGGTTCATTTCAACATCCTCTACCAACAACAGTAGGGAGAGAATTAGGAGGTAAAAGAGAGGGTGGAAAACAAAAAGCTCATGTTGCCAACCTCTAGGTTGGAAAAAGAAAGCAAGAGGAAGAGGGCCTATTGGTGTAAGTTCCCATCTGGTTATTTGTGGGAGGGGACAGCAGGGTGTGTGGTGAGTATAGAGAGGACTGGCTCCATTGCTCAATAGCAAAATCGGAGGCACAAAAAGCAGTCAATAACAAAGTGCCTAGAAGAGGGCTGCCAGCAGAGGGAGCATTACATGCTTCCATAATGCATTCTATATCTTATTCTTACAATCACCACAAAACAGGTTAAGGCAGTGTTGACCATGGATTAAGGCTTTGCCTTTGAAACAGTGGAGTAGGGAAGCCCAAGGTTCGGTTCCCAATGTCCCACACTAGCAGAGTTACAGTGCCTTGACAAGACGGGGGATAGACAGTGAGGGGGTCTGGTGCAGCAGGGAGGAGGGGAAAGAGGCTAAACTGCTACTTCAGAGTAAGGTTGGGAGAAACCAAGAGAAGGTTGGGATGGCAGTGCAAATGTGGGCTGATTGGCTCAGGCAGAAATAAAAGGAGGACCATCCCTGGGAGGAAGGTGCAACCCAGTGCCAGCACCCCCACACACAGTCTGACAGGACACCTAGATGTAGCAGGCTTGATTGGGGAACTAATGTAGCTCTGACATAGCAGAAACAATTAGTTTTTACTGATAGAAAAGACAGATAGTGGAAAGGAAGATACAGGCACAGGCAGCCATTAGGCTGATGACTCCAGTTTATACAGGCATGCAGATGGTGGCATTGTAAACTGAAACCCAAGGTCCAGTTTGGACTAGCTTGCAGCAGCATCTCAATCATAAAGATTCTTGCCCACTTTATAAGCTTTGGCCAGTCAGTTGTAGGGGTAGGTGTGGAGCATATGAAGCATGAGTCAAGCCCCAAGCAGCAAAGAACTCACCACCTTGTTCTGCTGGTTAGTGGTGTGGATGCAGAATACATTAGGTTCAATCACCAAGGAACTCTACCACTTTACAACTAAGGTTGATCAGTTAGAACTATGATTGCAGCATGTCAAATGCCTATCATCAAGGAACGTGCCACTTCAATACCATACAGAGTAATTACACTGCCTTGATTCAGAAGAGATAGTATGTTGCTGCTGGTAACTTATTGGACTAACAAACTGTTTTGAGACTATCTTTCAAAACTCAAATGCCTTCCAACGTCATTGGCCACTGACCTTGTGAAGGGAGTTTAACGCTCAAAAACAACCTCAAACACAATTTTGTTAGTTCAATATAAGGTATCGCCTGCAAAATATTTGTTGCTTTTTGTCTTCTACATCATAAATTGGACTAACATGGCTGTCACATTTCTATCAAAATACATCAAATGGCTTTGATCTGCTACCATTAGGATTCTAATGCTGAAGTTACACCTTCACTTTGACCACATTGTTATGCACAATGTCTTCTGAAGAACTCAGTGGTGGTGGGAAGAGGAAGAAAAAGAATAATAAGTAAGTGTAATACTGTAGTTTCATTTGGGAAAGTGCACTTCAGCACCTGCTTCTTAATAGAAGCAGAACAAAACACAGTTTAACCTGTTGCAAAACACTGTAATTCCTGACACCTCATGAACCTTGCACTTACACTTACAGCTAATGCAGCTTGCTCAGAGTATGAGAAGTAAGAGTCTCTGGTGTGATGTGAACCTTAATTTGCTGCTTCCCAAACCTGTGATCTAACCAGTAGGTAAACAATAAGATCCTACAGGGTATGGGGTGTTAGTGACACCCACCCTCCCAGGAGTAGTGAGGTCTGAGGCCTCAGACAGAGGGCCAACAGGAAATGATTGTATCCCCAACACCCTATATCCTAAAGGATCTTATTGCACTTAGAAAATGACCTTTTGCAGTAAGTAAATTTAAAGAAAAGTATTTTCAAACATTTAAAGAACAATTTTAAGTTAAATAGTCCTTATGTAGGAACAGTGCTGGCTCTTTTAGAGGGATCTTTTCCTAATAAACTTATGCTTTGTGACTGTTGTCAGCCAGTTTGGTTATAGTATGGCTGTAGTATGGCTATAGTTTGGGCTGGCAGTATTACCTAGAGGTTAGAGTAGATGAGCTGTGAGTGAGCTTGGCACATCCAGAAGACCAGACCAGGTGTGATTCTGACAACCTCCACTTGCATACTCTGTCACTCTGAGCAAGTCACTTAACTGCCCAGTGCTCCCAGGCTGCCCTGAAAACAGGCACTTATGCCTAGTGGGCCTTCCCAGTTACCAAAATAAAATTGTATTTTATAGCCTATTTTCTAAACCCCAATATGATCCCTCTGTCATATTTTTTAAGGCTGCTTAGTGAAGCTAAAAGCAGACAGAAATGAAAATGGAGGGAACTTGGGGAACTTAGTTCCAAGAGTAAAATTAAGAGTCTGACTTAGTCCCAAGAGTAAAGAGAGGAGAGGACTGTTTCAATGTACAATGCACACACCAAATGCATACCAGTGACTTAATAAAGTGCAAAATGCAACATACAGTATACTGAAGAAAACATACCTCCAAACCTCTGTCAGATATGTTCAACACTGGATTAAAGGTGATGAGTTCCCTCAATGAATTCTTTACATTTCTAACAATGAAAGCAACTTCTTATTAGTGATCTGCTAGGCCTGTCAAAACCAAAATGGTGAACTTTGCTGTTTTACTACCATGAAGACAAAAGTAAAAGGTTGCCTACCATAGCATAGCTGTAGTGCAGTGCTATAGATTATGTAAGAATCTATAACATTGCATACCAGCTGCTGGATCCTCCTCCCTTATTTCAAATACTTCCAGGAGAAAAGCTGACTCCGTACTCCACAAACTTGTTCCCTGCTGTCCAGTAGATTTGGAGATTTTACATGCAATGATACAAGTAAATTACAACTAAGCCAACATTATTCAATATCTCTTATCAGGCTAATGTATTAGCAGTTGTATTAGCTCTGACCAGAGCTTATAGAACCTTGTAATGTTACTGAGGGTGAAGGTATGCCTAACGCTCTGTAATTAGGGGCTGTTTCACCCTCAGTGACAGCACTGTCAAAGTCAGTACCAAGTTGGGAAATTTGCACTTCACAAAGTGGGGCAATGTATTCCCAACCACCTTCAAGGTCATGTGGTGAGAAGTTCTTTCTTTTAAATGAAAAAGGTGAAAAAAGCCTAAAATCTACCCCACCCTCTGTGCAGTGTTTCTTACCCTTCTCCGTCTACCCTAAGTACTACAATATCAACCTGCTGTCCCAACACTTGTAGTACACAACCACTCCTCATCCCCCATCAGTCACAGCTGAGCCTGCAAAGCTTACTTACTGAATAGAAACTGGTTGTACAAAGGCTTTTTATTTAAATAATGACTATGAAACTTTTAAGCTGTATATGGCCCCTAGGGCAGGTAGCACCAACAAGTGACTTACTGCCCTAGGTTAGGAAAACTATCAGCAGCTCTTTAAGCTTCTGAAGCTCCTGGCGGCTTCCTCACTTTCTCATAGCCGGTGTTTTACACATAGCTTTATATCACTTAAAGGAAGATCCAGATTATTTCTCCTTGTGCAGGCCTGTGGTTTTAAATGTTCATTCAACTGGCAGTTCAAAGTACCTAATAAAAGATTAATCATTAAGGACTCAGTTCATAGAGTATTCCACAGAGTATGCTCAAAGACCTTGTGTTTCATCTCTGTGCCCTATGATCCTTGATAGCATTGTTGGTTTTTAACAGTCACTCATGTTAGCAGTGGGGCAGGAAGCTCAATAATTTGCTTCAAGCAAAATGCACTGACAACAAAGACATTATTAACTTATTGAGTTAGTAACTGGAAACTACGAGAGAGCACATTGACCCAAGGTTCACTTCTAGATGTGATCCAGGGGTGGGGTACAAATTAGTAGAGGTGGTATAAAACAGTACAAAGAATGATCAGCAATGGCATGGCCACCATTTAAATTTGAAGCAGTGCAAATTAAAAATATACACAAGTAGTGCAAATAGATGTACAAGGTGGCAGAGGCATAAGGAAATGTGGCAGAGCTGAAACAGGATTAGACACCGGAGTACTAAACAAGCCATTGTGCAGCTGAACATGACTTTTATTATTCTAGCCACACCAGCCAAAGAGTCCAGCATGGGAAGGGTAGTGCACGGTGTAAGCGGGATGTTGGTAGTAAAAAGCCTAAGAGGTCTGGAGACAAAAGCAGTCTGGGTTAAGTGAACTCTAAGGAGCTTTATAGAGAGTCGGTAGGATCCTAATGAATCTGTAATAACAGAAATTACTGCTGATTGCTAATGTCTGCTCTGTCATTATGTAATCTTGTGAGTCGTAGAACGAGGAATACACTTTTGTAAAAGATGTGACTTCTTGGCCAACTATCTTTTATACCTCAACACTGCTTGTTCTTTAATTTAATCTCTGATTGTAACATTTTATGGGATGAAGCCCTGCTTATTTATATGTGCCTTACCATTAAAAATCAGAAAAAATGAGTAGTTACTGAGTCTTTGTAGTTAAAAATGTCTGCATAGTAAATTCAAAGGATTTTACTTTCACACGTGGTTAGAATTTCCATAATTATTATTTTTTATTTCAGAAGATTCTCTATGTTTTCCTAAAGTACATTTTTCCTTCTTGACAAGGGACACAACCAATGACTAATACGGGCAGTGGGGTAGGGAGTTAATTCAGGAGGGATGTGAGGAAGAATGACAGAGAGAGAGTGGGTAAGTGGAGATGCTTCCAGTGAGTCACTTCAAGTGGAAATGGTAACTGGATTCAGTAGAGGTGGGACAGATACAAGGGGATGGTGACAGCATAGGCTAGGGAGGAAAAGGGTTCAAGCATGTTATGAGGCAGGGCAGGACAGGTAATAGGCAGCCAGCCTAATCACAGTCCACATCAGACTGGCATGGCATAGGTATAATAAAGTACAGTAGTAGCCACAGACATGGTCAGCTATTTCAAGATATTTCATGAAATTTCTAAAGAGTTTTCTCTGCTGCCCCTACTGTGGAAATGCAGAAAGGAAGAGATTTCTCTAGAAATACCACAGAAATTTCTGGAAATATCTGACCATGTCTTTAACTGTGACAGTAAGGGCAGATTAGATGGGCAGCTGGTATTTTCTATTGGCAAATTCTAGTTCACTTTTTTCTTTCCCCATAAATAAATAAAAATTCTTGAAAATTCTGCAAATAGAGTCAGCCAAGTGAAATGGTGAGCTGTGGCAGGGGCTTTGTTGCCATTTGTGTGAATGACCTAGGTTCAGGAATGACATGGCAGCACAGAGACATGGCCAGGTAAGGAGGATACGCATCCCATAATGGCTCTCCTCCTTTGGTGGAGGGACATCACAAACTGCTGCTTGATTGCCATCTAGTGGAAGCTGGGTGGTGTTGCAGCAGTCACCTTCCTAGTTTTCCGGTGTAGTGCGTTGAGGCATACCACATCTTCATACAGTGCATGCCTGCCATAGTTCACATGCTGAACTGGGAGAAAATGCTCCCAAGGAAAAACAACTTGAGCAGGCAGGATCATGGTGTGTGCTTCTCAGGCTCTGTACACACTAACCAAGGCACCCACCCACCCGCCCATGAAGGTACAAGAGGTAGAATTTAAGTCCTGGGGTGGCTGGTTGATGAGGCAGGGGCAAGACATCGGATGGGAGCTGACCAGGTTTTAGGCAGATAAATGATAAAAAAATACTAACTTACTAACATACTAAATTGACAGCAGATTAGACCTGTTGGTCTATCAATCAAAAAATATAGAATTGTACTAACTGAATCATGGGCTGCTCAATCACAGAGAGCATCAGCTTTACTGCTGTTGCTGAAATGATATCCTACAAACCAAGTGTGGTGAGCAAATTCTGTGGGTGGTCTGGTAGTACAAAAACTTCATAGCCTTCACATACACAATAATAAGAAAATATTTATGTTTCAGCAAACATAGCAATTACAATGAAATGCTTTAATCAATACTTTTGTGACAACATTTGCATTGTCTACTACCATAAAATGATCTACCACAGTCCAGTGCGCCTAGACACTACAAAGCCCTCTTCCCTGGTATGGCTTCCTAAGGAAGTGCGGTGCTGTGTCCCTTGTAACTATTTATACCCAAAGTGCACATGCAATACAATTAAAACTTCCAAATCATGATACAAGTACCCTAATTGCTCCAGCTACTCTAAGTATAATAGCAAAATTACCTAGACCAAATTTAAACTAATGCATTTAAATCATGTACTAAACATTTAGCATTTGAATCTGCTCTAGTCAGACTAAGCATTACTTCAAATTAGAATAAATAAACTGTCATCAATTCATATAATTTAGACTGCATCTTTCCATATATTGGATTTCATTGTTATGCACTTTAATTTACAATAGTATATAAAACATATACATAAATTATGGTGCTTTCATTTCATTAACACTAAATCACTGCAAGCAATCAACTCAATTTAATGTAATGAATCCTCTGTTGCCTATTATTAGCTAGTGTTCTATGCTATATTTTATAATTTAAAAATCCTGTAATGCAATCAAAACTAAGACTCATCTATTAACATACACTAGTAAATTCCATGTATTCAATGCAGTCACACTGCAGCCTCCTATAATGATGATACTATTGATCTAAGACTTTTACATTGGTCTATCGAGTCTGCTCGAGTAGTAGCCATTACAGTGAATTCACTGCAGCCCCCCCTCCCCAATGTGTACTCTTGCTGCCTATTATTATGAACCTCTCCCTCCACCCATATTTTACCCCTGTGTTTGTCCCAACCTCTCTAAATCCATCCTCTGTCCCCATCCCCACCAATTCATATTCTGCAAATATCATTTTGCAAACACACAAGATTGTCTGGAATAGATTCTCCATTTACTTATACTGTATAGTCTATCTCCTTTAAACTGAATTGTGTATCCCCTGTATATATGAATAGCCTAATATAATGATTAATTTCTCCTTTACAGTAGATATCAATGTGCCTGTCTATGCTGCCATGTTTGACCCAAGTCTGTATGTAAGCAGTAAGGCATGATGGGTGTGTATGGAACACATTTTACCACATGGCCAGGGGTGTAATAAGGCATGAGGTCAAGGCGAGTGACTTTAGTCACTAGCCATGTGGATAAATGTGTTCACGCGACATCCCAGAGTGCCTTTGCGCTTTATAACATGGCTCCTTTTTAAAATGTTTTACAGTTGGGAAAAGCATGTTCATATGTAGAAACAATAGATTTACTTGTGTACATTTATGGTAAAATAGTCCTTCCACCCATTACAAATGATGTCATTGATGATGATGTCATTGTATTATTTACTTTCTTCTTCCTGTTTTTCCCCACATTCAAGATATGGGATGTTTATCACAGAATGCTTACCATGGAATACATGAATTCAAATTCTACAGTTCCATTGGCAGAATATTTCTCTCCTAACACTCTGTACACGTGGACAACAAAGGCCTTTGTTATAGCCAGAGACTCAATTATCTCACTGTCAGTGCAAGAAGAAGACAGTTCTCTGATGAGCAGGTAAAAATAGAAGGGGTGTTTTCACTGTCAGCAAAGAAACAGTTGTAGTGAAAACTATAAACAATACTTATTGTTCCTAATTTGTTTATGTACATAAGGAAATTACGATAATCAAGGAAACTACAGTTAATTCGTTTTATATTTTATTAAAGGTAGTTTTATTTTAGGCCCAGATGAAGTTTTGTTTTTACAATGTAAAGGAGGTAGCAGCCATGTTTGTGGTGGAAGATCAGTTCTGGCTGTAGGGAGCTAACTGAAATGCCTGTGTTCCAAATGCCCATTGATCTGGTTTCCAGATTCTTTGCAGTCCTTTTTAGCCATGTGTAAATGATATTTTAGACATAAATAACAGCCAATCAGATTCCATGATTTTACCCTGCCATTTTATAATATGTAATAGTAACCATTGTGATATGATGTGCTTTTACCTATGTCTGTAACTCTCCCAGGTTGTGACTGAAAATAGGCAATTTCTTTGTCTACAGCACTTACCCGTTAATTAAAAACTAAATAAATAAATTTGTTGGCCTTGATGCAGAATTTTGGGGACATTTTCAGATTGTTTTTACTGTAACATGTTTGCTTCAAATTTTCAGAGGTCCATATTTTCATGAATCATGATTTAGCTATTTCCTGGTACTCCACAAATGTGAAATTGCACAATTTCCACAGCTCTAACAATCACCCTAACAGATCAGAAAACTCAGCTGTTGTATATGGCACCAGTTTGTAACCTCAATCTTGGGCTATATTTTAACAAGATTTCTCTCATTCCATACCTGTTGCAAAAACTTTTAAAAATGTCTTTGGCCTGATCCATGAGAGACTGGGACATAAAGTATGTGAAATTATTACATAATGAATCAAGGGAACTGTGCATCATGTAACACCTATGCACATCACCCAATTCACACTGGCAGCGGTTGGACTAACTGGTGCATCAGTTGGTGCAGAGAGGCATGGAATGAGTAGGACTGGATTTATGGAGGAAGGACACTGCTATGATATGCCCGTGGCACCATCATATATGTAGACAAAAGCCCTACATGGAGCAACATAGAAATGTAAGCTGGGGATTGCTAAGGAACCCCCACCAGAATATTTTATGACCAGCCTACCAAGAATGCCCTCATAATACACCAGTTCTAGTGCCAGTGTCATCAGCATGGGTGCAGGCAGGACTGCAATGTAATCTGCAGCTATTGTACAGATGGGCCTGGATGCTCACAATCATTGTGTGGTGGGACATGGCACTACATTCCTCTGTGGGGCAGGGACAAATCCGAAGCTGGATAAGACCAGTGCAATGATGAGGACATCATGGGATGAAGGTGTGAACATCATTTATGTAAACACCACTGTATGGCACGACAGCCTGATGGCTCCTCAACAGATGAGCTAGATCCTAATCTTCTCTACCTTTCTGCTCCTGCAAATGCTTATCATATTTCCCTAATCCTTAACCTGTCCTTTATTTCTGCCCAAGTACCCTCATCCTGGACCATTTGGAAGAATCACTCAACAACCACCTCCCTCCTCAGACTTACTGACTCCATCCTTTCAGGGATGGACGACGACCTGATCACCTCAGCCATCTTTGTTGACCTAGCCAGAGCTTTTGACACTGTTTCTCATCCCCTGCTTCTTGATTCACTCTTCTCAGCTGGCCTTGCTCAGTCATCTACCAAATGGTTTAAATCCTACCTCATTGCAGGACCCAGTCGGTGAGAATCATTGATTCCATCTCCCTCTACTCCCCATCAACACTGGTGTCCCTCAGGGCTCAGTGCTTGGTCCTCTACTCTTCTCCATTTTCCTTAATGATCTTTCCACAGCCTGCTCATCCTCTTCTAACCACATGTGCACTGGCGATACTGTTTTGTACAGTTCCGCAAAACCCTGCTGCTGTGCAAACCAGCTTACAGCATGACTTCAACCAAGTTAAGCTCTGGTTTGCTTCTCACTAGCTTTTTCTAAATGCCAAGACAGTCTCAATGACTTTTGGCACCAGGCAGAGACTCTCTAGGCTCCGTCCCTACCCACCTTCCACACCCTTGATGGGACCATCTTGGAGGACACCTCCTCATTTAGATATCTGGGAGTTTGGCTGGACCAGCACCTCAACTTCTCTGTGCATATCGATGCTATCCTGAAGAAGCTGTGCCCCAAGCTTGGTGCTCAGTACAGGAATTGAGTTGCATCCCGCTGACTCAGAGCGAGTAAATTGTCCAGAAGATGATACTCCCATCTTTGACTGCTGTGATGTAGTCTATGATGCTGCTCCCAAATCTTTCCTGATCAAGTTGGACACACTCTTTAACTCCTTCTGCCACTTTGCTAGCGACTTCTTCCCACTCCCACCACTGTGAACTCTATTGCTCTCTAACCTTCCTTCCACTATCTCACAGATGCATCTCTCACTGTGCCAAACTAACCTCTAAATTCTGGTTCAGGGGCTCCCTCCTATCTCTCATCCTCTCACCACTCCACCTCCCCCACCCACTCTCAGATCAAATGGCGCCCGCACCTTGACAGTCCCTCGCCACTCCACCCTCCTCAGTCAGGCTGGTTTCACCCATTGTTTCCCTAAAATCTGGAATTCCCTCCCTGAAATATGACACTCCTCCTCCAACTACTACCTTACCTCTGCCCTACACAATTACCTTTCCCTCAGCTGTTCCTGCTTTAACCCACCTTAATACCTATCCTGTTTCTGCCTTCCTACCATGACCCCCCCAACAGGGTTCTCAACATCCTGAAGGGAAATCAAGAAATGGCTACCCTTCTCCTCATATTCAGTTCTTGCCTCTCCCCCTCTCGCCCTTCTGGCTCACCAGTGTGTACAACCTAACCCTATCCTTTTTATTCCAACAGCACTTGCGTACTACCTCAAGCCTGCTCCTGATACACTCATGCACTATAAATGGTTCTATTGCATTATTACTGTTTTGTAAGTTTATATATTCTTTTGTATGATTTTGGACATGTGTGTAATTTACCCAATGTTCCACTACTATTTATCGTACAATACCTTATGTTCCAACTGTTGCACAGTCTTACAATGTTGTATTGTTTGTACTACCCACATACTATTGTAACTGATCATCCTTCCCAGCCCTATGTAACCCTCCCTGAGGACACACCATGAGATGATCAACTTGTTCAGTGTGCCCTCCTGGTGAAACATTTCAATAAATAAATAAATAAAATCCACATGAATGGCTTTTTGAGCCCTTTCCACATATGCTCTGTCCTAATTACCAACATGTTCCACAGTACACTGGGCACTAGCACAGCTGCCTTGCATCCCAGTACCTGCACATAGAAGGGTGCACCAGATAAAACACCCACACATGCCATCTAGTACATACCCCATGCACATCAGGGCACTCTATAAGGACAACTCACATCGACAGACATCAGCTGGCTCCTGTACTGCATACTATAAGAAGGACATAAAATACTATAGGCCAGAAACTGTACACAATCAAAACTGTATTCTCTAATGACTGTCGGGTTGGTAGCAGCTTGTGAGGCCTAGGAAATGGAAAGGGCATTAATTGGGAAAGCAGTTAAGTAACAAGCAAAGGGTCATCCCTCCTCCATGTCTTTCATGGTGAGGGTCCACACCCAATTCCCAAAGTTGTCAATCTGAAAGACACAAATAAATACAGTAAGTGCAACAAGCCATATAGCAGTCCAGACTGTTGTGCCAGGTTGCACATTATACACATAAATAGGTCAAAACAGAAAAGAAGTGCACACCAGTGAATCATAAGGAGCCTAATATTGCAGTGAAAAATCAGATTTATTGCAGAGTTCTCAGAAGAACACTGACCAGAGGCAGCCCCAATTAGCTTCAACTGTTGTAAAGCCCCTGTCGAAGACCTAACAGTTGAAGTGCTGGGGCTAAAATGGGCAAAAGCTGCAAATTTTACTTTTGTAGAACTTCTGTGAAAATTCAGAAATTTTTGCGTAATTTTCTGAACTTTCACCATTGGCAAGATCAAAATCTTCTGCATGTGTATGGGGAATTTTCACCCTGTTCTGAGGTTTTTGGCTGAACTGCTGAATAATGCAGATGAACTGTGGAATAACAGTTCTGAGGATTTTGTTTTAATGAATTATTCCTCAATACATGTAATTATTCAAGTTCAGTAATCAGTTCTGTGAACTTTTTTCCTGCAGTTTAATAGAATAATCTGCAATTTATACATCTATTCTGCCATTGTAAGTTAGAATTTCCGTGAAAAGTTGCTAGTTTAATTTCCGCACTTCGGAAGTGAAATTCCTACTTTCGCCGACATTCCGACAGCAGAAGTGTTTTTTCGCACACCTCTAGCTGGGGCTGCCTGTCAGCATTCTTCCTGTGGACTCTGCAATAAATCTGACTTTTACTGCGATATTGGGCTCCTGAATCACAGGAGTGCACTTCTTTGTTTTGTCTCAAGTTTGGCTAGTTGCCAGTTGGTGCACTAGCGGCCCTGGTCCAGGAGCACACTTGCCATTTTCTGTTTACATTACAGAGGGAAGAGTGACCAGTGGGGTACCACAGGGATCAGTGCTGGGACGCGGTCCTATTTAACATCTTCATCAGTGACATTGTGCAGGACCTGAAGGCAGAATTTCACTGTTCACTGATGACACAAAGCTCTGTAACAGAGTAGACACACCAGAGGATGTAGACAGAATGAGAAGGGACCTGCAGAAACTTGAAGAATGGTCAGGGATTTGGCAGTTGAAATTCAATGCAAAGAAGTGCAAGACAGTGCATATGGGGCACAAAACCCTGACACAATATATCAGTTGGGGGTGAGGATATAGCATGCACCAAGCAGGAAAGGGATCTTGGGGTTATTATCTTGATGACCTCAAGGTAGGAACAATGTGACAAGGCAGCAGGTAAAGCAAATAGGATGCTGGGATGCATAGGCAGGGGCATCACCAGCAGGAAAAGGGAGGTCATAATTCCACTATACAAGACACTAGTGAGGTCCCACCTGGAGTACAGTGTACAGTTCTGAGACCTTACCTATGTAAGGACATAGACAGGGTAGAGAAGGTTCAGAGGAGGGTAACAAAGATGGTACATGGATTGCATCACAAGTCCTATGAGGACAGGTTGAAGGAACTGAACATGTACTCCCTGGAGGAGAGGAGGGAGAGAGGGATATGATAGAGACATACAAGTATCTTACAGAGAGGAACAGGGTGCAGGAATACACACTTTTTAAGTGAAAAAGATGTTCCAGGACTAGAGGGCATGGGATGAAGTTGGAGGGAGCACGATTCAGAGAAGCGTGATGAAGAATTTCTTCACAGAATGGGTGGTGGACAAGTGGAACACCCTGCCAGAGGAAGTGGTGGGGGCAGAAACAATCACAAGATTTAAGAATGCATGGGATAGACATAAAGGAATTCTGGAGGTCAGGGGTAAGGGCAATAGACTTCTAGGAAAACATAAACTGAACTTACAAGCTCAAATGGGAGACTGGGTGGGCCTTAGGCCCTTATCTGCTGACACTGTCTATGTATCTATGTATCTATGGTACATTCTGTGTTGTACACATTAAACAGCAATGCAGCATGCTGGATTATCATCTTACAATGGACTCTATGATGGCTCGCAGATGGTTGTAAAGATCATAGTATATCTCCTTGTCTGCCGGTGTTCCATACTGTCAGATGGGGCAGTGGTGTCCTGCCATTGCCTGGCTGCACCTGAACACCTCACTGAGCTCCATACAGAAGCATAAACAGTGAATGCTACTTATGGTGTAGAACGCCACCCTCCAAGTAAGGTGTTGGCACATCCACCATCCATTTGGCAAAAAAGGTGATGGTGAAGTTGCTGATGGAGCAGATCATGCAGCAGCTTTATTTGCCATAATAGGCTCTGTTATGTCACACATCTGCCACAGTATCAGTCAACTACACCCATGGGATCATGGTGTGTATGCTGTGTTGGAACAATTGGGTATGGAAGGTCACTAGATGCCCAAGATCAAAAAGCCCATGCCGCCTAGTTACATAATCTTAATGTGGCATCACATTGTGATATAGACAGAAGTGGCAGAGCAGGTAGCCATGGCTATGGCAACAGTGATGTAAGGATTACATTCAAGAAACAGGATGAACCATGCTTGTCATATTGTAAGAGTGCAGTGCATATGGCCCATATGGGATGATGAAGGGTAATTTGAAAGATGATCCAAGACAACAGTGGTAGGTTACTACAGCTCATCAGCACTTATTGTACAGCACCATACCAGTGTTGTATGTTTAATAACTACAGTGCTCCCTCCTTTATCTGCCCCCCTATCTGCCAACCTTACCAGTGTGATCTCCTGTCCCAGTTTCTAGAAATGTTAGCTCCACCTTTAACAGCCACCCTCTATTATCTGCCAAACCTTTTATCCACCATAATTTTGGTTGTACAGAGGATGGCAGACAAAGAGGGAGCACTGTACATTGCTATATACACTACATTTATGCCATTGCAGCAGTTTAGGAGGGAGGGGTTCCTAGATACTTTCACCATGGTCAGATAGGCAGGGTGACCACAAATGGTACAGGTGGATAAATGGATGCTGTGTCCCTCCTGTGCGAAACTGGCACACAATGCATACATGGACAAATACAGCACTGTGTGGTGCCTAGTACACGGGCACAGGTGGGTGTGGAGCCACAAACATGGGAGGTATGTACAGTATTATTTAAATACTGCACTTTTACTTTGTTTCAGGTCTTTGCAGGTATATCAAGGAGCACTACTTAGGATGCTCAATTACAACTTGGGGTTGAGAACCAGGGACTCCACTAGATCAGCTACCCATGGAACCCACCCTATGAAGGAGCTTCATTGACCATCTTCTACAATGCACATAGTATCATGGAGGAGCATTAACAGCCATCTGGCATGCTTGATGCAGGAGTAGCCACATCATTGGCTGAAGGGGCTTATTATGTTGGGAGTTTGGGGATGATGGGTGTATGACCTGCTACAGTGTATATATTAGGATGGATTTGGCCATGCAAGGCCAAATGTTTCTTTGATTGGGGATCTGGAGTATTAGGCTATGTGTTATTTCTGTGACCTTCTGTTGCAGGTTTGTGAGTGGTCAGGCAGGCCTTATGTGGCTGTAACTGTATCGTGAAATACATATGTAACCATCAAGACCCAATTTTCTCAGCAAACTTTGGAACAAAGTTCTAGGCAGGGTTCCTATTTGCTGCAGAACTTCTATGACATGAGACACCCATTTCTGTGGCAATTCTACGGCACACTTTTACCCTTAATTTTATACTTTGTTTTTTGTTTTCACCATATTTGACATTTGCTTGGTAGAGACAAGTGCTTTTATTGCTTATATTGTAATGAATGGGTCGTCATGAATGCCACATAAAATTAACATATATATTATTGATAGATAGATAGATAGATAGATAGATAGATAGATAGATAGATAGATAGATAGATGGATAGATGGATAGATAGAAACTTTATTTGTCTAGCACTCCTTCCTGGAGGATTGGAGCGCATAGCAATATTAAGAATATACATATTAGGGGAGGATTACATAATGGGGAAGGGAACTGATGTTAGCCACACAGGAAAGAGATTTGGGGTAATCATATCTGATGCCCTATAAAGGTGGCCAAACAATGTACCAAGTCTGTTGGGAGAGCCAGTGGGATGCTGGAGTGCTAGGGTGCTCAGCATTTTGAAAGGGTTGGAATTCTATACAGAACATTGCTCTACTATATACACTATAAAGTAATGCAAGTAATTTATAATAATACTGCTTTGCCTTGAACACAGTGCACATGCACGCTGCGCATGCACACATGCACACAAACTGGTGGGGGGCAAGCAGATCATGCAGCCTTTATGGTAAAACAGCAATTCAGACAACCTAAGGTGTCTACAGGTGTCTAAGCAGAGTACCAAGGCTGCAGGAAGGCAAGTGGCATGATGGGGTAACTAGGCAGAAGTATCATGAGCAGAAAGCAGGAGGTCCAGAGAAGGGTAACAGAGATGGTGCAGAGCTTGTACCAGAAAACATATGAGAGGGAGCGTAAACTTCCTCAATATGTCATCAGTGGAGAGAGGAGAACATGGAGACATGATATAAAGGGAGAACAAGAACAAGGGGAATTATATAGAAATTGGAGGTTGACGGGTTGAGGGAGCTGTGAAGAATTTTTCTTCATGGAGAGGGTGGTGGACAATGGAATATTCTATATAACAAGATATGTAGTGTAGATAGACATCAAATAGAGATACACAACCAGATACATAGATGGAAAGACAGACAGCAAGACAGATAGAGAGAGCAATTTTTTTTTACTTTATTTGTATAATATATAATTTATGATTTATGATGGCCTCCGGGCACAATGCTTAAAAATACATAAAGTCCTGCTAAGTCTGTCTGGTGGCTTTTGTGGTCTCAGACCTGATGTTGGACAGTACTGTTATTCAATATATCAGTAAAATGTTTCTAAGCAAGAGGGACTGTGAGTTGCATATTAGGCTGCAGTTGCAGCAAAACAGGCAATCCTGTGCAATAGAAATACTGTGGGCTTGCAAGTGACTTTGTGCATGTAAATAGTTCTTTGATTTGATGCTGATCACAAAGTCAAGTTAAAATCATATGAATGCGCTGAGAGATACAAGCAGTGCAATCAATTACAGTTTGAGCAAATTCAGTAGCATAGAAAAGGTCAGAAACACAGTTTTTGGAGTCAGTGAACAGATTTGATGCATGAGGAGAGCTACCACTGCCATTACAGGTGGGGTTAGCAATGTAAACACAAGCTGCAAGGAGCCATTTCGTGAGACTGTAAAGAGACTACTGAGCAATTCAGTAACAACAATTTTTGTATGTTTGCTCTCAGACATGGCTTCAGGAATTCCCAGCTACCCTGTACATGCCTGAGCTTATGATCTCAGAGGAGGTGGCAACACTAAGAGAAATAGAACTTTCTATGGTGAAGGATTGCCTCCAGATGTAGCAGTCCCTAGCTATCCAGTGAGACTATGCATTATGTGCCTCGAGGCTGGAAGGATGTGTTTCTGATACCCCACTGTTCAGTTTGCCTTCTTGAAATATGGTATGAGCAGGAATGCAGTGCCAGAGAGAGTATCACAAATTCGTTTGGCTCCCATGGACCAGAATAGGACACTCTGCAAGTAGCAGCATGCAGCACCAGGTTGAACCTGTTGGGGAAGCCCATAGGGTGTGGCACAGAGGGAGGGAGCAACGTTGATCTACTGCAAGGGCAGGCACAGAGAGAAGTTTCCATGCCTGTGTCCCAGGTGGGCAGTGCAACAGAAGGATCCATGGCCCCATGGAAAGAAGGTCCAGGTCCTAGCCTAATAGGGGAGGATGAGCTGCAAGAGACACTGAACTGAGAGGTGCCTACCTACACACTCAGTGAGGAGTGGACTATCTTGGAAGTGAGGATATCCGCTCACTCTTGGGCTCAGATCCTGAGTGAAGAAGAGGAGGATGAAGATATTAATCTTCATTTTGGGGTACCCATGAGTCGCTGCAAGCTCTTGACTCAGAGGATCCAGAGAGAGAAGAAAAGACTCCAGTAACCTGCCCACAGAGATGGTCAGGGACAAGCTCTTTAAGTATGTTGCACCAGCTCAATCAGAACTATTCACCCCAAGCGAGACCATGGGCCTGAGCAATGAAGAGCAGCAAGGAGGAGAGAGACTGAAACATAGTAGGGCTGACACCATCTATGGGTAGTCCTTTCCTACCTTTCCTCGTACAATCTGGGAGGAAATCAAACAGAACAGGCAATTCTGGTTGATGAAAAAGGCAAGAAAGAATTTGTACTGTGGTGCAGCAGAATGTGTCAGGGACAGAGTCATAAATGATTTACTTAAATTCTGGAACTGGACAGAACTCTGTTTTGAACACTGTGTGAATTGTGGATAAGGCAGGAAATGAGACACTCCACAACATCAACTTTGAACACCCAGATGGTGTCATAATCCTCATACATCCCCACCTTGAGTGGTACTAACCTTAATGGTGCCACTCCTGTGAATATGCTCAGCATGCCTAGAGGAAAGTGAGCAGAGGCAGCCCAGTGTCTGTCATCCAGCTGCAGCAGTATCCAAGAAGGAGATGCAGCTCTGCTGATATTCCAGGATTCTTCAGGTGCATCCAGATTCATCAGTCCCACAGTATTTTCCCATTTCTATCACCTGACTTTCCAGATGACATCAATCCAGCTGTTTTCCTATTTCATTGCCTGGTTTTTCAGATGACACCATACCAGCTGTTTTCTGTTCCATTGCTTGGCTTCCAGATGATATCAATCCAGCAGTTTTCCTGTTCCATCACTTGGTTTTCCAGAGAACATCAACCCAGTTGTATCCAAAGATACCACCTGGTCTGAAGGAGAAGGTCCTCAGCTCAGACAAGTAAGGTGATCCTTTATTTTTGGTCTTCAAGGAACTGGTAAGACCACATTTTTTGTTACTTAACTGACTTTGCACAACACACCCTACACTTAAAGACTGTCCATGGAATTGTAATGACTGTCTTCAAAGACTCTCCAATGGATTGCAGTGCTATAAAGACCCTGTCCTGTTCCAGGACTGTTCTTCAGTGGGCTCTGGCCCAGGAGACTCTTTAATGGACCTTGATGCAGGAGTAGCAGGCAACAATGTTCTGTCACTAGTTTGGATGCTTTAGGGCCTACCACCCACAAAGGTGTTGTATAAATGTCTTCTTTCCATTTTTACTTTTGTACTTTTACAGAAAAATATTTTGGGGGTTTCTAGTGTTCAGGTGGAGGTTTAGGCACTGTGTGGTATGCAGAATGTATTTTGTGTTTTTTCTTTTGCAGGTGATCCTGAGGAACAAAAGAAGAAAAGAAGAGGATGCTGGAGCTCAGCCGAGTTCCCTTTTCTTAGAGTTTTAGGATTGTTTGGGGTTAACAGGGTGTTAACATGTTTTTCCTTCACAGGTGTGAGGTTGTAGAGAAATATTTGGGGAAATCTAATGCTTTGCAATGCAAGTTTTCCTTGTTTTTGTTTGCAGGTACCCTGGGAGCTTGAGGGGAGGTTTCCTGTGGGCAGCCTTGTCAGATAGATTTTCCCTAGAGGGCTAGGGGATAGACAGGATGTGGTCCTGATCTGCAGTAGGGGCCTCAGTTCTGGTCTAGTAGGGCATGGTTCAAGCAGCCTCCTTGGAGCCACTGAGTATCCACAGATAGATCATAGGATAGGGGCTGAAGTTCATCAGCCGGCCTCTGGGCTTTAGTGTTGCCAGCCTGTGTCTGGCACATGGTAGAGGAGAAGTAGTACTACCTCCTGTAGGTAACACAGAGGGTAGGATGGCCTGGTGCTAAGTAGAGAAATGACTGTGGCAGTCATTTACCTGGCATGGGGCAAGTGTAACCACCCAGTCCCCTGGGGTTACTAGAATACCATTATTGTCAGTGCTAGGTAGGGAAGGTAGATGGTGAATAACTGGTTAAATGTTTTTCACCTGCCCCTCTCTGTTTACTTGGTCTCAGCTGAGATGATAGAGGTGATGTCATTTAGAACTCTCGCAGCAGCATAAGCCATGGCAGCTGGTTGTGAGTGGGGAGTATTAGAACTTTCAGTTCTGTTAGAGGAGTCTGTGAGTGCAGTTCACTGTGAGCAGTTGGAGGAGTGAAAAGCTGCAGTGCGGGCTTTGTGTGGAGAGCCTATTTCTCACCCTAGTGCTGAGAAATATCTACCTGCCAAGAAAAGTGGTGGAAACCACTGTGAGCAGGAGTTCCTGATTTTCATCCCCTATGAGATGGGAAGGACTGCCAGGATGGATCAGAGGGCAATCCCGTATTTTGATCCAGGACTTTGAAGCTGCCTGTTTCTGTACCAACTGTGAGTAATCTGACTTTGTGCTTCCCAGGAGGAAAGTACCTGTTTTGTTTGAGGTGTAACTCTGATAAAGGGAAATATGCACCATCTCTGTTTTAATTTGAGACTGTTCTCATGTTTTTAAGTTGGCTGACAATCGTGGAGTCCCTGAGAGACTTGACACATTGTTCAGGACTTTAGTTCTACACTCAGAAGTAGTGTTTGCTTATGCAGGATGTGAAAGACATTCCAGGATACATATTTCTAACTGTTTTACCAGATGTTTTGAGGTGTAACTCTGAAAAATGGCTGCATATGGACATGGAGCAAAGGTGGCAGCCCCCATCTGGAGTGACCAGTTCAACACTACAGGTTCTGTAAGGGCACCTGCTTATTCAGGAAATGGTGACCAACTGAAGAGAAAGTTTACCCCTTGTGTGGGTTGTGCTATTTTGAGCACCAGTGTGCTCTGCCATTACCAAAATGTTAAGTCATATGTCATATGGGACTTGTGTGCTAAGTTGGGCCAGTGTCACTAGAAGAAAATGTGTGTTCTAGCTGAGGCTATTGCCACTGAAGATAATTCAAGGTCCTATGACATATGGGAGATGTACAGTTTCTGTTCGAGACAGATTTCTGTTGTTCTGCCATTGCCTTGTGCAATGATGTGTGAACCTTATGGGTCCACCTTGCTTTAGTGTACCATCTTCGAATAAAATCACACTCTAGAACCCCAGCCTGGTTTGACATTCATGTTACTGCTTCCTGTGTGGAATTACTGGGTACCCATCCAGAAGTACTGACCTAGCATAGTCCTAACAAACGTTTTCCTCCGGACCTGGGTATTTTGATAATTTGTGTAGTGTTTTGCTTTTGTACATCCCCACCCCTTTCTGACCTCTAGAATTCATGAGCCTGCTATACATTCCCAAAGCTAGGGATGGTACCAAAAAGTGTCCAAAGTAACATGGTTACCCAGTCAGGGTACAAAAAATGGGGTCTTTTCCAAGGATGCCACCTGGTCTGAAGGGAGAAGAAATGTGTGTTTCAGCTGAGGCCATTGTCCAGTCAAGGGTACCAAGGGTAGCTACTGTGCAGGGTAGTAGGGGGTGTTACATATATATTATTGATTTAGGTTTACTTGATTTCTGATTTAGGTCTACTTGTCAGTGTGTTTATTGCTGTGTATGCAGTGCACATATTCTGAATATTGTGTACATTGTGGTCTCAAGGGCACCGCAGGGGGTTCACAGCCCCATTCCCAGACTGGGATGCATGAGTGATTTGCATGGGTGTGGCACTCATGTCTGTATTCTGCACATTGTTGTGCTTTTGCTGTTCTGCACATGGCTAAAGGGATGTGCCATAACAACTGCAGCCTTCCTGGTTGCATAGTGTCTTGGCCAATGATCCACTTGCACAAAGGCCTGTCTCATTCTGTTGGTCTGCATCTGAATATGAGACTCATACATATGTCCAGGCATGCCCACATGTGGAGTGGCACTGTTACTCTGGGTGGACATAGTGTGTATGGCATGCCATCCACTGCACATTGTGCACTGTGGCTTGGTGCCTTGTAGATGTCCATAGCTTTAGCATGGAAGATTCTTGCCCCACAATGCACCCAAACCCTTTGTGGATCGGCTCATTGTACTAAATTCTGGAGTTCCGTCCTCACCTTTCTGTTGTATATGAGATAAAGGAGTCTCTGAAAACAGTGTCATTCACTGCTGAAACTTGTGTATAACAGTCAAAAGCTAAACAACTGTCCTGCAGTGGTCTATCAGATAGCAAGCATGAAAAAGAGCTCTCTAGCCTGTCAGCTGAGGGAGAATTTCCCTTTAGCTAAATGGTTTTAGTTGCTGTCTTTGACTCTAAGGGTTCCAGGATTAAGTCTCAAACTGGGCTGTATGTATATGTTCCCAAATAGAGAGGATAGGCTGAACAATGAGGATAATAATGAGAGGCCTCACTCTTAACATAAAGAATAAAGCATAGGTTACTGTTTGTTATGAAGTATTTTACACACCCAAGGTGTATGATCTTCCATAAACCTCAAGAGCAAAGCTTGAGAGGTCTATGGGACATCACACACCAAGGGTGTGTAAGAATACTCATAAACACACAGTCACGTATGTTTTATTTTTTATAATTACTGGTGTAGAGAGTTCATTACAGAGTAAAACAAGTGAAAATATTTAATTTTACTCTGGTTCATTTTACTTACAGCTGTGCATATCATTCCATTTTTATTGCTGAAGGAGAACAGCAACACAACAAACATGGCAAAAGCCCAACTGATTTTTTTTAAACTTTATAGTCACTGTTGAACTTTGTACCCATCACAAATTCAAATTACATTGGTAAGAGATCTCCTGGTTGCTTGAGCCAGGATCAGGAGCTGAAAGGAAGAAAGGGAGCTTGATTTCTACGAACCGCATTGACAGACATTATAAGACTAAGCTGACATTGGCACAGTGACACAGAAAGAAAAGGAGAGCTGCATGTGTTTCCATCTTTGCTTTGTTGTTACAGCTGCACAAAAGCGGTCTTTCCCATTTGGGATTTTAAATGACAGCAGAGAACCGTGATTGCTAGAATTTTTATTTATTTATTTTAATTTAAAATGTGTTAATCATGTAAAAAGCACTGGACCACATGGCCCTTTTACAAGCTTGACCCGAGACATAGGTGCACATACAAACAATCATTCTTGTAACATCATACAGAAAATAAAAATAATAAAGCTCAGCATTAATTCATGTAACCTTAATGCAGAGTACTCTGGCAATACAAAAAACACAGGCAGAAGGGGATAGGAGAAGTACCAGGAGAAGCAAAGGGAGGAAGGGAGGTCAGTAAGGGAAGCCAAAGCTCAGATAGAAGAGCACATTGCAAAATCAGTGGGTAGAGGGACAAAACCTTTACAGGTACATAAGTGAAAAAAGAAATGCAAAGGAGGGATAGTGAGACTGAAGGGGAGGACGGGGACCACATGGAGGATGACAACAGTAGAGGTGACATACTGAACAGATATTTCTGCTCAGTCTTTACTGAGAAAGAGGAGGGTAATGGGCCTGAAGAGAGTACAAGGTAGGCAGAAATGGCCATAAGTCCCTTTACACAGAAAAGGGTCCTGAAGGAACTGGAAGGAGTAAAAGTCGATAAAGCAATGGGGCCAGATGGGGTGCACCCCAGGGTCTAAAGGAACTAAGAGGTGGTGGCTGAGCCTCTAGCAATCCTATTTACCGATCACTGATAATAGGGAGGTGCCCAAAGACTGGAGGACAGCAAATGTAGTCCCTTTATACAAAAGTAGGAACAAAGAGGAAGCGGGAACTACAGACCAGTCAGCCTGACCTCAGTAGTGGGGAAGATCATGGAAGCACTACTGAAGGAAAGATTGGGAACATCTAGTTGCCAATGGACTACAGGACCCAAAGCAACATGGTTTCACTGGGGAGGTCATGCCAGGCCACCTCACTGAATTTTTTCAATTGGGTGGCAAGGGAGGTGGATCAGGGGAGGGCAGTGGATGTGACCTACCTGGACTTCAGCAAGGCCTTTGGCACTGTGCCACAAAGAAGGCTATTAAACAAACTGGGGAATATGGTACTGGGCAGGACAGTAGTGTGGTGGGTGGGTAATTGACTGGGTGGCTGGACACAGAGGGTGGTGGTAAATGGCTGTCACTCCACAGAGGGAGAGTGACCAGTGTAGTCACCGAGGGATCAGTGTTGGGACTGGTCCTATTCAACATCATCATCAGTGACATTGCGCGGGATCTAGAAGGCAGAATTTCCCTGTTTGCTGATGACACAAAGCTCTGTAACAGAGTAGACACACCAGAGGGTGTAAACAGAAAGAGGAGGGACATGCAGAAGCTTGAAGAATGGTCAAGGGTTTGGCAGTTGAAATTCAATGGAAAGAAGTGCAAGATAATGCTGTGGGACACAAAACCCTGGAACAACGTATCAGTTGGGGATGAGGATATAGCGTGCACCGAGCAGGAAAGGGACCTTGGTGTTATCATTTCTGCTGACCTCAAGGTAGAAACAGTGTGACAAGGCAGCAGGTAAAGCAAATAGGATGATGGGATGCATAGGCAGGGGCATCACCAGCAGGAAGCAGGAGGTCATAATTCCACTATAAAAGACACTAGTGAGGTCCCACCTGGGTACAGTGTACAGTTCTGGAGACCTTACCTACGTAAGGACATAGACAGGGTAGAGAAGTTTCAGAGGAGGGCAAACAGAAGATGGTACAGGGATTTCATCACAAGTCCTATGATGATAGGATGAAGGACTTGAATATGTACTCCTGGAGGAGAGGGGAAGAGAAGGGATATGATAAAGACATGCAAGTATCTTACAGAGAGGAACAGGATTCAGGAATTCACTATTTTCCACTGAAAAGATGTTCCAGGACTAGAGGGCATGGGATGAAGTTGGAGGGAGGGCAATTCAGATGAAACGTGATGAAGAATTTCTTCACAGAAAGGGTGGTGGCCAAATGGAACACCCTGCTAGAGGAAGTGGTGGGGGCTGAAACAATCTCGGATTTAAGAATGCATGGGATAGACATACAGTAAGGGAATTCTGAAGGTCAGGGTAAGGCAACAGACTTCTAGGAAAACGTAGAGGAACTTACAAGCTCAAATAGGTAGACTGGCTGGGCCATAGGCCCTTATCTGTCGACAGTGTCTGTGTATCCAGGTATAATATGAATTAACAAATGTACAGTATTATACAAGGATACTAAAAGCAGCAGCAGCAATGAAAACATCATGATAACTGGGTCTGACATCATACCTGCTTATTACGGCATTTCATCAGGCTTATTATTGGTGTATTAATAGGGTCACCAGTAATTATAAAAAGTAATGTTGTAAATGAGCAAAACAGTGAAGCTTTGAAAACAGTCAGAAACATTACAGTTATCTAGTAGAAGTCAATGGGATAGCAAGCATGGCAGTCAAAGGAGCTCTTTAACCTTGGAGCTTGGGAGAACTTACCTTCAGCTGAATGTTTAGATATGTTGTCTTTGAGACTGGGCAGAATCTTCAGACATGTCAGATGCAGGCACGAACACATGCTGGACCTGTGTCTGCAGCTACCTGACTGTGACTAAACAGCCTTGCTGCTATCTTGAAAAGATATATCTATTTGCAACAAAGTCCCAATTTGCAGTACAAATTGATACAAATGTGTATCCTTTTCACTGCAATTGCATCATGTTTCTGATTTTAAATTAAAGCTGTTTTAACAAATTGGATGGATTTTCCTTTTGAAAATAGCAGCTGGCAGATCTCAGGCAGATCATTTTGAAAATCTAGATCCCATTGTCCAAGGTTTGAATCCCAGCAAGAAGGGCTGAAGATGTGTATTTTGAAACAGAGAGGGACTGAGCTAACAGTTATCATTAAGTGAGTTAGCCTCAGTTGTGAATAACATTTTGGAATAAGGTCAATAGTGCCTGAATAAATTATTGCTGAGATTTCACCAGCATTGTATTTAAAGAGTGGTACAGTACATGTTAGACTTGACTAATCATGTTTGAATTTTGAAAACAAAACGGGCTTTCCACAATGTCAATGACTTTTAAATATTCTGAGTTACAGTAATCCCTCTCGAGTTTTACTTTTCTTTAAATGGAACATTGCCTCTGATAATGTGAAAGGATATAAAAGCTATTTTAAACAAGGTATTGTTTCCAAGTTATTTTCATAAACCTTCCCTTTAACATAATTTAGGCTAATGACACACGAATGGCATCAGCAAAACAAACAGTTGGCTAGTGCTAACAAGACTGGTCGGTGATATCAATCTGAACATCTCTTAATTGCTCTCTTTCTTTCTGCCTCTCTGTCTCTGTGCCTCTCCGAGGCAGGCATTGTCTTTGTTTGGTCAAACACTAGAATTTTGCCACATAATGCAATTTTTAAAGTATTTTCTAATGGATTGTAAAAGCATAATCCTAGTGCAACTAAACTTCTAATTTTAAGACACCCCACCATCGTAGGGCAGTGCAGAATGGGGATTGCACTGGTATGATTTTTGTGGAATGGCAATTCCACTTGAAATATTTCATGGAATTTATTTTAAAATTTCATGGAATTCAAAAGCATTTTTATATAAACCACCGAATGATTTTTCTGACATACTGTAACATAAACAGCAGAATCATTTTCTGCAAATTGCAGGACAAGACTCTTAGTTTATGTAAGTGAGGATTTCTAATTCACAAAACCACTTCACTTTGAAATGTGAGAATTCTGCTACCAGTGGAGTTCCTTGGAATTAGATGGAATTTTTGAAATTCTCTTCAATTTCATTGTGTTGAATTTGAAAATGTCACACAGCACTAGACTACAGCCATCTCACATGCAGCAGCGGACTTCAGTGCTCTCTTTATGCTAACTAGCATTGCTTTTCTAATGTCAGAGCATGACAATGCCATTTAACATAAAGAGAGTACAGGAAATCGACTGGTGCATGCAAGATGACATACTAGGATTATGAACTGAAAAGTTTATAGCAAAGTAGTAAAACATGGAATTATTTGGCAACAGCCTAGTCCATGGCATATCTTCTAATGGGATGGTGATGGCTTGTGCATTGTTTTCCTTTAAACTCAACCCTACAATTGCCTCTCTAAATAAAACTCTGTTTTATAATGGGAATTAAGATAGAATTTCACGAAAGTTTCATAAATGTACAAAATGAGATTGTTCTGGGAAGCCCTTCTTCCTGGTTGGAAGGAAATTATTTTGAAGGAGCCACTAATAAGGAATATATTATGAAAAAAATAACAGGTTCTGGACTCTACCTTATTTATAATGGTTTATATTATTTGTATGGTATCCATTCTTTCATGCCACCAAATATGAGAAGCAAAAGGTTCTGTGCCCAGATTCTTCCAATTTTTCAAGGTTAGTCAGTGTTCATTGTTCTTCAGATTTTCATTTTGTCTCCTTCATGTAAATGAGGTATGGCCTTCTGTGCTTGTACAACTACTGTAGACCTGGTCTGTCCATTTCTTATTTTTCTTCAGTCTAAAAAGCTCTCTGCATGTTACATAAGGACACAACCTGTGTTTCCTGCTCTCTGGGAAAGCCAAGCCAAAGCTTAAGTAATAAATATGAGAGAACGCTAAATATTTGCAATGCAGGCCACAAGAAACTGTTCAAAAAGATAGTCATTCTTAGTGAGTCCCTGCAACACAGAGACAAATCATAGCTTTAGAAATTCCTTAATCAAAGCTTGGCTTTCCATTATTAATAATTTCTGGCACCTTGTAATCATTTAAAATGCAGTTCCTATGGTATCACCCCTAGCACATTCACCCCAAACATTTTTGCCCAACAGAGGTTCCTCCTAAAATGTTTAGGACGAATATGCTTGGGGCAACTCCATAGAAACTGTACTTTAAATGATTGTTGCCAGAAACTATTAATATAGAAAGGCCCAAGTATTTGAAATATAAAATAAGTTGTGGGTTCTTAATACAAGAATTAATAGGGCCCCAGCAGGGTGTCTCTTATATTAGAATACATTCTAAGTGTAAGATTTGGGCAAGGGATTACAAAGCAAAGCTGAGTGGTTCTGGTTGCTTATACTATAAAAGAAACCCTTGGAGGCCCTATTGTCTGATTGTGAATCACCTGAGTTAGCTAGATTGATTCATAAAAGTTTTAAGTATTTTATTTTCATTTTAAAGGTTTAATGAAGCTGCCTCCCCTGGCTGCGAGTGGAATGCTTCACTCCCTAACGGTCCTGTATGAGAGAATACTGTATGCACGATAAGAGGTACAGTGGTTCTGTATGTTGATTGACTGAAATCACATATCTGATATATTATATATTACCAAAGTTTCCCCTAGGTGTTATATGCTCTTTAAACCACAATCAATCTTTCTGACCCAGAAGTAAGAGTGCACCCAACTGAGCCCTTGACACTTACAAGATAATTCTGATGTAAAGCTGATATACAACTGCTGTTACTTATACTGAAGTCCATTACCCAGCAGAAACCCCAGTTATGATAAACACCTCATTATTTCATACTAAAATATTTGACTACAAGGCCAGTTTTATATGAAAACAGTCAACGAGGACCAGTATATTTCTGAAAGTACTAAAATAAATGTGTTGTCACTCTGCCCTTTGCATCAGATTTCTTTGGTTTCTTTCGAGCAGGTTTGCTGCGCCCCAGTCACTTCCTTATTTACATTTCCAAATGGATGAGATTAAATAAACATTCCATCAGATCCTAAAATCAGAAAATAGATGTGCTGCCTATGTGCAGCATTCATAAATAAATCACAAAGAAAGGTAAAAAGTCACTGATTAAAAGGAGCAAATAGAAGAAGGAGCTGGAAGAACATGCTTGGGAGAGTAGTAAATTAAAATCAGAGAGTCCATACTGAAAATGCAGTGCCACTAGCAGTACTGCTGAGTGACAGCTCAGGCACTGCAGCACCAATTACTCTGTGATATATATCTAGAGGCTGTCTCAACTGACTTGGAAAACCTGTTTCTTTCCACTAACTGTTCAGCCACAGTAGTACACAAAATACTGTGTGGAAAAGCAGTAAACAATGTGAATTCATTTTAAAATAAACTGCACCACCAGAACTTGGCAGAGAGTAACTTAGAATAATGCAATTTATTTTCCTTAATCAGTAGAAACTTTCTTAATTTCAAACATAAAGTATGTACCATTCTCTAACCTTCCTGAGCTACAGATGACCTCCACAATTCTCTCCTTGCTATGCTGATAGCTAATCTGTGATGGTTCATGAGTTGTAAAATGCTTTGGGGATTGGGAAATCAGTTTATTGGTTGCTCTGGGAAATATCTCTTACAATTCTGTATGTGTATCATCTCATGTAGTTTGAATGACTGGATCACAAAGCAAAGTGGTTCTGTAGACCCAAGGAATGCAGGATTATACTCATACCATACCATAACAGGCCTCGTGGGGCATATATAAACATACTAAAAATCATTCAAGGTAGCTAGGTGAGTTACAGTAACTGTTTTAAGTCCTATCTTTTATTTTTGAAAATCAATGTAATGCCTCTCCTTGTTCCTCTGAAGTGGAACACTTTAAAACCACAACACACAATGACAGCTGTAAGCAGGCTAGTCTGTCCTGGTGATGTGCACGCCAATTGGCTGAAATCATATATGAAATGATACACAAATGAATGTGCATTAAACCAAATGATTGCATGATCATGTGACGTTTCAGTCAATCTTGGTTTTGGATTTCTTAATGCCATTTTGTAAAGGTAAATATAAAACTATAGTTCCTCCCTATAGCCCCTTGTGGTTCCATTAGGATATATCTTTTCCTCATGCCCCATTTTTTTTTTAATGAAAGTTAGTCTTGAAATACTAGTCTTCATTTTACTACTTGGCAGTCTCCTAACAAGCCATCCATGATTAACTCCTGGTTATACCAAGTTGTGTCTAGTACTATACCACCCATGCAGCCTGCCCTGCATTGTGAAGTTTGCATTATTTGTCTGATCTGGCTTCATAAATGGCATTTCAATTTTTATGTAGTAGTTTTGATGGTACAATACAAGATTGAACATAGATACATAGACATTGATAACAGAAAATGGCTATTGGCCCATCCTTCTGCCCACTTTACCTAACTATTCTGCCTTGCCCTAATAGCAGTCCTTCCTTTGTTGCTGTCCCCCTTTTCTAAATAATGCCACATGCCTATCCTCCCTGCTTAAAGCTGCTAATTTGGCCTGCACCATTTCCTTCTGGCAGCTTATTCCACTTGTCCACCACCCTTTCCATGAAGAAGTGTTTACGGATATCCTTTTTAATCTCCCCTTGCAAGCAATAGTGAATTCCGTTTCACCACTGTATCTGAACTCATGGAGAAGAGTTCCTTTACTTCCACCCTATTTATCCCATGCAGGTACTGTATGTCTCTATCATGTCACTTCTTTTCAATTGTGTAAATGTTTAAGTTCTGAAAGCCTCTCATCATATGTAATTTCCCAAGGCCATGGACCATCTTAGTTGCCTTGCACTATACTGCCTCCACCTTGTTGCAGTCTTTCTTCAGGTGTGGACTCCTCTGAGTCCAAATCCTGATAACTGGAGTAGTTGGTGGATTTAGGGCCACCCGCCTCAGCTCTGACTGCCCGAGTTAAGTTTGTGCTGCAAAAATGCTTTCGGAAAGTTTTTAGATTAGCGCTTTGCTACTCAGAATGGTTGTTTTCTTTGAGTAGTTATCAGGGATTTTATTTTAAATTTTTAGTTAGTTTGTTAGTGTAAGGTTTGTAGTGCTATGCAGGGCACTTTAGTGAGGCAGTGTAGAGCATAGACTTTATTTTTTAGTCAGGATTTTTGAGGATAATCACTGAGAGCTTGTGCTTCAGCATTTCACTTTTGTTTTCAGTGTTTCGAGAAGCCTCTCAAGAACTCTGGCACTCACCTGAGGATCTAGAGGAGGAGGAGAAGGAGGGACATTGATGAGATCAGAGTCTTTGACCAATATCCAGCTGCTAGACTCTCGATGAAGTGGGTCTGGTCATCCGATGTTGGGGTTGTCTCAGAGGCTAACTGGAGCTTATTGGTCCATTGGTAGTTGAGCGGTGGGAGAAACTGGTACGGCAGGAGGTGGAGCTCCACTCACCTCCAGGAGAACCCTGCCTGTCTCCTATTTTGCTCAGTGTAGACCTTAGCTGCAGTTCCTAGGCCTTAGCAAGGCAGCCTGCTTTGAAGATCATCTGCTGGTGAAGAGGACTCCATTCCCCAGAGGACTTTCTGTTCGGCTCCTGGCTTGACTATATCTTTCAGCCATCACCTTTTTTGGTGGCTTGCCCACATTATTCCTGTAGAAACCGTTGGCAGTAAGAGGTGATGGATTTTCCAGGAAGGACTTGATGAGAACTTGTCCACGGTTTTCCTTCCTGGATTTTTTCTGCTGTCAGGGTGAGTGACATACTTTTAAAACTGTTCAGTCGTGCTGCTTTGGTGAGAGTTGAGCTGTTTCTGACTTGGTGTCTTAGGAGGGACCTTGTAAAATCTGAAATCTCCACTTTTGAACTGGTCGTGCCATGGTAAAATCGTATTTCGAACTTTAGTGGTGAGAGCACCATATAGTTTGGACTGCACTCTGAGACATTTCCAGCATTTTGGTTTGGATCTGGAGTATGACTTTTAGTTTACTGATTTAGAATCTTCTGTTTTTGTTTTTGTTGCAGCTCACATTCACTGGTTTCTCCTTATTGATCCTCTGAATTATCCATTCTTTTATTGTGTTTGGTGGTGGGTGGTTGTTGATTGGGGTGTATGGATGAAGTATAAAGAATTTGTATTAGTAGAGTGAAGGGGTAATTGTATTTTGTATAGTGTGTGTGTGTGTGTGTGTGTGTGTGTAGTACGTATTAGGGGTACCTTGTTTTAGTGGGGTAATTACATTTTAAGGGTTTTGCTTTGAGTAAGTGATTGGGGGTGCTTGTAATAGTGGGGTGTGTTTTTTTGCATGGTGAAATCTTGTGCATTTTCAGAATTCCAGTGGGGACTACAGAAGCCAGGCAAGGTGTGTTGATGCCACAGCCCTGCTAGAATTACCTATTCTGCCACTCAGCTCTGCAACCTTCTTCCTTCACTGACCTCCTGTTCCTGCCATTGCAGCGAGACACTGTAGGGAGGTCAGAATTGCTAGAAGGCAAGGGGTCTGCAGGAGCCAAGGGCAGTTGAGGAGGGTTGGTAAGCTGCACTGAGGTTGTCCGTCCAGGAGATGCCCTGGGTATAAACAGAGCTCAGGGAGAGGCCAGACGTGTTTGGTCTCCGTAAACAGGGTTCCCACCAGACTGAGTGGGCAGGCACCTAGAGCTCCAGCAGTGTCTTCTCATCCTCTCGAGTGGTGCTTTGCAATGCCAGGTTGATGAGGAACAAGACCACCATTTTGTGGGCTTGATTTTTGCTGTCAACCTGGCTTGCATAAAGGAGACCTGGCTTGGAGACAATGCCGCCCAGTTCTTACAGCCACCATCCCTACCAGGTACTCCATAGTGCACTGCCCAAGGAAGGATCACAGGGAGGGGTGTGGTCATTGTTTTTGAGCCGCCTGGCTTCACGGTGCACCCAGTTGGTGACACCTAATCTTTGTGTGCATTGCTGTGCGTGGGGATGTGGATGCAGGTTGCAGGATTCTTGTTTACTGACCTCCTGGGGTGGGGAGGTTCCTGCAGGAGGTGGTGGACTTTGTTGTTGATCAGGTGCTGGAGCCCCAGGTGTTTAATCCTGGGGACTTCAATGCCTGGATCAATGATGAATCATCATGTTTTGTTACGACCTCCTCCAGTTAATGCATTCACTGGGCCTGTCACAAGTGGTTGCTTCTGCAACCCACCAGCACAGCCACACACTTGATCTGGTGTTCCAGCCTGGTCTTGAGATTGACAGCCTCAAGATTGATCAGGTCACTTGGTCTGATCACTGTACCATATAGATCACATTTGACCCCCAGTAGTCCCCCTCCATGGAGATGGTCAGCTTCCACCCTTTAAAGGGCATGTGCCCAGGGGAGTGTTGGCACTAGCTGACCTAACTTGGGCTGACGAGCATGTGCAATGGGTTCCAGAGAGGCGGTGGCAACTTATAAGAGGGTGGTCTCAAATGCTCTGGATGCCCTTGCACCAGTTCATATATGAACCAAATCTTCTAATTTGAGATCCTCTTGTTTGATGGGACATCAAGGTGATGAAGATCAAGGGTCAGAGGTTGGAGAGTGGCTGGGAAGACCCGACTGGAGGCTGATAGGCTGGCCCTACATGCCCACTATGTGGAGTACCAGGAGGCAATTTCCAGTAAGAATGCAGAATTCCTGTCCAGTTAAATAGCTGCTGGGAAAACAGACCATCTCAGCTATTTCACACTGCAGACAGGCATCTTCATCCTGCCTGTCTGCAGCCGAGAGAAGCATTGTCATCCACCTTGTGTGAGGAGTTTGTTCTGTTTTTCTCTGACAGAGTGTCAGCCATCCAGTCGGATCCCTCCAGGAGGCATTTGCCTTGCAGTGGTTGGGCTGAGGGTCATGGAGGTACTCTGCCTGTCTGGGAAGAGTTTAGGCCAGTGGAGGTGTCTGAGGTGACTAGGATGATCTTAGAGCTGAAGCCACGTCTTGTGAACTGGACCCAGCCCGACACATTTCTTAATGGGATGTGTTGAGGCTGTCAGCCCGATGTTCATGCAAGGATTGCTTGATGAGGGATGGGGTCCTCCTGTAGCTTTGAAAGAAGCACTGGTGAGGACCCTCCTTAGAAACCTTCCTTGACCCTGATGCCCTGGTGAGTTACTGTCCCATCTCCAAACTGCCATTTTTGGGAAAGGTTGTTGAGAAGTTAATGGCACATCAGCTCGAGGATCACCTGGCATCCTCGGACATCTATGAGCCATTTCAGTCAAGTTTTGGGCTAGACAAAGCACAGAATCAGCTCTAGTGAGGGTGCATAATGATCTGCTCAGGGCTAGAGATAGAGGAGACAAGTCAGTTCTTGTTCTCCTTGATCTCTCCTCAGCATTGACACTGTGGACCACATTGTGCTTCTTGATCAGCTCTGTGAGTTTTGTGAAACATAGAAACATAGAATTTGATGGAGATAAGGACTGCTTGGCCCACCCTGGTCTGCCCATTTCCTACCTGATGGATAAGCTGCAGATTCTAGTTAATCAACAGCTTACTTCCTCCTACCCCACTAGAGTTGCCTTATGTCTGTCCCATGCATTCTTTAATTCTCCCACTGTTCCTGACTCCACAACCTCCTCAGGAAGGCTGTTCCATGCACCCACAACCCTTTCTGTGAAAAAAATACTTTCTAACATTACCTCTGAGCTGTCCTCCTCTATCTTCAAATTGTGTCCCCTTGTTCTTGCACATCTCTTTTCTGAAAGATGCTACCCTCTTGTACTTTGTTAATTCCTTGAGATACAGTACTTGCTAAGTTTATATCATGTCCCCCTCCATTCCTCAAGGGTATACATATTAAGCTTGCTTTAGTTTCTTTTCGTATGTCTTCTGTGCAGACCCTGCACCATTTTGTTGCTCTCTTCTGAACAACCTCCCTCTGTCTATGTCTTTGCGGAGATGGGGTCTCCAGAATTGCACACAGTACTCCAGATGGGGTCTCACCAACTCTGTACAGAGGGATGACAACTTTGTTTTCTACTGTTGATGCCCCTCCCTATGCATCCCAGTATCCCCACAGCCCTCCTTACTGCCTTCTAACATTGCTTGCCCACCTTTAGGTTATGTGATATAATTACTCTAGGTCTTTTTCAATTTGTGTTGTTATTATCTCACCCTCATTGTGTACTCTTCCCTGGGTTTTGTTTCCCATATGCATTACCTTGCACTTCTTTGCATTGAATCTGAGCTACCATATATGTGATCCTTCCTCCAACCTTGCCAAGTCCCTTTTCATCCTTTCCACCCCAATTTGTGTATTAGCCCTGTTGTAGATATTTGTGTCATATCAAGAGACATACTTTTCCTTCCAGGTACTCTCCAATGTCACTTATAAAGACATTGAAGAGGACCGTCCCAGTACCAAACCCTGCGGTACCCCACTAGTTACCCTCCTTTCTTCAATGTGGATGTTTACTATTTCCCTTTGCATCCTGTTGTCCAGCCAATTTTTTATCCAGACTACCACCTTGGGACCCATTCCAAGGTTGGCTAACTGTATATTAATCTTTTGTATGAGACTGTGTCAAATGCCTTGCTAAAATCTAGGTAGGCCGTATTCACATCCCTCCTGGTCTACTACTTTGGTCACCACAGTCAAAGAAATCTATTAGGTTCATCTGACATGACCTTCCTTGCTGTGAAATCCATGATGCCGTGGGTCCCATGCCCCACTGGCCTCTAGGTACTCAACAATTCTTTCCTTCAGAAGTGATTCCATCATTTCTCTACCACTGAGGTCAAACTAACTCATCTGTAGTTTCCTACCTCTGCCCTGCTCCCACTTTTGTGAAGTGGAATCACATCTGCCCTCCTCCAGTCCTCGGGTACCACCCCCATCCTCCCATGATTTTTAAAGAGAGTAACTGTGGCATTACTAGTTCTACCCTTAGTTATTTTAGAATTCTGGGGTGAATCCCATCAGGCCCCATTGCTTTGTCCACCCTCAGTTTCAAGAGTTCTTTCAAACCCTTTCTTCTGTGAATGGACTGTTGTCAACCACCCTATTCAGAGTGTTTCTCTTCTTTGGTTTAGTACCTCCTCCTCCTCTTCCATTGTAATACTGAGCAGAAATATTCATTCAGTATCCCTGCTTTTCACTGTCACCCTATACCCACATTCCTCCCTTTATTAAGTATCTGTATCCCTCCCTTGGTCTTTTCTTCGCCCCTAATGTACTTATATAAAAGGTTTTATCCCTCTTCTTTAACAAAGTTGGCTATCTTTTCCTCAGTTTGTGCCTTTGCTTTTCTGACTGCCTTTCCTACCCCTTCTGCTTTAACTGATAAAGTTATCTGTCCTGCTCCTTCTGTGTTTCCTTATATATCCTGAATGCTATCCTTTTCTTCTTAATCTTCCATTCCACCTCTTTTGAGAACCATAAGGTTTTTTTCTTCATTTTGTTTTGTTGATTTGCTTCACACAAAGGCTTGTTGCCTCTGTGATGGCTGTTTTGATTATTCCCATTGTTCCTCCACCTCTCGTTCTTGCCTGTTTGCTAGTGCTTTTCTGAGGCACTCTCTCATTTCCCAAAATCAGCCCTCCTAAAGGCCAATATCTCATTTTTGTATGGCTTGACTCTATGGCTGTGTTTATTAGAACCACACTGTTTGGTGGTCACTTGTTCCCAGATGGCTACCCACTTCTAAATCTGAGATCCTTTCTCCTTCCCCATTTGAAAGTACCAGGTCTAAGATTGCTCCCTCTGAGTGGGTTCCAACACTAGCTGTCTGAGGCATGCCCACTGTAGGGCATCAAGAATGACCCTGCTCTTGGATGTGCTTGCAGCAAAGGTACTCCACTTAATATCTGGCATATTCAGGTCCCCATCAACAATATCTCCTTTTTCTGTGATTTTAAGGATGCCTTCTATCATTTCATTGTCCATTTCCTCCCCTGAGGTGGGGGTCTGTACACAACCCCCTGTGGATTGTGGTGCCATTTCCTGTCTCAAGGGTGACTCATCAACTTCTTGTTTACTTTAATTCTGTTGCGTCAATCCCTTCCCTTATATAGAAAGCAACTACTCCTCCTCTTTTACCCACCTTGTCCCTCCTTTAGATTGTGTATCCTGGTATGTTGACATCCCAGTCATGGTTCTCTGTGTGCCATGTTTCAGTGACTGCCACAATATCCAGGCATCCCTCTTCCATCAAGGCCACTAGTTCAGGGAGCTTGTTACACAGACTACGGGCATTGGTACTTATCGCCTTCCATTTTTGATAGCCTTACCCTTTTAGCCCCATCCCTGTCCTTACTGCCTTTTTCTGCATTTACCCTGTCCTGCTCCTACAGATTTTGTCTACCATGGTGTTTACCTCTCAAACTACTGTGTTTTGTGGGGAGGCTGGGATTTCATGCTTCCCTTGGCTGGTTTAAATGCTTGCCAATGAAGCATTTAAACCTATCACCTAGGAACCTGGTCTCCCCCGGACAGATGTAGACCATCGCCCCAGTATAGGCTGCATCCCTCCAGGTGGCTCCCAGTCCCCAATGAAGCCAAAACTCTGATCTCACACCAGTTTTCAACCATTCATTAAATCCCATAGTGTGGAATACCTTAGCATCATCCTTGCCATAGACAGGCAGCACTCCGAGAAGGTTACCATACATGCTACTTGTCTAAGGCCCCTTCCCAACTCTACAGACTCTTCTTGTACTGCTCTGATCCCATTCACAGCCAGGTCATTTGTCCCCAGTGGACAATGACATCCATCTCCCTCCCTCCCTCATGCAGCTGCTCTCACTATCCTGAGGATTCGCCTCCTGTCCTTCCGAGCCATGGAGCCAGGCAGGCACCCTACTTCCTATCTCCTTCCTCCCCACTTCTACCCCCTAATGATTGAGTGCCCCACCAGGAGTTGTTTTCTTCCCTGTGTGGTCTCATGCTACCTCTTGTGGGTCTCCTTTGTGGAGGTTCCCAGCATCCTCCTTAGTCTACACTGCAGGTGCCTCCATAGAGAAACCACTCCTCACCAGAACAGCATAAGAACTGTGGAGATGTACAACTGGAGGATGCCTCTGTTCCACCACCCTCTCCCTCCCTTTGCCCACCTTGGTCCAACTGCTCCCTTTCTTGGCAACCTCTGGGGTAGCAGTGGTGGCCCTGGTTGGCCCTGGGTGGGGAAGAGTTTCACAAATCCTAGCCAAGTCAGCCTGGAGATGGGCAGCCTCCTCCTTCAGAACAGAGAGGTGCCTGCAAACAGGCAGCATCGTAGCCTCAGAATGTCTCCCGGAAAACAGCTGTCCCACAAGCATTGCACTGCACCACTCCCATCTTGACTTATTTTGTGTTCCTCTCCTGTTGCTTTGTATAATTATTGTTTCCTCCCTCTATGTATTTTTACACCTACTTTCCTACTGCCTATGTACCCTTACAACTCTCGCCCTTCCTGTTGTGGGACAGGAACTTCCTGTAGTCTTCAGTAGTCTCCTTCTTCCATGCTTGGATTCAGACATCCAGCAGCCAGTGGGGAGAAAGAGCTATTCTTAGGTTCCTTCAAGGTTAATGAAACTAATGTGCCTCAGTGATCCTTCCCTTCCTACTGCCAAACAGGAAGTTCCTGTTGTCAGTCAATTCCAGTGGCTATAAAAGTAGAACTGGCTTAGAGTGGGAGGTGGAGGGGTGGAGGGCAATTAGTAAGAAAGCTGTAGTTCTAGACTGCTGTTACTTGCTTCTGAAAGCAAAATTATCCTCTGTCAAAAACTACAGCAGAAAGCTGTAATTGGAGACACCTGCTTTTGTACTCCCACGCTCTAAGTTCCAACCCAATTTGCTTCACCCTCTGACTCAGCAAATTAAGCTGCTACAGCCCCTTCCTCAAACAGAGAAACACACAGTGATATTTCTTTTTTGTTACTTAAATGAGACCCCTGCTTCTAATAAAGTATCTGTTTGCTTAATCCAAACAGGCACTGACCTCTGCTGAGACAGAAGTAATTTATCAGTAAGAAAGCTGTAGTTCTATACTGTTGTTACTTGCTCTGAAAGCAAAATTCTCCTCTGTCAAAAACTACAGCAGGAAGCTGTAATTGGATACAACTGCTTTTGTACTCCTAAGCTCCTAAGCCACACTGGTGGACTCACTGGTATTGTCATCAGGTGGTTTGAGTCCTAGCTCTCAAACAGGGTGCAATGGGTAGTGATGGGGAACTTCTCCTCCTCCCCAATGCCCCAATCTTGTGGAGTGCCACAGGGTTTGATCTTGTTGCCAGTGCTGTTCCCAGTTTACATGCTTCCCTTGGGCAAGATCATTCAACGGTACAGCATGGAGTTTCACTGGTATGCGGATGACACCAAAGCTGTACTTGTCCTTTGCCTCCAGAACATCAGAATTGGTCAACGTGTTAACACCTGTCTGGCTAAAATCAATTACTAGATGACTTCCAGCTGGTTGAGACTTAACCCAGCCAAAATGGAGGTACTAGTGAGATTGAGCCTGGTGGCGGATGTGATGGTTTGCCACCTGGGGTTGACTCAGGGCTTTTCCTGGGTTGTGATCCATTAGCGGCTGCCGAGGGTGAAATCTGGGCATAATCCTTGATAACAGATTGGCTTTTGAAGATCAGGTGTCATCTGTTGTCAGTAGTCATTTCTATCATCTGCAGAACATTGCCCAGATTAAGTCCCTCATTCTGTCTGAGACCTGCCAACACTAGTGCATGCCTTTGTGACCTCAGACTCGACTACAGCAACTCTCTATACTTTGCTCATGGGAGGAACCTCCGTAAACTTCAGCTAGTGCAGAACACGGCGGCCCTAGTTACTGACGGGCCTTTGAGGTACAGTTATGTGACCCTGGTCCTGTGGGCTCTGCACTGGCTGCAGTCAGGTGGGGTCCATTTCAAGGTGGGTATTCTCACCTTTAAGGCCCCATATGGACTGGATCCTGGTTACCTGTTAGAACTCCTGACACCAGTGACATCTGCTCACTCCCTCCGCTCCTCTTCGAGGGGCCTCCTAGACATTCCCACTGTTTGGCCAAGACCTCAGGAGATCATGCATTCAGCATCTCTAGGCTGACCCTGTGGAATTCGTTACCATCTTCTTTCTGGGAGGCTCCCTCAGTTAAGGTGTTCAAGCGGAAGCTGAAGGCTCACCTTTTGTCCTGGCTTTTCCAGATTTCTGAGTGCATCCTGTTTTAGTCCCATCTGTCATTGTCTGAAAGCCTTTAAGTTATTTTAAGCTGTTATATTTATATTTATGCACTGTTTTTGTTTTATTTATGTATGCTGTTTTTAATTATATTTTGTTATAACTCCTGTTAGGTGCCCAGAGCCTCCGGGATTGGGTGCCCTCAAAAAAAATGGCTTTGACTTGCATTGCCTGTACCTCACACAGTATTCTCGCTCTTGTCCTCTATTGCTTATCAACCTCCCTATGCATCCCAATATTTTGTTTGCTTTGTCCACTGCTCCTGTTGTAGTGTACACTCATTGTTAGCATCTCACAATAAAAAGTTTATAAACATTTTCAAAGACTACAGAACAAACAAGCAATCACAAAAGATAAATTGTAAATGCCATGTCATATAACTGACTGCAGCAGTTTCAACTTTAGAATATTACATCACATGTAAATTTTGATTATTAGCAATGAATTAAAAACACAAAAGAAAATTGTATCAGTTTTGGAATAACAAACATTTTAAACCTTCTTAGTCTATATTCAAGTAAAGCAACAATGATGAAATTATTCATTACTCCAATAGCACAAATGTTAAAATTCCAAGACACCAGACACGTGTTCCTGTTATATATGCAGTTATGTCTTTAACTATTGCTTTAATTTTTCTATTTAAGAATGGTGTCCAGACCAAGTCAAAATATCAGCTTCTCCAACCACTAGTAACAGATTATTTCATTACCCACTACCACTTATAAGTTGTTGTGCCACTCATCAAAAGATGAGCCTGTGGGGATTTCAGTGCCTAAATGAAGTCTCTTAAGTGTGAGTGATGCTATCAGTATCCAATTAATTTGGTATCTATGCATATCCTTTAATTGCTAGGAAATTCCTATGATGAACAATTTTGGAGAGACAGGATTTTAGCTTTCACTGCAAATTCACAAGTTGTATGTAGTGGTGGGTGAAGTGGGCTCAATCCGCTCCATAAAGTGATTCGCGAAGCAAAGGTGGATTTGCAGAGTGCTTCACAATGCGAGCGGAGTACTTTGCATTATATTGAGGAACACGAAGTCCATTGGAAACAATGACTTCACGTTACTCTGCCTCCCCAGACCACTACTCCACTGAAATTTCAGGCGAAGTGCATTGAAAATAATGTACTTCGCCTTGTTTTGAGCTCCAAGATGAATTTTGCAGTGATTCATGGATTTCAGGTCACATGGGCCTCTACATTGATCTGCACAGCCTCAGTTCAGGGAGTATGCGTAGGAAGGAGTAGGAGACAGTGGGCTCTGAAAGCTGTCTGTGATAGGAATCTTGTAAAAGCTGTTCTAAAAGCATTTTTGCATTTTTGGGGATCAACTTTAGTTCATCGATTGTAGGAAACCCTCCTGTGCTGATATCATCGAGTGTTTTTGTGTGAATTTTGAAGGTTAATTTACAACAATGAGTGTATGTGGTGAAAGACAGTGAAAGTGTGTTTTGGGGAGGGCGATCTGTGGTGTAGGTAGATTTAAGTTGAAGAAACAGTGATTTATTTGTCTTTTGGTTATATTTTGTTATATAACTGACTGTGTTAATGTACACACAGTAATATTGTCAGTAATAGTAGGAATTTTCTTGCTGTTTGTTGTGTGGATGTGGTGCAGCAGTTCATGAGTTCAGGTTGTTTACATTACAAATTTAGAATACGTAATGGCATAGTACTGAACTTTTGCATTTGCTACGCATTCCTCGTCAGCATTGTACACAAACTGTTCTGTGTGAGTGTGTGTGCAGTGTTGCATGCATCAAATAATACACCTTTACTGTGCCACAGACTAGTGTAATTGCAGGCACAGCAGGTGAACTCTGCTACACCGCAGCTGCCTGTTTTTGTACTGCGATCGTGGTATCTGTTCTCAGTTTTGCTGCTTGTAGTACCATAAAATCTGCACTGTTTGCATTCAGTGCCCCCCACCCCACGTTCAAAGTTTTTACCAGATTTGATTGTTTTGTGACCTCATCAGCACACTGATTACTGACTGAAGTTGTTTTAATTCCATGACAGTCTCAGAGTAGTCTCTTATCTGTTGCTGAAGCAACAGTTGTTTATTTGGCTTCACATCCAGCGTCCCCTCAATCAGAGAGTGAACGTATCAAAACCTGAATTTGGTTATAATATTGTGGTTGATCCCCAAAATGCCTGCAAAGAGACATGCAAGCAAAGCTGTTTCTCACCATGGCAATGTTGGCAGTAAGATGGTCTGTTGGCTGTAGGTAGTAATGCAGGACGAGAAGAGCATTGCTGATGTGAGGAAAGGTATTTCTCCTGCAATGTTTTTACAACCCAATCAGTAGCTTCACTCATAGTTGGAGGAGATTATGTTTTCCCAGACGGTGGTGTTAGTGTTACTGGTGTTAGTGGTGGTGGAGGTAGTATTAGTATTGTTGTGTCACGTTCTAATTCTGACCAGTGTACCGTATCCAAACATATTGAGTGTGAAGCAGTACAAGTGAGTGGTAGCATAGATGATGTCATACTTCCCAGTAACATTCCAGTAACTGAACCTGAGGATTCTGATAATCATGTCAATGATAGCATACAATGTGATATTCCATCCACCATGGCACTTAACGTCATGCATTTTCCATGCAGTGATTCAGTATGGTGAAAAATATCAGGTGATGGTGGTGTAGATGATGATGATGATGTTGCTGTTGTTGCAACATGCAGTTCACATGCTAGCATCCAAGCAGAAGATGTGGATGTGTGGATGTTGATGAATATGATGATGATGTAATTGATCCCAGCTGAGAACTGGAAAAATAAATTGAAAGTGGCTATGTTGGGGTCTGTTTGCAAGAACCCCAAAAAAAACCTTAGATCTATCAGTTTTAGTTGATGATGATGATGACCCAGTAATGAATATGATAGGTTGTCGTGGTGGTCAGTTGCTGTCCAGGTGTGCAGTGCCCCAAACATCATGTGCCCCAACTTCAGTGCTTAAAATAATGGACTTAAATAAGCCACATCATGGACATGTTAAAAGCAGAGCATCACAATCCCTTGTTTGGGATTTTTGTTCAAGATGCAAATGATGACTCAGTTGCAATCTGCCAGGTTGCCACGTGCGTGTGAGTCGAGGTAAAGAGGGTAGCCATCTGGGCACAGGAGGACAGCATATACATCTTAAGAATAGGCACTTGGTACTGTGGACCCAGCACAAGCTGGCAGCTAATACCACAGTGGGGTGTTCACCCTCATCACCGCAACCATAGACAGCATGTTATCCCTTCATGACTGTTAAGCCCAGTAGTAAATTAAACATGTGCAGTAGTGTGGTAATAAAAGCAGAGGATTACTACAGGCATGATGAGGTGGAGGACCATAATGACTTTGAAATGTTGTCCAGTGCTGGTGAGAGTAGCAGTTTTTGTGGTGGTAGTGGTGAATGCAGTATGTCTAGTGCAAGTGGTACATCAATCCAGGTTGGCAAATCTGGCAAAATAACAGCATTTCTGGGTTTGTCATCATCACCTGTGCAACCGTCTTCATCAAATGTCCACACTCCACCCCCTGCCAATGCCATTCATCACAGAGCACAACTATTTGTGATCAACACCCCTCCCGTAAAACGTTTAAGTCAGCCCATGTTACAGAGTGTTTTTGTGCATAAGTTGAAGTATCCCCAAATCATACAGTGTTATGTGAACTTAATGCTGCTGTAGCGGAAATGTTGGCAATTGATCTTTTGCCCTTCTCCTTTGTGGAGAATTCTGGATTCTGGCAGCTTGCTGCACATGCCTGTCCAAAATGGAAAGTCCCATCCAGGACATACTTTTCTACTCATGCTGTCCCATAGTTGTTCCGCACTGTGTCTGACTCAGTAAGACATGCCTTCAACATTCCTGCTCTTCATTCATCCATTTAGTATGGATATGTGGACAAGTGGCAAAACAGAGGAGAGTTCATATTTGTGTATGACTGCACACTGGGTGCAGGTGCAGGTTGTTTGTGATGTTGGTAGTGTGAATAATCAGTGCATTAAGGTGGATTGTTGCGTAGCAATCTTCCAGGAATTTGACAGCATGCAACGATTGCTATGCACAATGTGACCTGTTCACACACTGGTGAGAACATGTTGGACATGGTACTGACTGAAATTGACAGATGGCTAAATCCTCTGTCTTTGAAAGCTGGAGTTCATAGAAAGTGACAATGAGTCAAATGTGGTGAAATGCATCACTAATGGTGTTTTTTTGTGTTCCATGCATGGCCCACTGTTTAAATCTTGTGGTGCAGGAGTTTCTGCAGAACCCTGATGTAAATGAAATGCTGACCGGTGCACGACGATCTGTTCTCACTTTTCAAGATCTGGAAAGGCCCGTGACCAACTACGGCAGTTGCAGATACAAAACAGCCTGCCTCAGCACGCTTGAGCTGGAAGTTGTCACCCGACGGAACTCCACTTTATACATGGCAGAGGTTGTATGAACAATACAAAGCCATCTCAGAATATCTTTTGATGTACACTAGCCATGACAGTTCCAGGTCCTCCATGTCTATAATGACTGAACAGTGGCATCTCATGGACTCTGTAATAACAATTTTGCAGCCTTTTGAACATGCCACACAGGCAGTGGTGGCAAGCCTGCTTCCATTAGCCAATCAATCCCACTGCTGTGGGTGTTGAGGCAGACATTGGTGAATGTACAGCATAGCCTTGATGTTGCTGTAGACGGTGGTAGCAGTATGTTGCTGCAACACATGCTGACAGTATTTGACCAGAATCGTCCACATTTTGAGCATTCAGTGTAGTGACAACTTTGCCATAGCAACAATGCTGAACCCACGATACAAACATGAAATTGCATCAGTACTGGAGGGAGGCCTGAACAGGTAAAAATATCAGTGGTCAACTGGTGGCTTGGTTCATAGGACACAGAAGTCACGTGCCAAGGTCAGCAAACTCCGCAGCATAATCCGCTGAAGGTGTATCTGGAGGACCATCAAGCATATCGTGCAAGAGGAAGGGACTGCAGTGCCAGGTGGTCTGTCATCCAAAGTGGGTGGCATCAACCAGCTTTGGAAGGCTTTGTCCTAAGTGGGTATTTGTGAAATAAATGATTCGGAAGAACAGGATGATGCATCAACAACTGGACTTAGTGTGACTCAGAGAATGGTTGAGTCATATTTGTCTGAAAACAGGCATCTGACAATAACTGAAGATCCTCTTTTGTACTGGAGTGGAAAGGTCAGTGAATGGCCAGAGCTGACTGCAGTGGCACTGAAGTACCTCACATGCCCACCCTCCAGTGTAAGTATTGAGAGGTATTCAGCTCAGTGGGTGCAATAGTCAGGGATCGGCGGACAAACCTGTCTCATGCAAATGTTGGTTTGCTAACATTCATTAAAATGAATGAGAGGCATATACCAGCACAGACTGCAGCCTCGTTATTAATTGCCCGGCCTAGTCATGGTGGTCTTGCCGATGTGGAAATGGAGCATCCTGGTGGCACTGGCAGTGGCTGCCTGAAACGCAAACCACTGACGTGAGATGACAACACAAAAGAGAAAGAATTTCCCACTGGTCAGACTTCAGACATCGATGACTGTGAGGGCAGCTTTCTTTATGAGGATGATGATGTGGTTAATGTTGGCAGGTTTTAATTGAAGTTTTTAAAGGTGGTGTGCCCCCGACCACCCACCACTGAGACTGATGTTAGCCACTGCCACCATGAGTCTGTCTGCCCCCGACCACCACCACCACCGGGACTGATGTTAGCCACTGCCACCATGAGTCTGTCAGCTCCCAGACCACCACCACCACTGGGACTGATGTTAGCCACTGCCACCATGAGTCTGTCTGCCCCTGGACCACTACCACCTCTGGGACTGATGTTAGCCACTGCCACCTTGAGTCTGTCTGCCCTCAGACCACCACCACTGGACTGATGTTAGCCACTTCCACCATGAGTCTGTCTCGCCCCGGACTACCACCACCACCGGGACTGATGTTAGCCACTGCCACCATGAGTCTGTCTGCCCCGGACCACCACCACCACCGGACTGATGTTAGTCACTGCCACTATGAGTCTGTCTGTCCCAGGACCATCACCACCACTGGGACTGATGTTAGCAACTGCCACCATGAGTTTGTCTTCCTCCGGACCACCACCAACACCGGGACTGATGTTAGCCACTGCCACCATGAATCTGTCTGCCCTGGACCACCACCACCACCACCATTGGGACTGATGTTAGCCACTGCCTCCATTAGTCTGTCTGCCCCGAGATCACCACCACCACTGGGACTGAGGTTAGCCACTGCCACCACTGAGCCTGAGTCTGTCCGGACTACCACAACCATCAGCCACAGACACAAAGCTTCTTAATATTTAAACCATAAAGTGCGTATGTGTACTTATGTTTGTTATGCTGCTTCACTTCCTTTAATTGTATGTTTTGTTTTCTGCAGCTTTTCAGAGCCGCAATGGCAAAGCAAATACGGTACATTTATTTTGTTTTTACAGGTTAACAAAAAGTCTCCATCGCTAAACTGGTGGAATGGTCCTGCAGCTGTACCGTAGAGAGAAACCTGTGGAATAGCCATGAAATCCAATCTGGTAAGTATGAAGATTTTATTTAATCCGTTTCATTGTTTTGGAAAGACTGCAGCAAATATTGCACACAGGTTGTGTAAGTTGACAAGATGTGGGTTTGAACTGTAACTTGACTTAGATTGAGATTTGAGAACCAGGGAGGGACACATAACAATTAAGTTGTAAGAAGTAATTTATTTATTTTTTAGGACACTTCCAGATGCTTTGTTGTTCTGTCAAAGTGGTCTTATCCAAAAAGTTCTTTAACAGCAGGCACCCCTCCCCGAGCTTGGGCACACGTGCAACACGCAGAAGTCGTTTCATTGTATGACCATGACCATCCTAACAACCAGACTCAGAAGGATGCTGATGAAATCTGTGAGGAAGTGACAAAATAAGAAATCATTATAGACAAACCTGCAAATATGATTTCCCACCCCCAAAAAGAAATACTTGCCTTCATGTGCTTGAGAGTTATCCATTTCCATTTCAGCACAAAAATTCTCATTGAGCACTGGAATGTGCACACCAACAGTTTCTGTGTGACCTGTGATGCAGAACAATACCATGAGAACATGTCCATGTCAACCCCTCCTCACCTGCAAAACACATAACCATATATCTATATATATATATATATACTACTCACCAAGGATACTATTACTGTACAGCCAAAGGGCACCCTTCAATCCAGTTGAGATGGTCACATTGCATTTGCTCGAATCGTTTGCAGAACACATTGGACAAGCAACGATGCTCACAGTCATCACTTTATACTGGGGTATGTGCTGAAACACTCTATTTCACTGTGTTGCCACTTGTCAATTTGTTGCACACAAGGAGGATGCATTTTGGGCCTGCAGAAAAATCTGGGGACTCTGTGCAACCACTGCATGCATGACTGAGTGCACCATTAATCTGGGAGACTTTGTATGTGCTAAAACACTCTCATTTCACTGTTGTTACCACTTGTCAATTTTCTGCACATATGGAGGATGCATTTTGGGCCTGCAGAAAAATTTGGGGACTCTGTGCAACCACTGCATGCATGACTGAGTGCGCCATTAATTCTGGGAGACATTGTATGTGCTGAAACACTCTCATTTCACTGAGTTACCACTTATCAATTTTCTGCACAGAGGAGGATGCATTTGGGCCAACAGAAAATCTGGGACTCTGTGCCCACTGCGTGCATGACTGAGTGCACCATTAATTTGAAGGATTTTGTATGTGCTGAAACACTCTCATTTCACTGTGTTACCACTTGTTAATTTGCTGCACAAATGAGGATGCATTTTGGGCCAATAGAAAAAATCTAGGACTCTGTACCACTACTGCATGCATGACTGAGTGTGCCATTAACTCTGAAGGACTTTGTTTGTGCTGAAACAGTCTCATTTCACAGTGTTACCACTTGTCAATTTTCTGCACACATGGAGGATGCATTTTGGGCTGACAGAAAAATCTGGGACTCTGCCACCACTGCGCCCAAGACTGAGTGTGCCATTAATGCTGGGGACTTGATGAGCTGAAACACTCTCATTTCATGTGTTACCACTTGTCAATTTCTGCACACACAGAGGATGCATATTGGGCGGCAAAAATTCTGGGGACTCTGTGTGACCACTGCGTGCATGACTGAGTGCGCCATTAATTCTGGGAGATATTGTATGTGCTGAAACACTCTCATTTCTCTGAGTTACCACTTGTCAATTTTCTGCACACAAGGAGGATGCATTTTGGGCCAACAGAAAAATCTGGGACTCTGTCAGCCACTGTATGACTGAGTGCACCATTAATTCTGAGGGGTTTTGTATGTGCTGAAACACTCTCATTTCACTGTGTTACCACTTGTTAATTTGCTGCACAAGGAGGATGCGTTTTTGGGCCAATAGAAAAATCTAGGACTCTGTACCACTACTGCGCATGACTGAGTGTGCCATTAACTCTGAAGGAATTTGTTTGTGCTGAAACAGTCTCATTTCACAGTGTTACCACTTGTCAATTTTCTGCACACATGGAGGATGCATTTTGGGCTGACAGAAAAAATCTGGGACTCTGTGCCACCACTGCAGCAAGACTGTGTGTGCCATTAATTCTGGGGACTTTGTATGTTGAAACACTCTCATTTCACTGTGTTACCACTTGTCAATTTTCTGCACATGGAGGATGCATTTTTGCCTGCAGAAAAATCTGTGGACTCTGTGCCACCATTGCACGCATGATTGAGTGCACCATTAATTCTGGGAGACTTTGTATGCTGAAACACTCTCATGTCACTGTGCTACCACTTGTCAATTTTTGCACACATGGAGGATGCATTTTGGGCCTGCAGAAAAATCTAGGGACTCTGTGTGACAACTGCCGCTTGTACTGAGTGCGCCATTATTTCCGGAGACTTTGTATGTGCTGAAACACTTTCATTTCACTGTGTTACCACTTGTCAATTTTCTGCACAAAGGAAGATGCATTTTGGCAGACAGAAAAAATCTGGGACTCTCTGCCACTTTTGTGCACATGACTGAGTGCGCCATTAATTCTGGGGGACTTTGTATGTGCTGAAACACTCTCATTTCACTGAGTTACCACTTGTCAATTTTCTGCACACAAGACAGATGTATTTTGGACATGCAGAAAAATCTGGGGACTCTGTGTGACCACTGCGGCATGATTGAGTGCGCTATTAATTCTGGGGTCTTTGTATGTGCTGTAACGCTCACATTTCAATTTGTTACCACTTGACAATTTTCTAGACACAAGACAGATGCCTTTTGTGGATGCAGAAAAATGAGGCACCAAAATAGTGCACACACACACACACACACACAGACACTTAACAGAAGGAAGGGGTTCGAGAATACAAAGTGTCACACATACGGAAGACAACAGAATAAAGGTGTAATTACATACAAGGGTCTGGACGTGGAGGAATACATTTTATGACACCTAAGGAAGGTGGGGGCACATGGTGTGAGGAAACAAAACTAATGTGGGATCCCATGGTGATCCAGCAGCAGTTCCAGCGTGGACATAATTTGCAGCTGATGTCCCTCTATGTGATCCAGCCACTGCTCCATAGCACTCATCCTCTCGCTGTTCTCCTCAACAGCACTCCAGAGAACTGCCAAGTTAGCCTGTATTACACACAGTTCTCTGGGGTCCACATGTTCTACAGACTGACCTGCTGGTGGTGGTGGTGGTTGGGGGTGCTGGTGGAGCAACAGGTGCTGGTGTGGTCCTCTTCTTAGGGATGCCGCTATGCACAGCTGCACCCTCTGCCATGGAACAGCCAGCAGGTGCACACATGGTCAGTTCTGTAGGCAGCCTGCCACCCAACTGGTGGTGATTAAGCATATGGGTGCGCTGGCCCCCAGGCCCCAGGTGACTCCCCGGGGCTACGGTGCACCTCCACCTCACATAGGCGACACATGACCACACTGCTGTCCCCCTGACACAGTCAAAAACTGACAAACAACAGAGGTGAAGGGAGGACCATGCACAGGCCAGGGAGGGCCAGATGAACTGGTAGCCGGCTTGTCACACTGCTGAACATGGATGGGATCCACACCTGGGCCTGGGAGGAACAGGCACATCCTGCTCAGAGGACCTTGTGCTGGACTTGGTGGTGATGGTGGTTGAATTGCCTCAGAGTCACGGTGGTGCTGGTCCTGCTTCCGGGGTTGGGCACTCCTACCAAGTTTAAAGAGGTCCAACAGGAATGGGTATGCCCCAAGCATGCGCGGGTATGACGCGAGACTACCACACTCTCCCAGAGCCGCCCCCCCCAGATATTCTCTCACCTTCTCCATCTCTTCTACTGCACTCCCTCAGTCTGAGAAATCACTACTCACACTGTCACATAAGCACAATATACACAGTCACACAGACACAAACAAACAACTAATTAAGTTATAGAGGTAAGAAAAATTAAATTTACAGAAAGAACAAATTAAGTAAAAAGAGTTCAGAAAAGATAAAAAATGTAGCTTTTAAAAAAGCTGTTGTTACAATCAAAGTTTAACTCTCCTCCTCACTCTGATCTCAAAGTATCAGCACTTTAACACACTCCTCTCTCTCTCCACTCTCTCTTCAGTCTGCACAGGAGAAAGTGAAACTGTCTGCTTGTATGATTCACTCTTCCTGCCTGGCTGAAGAGCATGTGACTTACAGTACTGTAAGCCATGTGGATGTGTGGGGGCTGCCAAATCTGAAACACCAAGTGGATCACTTAGAATCATATTGAGGAATGCTAAGTCCATTAAAACATTGCCATTCCACCTTAACGCAAGTGGTAATGACAACATGGAGTGAGCACTTTGCATTGACCACCCGAGTAGCTGGATTGGCAATGAGAAGTGCCCACTTTATGCTCACTTTGCCGATGGAATTTAAATTTGCTGCATCTTTAGTTGTATGTACTTTATGCCAGATGTCTCCGATGACATAGCAGCTCAATAACATATGTAAAGATTAGCATGATACTCTTGATAGTGCAAGTAAACTGTATCCTGCAAAAATAAATTGTGCTTTCCAGTCTTTTAGGTGAGTAGTAGTAACAGTGTAGTATCTTGAACTGCAAAGATCAAAGGCTTTGGGTCCATGGTGCAGGGCTGGTGCTGACAACAGAAGGGGTTGCTCTACCCTACACTTGGAACTGCAGTAAGTTGCTGCACTCCAAGACAAAGTAACAAAGTTGGAAACAGATCTCAGTGCTATACAATTTATTTTGAAAAATGTGCTGACAAGTTAAATTCACATTGGAGCACTGGAGTTGCTACCACCAGCCCGGTGCTTTGACTTACGAGAAGTCGTCACTGAGGGCATCTGAGATCTGTTTCTGACATTGTTATTTTTTCCCCAGAGTGTGGCAGCTTACTGGTGGGTCTTAATATCTTGAACTGCCCTTGTTCTTCCTTGTACCCTCGTACCAGTAGTAAGAATTAACCAGGCTCCCATCCATTCCTCTTCCTGCCATCTTGTTATTAGAGAACTGAGTTGTGCAACTTGGGTCTTCACTATTAACCAGCATCCTATATATCATAGAAGTCCCTTTTCCATTAATACTAGTTTAGTTCTCTACTTCCATTCTTTATGTACACTAAAACAAACTCATCAGTCAGTATTGCATCATGTAGACTTCTAATCTGTAAGTAGTTAACACATTGAAATGTGTACCCTGTATTGTTATCCAGCCTCCTCAAATGAAAGTAATGATCTGGTAACTGGATCTATTCAGTCATTAGCACTAGTAATTTTGTAGTTTACCCCAACCTAGATTACTCATTATTCTCTTATTATACAGAATACCAGTATTCCTCTATAGGTTTCTAATGGCAGCACCTCTAAGCAGAGGTGCTACCAGTCTATAGCAGAGGTGAGGCTAGGGTACTCCACACCATGCAGTTTAATGAATGGTTGCAGAACTGGTGCAGAGCACAGGTCTTTAGCTTCATTGGGGACCGGGGTCCACCTGGAGAGATGAAGGTCTGTACTGGTATGAAGGTCTGCATCTGTCCAGGAAGGAACCAAGCTCCTAGGTGATAGGTTTAAATGCTTCCTTGGCAAGCTTTTAAACTAGCCAAGGGAGGTACTGATAGGAAGCAGGAAATGTCAAGCCTCCCCATAAACCATGGTAGGTAGTAAGGTAAACACTGAGGTACAGAGGTTGACAGAGGGCTGGACAGGGTAAATGGAGAAATAGACAAAGGCAATAAGAGCAGGATGGGGAAAAGGATAATACCAACATTAATGGAGGGCAATGAGTACCAATGCCCGTAGTCTGGGAAACAAGCTTCCTGAGCTAGTAGCCCTGATGGAAGAGGAACACTTGGATATTGTGGCAGTCACAGAGACATGGTACATGGAGAACCATGACTGGGATGTCAACTTACCAGGTACACAATCTACAGAAGGGACTGGGAGGGTAAAGAGGGAGGTGGAGTAGCTCTCTACAAGGGAAGGGATCAAAGCTACAGAACTAAAAAGTAAGGGGAGGACAGGAGGCACTGTGGGTTACCTTGGAGACAGGGAATGGCATCACAATCTGCACAGGGTTGTATACAGACCCCTGTCTCAAGGAGGAAATGGACAAGAAAATGATAGAGGACATTCTCAAAATGGCTGAAAAGGGAGATACTGTTGATGAGGGACCTGATATGCCAGATGTTAACTGGATGACATGTACTGCAGCCACATCCAAGAGCAGGGTCATCCTCAATGCCCTACAAGGGCATGCCTTAGACAGCTAGTGTTGGAACCCACTGGGAGGAGCAATATTAGACCTGGTACTCTCAAATGGAGAGGATCACAGATTTAGAAGTCAGTAGACATCTGGGAACAAGTGACCACTGCGCAGTGTACTTCACAATAAGCACAACCATAGAGACAAGCCATACAAAAAAAGAGGATATTGGACTTTAGAAGGGCTGACTTTGGCAAAATGGGTGAATACCTGAGGAATGCAGTATCAAATGGTCAGAAAGGAGGTGGAAGAACAATGGAGAAAATCAAAACTGCCATCATGGAGGCAACAAGCCTATGTGTGAACAAATAAAGAAAACAAAGTGGAGTAAACAACCACTATGGTTCTCAAAAGAGTGTCAGGAAGGTTAAGGAGAAAAGGCTGCATTCAAAAAGTATAAGGAAACACAGAAGGAGCACATAAGCACTGTATCAATTAAAGCAGAAAGAAGTGGGAAGGCAGTCAGAATAGCAAAGTCCCAAACCAAGGAAAAATAGCCAACTCAGTTAAGAAGGGGGATAAAACCTTGATAGGTACATTAGGAGCATAGAAAGGTTAAGGAGGGATAGTGAAGATTAATAACAGAGAGGGAAGTGGGCAGAGGGAGACAGTGAAAAGGCAGAGATACTGAATGAGTACTTTGCTCAGTATTCACAAAAAAGAAGAGGAGGAGTTACCTAAACCAAACAATAGAAGCATTCTGGTAGGGGTGGACACAAGTCCATTTACAGAAGAAAGAGTCCTGAAAGAACTCCTAAAACTAAAGGTGGACAAAGCAATGGGGCCTGACTGAATTCATCCCAGAATCCTAAAAGAACTAAGGGGGACCTAGTGACACCACTGACCACACTTTTAACAAATCATGGGAGGATGGGGTGATACCTGAGGACTGGAGGAGGGCAGATGTGATTCCCCTTCACAAAAGTGAGAGCAAGGCAAGCAGAGACTACAGACATGTTAGTTTGACCTCAGTGGTAGGAAAATGATGGAATTAATTCTGAAAGAAAGAATTGATGAGTACCTAGAGGCCAAGGGCACAGAAACATAGAAACATAGAATATGATGGCAGATAAGGACCACTTGGCCCACCCAGTCTGCTCATTTCCTACCTAATGGATAGCTGCAGATCCTAGTTAACCAGCAGCCTACTTCTTCCTGCCCCCACCCCTAGAATTGCCTTATGACTGTCCCATGCATGCTTGAATTCCACCACTGTTTTTGACTCCACAACCTCCTCCAGGCCGTTCCATGCATCCACAACCCTCTCTGTGAAAAGTACTTCCTTAAATTACCTCTGAGCCACCCCATCTTCAAATTGTGCCCCTTGTTCTTTTCTCTTTTTTGAATGATGCTACCCTCTTGGACTTTGTTGATTCCTTGAGGTACTTGAAAGTTTCTATCATGTCCCTCCTCTCCCTCCTTTCCTCGAGGCTATACATATTAAGCTCCTTAAGTCTCTCTTCATATGTCTTCCGGTGCAGACCCTGCACCATTTTAGTGCCCTCCTCTGGACAGTTTCCATCCTGTCTGTCTTTGCGGAGATTGGGTCTCCAGAACTGCACACAGTACTCAGATGGGATCTGACCAGCTGTCTGTACAGAGGATAATAACTTCCTGTTTTCTACTGGTGATGCTCTCCCTATGCATCCCAGTATCCCCAACCCTCCTTGCTGCCCTCACATTGCTTGCCCACCTTTGGGTCATCTGATATGACTACCCCCAGGTCCCTTTCCATTTTGTTGTTGTTAGTATCTCACCCCCATTGTGTACTCTTCTCCTGGGTTTTGTTTCCCAGCTGCATTACCTTGCACTTCTTAGCATTAAATCTAAGCTGCCATACATTTGACCATTCCTCTAACCTTGCCAAGTCCCTTCTCATCTTTCCACCCCACCTTGTGCATCAACTCTGTTGCAGATCTTTGTGACATCTGCAAAGAGACATACTTTTCCTTCCAGTCCCTCTGCAATGTCGCTATAAAGACATTGAAGAGGACCGTCCTAATACTGAACCCTCGGTACCCCACTAGTAACCCCTTTCTTCAGAGTGGACTCCATTTACTATTACTCTCTGTGTCCTGTTCTCCAGCCAATTCTTTACCCAGGCTGTCATCTTGGGACCCACTCCCAGGCTGGCTAACTTGTATATTAATCTTTGTGTGGGACTGTGTCAAATGCCTTGCTAAAGTCTAGGTAGGCCATGTCCACAGACCCTCCCTGATCTACTACTTTGGTCACCCAGTCAAAGAAATCTATCAGATTCATCTGGCATGACCTTCCTGCTGTGAATCCATGCTGCCTTGGGTCCTGTGCCCTCTGACCTCTAGATACTCGACAATTCTTTCCTTCAGAAGTGATTCCATCATTTTCCCTACCACTGAGGTTAAACTAACAGGTCTGTAGTTTCCTGCTTCTGCCTTGCTCCACTTTTGTGAAGGGGAATCACATCTGCCCTCCTCCAGTCCTCGGGTACCACCCCATCCTCCATGATTTGTTAAAGAGGGTAGTCAGTGGTGTCACTAGTTCGACCCTTAGTTCTTTTAGAATTCTGGGATGAATCCCATCAGGCCCCATTGCTTTGTCCACCTTCAGTTTTAAGAGTTCTTTCAGAACCCTTTCTTCTGTAAATGGGCTGGTATCAACTTCTGTATCCAGAGTGTTTCTACTGTTTGTTTTAGGTACCCTCCTCTTCCTTTGTAAATACTGAGCAAAATATTTGTTTAGTATCTCTGCCTTTTCACAGTCACCCTCTGCCCACCCTCCCTCCCCTTTACTAAGCCTCACTATCCCTCCCTTGGTCTTCCTTTGCTCCTGATGTACCTATAAAAGGTTTTATCCCTTTCTTAACTGAGTTGGCTATCTTTTCCTTGGTTTGGGCCTTTGCTGTTCTGACTGCCTTCCCAGCTTCCTTTGCTTTAACTGATACAGTTCTCTGTCCTGCTCCTTCTGTGATTCCTTGTACTTCCTGAATGCTTTCTTTTCTTTGAAAGGACCCAAAGCAGCATGGATTCACCGCAGGAAGGTCATGTCAGATGAATCTAATTGATTTTTTGACTGGGTGACCAAAGTAATAGACCAGGAGGGGCTATGGATATGGCCTACCTAGACTTTAGCAAGGCATTTGACACAGTCCCGACAAAGATTAATAATCAAGTTAGCCAGCCTGGGAGTGGGTCCCAGGTGGTGGTAGCTTGGGTAGCAAACTGCTGCACAACAGAACACAGAAGGTAATAGTGAATGGAATTCATTCCGAAGAAGGGGGGTTACTTAGTGGAGTACCTCAGGGCTCAGTACTGTGTCCAGTCCTCTTTAACATCTTTATAGGTGATATTGCAGAGGGTCTGGAAGGAAAGGTATGCCTCTTTGCAGATGACACAAGATCTGTAACAGAGTTGATATACAAGGGGTAGAAAGGATGAGAAGGACTTGGCAAAGTTGAAGGAATGGTCAGACATATGGCAACTTAGATTCAATGCAAAGAAGTGCAAGTAATGCACCTGGGAAACAAAACCCAGGAGAACAGTACACAATGGCAGGGGAGGTACTAACAACAACACTAATGGAAAGGGACCGGGGGTAGTCTATCAGATGACCTAAAGGTGGGTAAGCAGTGAGAAAAGTCAGTAGGAGAGCTGGGGGATACTGGGATGCATAGGGAGGGCATCACAAGTAGAAAAAGGGAAGTGGTTATCCCTCTGTACAGACAGTTGGTGAGACTCCATCTGGAATTCTGTGTGCAGTTTGGAGACCCCCTCTATGCATGGACATAGACAGGATGGAAGCAGTCAGAGGATGGCAACTAAAATGATGCAGGGTCTGCATCAGAAACCATATAAAGAGAGACTGAGAGAGCTTAATATGTATACCCTTGATGGAAAAGGAGGGACAGGACATGATAGAAACTTAAGTACCTCAAGGAATCAACAAAGTCCAGGAGGGTAGCATATTTCATAAAAGAGATGTGCAAGAACAAGGGGCACAATTTAAAGACAGAAGGGGATGACTCAGGGGTAATGTGAGGAAATTATTTTTCATGGAGAGTGGTGGACACATGGAACCACCTTCCTGGGAAGGTTGTGGGGTCTAAAACAGTGAGGAATTCAAACATGCATGGGACAGACAGGCGATTCTAGTGAGGGTAGCAGAAGTAGCTGTTGGTTGACTAGAAGCTGCAGCTAATCCAATAGGTAGGGAAATGGTAGACTAGGTGGGCCAAGTGGTCCTTATCTGCCATCAAAGTCTATGTTTCTTGTTGCTATGTTTCTAATGAAAAGCAGAGACTACCTTCTGCACATAGTCTGAACCCTCTTGATTGTGTTATTAGAGCATATAATACAAAGGTTTTCTTCAAAACTTAGGTAGAAACATGAACAGGTAATATGACAATTTATATGGTGCAGTGATTTGTTCTTCTAACCACAGGGACTGACTTCTGGGAAATATGGGGTTAATAAAGATCTGCCTTGTCAGCTACCGTCAGGGGTCCAACAACTGCTGGTTCCCTACACAAATCCATCATGCACTGAAGTTCTGAACAACAGTCCTTCCTAACTCCAAAATGTCACACATCTCAAGGACAAAGGTCTTGACCGGCTCCACTGTGGTTCAGCTCCCTGCAGGAGAACATTGATTGTCTGCCCACTCTGTGCTCCTTCAAAAGGCACCTAAAGAGCCATCTTATCCATGAATCCCAATGGGTCTGCCATCACTAGCACTAAACTAAGTCACTTTCCTCCTTTATCCCTACTACTGACAACTAACAGGTGCACTGTTGGGCTCAATATATTGTCTATTTCTGTTGTGTACTGGACTGTGTTGTAACCTGAACTTGTTTTGTACATTGTATTTTTGAATCCTTGTATAAATCACGTTGTACCAAAATGTTTCTTCTTATCCTGTTTTACCATGTCTCCTTGTATACCAATTGTCTGAAATGTTTTCGATGTGGAACCTATGTAAAGAGCTCTGGGGTCAATTGGTTTTATCCGAAGTGAAATAAATAAAAATAAATAAATAAATTATAATGCTGGTTGCCTAAGTAAAATGCTAGATGATAACTTTCCCAGCATGAGAGACTGAATACCCTTCCTTCCATGGAGCTCTAAGTATAGATAATGCAAGCATCAGTTGTCTCCTTACAGGAATTTATCAGTTTTCTTATTTGTTCAAATTTATATCTGTTTATAGCAACAGGAATATTTTCAAAAGATAAAAAGCTTAGGTGCTATCATTCACATGAACTGTATTTATTCTACTCCAAACAGACATATTTAAGTTTTGTGATTTGATCAGCTCTGTTTCTGTATCTTTTAATATTGGGTGCAATTTAACTCAACTGGTTTATTGAGGTTTTTAGCATTTAAATCCCCACAAATATTATAGCATCTTTACCCAGCAGTCTTTGTCCAAAACATCTATAGAGAGCTTTGACAAAACATTCACAAGTAATGGCATGGCTTGTGTCTTTTCCAAATAACTCTTAATCCAGATATATGAGCAAAGTCTTTCAGTGCCAAAATTAATTCCTAAATGATTTTGAAGAGCTAGGAAAGTAATTTAAATGTTGACTGTGTAAGTACATACCTTATTTATAATTGTCCCTGTCTTAATGCCTTTGATACTTGAAAAGCACTAATCTTTTGAATTAGGGTCCAATCACCAAAACAAACAGGTTGAGAACAAAGGGCACCTTGTCTGGTACCCTTGATAGGCTAAATTGGGCAGAGATATAGATATTTCTTCTTATCTCTGCAGATGGTGAAACATACATGATTGTGATCCATCTTATAAAATCTTCCTCCACATTAAAGTTTCCCAAGATCCTGTACACATAACCCCATTGTAGGGAATCAAAGGCCTCAAGGAAGCTAGGAAAGCAGTACTGTCTCCTTTTAGAATTTTTGTGGTCCAAATGGTGTTGAGAAGGTGTCTTACATTTTCCATCTCTGGTTTTGCGGGCACAAAATCAACCTGTTTTTACCTATCAGCCATTCCTTCCAGTACACGCCTATATGGTGTCAGAACCATCCATTGCTTAACCTGGCCAAAATGGCTGTACAAGATAGAATGAGTTACTGTAATGATCACCAAATGTTTTGTTAATATCTTGTAATCTCAATTTAACAAGGAGATGGGTCTGTAACTTTCACGTTACAGAGAGTCTTTAACGTATTTTAATGTGCAATAATATATCCTCTGTTCATGTATCCTGGGAGACTCTCTCCATAAAAGTATTCTAGAAGACTAACATGTTAGCTGTGAACTGTGGGTCCTAGTGCTTTAAAGTTCTCCTGGCATTCCGTGAGGTCCAGGAGTTTTGTTTCAGGGAAGCTCTTTGATGGCTTGTGCTATTTCTTCTATAGAAATTGACTTATTTAGTGACATCCTATCCTGGTCATTTAAACCTAGCAGGTTTAGATTAATTACAAAACTGTGCATCTCATCTGTCTGACCTTTGGTCATACTTGTATTTAGTTTTCTATAAAATTCACTGAATATCTTATTTCTTTCTTTGTTGGTGACTTTACTCTATTCTGTTTGTCTTTTATTCATACTTTTTAGCATCTCCAATACCATTACCCCTGAATCCTTTTTCTGTGGTGTTATCCAACAAGCACCACCCACACCAGTTCATATTGCACCCTTGGTTTCCTTTTGCCAATGTGCATTACTTTACATTTTTAGCACTGATATTTTTTTAACATTGTCTAACAATAATTAATAGATTTGCCACAAATAAGTCTTTCTGCTGACCTATAGTCATTCATGCCTTAACAGGGTTCAGTTAAGTAGCAAGAATTCATGACAGGGTATGGGGTTATTGGGGATTAAAGAGCTGTCAAGCATCTTAAAAATAACTTTGAGAAACATAATAATTAGGTACAATTCAGCTTCCATTCCATATATATTCAAAAGATTCCTCATCCCCATAATTATTACTAAGAACAGTTGCATAAACACATGACCTCTATCCCTCATGGTTTGTCTGCCTCTATAACTGACTCCTACTTGAGGTCATAATCCTCTGTTGCAACCAGGGTTTCAGTTAATTCAATTTTGAGTATTTGGCTTCCAAACATAAGGCAAAACTTTCAAAATAAAGGGAAGGAAGTCACTGACTTCCAGATGTAAAACAAAAACATGAGATGACTTCCAAAATTGTAGGCATGGAAGTCAGAAATGATGGATTTTTCTAAAAGAAATTATATTTTACCTCTAATATATTGTATTAACATCCATAAATTGATCCATACTAGAATGCTGACTTCCACAAGTGGGTTCCTGGAAGTATTTTGACTTCCAAAAATTGGAATGACTTCCATATTTTGACACATTGAAGTTTGGACTTCCACTAAAAATAAACTATCTGAACCCTGGTTGTGACATCATAGTCTGTTGCCATGGGAGAAATTGTGATGTCACAGGTAGTGCATTATGACCTCAGGTAGGAGAAAGCAACAGAAATAGATTAATTCTTCAGAATCAAAGATCCTGTTTTCACATACCTAGATTACAGTACCTCAGTATTAAATAATGGGGAGGAATACAGAACTAAAGTGAAATGCTGGACTGTGTCTAAATATTAAGTTTTAGTAAAGTTGTCCTGAAGGCATCAGCTGCTCTTTAATCAACACTCTGGGTGAGTTGTGAGGCACAAGGCTGCAGGCCAAATGTCCTCACAGCACTTGGGGTTTTAATTAATCCCCAGTAACCCCTTCCCTGGAGTGGATTATTGCACTTATAACATGGGTTAATATTTTCAGCTAAAGAATAGACAAAATGCTGTTTAAGACTGAAAGTACACTTTCTGTAATGTATCCTGTCGCCACAGAAAGTAGTTCTCAATTGTAGGCTGCTCAACTATTTCACATACAGGAAGGAAAAGTACCTGTACAACTGTCATAGAAACTAGTAACTAGCTGTGAACAATGGAAGGCAATAGAAGTAGTGTGAGATGAATATTTCTTAAGTGACAGCATCTTTGCAGCAACAGTGAGCACGCTTTACTATCCTGCCTCTCGCTCTCTCTGTCTCTATGTCTCACTGTAGTACATCTCTCTCCCCTCTCCACACGGTTAACCGAGGGCTCATTACTCCTCTCTCCTATGTCTGTGTGTCCCTTCCAAGCACCGCATGTGGCACAAGTTGGGTGAGTGACAAAAGACAGACTGCAGGACAGCTATGGCAAACAAAAAATGCTTCAGAAGGAGTCTGGGAGGAACTGCTTATATAGCTCTGGAAGGTGGCATGGTTGGTTGCTCACTCCATTGAACTACAGGCATAGACTTCCAATTCAATGGGGTCTATGCAACCATTTTGCCATGTAATAGTAAGCGAGTCCACGCCAAAGAAAGGGGGTTACTAGCTGGGTACCACAGGATTCAGTACTGGGTCCAGTCCTTTTAATGTCTTCATAAGTGACATTGCAGAGGGACTGAAGGAAAAGTATGCCTCTTTGCAGAAGACACAAAGATCTGCAACAGAGTTGAAACACAGAAGGGGTGGAAAGGATGAGAAGGAACCTGGCAAGGTTGGAGTAATGGTCAAAATATGGCAGCTTAGATTCAGTGCAAAGAAGTGCAAAGTAATGCACCTGGGAAACAAAAACTCAGGGTAAGAGTACACAATGGGGAGGGGAGGTATTAACAACAACAAAAATAGAAAGGGACCTGGGGTAGTCATATCAGATGACTTAAAAGTAAGCAATGTGAGAAGGCAGTAAGGATGTCTGGGGATACTGGGATGTATTAGGAGAGGCATCACCACTAGAAAACAAGAAGTTGTTATCCCTCTGTACAGAGAGTTGGTGAGACCCCATCTGTAGTACTGCATGCAATTCTGGAGACCCCATCTCAGCAAAGACATAGACAGAGGAGGCTATTCAGAGGAGAACAACCAAAATGGTGCAGGGTCTGCACCAGAAGACATCTGAGGAGAAACTAAAGCAGTTTAATATGTATACCCTTGAGGAATGGAGGAGAGGGGACATGATAGAAACTTTCAAGTATCTCAAGGGAATTAACAATGTACAAGAGGGTAGCATCTTTCAGAAAATAGATGTGCAAGAACAAGGGACACAATTTGAAGATAGAAGGGAAACGGCTCAGGGACAATGTGAGGAAGTTTTGTTTCACAGCGAGGTGGTGGATGCATGGAACAGCCTTCCTAAGGAGGTCTTGGAGTCTAAAAACAGTGGGGTATTCAGGAATGCATGGGACAGACATAAGGCAATTCTAGTGGGGGTAGGAAGAAGTAGGCTGTTGGTTAACTGGGATCTGCAGCTATCCAATAAGTAGGAAATGGGCAGACTATGTGGGCCAAGTGGTCCTTATCTGCTGTCAAAGTCTATGTTTTCTATGTAACCAGAGTAGTGTTATGCTTGTGCAACTGTGATAACTGTTGGTTGTTTGCACTCTCTATTCAATGAGGAATTACCACTCTGTAGGGGTACCAAGGCAAGGATCCCTTGAAGAGGGTTCCACCTCTAGAGGTGCCATGGAAAAATTCCCTTGGCTAAAGGTACCTGAGGAAGGAGCCCCAGAAAGAGTATTAGGCAGTAAACATTGACTATGAGGTTGAGAAGCAGTTTGACAGCAACATGACAGCTGAGAAAACACAAAGAAGATGCACAGGTTGTCAGGATTGCACTGATTAAAGTGGATTGCACTGATGACATAAGGGCTTCCTATGGAGGAGGGAACACAATCCCTTTCCATCCAATAGCAGAATCTACCAAAGAAAACTAGAGAATATACTATTAACAACCAACTACATATTATGACCTTTGGCACAGAGGAGAGAAAAACATGCTTTTAATGGAGAACCTCAGGAGATCCAAGGCGTAGGTTGGCTTCCCTCTAAGCTTTAGGTTATTTTAGTTAGTTATGGCTCTTCTGCTACAATTTAGAAGGCCAATCCAGGAGCGAAAATACTCCAATTTGGGGACAACTCTCACTCTATCTCTCTAATAGGAACACCTTGAAGGGTGATACCTCTGCAACATGGGATACATGATGGGTACCACCTTCAAGGCCGGAGGAGAGTGACAACTGTTGAGGCACTCAGCTGACCTACCGATCTAAGAACAAACCAGGTGAGCAGTCATAGGTAGAATAGCTTAGAACAGTGGTTGTCAACCTTTTTTGGTCTAAGGGACCCCTAGCCACCTGTCAGCCATGTCGGAGACCCCCTACAAGATCCGTAGATACTGTACCGTAGTTAGTGTTTTGTACAGCAACTATACAGCTATCCGTAATAAAACACAAAAACAACAAAAAGCCAATGTTATAAAACTTAGTAGTTTTTAGTAATATTTATGACAGTTTCCCCAAAATATATAAAATACACAGGTATAATTTTAAAGTACACAGAAATTGTATTATGTTCCACTGCTTTCATGTGGGTGGGATGTATGTGAAACTTTCACGTCATTAGAGCCATTTAAAAAACTTGACAGAAACATCATTCCGTTACCTTTGACTGACTGCATTCAATGCAAGTACCAAGTAATGCTACAACTGCTATAATATTTTCTCTGCTAATCTCATATGTAGCAGATAACTTGCTTATCCAGACAGTTATAATGTGATTTCCGTGGAAGCGCAAAGGAAAGGGCAGTGTCTTCATTTTTTTAAACTGTAGCAATATATGAGTGAGAGAGAGATCTGTGCATTTTGAAGCTGCCTGCAAATTGGGATATGAGCGAAGAGAAAGATGTGTGCATTTTGTTTGCCTACAAATTAGAGACATTTAAAGCAATTCACAGTCGATTAATTGCAGCAGGTGAGGCCGAGTAAGTTGGTTATTGAACTAACAAGGTGCAAAACAGTTTTAAATGTGGAAACTTAAAGGTTAACTTGCGGTTACACTAATTCACCTATACCATGCTTTAATTTACTTGGTTAACTCATGGTTACACTAATTCAGCTATACCACACTTTAATTTACTCGGACTGTTCTTGGACCCCCAGGCAAGTGCTCATGGACCCTTTGTAGGTCATGGACCCCCGGTTGAAAACCACTGGCTTAGAAGATGACTGAATATGTTCAGCTAGCTAAAGGGCCCAGATTGATGAGGCCCACCCCTCACTGCTGAAGTCTTAAATTCTACATCAAGAGCTGCCGCCAATGAGTTAGATGACTGAACTCCACCTGGAGTGAGGACATTCCCACTCTGGGCCAGATGAGAAGAACCCTGCCTCGAGTTTCACATGCTTAAGATGTGGACTTTGTGGGTGCAGAGTGAGATCGTCGGCTGTAGGGACAAGCCCTGAGCCAGAAAAATAATGTTAATGGTTGGCATGCCTCTGATTTATCAGTGAGGCATGAATCAACTTTGATGTGCCAGATAGGAGGAGGCTAAGCAAAGCCGGTGACTGTAGTTTAGGTAACAGGTTATTGATGAGGATGCTGGGCAAAGCCCACAGATTTAAATTTAGTAGCAGGTTAGTGATGAGGAGGTGGGGCAAAGCCAGCAGCCTAGGAGAGGTAGGAGGCTGAGTGTGAGCCATTTGATAATAGTAGCAGCCAGTGAAAGCAAGCCAACCAAATCGATTAGGGAAGCCAAATTATTGATGACATAGAAGGTAGGTATTTAGGTAGTGAGAGGCTGAGATGCCAGTGAGTGAATCAATGAGGTTTAGCATGGATAAATCAAAGAGGTTTAGCAGATGATTACTATGGTTTCAGCATGAATAGTGAATTGATATGACTGGCATGAATAACTTAAATGCCATTAAAGCAGAGTTAGGTTATTCTAGCAAGGAGCATTTGCAAAGCAGTAAGTATCTGCAACACAGTAATGAAATGCAATCAATATCTTGAAAGCCATGTAAGCTGCAAGGTAAATATATTTATGCATAGATAATTGAAAAGCCACGAGGCAAAGGAACAAGGCAAAATCATATAGCTATATAAATCATGTTCCTGCTACTGTAAGCCATAATGCCTCATCAGACAACACGGTCCCCCGCTGTGGGAATAACAGGGAAGCCACAAGCTGAGCATCATGAGACCAAACAGCATCTGTAATGTTGGTAAGGTAGGACCACCCAAAATAGAGGCGCTTTTACTGACAAGGTCTTAATTAATGACAGAGTCATGTGATAGCAAGCTGCCAGATTAATGAGAACAAGCTGAAGCAAAATAATGACTGAAAGGTTCAGAATAATTAAATTCAGAAATGTACTGTTAAAATGCTTGCAGCTTTAAGCTGTGTCAGTATAGTAATGCAGCAACATGAAAATACTACAGCAGCACGAACATTGAAAGTTGGGAGTAGTAGCCACCTGACTGAACAAACACTGAATGAATTGAGCAGAGCTGCTGGGAAACAAACCTAGCACAGTAGGGAGTTCTGAGTAACAAACATAGCATGACAGGGAGTGGCAGCTAGCTGGGAACAGGATGAAGCCTGGACCAGGTGAAACAATTAAGGTGGAAAAGCAAAGGAGACAGCAGAGGCAGGAAAACAGCTGGTTGAGCTGAAGCACACAGATAATTGCAGGTAAACTGAGGGGTTGCTAGTATGAAAAATAAATGGGACACTAGAAAACTGGAAGAGCCCAAAAGAAAAGAAACAAAAGCAAACACAGCACAGGATCTGAGGGTCAGAAATAAACAACAGAGAGGGAAGCACAGATAGACTGCAGACAGAAGCAAATACCAACCTAGAGTGAGAGAAGCACAAATCAGGCAGAGAGTCAGGCAAAGCCAGCAGAATCCAAACACAAGGGAAGGTAGGAGACTAACGTGGCAGAAAGGGGAGACAGAGCACAGGAAAGGTCAGGCAGCACTCCAGACACAAAAGAAAAAATGCTTCAGGAGGAGGCTGGGAGGAACTGCTTATATAGCTCAGGAAGGGGCATGGCTGGAGGCTCACCTCATTGAACTACTGGCATAGCCTTCCAAATATATTTCAAATATATAAAGCCATAATATAATCTGATATAACATGATATGATATGATATAATTTAATATATAATCATTTTGATAGCACTTTATAAGAGTCATTAACTACACTGAAACTACTGTATAATGACAATGTAACTACTATGTAACTTCTGTGTAGTTACATGTAACTACAATGTAGTAGTTAACTAGTTTCTCATTTGTGGTTTGGTGTAATTAGACAATCTGCATGAACTGGTAGTTACTGCAATTACTGTTGCCTCCCTTCTGCCTCAAATCAGTTTTGTCTAGCAAATGTAACTATGTATGTTGCATTTTGCAACAGCTGTTACATGTAGTACACTTCCAGCATAAATACATTTTTCCATTTCACTTTGCAACAGCTGTTACATGTGAAGTTAGACTTCCAGCATAAATCAGTCTGTGCCAAAGAGAGACAGTTGTGATTGCATGTGTAACTACCACTTCATGCAGTTTGTATAACTACACACCATAAAGGGTCCATACTGTGTATCCTTCACCACCCACCAACACTCCACACAGCAGATCAGTGGTAAAGCATGGTATGTAGCCATGCCACCTCCAGCCACCCACCTGGGCAGTAGCAGGCCAGGGTGTGGGTGCAGAAAGATATGGGTTAATGCCACAGAAGCAGAACATTCTTAGTGACTACAACACTGTTACAATCCAATACACTATTATGTAACCCCTTGTTACCCGGGTTACTAGAATCCAGTAAGACCTAGTGGTAGGCAGGAAGGCAGCCAGGAACTCCAGCTAAGTGGATTTCACACTGTCTCACTCTGTTCTCAGTCTCAGCTGAGACTGAGGGATGACATCACCATAGAACTGCCGCAGCTGCATGAGCCACAATGGAATCTGCATCAGGGAGTTGAGTAGAATGTTGGGAGGTTTGAACAGCAGTCTGTAGGTCAGTTGGAGTTTGGAGCTTGCTGAGAGGCAGCACAGCAGCTCTGTGTAGGCTTTTGGAGCCTCAGCCCTGACATAGGGCTACATTCAGAAAAAAAGGTGTGTTTTCCACCAAAAGAAGACACAGAAGATAGTTTGTAGTGGTGGAGACCGCTGATTCAGGTCTCAGTGCCCCATCCCTCAGGGGATGGGGCAGGAAAAGGTTTCCTGCATATTCCAGGGACAACCCCTGTTTTTTCTACTAGTGGAGAAGCTGCCTTATTTGTTCCACAGTTTTTGGGAAACAAGAAGATTTTGTGAATCGCCTGGGGCACCTGCAACTGGAGGGTGAGTTTATGCTCTTTCTAAAGGGCCCATGTTTTCACCCTGGGACTTGTGAGATAGTGGGAATTGGACTACTGAAGTAGTGGGAGGCCTAGAGTAATAGGCTTAGCCAAAAGTAAAAGTATGTTCAAGTCCAGTTCATAGTGGAAGTCAAGACATGTACAGAAGATGTGACATCGTCTACCCAGTAATCCACATTGCCAAGCTTTCAGAAAAGAGTTGTTTGGTTTCAGAGAAATGGCCGGTATGGATTGTGGGAGCTGGAGGTGGGAGATCCCCATCTTTAGTAACCAGGTCCACCTCTACGGATTTCCTCTGTGGATTTTACTTGCCTGATGCACTTGGCCAGTGATGAGGAAGTACCCAGGCGTGGGATTGGAAGAATTCCCTCTAGGAATTGAAGGCTCTAAGGTGGTTTGAGGGAGCCACAACAGAAAAACTGGTTCATTTCCCAAAATGGACCACAGATCAAGTGGCCGAAGTGGGGAGCCGGGCCAGTGAGGAAAACCCAGTAGTGTACAAGCCGGGCTGTGTACCCAAAGCTGCGTGCAAGTCCGGTTGCGGTGTGCCTGGTGGGGTTCAGAGCCTGAGGGCTGGAAATAGTAAAGAAGTGTTCTGTTGTCTCTAATCTGCATTACTAGGAATGTAGCCCCGTGGAGTCCATCTACGCTTTGTTTGTTCAGCTTGGATGTGAATAAAGCCACACTGTAGAATCCCATTCCTGGTTCTGGACATTACAGTTATTGCTTCCTGTGTTCGGATTTACTTGGGTGCCCTGTTCAGAGTAGCCAAACCTAGGCCCCTGTGCCAAGTAACCTCATCCTCCCTGAACCCAGTCCCCACTAGGTACTGCTGTCAGCTTCAACAGCATGCCACCTGTCATTTTGCTAAAAGGCAGGGGTGAGGTTAATGTAAATGATTTTTATTGTATAAGAAAACAATATAGTTGTATAGCAAATAAGAATATTAGATTGCATGTTTATTAAGCAGTAAGTGCATGAAGGAATGATTTCTGAAGGAAAGCATACATCAGAACTACAGCATTGACATTCAATGTAAGTGTATAGTGGATATACCCTTCTTCATATGCTTTAAGTGTCAGTTTCTGCATACTTATTTTGCAAATACATGTTAGCCATTAGCTGTGGAAACAATGACACTGAAGCAGCATGTTCCATACTATAGCACTGTTGCACTCTTCTTCTTGCACTTTAAGTGTCAGTTTCTGCGTACTTACTTTGTAAGTACATGTTAGTTAGGCATTAACTGCAGAAACAATGCCACAGAAGCAGCACATTCCTTAGTAACTACAGCACTATTAAAAGACAAGAAGTAATTATGTCAATTAATGATTTTTATTGTATAGCAATTTACAATGTTAGATTGCATGTTTATTTTAGTTCTTTTTTGGGGAAGTCGCACAGTATACAAGTGGTGGATCTGGGATTCAAACCCAGTTCTCCAGGTTTGTAGGTCAGTGCTTTTAACCACTACACTTTCTGCAGTACCTTCATGAGGGAATGATTTCTGAAGGATAATTTTAAGTGTCACTAACTACACTGTAACTACTGTATAACTACACTGTAACTGCACTACTATGCAGTTAACTAGTTTCACAATGCATGTTGTGTACTTACATAACTTTAAATGTGCTGCTTCTGTGAGATTGACCCACACCTCTACTGTACCCACAGCCTTGTCCTGCTGCTGCCCAGGTGGGTGGCTGGGGGTGGAGGCATGTCTCTCGATGAGAGTCCTAATTCTTCTGTACCAAAGACTAAACTGTCCCATTGTACAATGCTGAACAGTTATAAGATTGACTGATTGTACATCATGTATATTGCATCTGCACTTTAGTTGCTACTCTGTTGTGTTTCAATTGTATTCTTGCATTAATTGTACCTAGCTGTATTCAATATATTCAATGTATTCTATTTCATGTACCTGTCTCTGTTAAAGTAAGTGTATTGTCTGTATTACCTATGTACCCATCTTTATGGGCTGGGTTATGCCTGAAAATGGTCTACTGAATCAGTGCACCTACATAGTAAACAAACAAACAAACAAATAAAAAATATCACTGATTTGTGTGTGGAGTGATGGTGAGTGATGCCAGATACACATGCGGGTTGCTTCCTTAGCCATTACATGCCCTTCCCACTAGTTAAATGAGGTGGTAGCCATGGCATTATCATTCACACCAAACTACCACAGCCCCTGACTATACCATGAGGGCTTGGGGCATGGTGGTGAAGATGTGCATATACAGCTAAGGAAGTGCCCCTGCATGTGTATCTGGTACCACCCACCATATCAGATCTATCTATCTATCTATCTATCTATCTATCTATCTATCTATGATCTATCTATCTTCTATAAATTATATATATTATATATTTATTTATTTACGGGTAGGTGCACTGATCCAATGGATCATTTTCATGTGAACCAGGCCATAAAGATGGTACATAGGTAATACAGACAATACACTTACATTAACAAAGAAAGGTACAGGAAATAGAGTATATTGAATATACTGAGTACAGCTAGGTACAACTAATTGCAAGAATACAGTTGAAACACAATAGGATAGCAAATGAAGTGAGGATGCAATATACATGATGTACAATCAGTCAGCCTTATGACTGTTCAGCATTGTACAATGGGACAGTTTAGTCTTAGGTACAGAAAGATTGGACTCTCATTCAAAAGTAGCATGCCCCACCCCCAGCCATGCACCTGAGCATTAGCAGGATAGAATGTATTGGTACAGTAGTGGTATTGCTACATACCATGCTTTATCACTGATCTGCTATGTGGAGTAGTGGTGGGTGAAAAGGAATACACAGGTTGGGACCCTTCCTTAGCCACTACATGTCCTTCCACTGCCTGAGCAGTGTACCTGCCATAGCACCATCCTTCACATCAAGCTACCCCAGCACTCTCATTTGTAGCATGAGGGCTGGGGCAAGGAATTATAAAATAGGCAGACCAGTAGATCCCTTTATTGGAAAACAGCAATAATGAAGAAACCACCCATAATCCACAATTCCTCACTCTACACACAGTGCAGGATCCAGACTGCTCCTGGTCACACCATGTGATTGGATGGCTACTTATTGATCACCAGGACTGGGAATGCACATTTGACACATCCCCCGCCACCTATGTGAACAGAGTCCAATATTAGATTGCATGTTTAGTAAGCAACAAGTTCATGAGGGACTGATTTCTGAATGAGAACTTACATCACAGCTACAGTACTGGCATTTGATATATGCAAGTGTATGCAACTGCAAATACATGCTATCTAGGCATTAACTGAAAACAGTATCATTATTTCTAGCCACAATATTGTTATAGTGCCAATTAGTAATTATGCACATGAAATATTTTGTGTACAGATTCATATCAATTCACAGTATTAGACTGCATGTTTACTAATCTGTAAGTTCAAGAAAAACTGCAATACAGACATGGAACGTCATCTAAAGAGTTGCCAGTCAATGCATATAACTAGCAGACTGAAGTTGCATTGTATTCACATTTTAGTTACCATTCTTATTACACTTTAAAATTTTTCTATGTGTTTGCCTTTGAAATAAATGTCAGATAGACATAGACAGTTGAAACAGTGCACAAGACCTGCAGTTATAGTGTAGTTATACAGTAGCTGCAGTGTAGTAAGGACACTTAAAATAATGGGTCACCAAACAATGAAAATTATGTACCTATTGTAATTCTTGATCTTCCTGTGTTTGTCACCATTCATCACTGTCTGGGTGACAGCTAGAGGGCAGCACCCACGGAGATTTTTCTTTGGTAGGGGAGGAGCTGGAGCATTACGTGGCTCTCACTGGTCAGCCAGCAACAGTCGCTGGCTCCTCCTCTGCCCCAGTTCTACTCACGGAGAGAGAGAAAATGAATAGAGAAAAGATAAGGGTGGGGAAAGGAACCCAAGGGATAGCTAAAGGAAAGGATGTAAAACTGAAAAGGATTAAGCTGACCAGAGGACAGAGGAGGACCTGAGGGTGCGGGCTTTGGCCCCAGCCCCTGGGCAGCCAACTAGGCAGAGAGAGAAGAAAGGAAGGTAAAGTAAAGAGGAAGAAAGATAGAGGGAGAAGAGAAAGACCCCACCACATCCTATACCTAGAAAGAATTCTGGGGAAAGATGTTGTTTGACATCCAGGAGGTCACTGAGCCTGTTGCCATCCCATAGGGACTACATAATTTGGCTTAACCAAAGCTAGACCAGGCACCCAAAATGTCAGCTGGAGGAGATGAACAGCAGTTCAGATGAAGACTCAGAACCAGTACTTCCCAGCTTGAACAGGTGAGAGCAGCGTATTACATGGTCAGTCTCAGACATCAACTCCTCCCAAAAGAAGGTGTGAAGAAGTCTTCCCCTCCCCCACTGCAGTAAGGGTGGTGACAGCTACCCCAGGTCAGGACCCCTCCGGTTACTATTGTCCCGAGAGGGAGAACCCACAGGGTTCAGGGGAATCCTGTCCAGGACAAGTCCTACCACCAAAAAGGGAGGGAGAAAAATTATATAAGGAGAGAGAGGAGAGTCCCTGTGGGCCTTCTCCACCCCTCCCCACCTCAGAGGAGATCCCCACCACTGGAGTCAGTCACAGCCCACAGGACTGGACCAGGTCCCAGAGGAACCCCACCCTGACTGAGAAGGAAAGACCCACAGGAGTCCCTAAGGCCAGGGCAACAAGCTGTATTTGCCCTCCTTCCCAGGGTAGACCCTCTGTCACTTAGGAAGGTAACAGAGGAATGGGAGGTACCAGTGGGGCCCCATTCACAAGTGTCCGCTAGTAAGGGAGGGTAAGCAGGGAGGGGCATTGCCCAGAGACTGGGGCCCACAGATGAAGGTGGTGGGTGCAAGTGATGAATGGTAAAATACACAGGAAGATCAAGAATTATGATAGGTATGTAATTTCATATCTTCCCTGTGTCAATCTTCACCTTCATCACTTTCTGGTGAGTACCGAGCCCCCCAAAGGGGGCCCAGCACTTACCTGAGGGAAGCAAGTCCCTCAGCCTCTTGTGGGGAGGATCATGAAAGGAGGAGATCCATTACAGGCCACTAGGCCTGCAACTGGTCAAGGTGAGGCGGATCTCCAGTTGCCTGGGAGATGGAAATGGCCCTGTAGTTCCCGCTCACCTCCAGAAGAAAAGGTGGATCCCCAGAAAGTGGAGGCACGAACCCTATGGCAGGCCAATGATGACAACCTTGGTAGATGAAACAATGCCATCCACCTAATGTAGGTGTCACCACTAACCTTGAAGCTACCTTATTGCCATCATAAGACGCCCTTGCCTGGTGCCTTGCAAGCTCCAGGCCCTGCACAGAGAGGGCAATGGCCTGTCTGGTTGCCTCTGTATCAGTCAGCAATGCCAGCACCTGGGCTAGCATTGACCACAGATGCCTATTGTAGGCAGTGTGGTGTGCCTGATAAGTGGCAATGGTGAGCATGATATGTGCGAGAGAACACTGTCCATCCCCAGTGGTCAAACTCCCAGAGTCTGCATCAGAGGTTGGTCATGCACGGGTGTCTATGCCCAGAAGGGGCATCCAGTACCCTCAGTCCTAAAGTGGGATGAGACAAGGTCCCTGGAAACCCGTGGGTGCACAATACCTGCTCTGGCAGTTCATAGGGGATGGAGTTGGGGCAGATGGGCACTGCCAGGTGCGGGATGATGCCTCCTGGATGGGAATTGGTCAGGGAAGGACCACCCAGGTGGTCCACACTGATTCGCTAAGGAAGACACATGTCGGAGGCAGTACTGTGCAGTGGTTTAAGGCTCTGAGTTGCAAATATGGTGACATCCATCAGACCAGACCTGGGTTTGAATCCCACAGCTTCCATTTACATACTGTGTGACCCTGAGCAAGTCACTTAACTTCCCTGTGCTCCCAGGTCACACCTGTAAAAAGCTTTCAGCTTAGTGTGCTACTCCTGGTTAAACAACTAACAAAAAAAAAGACACATGTCATCTGCTCAGTTTTGTAACTTGCAATGTGGGATAGGTGCAGATCGCTGACCAGCCTCAAAAAGGAAGCGCCTATACTCTGACTGATCAGCATCTTAGGACAAATGGACAGAGGTATCCTCTTCCTTGAAGGAGGAAGACGAGGAGGCTGATGAATCAGAAGAGTTTGAGTCAGGCTGCTGCATGGGAGACAGATGAAAGACCTGCTTGTCCATAGCCTTGACATACCTGGAGAAAGTGGCAGCAGTAGCTCTGAATTGCTCCCAGGTCAAGGGCCGAAGGACACACATGGCCTGGGAAATGAGAGGGCAGCAGAGGCAATGGGGAAACACACTTTACCTTATGCAGTGGCCTCTGCCAGAGGCTAGGGGACCTCACTGGTGATCTCAGACGTCCTGGGGATCCACTGGTTCCACGAGTTACTGGCTGCCCAACCAGCGCAAAGTGGTCAGGACTGAGTCCCCAAGGGGAAACTCCCCTGTGAGGAGACTGGGGCTGCATACAACCAGAAGAGTGGACCCCAATCCCACTCGACAATGCCTCTCTCACAGAGGATGAGGGACAGAACAAGGGCTCAGTACTGTGACTGGAAGGGTCCCTGAGGAAGGACACTGGCCCACGCCCTACCCTCAACCCTGTCAACCCTGAGGTCAACCTCTTCCTCATTCCCAAAGCTAGGGACTGCTCCAATCCTGCAGGCCCCGAGGAGGACACAGAAGAGGGAGTCTCTGTTCAGGACTGAGGGGCAAATGGCACAAGCACCAGGACCAGCAGCTGTCTGAACCCCTGAGACCCAAACCACCATCCCTCAGACTGAGGGCCACTATCGCAGGCCCACCCCATCATCACCACTGGCATGGGATCAGGCATGGACCATAATTGCGGTGCCAAAGGAAAGGATGCCTCGAGAGTACAGAGGTACTGGCCACTGGAGAACCCTCCGACTCCAGGAGTCGGGCAGTCAGTCCACATCAATCTCCTAATCATCTGGCTCTGGAGAAGAGGAGATCCAGAAGACCTCCAGATGAGCAGCCCCAGAGGTTTTCCCACCTGTGGTGCTGCTCTCCATGGGAGGGTGCAGTACCGCTCGCAATGCCTTGCCGATCACTGGAGCTGTGAATGGCCCTTGGTTCCAGAATGGTGCCGGTAGGTGGTGATGAGGAGCCACCCATGCTGAGCCCAGCAGGTGTGGGCAACGACATTGGGAGAGCCTGCACCTCTGAGGAGGTGACTGCCTGTGTGGTGCTGTGGCCCAGCCTCCAGAGGGGCCAGACTGTTCCTCTGGCACTGCTGAAGAGACCTTCTCCTGACAAGGCTAGAAGGGAGAAGGCCTCTTCCTAACCAATCTGTATAGAACCAGGAGGGGACCAGAGGAAGGGGAGAGATTTGCACTTGAACTCCTTCATATGATGAAGCCCTCTGAAAGTCAGTGGACCATGGCAGACTTTCCACAGGTGGTGCTCCAGTACTCTGCGGTCTGTGGAGAAGCAAGCATTGCAACTATCCATATCATGAGTCAGACCCAGACAGGTGAGGCATCCGTTATGCCGATCCGTGATGGACATCTGCAGGCGCAGGGACACTACTGCATATGGCGCCAGCCGCCTTGGAAGAGCACTTTTTGTCCCTGAATGAACCCGACATGACTCATGGTAACTAAAATAATAATAAGAAAAGACTCAGTGCCACTTCAAGAAAGAAAAGGAAAGGTCTTACTGGATTCCTGCAGAAAACAGCACCAAGTTACTACCAGATGGTGGAACTGGAATGGAAAGAAAACAGCATTGACAATGGTGTCGAAAACAACTGACTAGGTTGCAATGTCACAAATGAAATTTCTTCAGCAGGTGTGAGGTGCTGCACTCTTGACAATGGGAGAAGCAGAACTGGGGCAAAGGAGGAGATGGCAACCATTGCTGGATGACCCGTGAGCACCATGTAATGTGTCAGCCCCAAAGGCAGCCTCACTTTGAGAGCCAGCTCCTCCCCTACAAAGAAAATAGCTCCCATTGGGTGTTGCGCCTCTGGCTGTCACCCAGACAGTGATGAATGGTGAAGATTGACATAGGGAAGATTGGTAGTACTGTGCTGTAGTGTACACAATTCATGAAGTGGTGGTTACTGCACATTACTGTTGCCTCCCTTCTGCCTCAAATCAATTGTTTCTTGCAAATGTAACTATGTATGTTGCACTTTGCAACAGCTGTTACATGTGTAGTTACACTTCCAGCATAAATCTATTTTTCTGTTGCACTTTGCAACAGCCGTTACATGTGTAGTTACTCTTCCAGCATACTGTAAATCATTTTTTATTTTGTACTTTGCAACAGCTGTTACATGTCTAGTTACACTTTAAACATAATAAAAATTTTCTGTTGCACTTTTAACAGCTGTTACATGTGTAGTTACACTTCCAGCATAAATCAATTTATGCCAAAGAAACATTTGTGGTTGCGTGTAACTACCACTTCATGCAAACTGTATAATTACACACCAGTCAAATGTGAAAGTAATTAACAACTACATAGTATTTACAGTGCAATAACAGTGTACTGTAGTTACTTCATAGAAATGTGTGTCTAATTACATAATATGCAAATGTGAAACTAATTACCAACTTGGCAAGGCAAGTTTTATTTAAAACGCCAATCCCAGAGGCGCTGGGAGCTGTACAACAATAAAACACAGCATTAGTAATAATACACTAATACAACAATTAAGAATAAATATCAAAATAATAAATAAATAAATAAGAAAAACAACTGAAGAAAACAAAAGGTCAGGAGCAATTCTTTATGGCCGTCAGGCAAAAGATGTTATACAGTGTAATCAGGAATGCCTGAGTGAACAGGCAAGCCTTGAATACCTCAACTGAAGGACCACCCTTATAGATGGTGGAAGCTAGTTCCACACAACACTAAAAGCTCTGTTGATGGCCATTTTAGCCTCATCCTGGGAATCAGCAGGAGGCCCTAGAGGAGGAATGTAGGGAGCAGACTGAGGTGGCCGGTATAAGGAGGTCTGCTAGGTAGCCTGGGCCCAATCCATTGTAGGGCCTTAAAGGTGAGCAAATCCACCTTAAAAGGACCTTCCACCTGACTGGCAGCCAGTGTAATTCCCGCAGCACCAGGGTGATGTGACAGTTGGACTGCCCGTCAACAGCCTGGCAGCCTGCGTTTTGCACCAGCTGAAGCCAGCGGAGGGTACCCCAGAGACCCCGAGATATAGCACATTACAGTAATCAAGTCTGCTCATCCTGAAGGCATGTACCAAAGTTGGGAGGTCCTGAGGAGGAGGAGGAACTAGAGGCCTAACTATAGTGATATTCCTCAGAATGCTAAAAGCTGACACAGACAGTGGCCGATGCCTGAGCCTCAAGCGTCAGACTGCTATCCAGAATAATGCCCAGGCTCTGCACCATAGAGGAGGCTTTCAAAGGTACAGATCCCAGAAATAATCCTGTTTCTGTACCCAAGGCCAACCTATCATGTCCTCTGTTTGACTCAACAACTAGTACCTCCGTCTTATCAGGGTTCAGTCGCAACCAGCTGGAGGCCATCCAGTCACTGATTTCAGTGAGGCAGTTATTTAAGATGTTCACTGCATTCGATGTTCCATGGGCAAAGAAAAGGTATAGCTGGGTATCATCAACATAGCAATGAAACACAGCCGTACTTCCTAATGAGCCTTCCCAGGGTAGCATGTACATGGTGAACAACATTAGTGACAAGACCAATTCTTGAGGAACTCCACAAGACAGGAGGCTAGGGGAGGTGGAGGAGAAATTTCCATCGCTACCCTTTGCCTTCTGTTTGTGAGATAGATTCAAACCAGCAGATGACTGTGCAAGTGAGTCTACAAAATTCCCTCAGGTGGCCAAGTAACACACAATGGTCCACTGTGTCAAAAGCTGAGGCGATCGAGAAGAAGGAGCATTGTTCCCTCCCCTCAATCTCAGCAGGTCATTGTGCACCGAACTAATGCAGTTTCAGTGCCATGCTTCACATGAAAACCAGACTAGAAAGGCTTATGTAGATCGTAGGCCAGGAGGTGCTCCTCAAGCTGAAGCGCCACAATCTTCTCTACAACCTTGTCCAAAAAGGAGGCTGGAGATGGGATGGTAATTTGCCTTGGCGTCAGGGTCCAATGATTTTTTCAGAAGGGTCTCACCAATGCCTCCTTCAAGGCATCAGGAAACCCCTCCAACAAAGAGCACCAGACAATCAAGGCAAATACCAGGGCCAATGGAGTCAGTGCATCCCATCAAGAAATGTCCCACACCGTGTCTGGTTCACAATATGTGTGCCTCAGCTTGGAAGCAACTCCAATGACCTCAGCCACTTCCACTGGTCTAAGCTTGACCCAACCAGATGGAGTGCTCTCTGGATGCACAAGGTGATCACTGTCAGCCCTGACATGGCTCACTGCTGGAATTCCTTGCCAGATGCTGGACACTATGTCTGAGAATAGCCAAACAAACTCCTCACATAACTCATTTGAAAAAGTATTTTTCGACTGCAGACAGGCAGGTTTTATGCTTCTGTCTACAGCGAAAAAAATGATCAGTTCCTCCCAGCAGCAATCTCCTGGACAGGATTCTGCCTTCTTGTTGATTGCCCCTGATACTCACAATAGTGAGCACGCAGGGCCAACTTGTCCCTCCAGGCGGTCTTCCTCACCAGCAGTGCTCTAACCTCCAACCCACAGTCTTCATCAACTTAAGCTCCCCATTAAACCAAGGGACCTCAAGTGAAGACTTGGGTCATCCACCGACTGGTGTGAAGAAGTCAAGCATGGCAATACATAACCATTTTATGTGCAACTGCTGCAGACAACCCCAATGCCTGCATTGTCCAAACTAGCTAGATCAGCCACCACCAGAAAACCCTCTGGGGTCAAACCCTCAAAGGGCACTAGCTAACCATCTCAGCAGGGGAGGGCTCTCAAGGGGCCCTGAATGAGAACTCCACCATGCAATGATCGGACCAAATGACCTGATCAGTCTTGTGATCATTTATCTCAAGCCCCAGCGAGAAAACCAGGCCCAACATGTGACTGTCCTGATGGGTCACAGAAGAAACTTCTTGCGACAACCCAGCGATGTCATAGTCTGGAAGAGGTTGTAACCAAGCCTAGATGTTTCATCGTCCACCCAAACATTGAAATCCCCAGAATTAAACATCTGGGGCTTCCAACGCTTCACCGATGACAAAATCAGCTATCTCCTGCAGGAATTCTCTTGCCACCCCAGGGGGTGTTAAATCAAGAGAATCCTGCAACCTGCCCCCAGACCCCCACAAATGGTTACACATTCAAATGAAACAGGCCTTCCCACTGGGTGCACGGTGAAGCCCAGTTCATATCTAAAACAGATGGCCACACACCCCACCCCTGCGTTCCACTCTGTAACTACATAGTAGTTACATTGTAGTTATACAATAACTACAATGTACTTGAAAGCCACTTAAAAATAAAGTGTTACCATCATTTTATTATTTTTATTTATTATTTTAATTAATGTGCCAAGAAAATATGAATCATAATAATGAAGTTGTGAAACACAATTTGTGTTTGCTGCTTGATTCCTTCCCTCATGTTGTTTTCAGACACCACTAGTGATGAGCGGAGGTGGGGACTTTAATGAATTCGGCAGTGAATGGAAGGCGATATGTTGGGGAGAACTAGACTTTACATTCTTTATGGATCACTTATTTTCTGGATAGGGTACTGAAGCACTTGAAGAATAGAAGAGGGTGAAACTGGGTGCATCTGTTTTGCTAGGAATTGTTTCATCATCACATTTACTGGATGGCCAGCTAGGAGGGCTGCTGGCACTGCACTGGGAGTGACATCAGTGGGTGTTTGGGGACTAATGGTTTCTTTGGCTATAGTATCATGTGTCCATCCCTTGTCCTCACAGTACCATGACCATGGCTCCCAGTCCCTGTTCCACCATGACAAGTTCCTTCTTCCCCACCATTCCTTGCAGAACTTGTAGTTGGTGGAACTGGCATAGTGGAACTCTTATCTGCTCTAGTCTTCACCCATGCATCCTTTTCACAGCCCATTTTCTTCATGTTTTCTACTTCCACTGACAACACATGATGACATGACTCAACCACCACCATATGCTAGCAATTATTACTTGTTAGGATGCCCTTGCCCCAGTTCTAGTTGGCATACACCAAGGCTTTAGTCTAGGTCCTATCCTCTTCTTTATGTTCCTTAATGATCTCCCTTCTGTCTGCTCCTCCTCCTCCCAAATTTACCTTTATGCAGATTACACCATTCTCTACACTTCAGGCCCCACTACCTCCATAGTTTCCACACAGCTGCAAAATGACTTCACCCTCATTCTACAATGGTTTCCAAGCCAACCAACTTAAAGCAAATGCAAGAAAACAGTATCCATGACTTTTGGCACATAGCAAAAACACTCCAAGATTTCTACCCCCTTTCTCTATCCTCCATGACACCACCATGGATACAGTCTCGACATACAACTACCTTGGTGTCTGACTGGCCAGCCACCTAGACTATAAGACTCACATCGACTACATCCATTCTAAGCTCTACCCAAAGCTTGGTGCTCTTTACAGAACTAAAGATGCCCTCTCCTCCTGGTCTGCCATATACTACTCACAGAAACAATCTTACCTATCTTTGACTACACTGATGTCATCTCGGGTCCGCCTCCTTCTCCTCCACCTTCTCCAGACGGACTCTCTAATTCAATGTCTTTTGCCATTTTACCTTAAATGCTCCCCTAGGACTCACTGCACCCTTTACTTCTCCCCACTCTCTCCCCTCATCCTCCCACCACCAGTACCATGCCTTCCTATTACAGCCAAATACTGGTTTGGCTCACTCACCCTACCTGTACTCCTCATTTCCCTCCTCCTCCTGTCCTAACATCTCTGCTCCAGAGACAATCACACCTTTGCCCTTCCCTGTCACAATCTCAAACTCTGGGCAAGCCCTTTCTCCTACCACTTCCCTCACAATTGGAACTCCTTCCATCATCACTCCTCCTGCTACCCATGCTTAACCTTTTTAGTGTGCCCTCTACCATTCTCAACCTCCCTCCTGTTCTTGCTACCAGTCAGACTAAGTCCCCTGCTATCTATTCATGCTGCAGACCTGCTACAGTAGCTCTTATTAGCCAAAGGCTTGACAAATGTGCTCTTGCTGAATGTACTGCATTGTACCACCCATGTTAGATATGTATACCTCAATTGTTACTCTAATCTCTTGTATTATGGGTTCTTGTATTTGGGCTTGTATTTTTGCTTCTATCCCAGGTTACTGTAACCAGCCTGACTGTAATTGCCTCCTTGTTCGAACTCTGCATTTTTGAGTTTGGCTACTAATTGTTGTAGTAGTCCCCCACAGATCACCTCTCTCAGTGTCTAGTGCCTCCCCACCAATCGCTGCATGGTCCCAATATGAAATAAATTAAATCCTCCCGCCCAATCATGATTTGCATAAAGTCTATCCCATCCCTGGTATCTAGTGGTCCCACCCTGGCTGATTGCCAGCCCAATATATAAAATTACCCCGGGTTTGTCTAGTAGCAGCTAGTGTCAGCCCTCCCTCTGATTGCTGGCCCCATTCCAAAGGAAGAACCCCACCCCCATTACAGGTACCAGCTGCATAGAGTCTGACCGCCATTACAAAAATAAACAAAACATTTCCCTGGTGTCTAGTGGACCCCACCCCATCAGGTAGTGCCCCATCCATCCTCACCATGACCCTCAATGGGCCCAGTGGCACAGCCCTCACTTACCTCCACGGCTGGCAGCCAACTGAGCTCTCACGAATGCTGCGGTTGTACAAGCATGCGCCATTCACTGAGAGCTCAGTCAGATTGCCGCCATGGAGGTGAGTGAAGGCCAGCCAGTGGCCTGCCCAGGGGTTGGATGAGGGGTGGGAGCAGGTAGGGAGGGCACACTGATGGGTGGGGGCCCACTAGACACCAGAAAAATTTTTTTGTTAATTTTGTAACGGTAGTCGACTCAGCGAGCAGACACCCTGTGATTGGGGGTTCTTCCATTTGAAATGGGGCCAGTTCATCATCAGAAGAGGGAACAACAGCTACTAGCTGGAGACACCAGCGAGGATGTAGTTTTGCATATTGGCTGGCAGTTGGCTGGGGTGGTAGGATCACTATACACCAGGGACATTTTGTGTTTTATTTTTGTAAGGTGGTCAGACTCTGCTTAGTGGGCACCCTGTTATGGGGGTTCTTCTTTATGGAACAGGTCCAGCGATCAGCAGGAGGAGACACTAGCTACTGCCAGATACACCAGGGGATGTAATTTTACATATTGGGCTGGCAACTGTCCTGGAGGGTGGGACCACTGAACACCAGGGCAGGAATAGACTTTACAGATGGAGGGAGTGATTTATTTATTTTTCATATTTGGCTGGCGATCAGCATCGGCGGGAGCAGGGGACTACTAGACACCAGGAGGCATGTGCTGCCAGCTATGGGGGAGGAATGCAATCTTTCATTGGGTTTTTAAGTACAATTTGCACTTTAAAAACCCACAGCAATGCAAAGTCAGTTTTGGTGAAGTTTCCACCACAGGTGGCAACCACAAACTGGCACAGGGAGACGGAGTTGATGGAGTTGCAAGCAATTTGCCTGTGAAGTAAAACTCGCTGCATCTCTGGCGCCAAAGCAGGATCCAGCTGGTTCCCAATCAAGGGTGCCAGGTCTGGGTTCTGGGAGGAGGGCTGTCTACCATCTAACTATGGCAATGATTTTTCCTTCATTTTCTTCTTGCCCCATGATATTGACATGCAGTGACATGGAGCATCTGTCAATGTCTCATACCGTTCAGGGCCACCTGTCTTCCATGACACCCAGCCACCACTAGGTGTCAGGTGCATAATGGGAGACACAACACTACCAACATGGGAGAGAAGCTGTCCTCCAGATGTTCCATCCTCTCCATCCTTGCCAACCCCAGGTACTTATGTCCACTCCTGAACCCATTTTGCTGATTTGGCAGCTGGCAGAACTACCGCTGTAGCTGTTATTCACATTTGCAGATTTGTGGGAGGCCGTGTGGTGCCATGCTCTACTAGCTTAAAGCAAAACGTGTGTTTATGGTGATGTGTACTATTTCCCATAATGCTTTGCATTATGGGTGTATGTGTGATTTTGTATTTCAGTGCTACTGCTGTGCCACTTGGCTGGTCCTTTCTGATTGATTCCCAAAGTTTTCTGAACAAAAGTTACTGTTAACATAAGAGGTGCCTTCAGTAGCTACTGCAGCACAAGTCTATCTCCTGTTAGAGAGATGGAAATGGCACTGAGATGGGCACAGTGCAAGGAATTCTCAGTCTCCAGCACTACTGATTAGCTATTGCAGGTCGTTTGGCCTGCCAACAACATGGAGATGTTCAGTGTGTGTTCACTGTAAAATCTGCCAAAATGCTAAAAGGAAACAGGGTTTCTTTTAACCTGCTTCGCTGGTGTTGAAAATGTCAGATTTCAGCACATTCCTTAATGCAAATTCAGCATGGTTGCTTACGAAGAACTAAAACTGAACAGAGCTGGGAAACAGCTTTTTCCACAGTATGTGCATGATCAGTCCCTGTCATTCAAATGCTGACTGACCACAGTGGTGAGAGGAGCATTTGCTCTGATCACCATCTTTATCTCACCTAGAGGTAATGAATGACTGCTTAGGGTGAATTGGGTGCTCCAGTAGAGGTGGTAGGTGCTGAGTGGATTGGTGGGGTGGTTACTAAGCAAAATGACTGAAAGCCAGTTATTTTCAAGGGATTAATGTCTGGTTGGGAGGATGGATGGCCAAGGGACACCTCCCTACAGCTGATCGTCAAGAAAATGACCGCCCTCGATGTTGTTATTGTGAATATGAGTCTAATCATAAAACAAGTTTTTTTCTTTTTCTAACAGTGTGGCATGATCCATGTGATACAAAAATTTCAAACTTGAGTGCCCACAGAGTCATTTGAAAGCAGGATTGGTGATTTCTAAGATGTTAATAACCAATCCAGTAGCCAATCAGCAGTCATACAAGGCTCATGAATATTTAATTGGATTTATAATTAGTTGTCCTATGGGGATCAGTAAGCATGAGGCCGGCCTCTGTTTGACCAGGGATTTAACTGTATATCAGTGGGGATCAGGCAAGAGGAGATGCATTCCTCTTGTTTCACAGATTCCAGAGTAGTCTTGAGGGGGCATTCACACTCCACTGTGCATAGTAATAAGAATAGGGTTTTGGAACCATTAAATAGCACTGCCATGGTAGTCTTTTCGCACTCATAACCATTTCAACATACCACTGCACCCTGTATGCAAGATGTTCACCTCATTTGTGTGGGTGCGATGATGTACTGAGAGTGATTGTGTTAACCACTTAGCATCGTGCTAAGTGCACTTTTAAATATAGCAGTGGCCATGCAATCAGGTTTTCGCCATGTTTATCCTATTAGCGTGGCACTATACTGGTCAGCACCATGCAAATTGTTTAACTATTTGGGCCATACTCTCTTTTTGAGTTAGTGGAAGCAGAACTGAATTACTGTGCATGACACATATACAAATTCTTATAGGTTTCTTCTAGGATCGAAACCACATAGAGTACTGGGCTAACAACAACTGTGTTTAGCTGGTAGGAGTTCTCAGGATTAGAGCAAAGTAAGTTCATCTATTTCATTTAGAAGACAATTTATTGTAATTATGTTTGTTATGAGTTAGTAGAAATTAGTTTGTTATTTTACCTTTTTCTGTGTATGAGGGTTAACTTTGTTTATCTTGCCAAATATGCTCACCCTGCTTTGGAGGATTTTGTTTTTATTTGTAAATCTAATTATTATAAAGAGATAGAGCTGAGTTTGATGCTTCATGATTCTTTTTGGGGGTCAGAGTTGTTGGTAGTTGAAAGAGTATTTATAAAACTGCTTGTATACTGTGGGTTCGGTCACGATCTGTCTGGTGTTCACTGAGATTACTCTGTGCTCACGCAGAGGGGTTTCAGCTGCATTAAAATGCACTGGTGAAGGCCCTTTGAAAAAATCTGCACTGGACCAGGATGTCTTGGCGTATTACTGGACTGTCTCTATCCTGCCATTTTTGGGAAAGGTTATTGAGAAGGTGGTTGCCCTTACCAAAAGATCCTCAGAAAACCATGGCATTACCATTTGTCCACCCTTTACATACCATTGTAAATTCCATTGCAGTACCATTGTTGTCCCCTTGACTGGTAACACACTGGATTTGTTTCAATTCCATTGTAATACCATTGTTGCCACTGCAGTACCACATGGACAGTGGTATCACAATGAGAATGTATGCATAGATGGTACCACAATGGCTCATCTAACACACACCATTGTATTCCCACTGCTGTTGGTAACACAATGGATTTGTTTCAGTTCCAGTGTATTACCACTGCTGCCACTGTAGTACCATGCACCGCGAGTGGTAACAGGGCGATTTTGATGTCCAATGGTAATGTAGCACACCTCCACAGGTCCCCCTTGTTCAACTAGCAGGGCTGCTCCTCTCACACATGGTGCCAATGAGAGGGATGGCGGTTGTCACTACAGTTCAGTTTACTAGTACATCTGAGCCTGCCATCCTTAGACAGACAAACCAAGTGTGGCAACTACCTGGCTCACACCTGGGGACCATTTACCATGGCCAACAACCTAGGTCCCTGGAGAAACCGTTTGCTCACAATTATGCTAGGTTTGCACTTCTGGTCGGGGCACCAAAGTAAATCCAGACACAGTGGAAGCAATAACATTACTGTCCAAACCAGGCTGGGATTCTAGAGTGTGGCTTTTATTCACATGCACAGAATAATCACAAAGCAAAGATGGCCCCCCACAGGGCTACACCCACTGGTAATGCAAATTACTGAGATACAGAGCACACACACAGCGAACCTCGGGTCCTGAATGAAACAGTGAACACTCTCTGGTTCTGAATTACACAGCAAACTCTCTGGTTCTGAATGGAGATTGGCAGACACAGCCAGATCTGGTACACTTCCCTTGACTAGGCACCCTCGGTCAGTACTAGGAGACACCCTCGACCATCAAAGAGCACATACAGGCTCACAGAAAATCCAAACCCACATCTAGGTAAACTATTTTCTTCAGGTACTGGCTAAATGCACTGAATGAAAACAAAGATGCCCACATTGAACCCGGAGAGGTAAACTGGTTGCTCCAGATGGGGGTATCCCACCTTTTGCTTCCAAATTTATACTCAGCCATTCATCTGGTTAATAACACCCTCACAGAATCTTCAGTAGACTCCGACTTTATCAGACACTTTTAAAACAGACTTGACTAAAGTTCTGTACTTGGCAAGTCTCTTTCTGGACCCCATAGTAGGCAGACACTTTTAAACAGAAAACAGTCAAGGTGACAGAGTCCATTTGTCAGAGAAAACTCACCACAAGAATGCAGGTGCCCCAGAGCTTTTCCACACAAAAGTCTTGGGTACTCACAGAGCAGACGAATCTCAGGCAGCTTCAACACAGTCCAGGCATGGATCAGAGGATTGCCCCTGAATCTTGGAACCCTCCAATCCTCTGGGGATGGCGCACTGAAAACCACTTGGATCAGTTTCCACCACTTTACTCTCTGTCTTCTATGTTCTTCTTCTAGGGTGAGAACAAACTACCCAACCATAGTGGTAGCTCTCTGTCAGAGCTAAAACTGAGGAGCTGCCTAGCTGCAGCCTCCTCCTAGAACTCCACTCTAATGATCACTCCACCTCAACTCTATCACTCTCTACCCAGCTAGCATTCCAATGTGGCTTATTCTGCTGCTACATTTCTAAAGTGACATCATCACTCCAGCTCAGCTGAGACTGAAACCAGAGAATGACAGTGTGAAATCCATTTAACTGGCATTTCACTAATTGCCTCTTCCTGCCTGCCACTGATTCTAATGGATTCTAGTAACCCTGGGAACAAGATGGTTACACCCACCCTCAGCCAGGAAAATGAATGTCCCCAGTCATTACCTACCCAGCACCAGGCCATCCTACCCTATGTGTTGCCTACAGTGAGGTAGCGCTACCTTCTCCCTACCATATGCCAGGCAAGGCAGACAACACTAAGGGCCCAGAGACCACTGGCTGACGCATCAGTCCCTACTCTATGATCTTACTACAGTAACCTGTGACCCTGGAAGAACTGTCCAGAGCACAGCCCTGATAGACCAGCACTGTGACCCCTACTGCAGGTCAGGACCACAGCTTGTCTAACCCCCTAGCCCTCTAGGGAAAACATATCTAACTGAAACAAACCTACCCAAACAGGAGAACCTCCCATCACTGTACACCTGCAAACCAAACCCGAGCTAACACTATACACAAGCATTACACTTCCACACTCCCCCACTACACCTGTGGAAGGAAAAGGTTAACGATGTTAACAACTACACAGTACTTAAAAAACACTACTTTAAAGCACTGAGGAAATCAGATGAGTCCCTCAATTCTGTTCTTGTCTTGTCTTCTTTCTTTATCAGGATCCACCTGAAAGAGAAAGACAAAAATACACCAAATCTGCAAACACAGTACACAACCATAACCCTTACCATCAAAACACTGGAGAATCCCAAAAATATTTTTGGAAAAAGAAAAGAGTAGAAAAGTACAAAACATTAGAAAATATCAACATTATGTACAATGCACCTTTTGGGATGGAAGGCCTTTAATGTCCCAACTAGTGACAAACAGTGCCTGAAGGCAAGGTCCATGAAAGAGTCTCTCCTGGGCTGGAGCCCGTGAAGCACAGTTATTGATGTACTGTAAATCCAAAAAGGATAGTCTTTGTGGACAGTTCAACAGTCTGTAGTCTACCAGGTGTAGGATGTGTATTGCAATGTCAGTAAAGTAAGAAAAGTCTGGACTTACCAGTCCCTTGAAGAATGAAAAATGGAACAGCACCTGAATCTCCAGCCGAAGACTCTCCCTGGCAGCATTTTTCGGACACAACTGGGTGGAAATCTTCCGGAAACAACAGAATGGACTTCTGAAACTGCTGGGTTGATGTCATCTCTGGCTGACACCATCTAGGCGATGGAACCTTGGAACAGGAAAGGAACAGCTGGACTGACATCATCCAAAATCCCAGGCGATGAATCAGGAAAACAGCTGGGCTGATGTCATCTCGGACCGATGTCATCTGGGAAGGCCAGGCGATGGGACTGGAAGGCACACTGCAAGGCTGACGAATCTGGACACACCTTTGGATCCTGGAACACCAGATTGGCGGAACAACATTGGTATGGCAATGGCTGGATGGCAGCACTGGCTACCACTGCTCTGCTTTCCACTTGATAGGCATGGGCACATTCACAGGATGCTGGTTTCATTGAGGTAGTACCACAATGGGTCAGGTGCAAGAATCATGACCCCATCTGGTTGCTCAAAATTCACATTATGGAAAGTCTTGTTTCCTTATCATCCACAAATCGTACAGTGTTTATGAACAGTGTCCTGCCCAACTTCCAAAACTTGAGTTTGTCTCGTATCACTTTGTCTCTGACATATCGAGTTGCACCTGGATGCAGGTTTTGGTTGCCTCTTTCACTAGCCAGGCTCTCCTGTTTTTCTCCGTCTCCTCCCAGACTCTCTGAGGAAAGGTAGGAAAGGACATTCTATAGATCTCATCTGCCTTGCTATGAAGCAGTCTTTCCTCCTTACTACTCTTCATCAATCTGTGACCCCTGCCTGGCTTGGAGGCAGCCAGTCATGGTTCTGCCAGTGCTCCATACTCAAAGCTACATAGAACTGGTCCCTGACCCCTCCTTCTGGAGACAGGGCTATGGAGTCACCAAATTCTTCTTCTTCTTCTGGTTCCTCCGAGGCAAGAGCCCAAGGCTGTGGACTAGAACCTTCATTGTAAAGATAAATATCTCCCTCCTCCTCCTCTTCCTCACTTAGGACCTGGGCTCAGGAATGAGCAGTCGTCTTCACTCCCGAGACAGTCCATTCTTCACTGGGCATAGAGGTAGACACCTCCCAATCTAGGGCTTCTCAAACCTCATCTTCACCAATGAGGCTAGGACTAGGACCTCTCTCCATGGATCCACTGATTCTCCCTCTGCACTGTCCATCTGCAACACAGGCGTGGAGACATCACAAGAACTCTGCTCTGGCAGTATATCTACACCCTCTTCCTTTGTGCCACACTCTGCTGGGCCTCCCCAACAGGTTCAACCTGGTGCTGTGTGCTGCTACTAGGATCTTGAAGCTTTGTCCACGTGGGAGCCAAACAAATCTTAGGTGCACTAGTTAGACCTTGCTTCTTCAGCACCCTGAAAGGTGAGGAATCATGAAAACGTCCCTTCCAGCCTTAAGGCACATTATGCATACTCTCACAGGGTATCCGGGAATCGTAACATGAGGAGGCAAACTTCCACCGTGAAACATTTCTATAGTTCTTTCAGTTTGGTAACCTCTTCAACTATCATAGCCAGGGCATGATCCAGGTAGCAGAATGGTCCCAAAGCCATGACTGTGAAAAACACACAAAGTTCACTACTGAGCTCACTCTACTTGGAAGAGTCACACAAAATGGCTGCCTGCTGCTGTGTTTATATTACTACCCCACCCTGTAATGGCAGCGGCAGCACTCCTGGTGCATCAACATTCAGCATCTGACTCAATCCACTGCACATTCGATTTACTGCATACTGATAAATTTTACTCAAACTGCACAGACTGCACTGTTTTGCTTCCTCAGCACATCTATATGATTTTATAAGACTTTACCATCAGCTTTCAATCATTTTACTTGCTTAAAGTCACTAAAGCCACAGTATTTCTTGAACAGGATTGCCCATTTTTAATTTTTTTTATTTTAGTTTTGTTGACCGGGTAAGTGCACTAGACAAATCCTGCCTATTTTCAGGCACGACCTGGGGGAGGGGATACAGATGAATGCCAGTGACCTTGAACCAGATTAAGCTGTTGGTGGTATTTTTAGTGAATGAGGGATATCTGGCCAGAACACTGAGGAAATTCCCCTACTCTTTCCAGTAGGGGACGGCTGTCTGCATGATGGCCACTAGAGTAGGATGCTGGAGGAGAGGGCGCTCTGCACAGTGGGCGCTTGCCTCATCTCCCACTGTTGTTGTACTAGAGGCTAATCAAGTATGTGCGCTGAAGCCGACTCAGATGAGGAGTTCCATGAAGCTTCTATTTCCACAGAGGAAATAGAGGCAGTTATCGAGAAATCTTCTAAGGAGTTTTCCTTGGGAAAAGTTGAAGTGTGTACAGAACTCGGAGTTTCCACAGGACAGCGAGGGATTTATCAACCAGGAGTCACTGAGCAGGCGAAGAATTTGCAGAATTTATAGAGTGAGGAGGCACTCCTGTCATTAACAGAGCTAATCCTGTCAGCTCGCCTGCTGGAAGAAGACACAGCAGGCCCTGCAGGCGTGGTGAGTCAGCACACTCCTCTGTCAAACTAATTCTGACTGAAATTGACATTATCAAAAACCAGGCTGGCAGTAGTTTCATTAGAGCTAATGAGTGCCAAAAGCCTGAGAGTTTACAAGGAAAAGCAAGTGTTTGTCCTGAATCTGTTGTTATGTTGTGCCAGCAGGGTTTTTCGACTTCTAAAACTGTTGACTTTATGCCAAAATCAGATATTCTGCTGAGTAAATCAGTGGGTTTTGTGCTTAAAACACCAGCCTGTGAAAGGGCTGTTTGCTCTCCTCGATTGTTTATCAATCGAAAGCAGAATCTCAAGCGGTGTCACAGAGTTTATTTTCTCCAATGTTCAACTTAACAGCAGAAAACAAATGGTTCTGTTAATACAAATGAAATCCTTCCTATTCAAACAATGGGATCTGAAAACATTGCTCTAATCAGTTGGAAGGGCCCTGGTCACGAGGAAAGCTCTAGTAGGGTCTGGATGGAAGCAGGCACCCTCAAGCATTTGGTTGCCTGACCCTGCGTGGGATGCTGACTTGAGTCTTTCACAAAATTCCCTGTTTGGAAACCAGGTTTAAATGACATGCTTGGTGCAGAAATCTCATCAAATGGGAAACAGAGTTGTGTATCTAGGCCTAGCTCCTCTACTCTACCTTCAGAAGCACAGGTTTTGCAAGAGGCTGTCCTTACAGGAGTTTCTGGCCCTCACCCCAGGCTGTCTTGCCACAGTTAGATGATGCTAATCCACCTAAGCAAAAGCCCTTAATGTCTGAACTGTTTTCTAATGCAAAAGAAGCTGCTCCATGGAGAGCATGTCGCATACGTTATAAAGGGGGGTTGGAGGTTAGACCAGATAGATACTACGTTGGCAAAACTCTACTGAAAGACTCTCTTCATTTTTTATCAAAGGACGCATTTGCTTTTATAAATACATCTGGTGAAGACAATTTTGATGTCAATTTTAGGACATCACATGCTTTGGACCTTTTTGGGAAAGGTATGGGTAGGTCAAGTTCTCTCCCATATGGACCCCCTTTCTGGTTATCCCCTTACTAAACCTTTGATAAAGTTTGTAACTGTATTGTTTCGTAATGAGGGGGTCCATGTGGAAGATATAACTTTCTGGTTATCACAGAAATGTGAAGTTTTAGGCTCACCAGAACCTATCCTGGACTCTGAACAATTCTGGATGGAGGGTTGGAAATACAAAATTAAGCTATGACAATCAGACACTGGAATTGAACATATACCTCAGGGTTTTAAATAACTGATTAGCAGTTTTTTCTTAGGACAATACTAATGGTACAGAAAGTATTTATATAGATTTTCTAGAAGTGCTGTGTTTGTTAAACACAGTGAGGCAAACTATGCATTTTCACAAAGATTTGGCACTTTTATGAGCAAAGCGCTAATCAATTTTTAGAGTTAAATAAAACCCTGTACCTAATTCTTTCTTGTTGGGCAGGGATAGAGGGGTCTGCATTTATGGGGTCAACCTAGAGCTTGTTATAAGTGTGGCTCTAGGACTCACCTGTTGAGTGTATGCGATCAGGCCTGGTGTGACAATTGTGGGAGTAATTGGTCATGTTACTATGCAATGTACAAATCATACCAAATTGATTTATGCGAGGAATATGGCCATGTCTTTAGGGAATGTCCTTGGGCTGCAAAGAATAAGGCAACCTGTATCAGCCCTGACCTTTTGATACAGCAAGCCCAGGATGCGGGCCCTCCACCCTCCCCCGCCAAGGTCGAAAAACTTATTTTCAGGCAGTTTCCCTTCTAGGCCTTCTTCCCCAGGTTCTCTGGTGGAGGCTCCAGTAACAGTTTCTAGACCTCATGAGGAAGGCAAACTTGTTAAAGCTCCTACTGATAATCTAGATTTTGTGAAGTTTGTTATGTAGATCCAGAGACCCTGGGAATGATTTAAAGGCTACTACCCTGCATCTCCATTACCTCATGGAGATCTTCTAGGAACATGCAACCAAAATCTCCCCTCTCTACTCCTGTGGAATCAAGCAATTCCTATGCAGCCTTGTTTACCCCATGGGAGACAGAAATGGGCGTGGAGATTCAGATTCTCAAAATCTTCCTTGTCCACTGTCTCTCAGTCTGTGGATAATTATAAAGAGAAAAAAAAAAATGGAAAAATAAGGGATTACAGCACCTACAGGACTACTAAATACTAACTCTTGGGGTTCATTAAATACACATAGATTATTGAACACTAGCAAAAGGCAAGCTCTTTTCAATATATTCATGACAATAACATTTCAGTAAGTTTCTTGCAGGAAACTTGGATGTATTCTATTGAGCAATTATCTATTTTAAGAAGGAATGGCCTGGGGCTCTTCCTATTGGTCATTGGAACAGATTGCGCAGATGGCATAGGAATTTTATTCAACTCATTTGATTTCTCACTTTATAATTTAATTGATCTTATTCCCAGCAGGGTTTTGATCTTTGATGGAAAATGGCAAGATTTTTTATAGGTTCATTAATATCTATAACCCACAGACTAAAGCAGATAGAGTAACTTTTATGAAGCCAGTACAACCTTACTTGGTTACTTCATTTAGGGTAATATGGGGAGGGACTTTACTTGTAGTCTTATTAAAATACCTCAGCAGAATAAAAAAATTACTGTGATTCTCACGCCTTAGAATCTATAGCTAAGACAGCTGGCTTGATTAATTGTTTTTCCTGCCTTTCTCATGGACCCAGGTTTTCATTTATGAAAGGTAAAATACATTCTTTAATAGACCACAAGTTTGTTTCCAGTCAGTACAGGTTACTTCCTTTCAAATGAGGCCTATGGAATTCTCTGACCATTTACTATTGTTATGTTCCTTTCAATCGGTAGGCCTGACCTGCAGTGTACAAAGTACGAGTGAAATTGACACCTCAATTTTAAATTCTCCCCAAGTTATAACCAGTATAAAGTTCATACTACATGCTTCGTTTATCAGTGTTTTTTATGCACAGATATAGGAGCATGGTGGGAGGAGACTAAAGTAGATCTTAGTAAATGGTTTAAAAAGCAAGGAGTTGTAACAAAAGATAGAAATTTTTTAAAATACTTATTTTTAAGACAGCAGCAGAGGCTTATTACGATCTCATATACTTCTAGACAGGATTATTCAGAACAAATTACTGTACCTAAAGCTAATATGAAATTATATCAATATGATAGGGCAAAAATGTTACAAGCCATTCTTTCCAATGGTATAAAAACATCCCACATAGGAGACCCATTTGAGGCCTGTAAAACCTTAAAGGAATCCTCAAATATAGATTTTTGCTAAGCTCAGATGGTTTCAGAGCAGTGACATCAGATCAAATAGGGACATGATTAGACAACAATATCAGTCACTTGAACCTAGCTCTCCCATTTTAGAGAAACAATAACAAATTATTTAAATTCTATTGGTCTACTCTCAGCATCTGTGGAGGCTTTGAAAATGTTAGGGCTTATTACCAGTACAGAGATAAATGCGCTATTCAAAGGCCAAAGCCTAATATTTCGCCTTGGGATAGATGGACTTCCTAATCAATTGTATAAATGTTTTCAGAAAGAATTTTGTGAGTGTCTAAAACTCCTATTTCAATCCTTTATGGCTACTAATTCAATGTTTTCTGCCTTTATGGATGGATTATTGATACACTTGTTTAAATCAGGTGATAGGAGCAATATAAAGAACTGGCAACCCATAACTCTTTTAAACTCTGTTTCTAAAATTTTCTCCAATATTTTAAATAATAGGTTAAAACAGTACGCTAAACTGGTTATATCTCCATATCAATTTTGTGGAATACCTGATAGAAAAATACAATCAGCTCTAATGATTGTAAGGGATGTTATTGAATATTTATCACTGGCTGGTAAATCTGGGTGCATCATTATGGAGGACTTTGAGAAAGCCTTTGATAGAGTTCAACTACCTTACCTTTTTTAGTTTTAGAAAGCTATGGGATCCCTACACAAATGATTAATCTTATTAAATTACTCTATCAGTCTACTGCAGTCTTTCCTTTTTAAAGGACATGCAGCTAGAGTTTTCAACTAAAACTGGGATTCGACAAGGTTGCCCTGAGTCCCCTTTTGCATCTTTTTCATTAGATCCCCTTTTGCAGTGTTTAGTAAATTCACCAAGGTGGGCAGGGAATCATTGGGGAGGGCCTTATTGTCAGATACATTTGCAAGCCTATGTTGATGATTTAATCTTATATTTTTCAGACCAGGCACAAATACACAAATTTCTAGAGGTTTTGAACTATTCTCTGTAGTTTCCAATGCCAAACTGAATCTGCAGAAGACTATTGGGTTATTTATTGGGGCTGCAGGTCCAGCAGAGGTTGTACAGGATGATATTTGTATTTCACGAAACTCACTGAAAATGCTAGGAATTCTTTTGGACCACAAAATCTACCAGTAGAGAATTGGGATCTGTCAGACTTGGGAACCCCCTTTTATTTTTGTTATATTTAGTGACATCACGAGACATTTCTTTCTCTGCCCTTTATTCTGAAAACCTACTGCAGTAGTGCTTATTTCTTGTCTTTTCTACTTTCACATTTCTATCATGATGGGGTGGCCTCCCATTATGATATCTTAATCTAACTGTCCCACTTTATATTCCTTCCCCTGTCTCTGTGATGTTTTTTTTTGTTTTGTTTTTATTTTATTTTGAGTAATGCAGCTGTAAGAAGGCTCAGAAGCATGGGAGCCATACTGCAAAGTGCACAAGTTGTGTAATGCCTGAAAGACAGCTAGAAAGTCCTATCTGCACATCTGAAACAGGCATTGAAGTAATGAGTACAAAGATGCCTGCACAGACAAAAATAAAAGGAAATCACTAGGCTTTCAAGTGAGTGACAGAAAAGGGGCTCCATTAGGTTTTAGGTGGGCTAGACCATGATTGTTTTAAAGCAGCCCATAATATCTAGAACTTCGGATGAACTACTCAGTCTGCAGCTCACAATATGAAGTAGTTCTAAGAACCGGCTAGCAAAGCTCCAAATGAGAATAATTACCTATAAAACATATTATCATTATTTAATAAATAGAACTTGTGCAAGGAAACAGGTTCTTTTGGATTAAAACTTATTTTTCTTTGGTACTAACACATTCTCTTGCCATATTGTATGTGTATATAATAGTTGTATTCTTACCTCTCCCAGGTTGGTAATGTCATGGACAGCACTGCATCTCTAAGGGCCAATAGCCCACATCTGAAGCTTATTTATAATGAGCAGAGGAATGAGGACAACACCTTGTGGGAGGGACTAAGATCACTAATTGTCAATTAAGCCTTTTCTTGCTTTCAGAATAGGTTTAGGAGATGGACATAACAGTAGATAAATGTTATTACTGAATACAATAATTTGTGGTCATGCAGATCCACTACATTATGTACTAGCATAGAAATTTGATGTATTAGAATAGAGGGTGGATCATCTGACCTATGATGTCAGAGCATACACCTTTATAATGTGACTGTTTAGTTGAAAGAATCAGATATTCTTTGAGCACAGAGGGTAGTAGAGGTGCTGGAGGAAGTACATCTACTCTGGGCAGTGCTTCACTGTTAAGAAGTACTGAAGTTTCTCAGGTTGAAAAAAGCCAGATGGTGCTTTATTTTATTTTCATTTTGAAGTGATTTATTTTGAAATTTATAATTAAATTTCACATAAGTTCTATGTGTTCCTTAAAGAAACAGTGTGTCTGACTTATCACTTCCCCACAGCTGCAGGATCTAGTGATAGAGAAATGGAAAAGAAAGTGAATAGATGGTGGCAGTTCAAATTTCTAAGCTTAAACATATACATATTATAAAACAATTCATCATACCCTGTTTGCAGTACATTTCTGTGATTTTTCCTCTACCACCTCAGTGGGCAGCTGAAATATATGGTATTTTTCCAGATGTTATGGGGAATCATCTGAACCCAGTTAAAAGGCTCTATACCTATTTGGATACAAAATCTGGGGACTTGGGATAATAGACCCAACTGTATTTCTGCATACCCTTTTTATTGAACACTATCAAATGTGGTTTAAGAGAGCATTGAAAAGGGATGGGTTGATGGGCCCTAAGTAAATATATTGAAGTTTGGCACAAAATAGCTCCCAAAATGAATCCTCATATACATATTCCCTCATATTTTAAATTTGCAGTGCAAAATTATATAGATGGCAAATTACCAAAGTGATGATACTGAATAATACTACACAGAACATGTATAAGTTGCTCATGGGAATATACATCCACAAGTTCCTTGTTTTAAGAATTGTCTGTCAGCTCTAAACCCCTTGGTGATAGCACAACTTAATAATAAGAGGTTGCCTCCTTGCCAGTGGGAAACACAATGGCTTATAATCAAGGCCACTGATTTACGGTGATTAAAACAATTAAATTCGTTTCAAGATTTAAGATTCGAATTTCACGGTGATTGTTACTCTAATTTCGGATTTTACGGGATTCTGCAATCATTCTTTTAGTATGTGCATAAATAATCAGAATTAAAGAAGCTAATATACAGAGCATTAAACAAAGCAAACTGAAAATAGTACTGGAAGGAATTAAAGAAAATACACTTTTTATAGATTTACTGGTCTGATAGAAAATGCCAGATTCCATGAAATCTTTGTTTTACCGGTCTTCAGGCAGCCTAATTCCGAATTTTACCAGATTTTCCGGTAAAACGAAAACAGTGGCCTTGCTTATAATGTATGGACGCCTTAATGTCTGGGGAATGCAAATACAAAGCTAGGGAAGAAAGGAATTGTCCTTACGAGATTCATAAATACTGAAGAAACTATGGAGCATTTTTTCTTACAGTGCTCCTATGCAAAAGGCTTGTGGGCATATTTAGCAAAACTATAGAATTTTAAATGATTTTCTACTGTTTAGTATGAAATACTTGTGTTAGGGATTTATCCTTCTAACTTTGCCCAATATCATACCAGTACTTTATATTTATTGTTTAGTTGTGTGAGGTATTATTTATGGCAGGCAAGATGTCAATGGGTACTTTATCAAAGGAAAATGTCTTATGACTGTTTTAGCATCTTAGTATCTAATGAACTTTCAAACATTTATTTATGAGAATCACAAATGTTTAACTCAAAATTAAGAAATGGTGGAGGGTTTACACATTTTATAAAATTTAAGTGATTTCTTGTATGTAAAAAACTGGGAAAAAGGGAAAATGAGTTTACATCTCAGTTAAAGTGATACAAATATTCTTGTATATTCTGTTATAATGTGTTGTACTCTATGTTTATTATTTCAATAAACCTCCCCTACTCTTGCAGTAGGGTCCCCCTGAGACGCCTGGTGAGCCTTCAGTACGTCTCAGCCTTTGGAGTGTGTGGATGTGCTGGCAGGACCTTCTTCTGTTTTGGAACCTGTTGGTGATTTAAAAGTTTCTTCCATGGATTTGCTCCTACCTTCAGCCATTCCAGTGGTTGCAGAGGCTGGAGATATGTCTTGCTTGGGAGTGAGTGGAGCGTGTGTTTTGGATGACACTTGCGGTGAGGAGGATAAGGAAAGAAACGTTCTGCAGATAGCCCAGCTGTCCAAGCGGAATAGCTAAACTCAGTTTGCTGGATGCTTCTGAGGATATGGTGTTAGAGGCTACATCACCGGAGGTTTCTTCTATGGAGCTTGATTCGTTTCTGTATCCTTTACCGTGCATGACTCGTCCTGGTCCCCAGAGGTAGCACTGGAAAAACTGGGTGGATAAAGGACAAGTCTTCCTGGATTCCTGATCCCTAATTCCCTTGCCTCACGGGTAATTCTGTTCTACTTCCTGAGCCCCCCTCAGTTCATGTGTCTCCCACATGTTCGAGCTCTCAGCAGTTGCGATGGTTCCGCGTCTGCAGTTTCTGCAGCTTCTTCGGATGCTATTACCGATTTGACTTTTGCTGCGACAGCTGCTGTCTCTGTTTCAGCTGACCTCCAGAAGGGATTCCGCCTGCTCCTCCGTCTGCAGATAAGCGGAGAGGGAATCTAGCTCCATGAATGGTTCTACTTTTCAGCTGAATCCCCAGGTATGTGCTTATCTTCTTCAAAAGGAACTCTGCTCTAGTTCCAAACAGCAGGGTTCGGCGACCAGTACTGGTCAACAGTCAGTTATGCTTCTTTGTTTAAAAACACAGGGCAGCCTGCAAGAAAGCAATTTGTGGCCCAAATTTATTATAAGGGGCTTAGATTTACCACCGGACTGGAATTATGTGGGTAAATATCTACTTATTGATTCCTTGAAAGTTACTCCTTTGGATGATTATTCCTTTTTCATTCATCTGGTGACCACAATTTTAATGTTTAATTTCAGTCTGCAGTACTGTTGGATAAGTTTTGGGCAGCTTATTATACCGCTAAATCTCATCCGGTTTGGAAGCCATTTGTAGTCATCCTGAAACTAGGCCTACGGCTAAGATTATTACTGTTTTGTTTCAAACCGAGGGGGTTAATGTGCTGGACATCCTTTACTGGTTGGAGAAGAGGTGCACTTTTCAAGGGGTCCCTCAAGCATTGATTGATGACAATGGGTTTTGGACAGGAGGTTGGAAGTTCTCTGTTCAACTAAAAATGACGATACCGAGATGCAACATCTCCTAATTGCTTTTACATAGGGCAAGACCGTGGTATCTTGTTTTACCCTGGGCAACCTCGCTCCTGTTATTGTTGTGGGTCTCTCTCCATTTGAATTCAGATTGAGACCAGCTGAAGTGTTCTGCTTTTGGAACTCTAGGGCACACTGTATTGTCCTGTACAGCCCCCTTGTAATCTGTGTGGGGATACCTCCCATGTTTTTGCTGCCTGCCCTGAGCTGCTCACAATTCGGCTGATTATATGGAACATGATTTTATGTTAACAAATGTGCAAGAGACAAACCTAAAGGTTTTACGCTTCAATATGTCTTCCTTTCTACATCTCCACCTAGTAAGTCACCTGGTCACACTTCTCAAGTGCCTGACCCTCTGGTCACTGTTGCTGATCCCCTCCTCCTCCTCCTCCTCCTCCTCCCCTTTTCCTTCACCTCCTCTTCTGTCTCCTCTACCTATTTCCCTCCTGTACAAAAGCTGGACCCCTACCTCTCTGCCTGATGATCCTGAAAGTATGGAAGAATCATCTACTGATTTCCAACCTGTCCGAACCAGACTGTGATCGGCTAAGCCAGTGGAAAGTGGTTCGCTGCCAGATGTTTTGGTGGAAAATCGTTATGAGCCCTTGCAGAGTTGGGGTGACATTGTGGAGAGTATTGACCTTGATGGGTCTCTCCTGCTTCCCAATCTGATTTAGTGTTGGTTCAGCAAGACCCTGCAGGGTCAGGGTCTAAGAAGAGGAACACTAGATCACGGAAAAAGAACAATTGTTTTGTTTCTTTTAGAGCTTTCCTATGGTTACCTTTCTATGTTTTCTGCCTCTCCTTCTCTATCCTTGGCGAGTCTTAATGTGAATAGTATACATTCTGCATATAAGAGGAAGCGTCTTTTGACTTTATAGAATATGGCATATGATGTTTATTTTTACAGGATGTCCGTCTTTACACCACTGCTGACATTGACAAAGCTTCCAAAGAATGGTATAAGGGAGCCTCTTTCTGGTCACTAGGTCAGGATATGTGCTCTGGCATTGGGATTTGTTTTCCTTTCATGGTTTTTATTCAGAAGGTGGTAGATCTGGTACCAGGCAAAGTGCTGATCCTGTATTTGGTTTGGCAGGATTTAAATTATAGATTTATAAACATCTATGCTCCTCAGCAAAAAGCCACTAGGGTTCAATTGTTTTAAAAAATTAAGGCTTATTTGTTCACTACCAGGATAGTATTGTGGAGAGGAGACTTTAACATTAATCTGGACTTAAATCCACTGGAAAGGTATATTGTGATACCACTGAATTGAGAAATATACTGTGGGAGAGTGGCCTTTTGATGTTTTTCTTCTGACCCTATATTCACTTTTTCAAATGGATGTTTATCATCCAGAATAGATTTTAGTTATGTTCCCTGAATGTTGGTAAATTTGAAAGGCAAAGTTTTACCCATAGAGACCTCTGACCATAATCTATTGGGGAGAAACTTAATTTGAATCACGCTGCCTCAAATGGGCCAGGAGTTTAGAGGGCCAACACCCAGTTGTTATGAGACTCACCTTTTTGTATGTAGTTTCGGATATGATTATAGATGGGGAACAGTGGTTTCTCTCTACACTTCTTTAATTGACTGGTGGGTAGATTCTAAGGCTTGTATCAGGGATTTTTAGACTACATTCTTGAAATTTAGCTGATTGCCATCATCAGCGATCGAACATGCTTCAGCATACCTTATATTCTCTATTTTCCGCACAGTGTGCTTCACCAAACGGATTATGGGGATCAGATATGACACGTTAAAGAACAATTGACGAAATTACAATATGATTGGCAAAATCCTCAGAATTTGAACAGAAATTTGGGACTAAAGGAAAGAAAAGAAAAAGTAAATCAATTAAAGGATTGTAAATCACAATGTCAGTCTAACAACTACATTCTTAAAATAAGCAAGGTCAATTCGTCAGTACTACATCTGAAATTATACACTGTTTGGAAAATTTTATTAGGAACAATTTGAAACTCCTTTTACTGAATCTAACGCTATGACTTTGTTATTGCAAGCTGTTGATCTACCATCCTTGTCAGGTGAACAGCAGGATGCTCTTTTGAAACCTTTTGTGGCTGAGGAAGTAACCATGGTTTTGTCGGATATGAAAAGACATGGTTGCCGCTGGTTCTGATGGCTTACCTCCTGTTATTTATAAAAAATTATGGGAATTCTTGCCTAATACCTTATTAGCAGTTTTCAATGCCTTTTGTTTGAAGATCGTCTCACAGAACAGATGTACGAGGGTTTAATGATTTTCTTATTTAAGAAAGGGATAAGGCAGATCTGAACAATTGGAGACGTATTACTCTGTTGAACACAGATTTTAAAATTTTCACTAAATTATTAGGAATCGGATTAAGAAATTGCTGGCCTTTCTGGGTTACCACACTAAAAATTGTTCTGTGCCTGGCTGTTCAATCCAAGATGCCTTAATCCTGGTGTAGGAACTGTTCTCTCAAGGAAGTTCCAACGTGTTACATGGATATCTTTTAGTTTTGATCAGCAGAAGGCTTTTGATTGTATTTCACAAAATTCCTACGGTTAACTCTCCAGGCCTATGGCTTTCCGGACATCTTTGTTAACTGGCTTTGTTGTATGTTACTCTTTGGCCTATGTTAAACCCTATGTTAATGAATGGCTGGGGGATTCTTGTTACATCAGTAGAGGATCCGACAGGGCTGTCCACTAAGTCTGATTTTGTTTATCTTGGTTTTAGACCCCATACTCCAGTATCATTCAGAAATCTCCAACTCTCCCCAGTGTATATAGTACAGGACTGTGTGATGTTAAAACGATTTGTTATGTGGATGATCTGTGTGTGGTGGTCCCGTCTGCATTGTGGGTCACCTCTTATGTTCTGTTTTGCCCGTGCATCTGCACTGCATTGGTTCTCAGCTAAATTTTTGAAGGTATTTGTTTTAATTTACAGGGATTTCAAGTAGGAGACTCAAGATTGGAGGCATTAGGGTGGTAGATTCCCCCATAAAATTTTTGGTTTGTTTTGGGTCACCAGATATCGCTCTCTTTTCAATTGGGAAATTTATATTAATGAAGGTAGAGATAAGGTACATAGATGGAATAAGTGGTCCATAGGGAAGAAGAGGAGAATTTTTCTTAATTAAGACTTTCTTTTTGCCTCTTTTTTATCGTTGGTCATATTTTTCCCTCCTAAACAATTTTTGTATCGCTATGGGTATTTTTTTTTCCTGTTTTTGTGGCAGTCAGCTCAACCCTATTAAGAGGAATGTTTTATATTTAGATTATAAATATGGTGGTATTCGTATGATTAACCCAATATTTTTTCTTTTCACTGTTTGTTAACTCTAATATCAAACCTCTTTGTTGCTGGAAGGATAATCTATGGGCATTATTAGTTACGAATCATCTTACTGAGATTTTACAGAAGTGGAATTCTGCCTGTTTTTATACATAAGAATAGACGAAAATATGTGTTGACCTCTCCACTTTTACTTTTCACTTTTATTGTTCTAGGAATTACTACCTTTGAGCCAGAGGCTCTTTACAAAGGTTCCATGTCAATTAGGTACAGTACAAAAGGTTACATAGATAACACAACAATTTGTGTTGTGTCAAAACAAAGAAAACATATACAAATACATATCAAATCATTTGTGCAAAGGACATGAGATATCAATAATCACATTATTATTATTACAAGAAAAGGTCATGCCAGATTAGGAGAAACAAATAGGCAAAAAGTCCAGAACAGAGAGGGTAAGTGAAAGGTGGGGAGCAGACAATAACAGGAGAAAAGGTTTCCCAAACATGTCTTTGTCAAATAACGGACAGGGTGGGTAGTGAGAAAATAGGAGGTTTAATCAGGGCAGTCACAGGAGCTGGAGGTGGCAAGGTGAGAGAAAAAGCCTTGATTTGAAAATACCTATAGAGGTGGGAGGCAGTAATATGAGTGCTGAGGGCATTTAGCCAGCTGGGGACACGATAGGCAAATGATCTTTGTCCCTGAGAAGTCCGGCATCGGGGACTTGGAGAGGCTGGTGTTCTGATCTTCTGGTAAAGATTGCTACGGCTAACAGGTCTTGGATGGCAGGTGCAGGAGGCCCGTGAGGGATTTTTTTCGCCATCAGGCAGGTAAGGTACTTTATCCAGTTTGAGAGTTGCAACCAACCTGAGTCAGCATGGAGTTCACATGTGTGGGAATGTCGGTGTGCACCAGTGAGCAACCGACAGGCCTTATTTAGGGATGTTGTAATGCGACTAAGTGCTGTAGTAGTGACAGATCCATATATAACTAAGCCATAATCAACGACTGAGATGATAGAGGATTGGATGGCAATCCTCAGTGCAGAATGGGTAAGAAGCTGTCGGTTCTGATATAGAATCCCAATTCACTGATTAATAGTTTTTGCTGTACTATCAACGTGAGTTGCAAGGTTAGGCCTTGATCAAAGTTGATGCCAAGATATTTGAAAATTGGCACTTGTTCAAGGGTATTTCCTAGGTATGTATTAATGGTGAGTGGGACTTGCGTTCTTGTTTTATGGGTTAGAGAAGAGCATGGATTTAGTTTTTTGTGGTTTAGAACCAGCTTATGTTCAAGGAACCACATCTCAACTTTGGAAAAAGCATGCTGAAGGTTGAGGCGTAAGAGGTTCGGATCTTTATGAGTGGCAAGAATCACGGCATCATCGGCATAGAGGATTATTTGTTCAGGGCAGGATTTAGGGAGGGAGTTTAGGAAAAGGCTGAAAAGGAGGGGCCTAGGATGAATCCCTGGGAACTCCTGAGACCTCTGATTGGGCTCTTATTTTTATTTACTTAAATCTTGGAAAATAATGCCAAATATGGTGACCTCTCTCAAGACAATGCTTTTATCAGGTTATACTGGACACCTGTTTTTTGAACAGGCGTTCCAGACTTTTCAGACTTAGACAGGTCTAGGATTGGAAATAGATTGCTTAATAGGAGGATTCCAGTGACTATGTGGGATATTTCTTGGCTTGGAGCCCATTGTAAGATAAGGGTAATCACAAGCATAAGATGCTTCAAGATAGATACTGCTTCGGGACTCATGCTCCGATGTGATTGAATCTATATCGCATTTATATTTTGAATGCCCTATATCTTACAGTTTTGGTTTATTTGGAAGCGTAAACATTGGCAATCTGTTTGGAAATTATGGGATCAAAGGTCTCTATTTTTGGGCTTTTCCTGAGGAGTGGGCTGGATGTGACTCCAGTACTATGAACTTGATTGCAGTGATTATTTTATATTGGGTTTGGCAGGTTGATGTTATTATTTATTTCAACAAAAACTCATTCCTCCTACTGAACTGTATGAGTTAATTAAAAGGAATATTGACAGAGTTAAGGAAGAAAACGAAACTACTAAGAGAAACATATGGGAAAGATATTGGGACTTTTTGAATAACTTTCACCTTATTCACCTAGTAATTAGTGAAGTTCTTCTGTTTTCTTTTGATTTCCCATTTGGGCATTTTCAACATTTAGCATACCTTGGTTATGACATCCTTATAGTTATTACTTTAATTGGGCAACAATTTTTGCATTTTGGTTTTAATTTTATTTTCTTTCTTTGTTTTTACTTATGTGATTTTTTTGTTTCTGTTTTTTTTTAATGGATTTCTATTGCATATTTGCTTTGTTATGATTTTAATAAAATTCCCTACTCTTTCGATAAGTGCCATGGGATCTTTAACATCCACCTGAACTACCACCAATCCAGGCAGATGGGGCCTCGGTTTAATGTCTCATCCGAAAAGCGGCACCTCAAAGTGCAGCACCCTCTCATGCTGCACTACAGTGTCAATACTGAGATATTAACCCAAGTGCCAGATGTGGGAACTGAACCCACAGCCCTCTGATCTCCTGGCCTCAGAGGCGAGTGTGCTACCTACTGAGCCACTGACACTGCACTGTGTGTTGCAGCCTTTCATACAACTCACAGTCTCTCTGTTTGCTCAGAAAACTACACTGTTGCTGAATCCATATTACATGTTCACAGTCTAATGCTCAGAATTCTTGCTTGGTTTGATTACTTTACACAGCCCTTCTTTGCAAAACAATCACATTGTTTACATAGAGATCCAGCTGGCTTTAGAAAAGTCACATACAGTTTGAGCTCAGTTTTGCTGAATGGCACTCACTGAATCAGTAGCTGGCTTTTGATAGAAATTCTTAGCCTACAGCTGATCCTGAAAGGCCTCTGGGTTGAAACAGGCTGGCAACCTGCCAATTGTCCCTACAAATACCACACTTTCTCCCCAGTCGATCGGAATATGGATTAAGCCCGATTTAGCACAGAAAAGTCTATTTTAACTTTTAGAATGCTTGCAGTCACCATGAAGATCCTCCTGGCTAACCAGCTCGCACACCACTCGGTCTCTCCATCTCGAACACTGGGCACTCTGAAGCTGGCTTGGGGTGGGACTGATTGCAGTCACACCAATCACTCGACACCATGCAAATGAGCCTCTCTCTTCTTGTGTTCTTCTCTTCCACGGCAATTAGAGCAGGCAGAATTTTAACTGCAAAAGAACTATTTTTTCTTTTCAGTTGTAACTCCATGGTGGGAGCACCATTTAAGCCATTTTCATGGCAATTTCTCTAGGACTCCCCAGTTCACACAGCAAGCATTTTAAACTTTCAGGGCACAATTTTCTCTGTTTCCCACAGTTCACAATAGTTTTTCTGTCACAACTTGAAAATTAAAGCTGACAAACATTCTATTTTGATGCAGGACAAGGGCACACACAATTTAGCTTTACAGCTCCTTGGCAAACATTGGCACAATCACGGCACTTGAACAGCAGGCACACAGCAGTACATACAGATGGCACTACGCTGGGCAAATCCTTATGCACAAAGCTTCCGATTTTGGGCTACCAACTGCCAGACAGACAAAGCGCTTAGCCACAACCTGAGAAACATCTCTTGTTTTCTCCCAGATTCCAAACACATCCTCAGCAGTGCCTCTGTTTGCAACCCATCCCCACCAGCCCCTTGTTCAACTAGCAGGGCTACTTCTCACACATGGCACCAACAAGAGGATGTGAGTTGTCACTACAGTTCACTTTACTAGTACATCTGAGCCTGCCATCCTCAGAAAAGCAAACCAAGTGTGGCAACTACCTGGCTCACACCTGAGGGGACCATTTACCATGGTCAACAACCTGGGTCCCAGGGAGAAAACATTTGCTCACAATTATGCTAGGTTTGCACTTCTGGTCAGGGGCATCCAAGTAAATCCAGACACAGTGGAAGCAATAACAGTGCTGTCACAAAGCGAAGATGGACTGCCCACAGGGCTACTCAAACTGGTAATGCAGATTACTGAGGTACAGAGCACACACACTGTGAATCCTCAGGTTCTGAATGAAACAGCAAACACTCTCTGGTTCTAAATTACACAGCAGACTCTCTGGTTCTGAATGGAGACTGGCACACATGGCTAGATCTGGTACACTTCCTTGACTAGGCACCCTCGGCCAGTACTAGGAGACTTTCCCATATTTCATGAGGAATTACTGGTGGCACCCTCGATCACCAGAGAGCACATACAGGCTCTACGAAAATCCAAACTCATGTCTGGGTAAACTATTTTCTTCAGGCACTGGCCAAATGCCCTGAATGAAAACAAAGGTGCCCACACTGAACCGGAGAGGTAAACCAGTTGCTCCAAATGGGGGTTCTCCCACCTTTTGCTTCCAAATTTATACTCGGCCATTCATCTGGTTAATAATGCCCTCACAGAAAACTTGTAGATGCTATCTTGAAATGTTTTTCACATTTAACATACACATCACACACCTCTGAGGTGTCATGAAGTTAAAAGTTCTGTAACTGGCAGTGTCTCTTCACTAGACCCCAACTTTAGCAGACACTTTAAAACAAACACAACTAAAAGTTCTGTACTTGGCAAGTCTCTCTCTGGGTCCCATAGTAGGCAGACACTTTTAAACAGAAACAGCCTAGGTGACAGAGTCCCTTTGTCAGAGAAAACTCTCCACAGGAATGCAGGTTCTCCAGGGCTTTTCCACATAAAAGTCTCGGGTACTCACAGAGCAGATGAATCTCAGGCAGCTTCAGCACAGTCCAGACATGGACCAGGGGATTGCCCTGAATCCAGGAATCCTCCATCCCTCTGGGGATGGGACACTGGAAAACCCACTTGGATCGGTTTACACCAATTCACTCTCTGTCTTCTATGTTTTTCTTCTTCTAGGGTGAGAACAAACTACTCAACCACAGTGGTAGCTCTCTGCCAGAGCTAAAACTGAGAAGCTGCCTAGCTGCAGCCTCCTACTAGAACTCCACTTTAATGACTACTCCACTCTAACTCAACATTCTATCACTCTCTCCCCAGCTAGTATTCCAATGTGGCTTATTCTGCTGTGACAATTCTGAGTGACATCATTACTTCAGCTCAGCTGAGACTGAAACCAGAGAATGACAGTGTGAAATCCATTTAACTGGCATTTCACTAGCTGCCTTTCCCTGCCTGCCACTGATTTTAAGTGAGATTCTAGTAACCCCTGGAAACAAAGGGGTTACAGTAACACAATGAGCTGCCATTGTAACACCATTTAAATTGGTCTCACAATGGATTTGTTTCAATTCCATTGCCATACCACTGTGGACACTGTGGTACCATCTGTGTGCATAGTGGTGCGTTGGTGCTCTGAGAGGACACTGGTAGCTCAATGATGACATTGCACTACCACTGCTATTGGTAATCAGGGGTAACACATGTTAATACAGTGGTTCATATGTGGCAGGACATCGACCACTCGAGGGTCCTCCCCCAGTTCTCATCCCTCCCACATGCCTCTCACACCCTCCACTTTGGCTCCCATGCCTGTCTCCCCTCTCACCAGTTCCCATAAAATTTAGGTCTGCAGTTGCACAATAAGGACCACACATGCAACAGTTTTGCTCAGTCATAATAATTTTTAATCAATACTTTTGGTGATACTAAATCATTATCCATCATTATCGATCAATACCCGAAGCTGTCATAAACCATAACTTTTCTTTCACTGCTGATGGTGTTTTCTTTTTATCATGATTAATCATAGTTGATCAATACGGATGCAGGTTATTGGCAACCAGAGTCTGCTTCACAGATCATACTTGGTCATAGATATTCACTAAAAAGAAAAAAGGAAAAATACCACCAACAGTTTAATCTGGTTCAGTTTCAGCTGGTTAACATCTGTATCCCTCCTTCCCTTGGTCACCCCTGAAAAAGGGACTTCTAGTCTCAATGGGCCTACTGGATCAACAAAATTCAATAAAATATACAATAAATAAATAGGCTTGTAATATTTGGCCATGGTTAATCATGAGTGATGTACCTGGCTCTCATTGGCTGCTCTGCTGTAATTAATTTGCATAATGTGTACTGTTAAATCGTGATCAGTCATTGCCTTTAAAAATAAAAGGTGTGACATTTATTGGGCTTCATTGGCAGTGACAGTGGCTCAGTAGGTAGCACACTCGCCTCTGAAGCCAGGAGATCAGAGGGCTGTGGGTTCAGTTCCCACATCTGGCACGTGTGTTAATATCCAGTACTGACACTGTAGTGCAGCATGAGAGGGTGCTGCACTTCTGAGGTGCAGTCTTCGGATGAGACGTTAAACCGAGGTCCCAGCTGCCTGGATTGGTGGTAGTTCAGGTTGAGGTTAAAGATCCCATGGCACTTCTCGAAAAGAGTAGGGAGTTTTATTGAAATAATAAACATAAGAAAGCAACACAGTAAACTTAAGAACTAATCAGATAATAGAAATACAAACTGTTTGGAGAAAAATACAAAATAAGCAAAAGAACAATACATTACTTAAACTTTATAAAATGAAGAAAACCTTTCCACCACTTCAGGAGTGCAGCAGGAGCCAACCGCTTTGCTTCCTGAGAATATATTTTCAAAAGTTCATTAGTAACTAATATACTAAAACCAATATAAGGCATTTTCTTTGATACAATACCCATTGGCATCTAGCTTGCCATAAGTAAAACGTAAGCAACAAAAAATAAAGACAATGTCCTTCATGAAAATGAAAAAACTTTCTGGATAACATCCTAGAATCAAAACATCATATGAAAGAAAGGTAACCATTTAAAGCCTCATAATTTAGCCAAATAAGACCACAAACCCGTGGAATAAGAACACTGAAGGAAAAATGCTCCATAGTCTCCTCCTTATTAATGCAATCTAAAAGGGCAATTCCTTTCTTCAATTGCCTTATATTTGGCATTACCGAACATTCAAACGACCATAAAAATCAACCATACGTTTCCCATTGTGTATGAGGCAATCTGAAACTATTCAACTGGGCCAAAACCTTAGAATTGAGGGCTGTAGGATAATTCTTAAAGCAAGGCTCTTGAGGATACAAATTTGATATTATCAATTGGTAAAAGCCTTTACGTCTTATTTTTCAAAATCATCTCTTCGTAATTCCCCATTTGTACAATTTCTGGGCAGCTGGCGGAAATATTGAGAAAAGGTGGACATGAGGGTTCAACTTAGGGGCCAAAACATGCCAATTCATAAAGTATTTGTCCAGTGATCGCAAAATCCATTTTTCCCTATCCCTTTTGCTGAGCTTAAACCACTTCTAACTGTACACATAAAAAATAGTGAATGTAAAACAACAGGGTCCACCATCCCGAGTCCTCCTGATTTGATATTCAAATAAGTATAGACTCTCTTCACTGGATTTAAACAGTTACCCCAAAGCATTTGAAAAATAAACAATAAACCCTTGTCTCTAGATTAACAGGAAGCGGGAAAATCATAGCTATGTACTGCAAACAGGGCAAAAGAAACTGCTTAATCACATATACGTGTTTTAGTTTTGAAAGTTTCCACTTCTTCCATCTATTTACCTTATTTTCCACAACCTGAAGAGCATTCCCAATTGTCAACCGGCATATTCTGAGGACCAAACATGATACCCAAAATTTTAAGCGGGTTCACGAATATGGATTCCTTCTGCAAGACCTCGACTGGGCCTACAGCCCCAATAAACAACCCTTTGTTTTCTGCAAATTTAATTTAGCATTAGACACTTTTGAAAAATCATCAAAAGCCTCTAAAAACATATGCACAGAAGTCTGGTCAGAAAAGTACAACATTAAATCATCAGCATAAGCCTGTAATATGAGATGTTGATCCTGGGATAAATTGCCTGAAATTCCAATCCAACGTTGAACCGTAATTAAGGTCTGTAATAATGGGTCCAATGAAAATACATATAGAAGAGGGCTGAGAGGACAACCCTGGCACTCCTGTATTTAGAAAAACAGTCAACCGTGCAACCTTTCAAAAGGGAAAAACAGCATTATGTTGATATAGCATTCTGATTAAATTAACTATTTGCACTGGAACCCCATAATGTTCTAAAGTTAAAAACAAAAGGGTTAATGTACTCTATCAAATGCTTTTTCCAAATCTGCTACAACCAGACAATTACTGATGCCCGATACTGAGAGGTGTTCAATGACATCATGCACAATCATTAATGCTGATTGAATCTTTCTGTCTGGTATCCCACTAAATTGGAAGGAGAAATCGCCAACCTAGCATAGTTCTTCAGTCTATTGTTCAAAATACTGGTAAAAATTTTATAATCTGAATTTAAAAGAGTAATAGGTCGTCAATTCTTAATGCTGTGTTTATCCCCAGATTTAAATAAATAAACTATTAATCCATCTGAAAATGAAGGAAAAACACAGTATTCTTTACAAAATACTGAAATAAAATAAAAAGAACCAGCTCCGTAGAAAAAATGTATACAAATTATAAGATAAACCATCCATTCCTGGTGAAATGTTTGGTTTTAAATTCCATATAACATTTAAGATGTCCTCCTGAGAAATGGGTTCCAATAATTTAGAAGCTTCTGTTAACTCAGAAGGAATGTTAATACCACTTAAATAGGAAAGCATGGATTTATCAGAGATCAGAAGGGAAGGTTCCAAAGACTGAAATGAGTTATAATTAATTCTCTTGACTGTGGAACAGTTATGGCCATAGAATTATCAAGCTTTTAGTGAATCCAAATTAGAGGAACCCTCAAGGTTTTACAAGCTTCAAAGAGATCTCCATAGGGGATTTTTAATGCCGTTAGTTAGTATAGCTTGCAACATTTTAGCTCTATCATACTGAAAAATCCTCATTTGTTCTGTAACTAACAATTTGAGCAGAATAATCCCATTGTGAGCGTATGCTACCGTAGTGAGTCTTTGAAGCTGCTGCCTAAGAGACAGGTATTTCAAAAATTATAATTTTTGTTTTAACTATTGTTTTTAAACCAATTCAAGTAAATCAGCCTTGGTCTCCAACCACCAGTCCCCAAATCAGAATAAAGGAAAGCCACTGACAATCTGGCCTTTAGGATATATTTCACCCCTAACTGTATATGGGGTAAGCCTATGATGGAACTATTAAGTTTCCACGAATCTGCCTATGCTCAAAAAAGCCTGGTAACTGAAATTTACATAGTAGAAAAGAATGATCCGAGAATTCACAAGGAATCATTTCAAAGAATGTACCTGCACAGCAGGAGAAACAAACATATAATCTATTAAAGAAAAACTTTTCCTTTTCTAAAGGAATATTGAGGTCCACGTGAAGAAAAGAAAAGACAATTAATTAAACCAGCTAATTTAACAATGTTGGCTAGCGCATGTGAATCACAATATTACCAGGTCACTCCTGTAAAAAGCTTTCAACTTAGTGTGCTATACCTGGTTAAACAACTAAAAAATATATATATATATATATATATATATATATATATTTTTTTATTCGTTTAGACAAGTTAGTGATGGTGCAGTTAAATCCCCTCCCATGGTATCTTAACAGAGGTTACCAAAAAGGTTGTATGGTTTTGAAACAGGCCACTCTACCAGCCTTTGTTTAAGGGCTATAAATATTAATGAAACGATAGCACGTACCATGCCATTTCCGTCCAATATCAAAACTCTACCTGGTATGAGGTCAATTAAATTATGTAATGTAAAAGAAAATGAATTAAATACAATGCCTATGCCGTCTGCTCTGTCCATTCCAAAGGACCAAAGAACGACCCAAACCCAGTCCCGCTTTAAAGGAAGTTAACTGTTCCACAGAGTACATCCAAGTTTCCTGCAAAAACACACAGATATATGCTGATCATGTATATAATGAAAACAGCCTGCCTTTTAGCAGTATTTAACAAGCTGTGAGTGTTAAAGGAACCCCAGAAAAACCTCATTATAAGTTAGAAAGAAATGAACAAACCCTTTATTTTTCCTCTTTTTTTTTCTCTTTATAATTATCCACAGATTGTGACAGGGTGGATAAAGAGGATTTTGAGAGTCTGAATCTCCCAAATCCATCTCAGTGTCTCCCAAGGGATAAAAAGTGCCTCATATGAATTGCTGGTTTCAATGATGGGAGCAGAAGGGAGATTTAGGATGCAAATTCCTAGAAGATCTACGTCTAGGCAAAGGTGACCCAGGAACTGAAACAGTAGATTCTTTCCCAGTAACCCCAGAGACCCTCCTCAGTGTAGCAGGAGGAAAATCCAAGGGCCAGGTGGACCCATGCAAGTTTTCCTCCACTGAAACAGGGCCCAGAAGTTGTACACCTTTGTCAGTTGCTGGAAGAAATATGGGTAATCTGATCCACACCTACAGGCTTTTCTTGCTTTTATTAGGGAATGGAGATGGTATCAGTGTTGGGGGAGGAAAGGGGGAGGGGTGGGGGGCTGCAGCATCCTGGGCTTTCTGAATTAGAAGGTCGGAACTTATGCAAGACACCTTGTTCTTAGCAGCCCAAGAACAGTCTCAAAACTATGGCCAGACTCTTCACAGAGATCACACCTGGAATTATTAACACATTGCATAATTACATGCCCCACTTCCCTTAATTTTCTACATGCTGGTCACAAACACTCAAAAGGTGAGTCCTAGACCACATTTGTAGCAAGCACTGACTGTCCTCCATAAAAACAAACCCCCTATCTCTTCCCAGCAAAAGGAATTCGGAATATGTGCTACCCCAGATTTAGATTGCCTCAGCTTAACTTTGTATTTCCAGCCCTGTCCAAAAACATTCGGAATCTAAAATAGGTTCTGGGCTGTAATACCTCACATTTTGTGATAACCAGAAGGTGATATCCTCCACATGGACCCCTCATTTCTAAACATAACTGTAACATATTTAATTAATGGCTTGAGAGAGGTATAACCAAAAGGGACCCCTCATTTCTAAACATAACTGTAACATATTTAATTAATGGCTTAGAGAGAGTATAACCAAAAGGGGTCCATGTGGGAGAAAACTTCACCTGACCATATCGATCCCAAAATAAGTCCAAGCCATGAGGTGTCCAAAACTTATATCAAAGTTATCTTCTCCAGAAATGTTAATAAAAGCGTAAACATCATGGGGAGTAAAATGCAAAGAATCTTTCAGCAGAGTTTTCCCCATAATATCTGTCCGGCCTTTCCTTCAAACCCCCTTTATAACGATATCACGGACTGCATTCCGTCGAGTGCTGCTTCCCTCTTTGAAGAGGAAAATAGATCGAGACATAAGTGGCTTCTGATATGGGGGTTTTGGTAAAGAGGACTCCTGTGACAGTGAACCACTCACCTGAAGAGGCAAATCTATTTTTGTAGTGGAGGGTACTGAAGCCTGAGCCATAGAAGGATCAATAGCAGAAGGAGATCGCGTGGTCTCAGTCACTTTAGATATAATTTTGAACTGTCAGTCAAAACCTTCTGCTGGGAGACCGGCTTCCACTCAGGAGAATGCTGTGAAAGGGAAAATTCAGTATCCCAAACTGGATCAGGCTTCAAACACCTGTTGGAGCCTGCATCCAGCCAACTCCAGAAGAGCTTTGTCCGGAGACCAGGACTCCTGAGTCACATCACTAATGAGAGAGGAAGAAACTGGTGCAGTAGGATGTATAATATTTTGTTTAGGCTGTTGAGAGACAGGCTTATCAGAAAAAGGAAAATTCAGTTGCTAATTTGGGAAATAGCGGATGATTGATAGATAATAGCAGGCTTTTCTTGAGTTTCCACAGTAATAGGGCTTTTCAAAACAAACCCAGCTGCTTTACTTAATGGTGCAGACTCGTTCTGAGTGAAAACAGTGGGTGAAACCCCAAAGGAAATGTTTGTTGTATGAAAAGAGCAAGAAGCTTTTTCTTTTAAAAGCAGACAACGGCTTTTCAGGCTCTAGGCGCTGCTAAGACTCTCGACTTTACTGCCAGCCTGTATTGAAGCAGCTGTAGAGTCAGAAACACCAACAGCGAGAAGAAGAATCTGGTATGCAACTGCACGCAGGGCCTTCAGGAGTCTGTTGCAGCAGGCAGGAGTATGACAGAGTGGAAACATTGCTGTCAAAGCATTGCTTTACTTGAGAGAGCGTATCTGACAAAGGCTCTGCAGACACTTGACACTTCACACTGCATTCCGGTAAGCAAGACTGTTTTAAAATGCCGCTACAGTAGAAACAGAAATTTGTTCAATTTGGGACGTAATTCACCAGGAAGTACAGAGACCACATCAGGGGTAACTAAGACAGCAGCAGCAAAGTCTAGATTATTGTTATGAGAAGTCAATAACTCACCACGCTCCAGGAGCCTCCTGAAGGAGTTAAAGCAGCCGTAGTCAAGCAGGAGCAGCCGCCTGCTAACAAGGGGTAAGGTAGAAGACTCCAACTGCCCATGAAGTTTCACAGATACTGGTGTAAATGTAGATCCCTCTTCCGTAGAATCAAATCCATATGTTGTATCAGATTTAAGTAAAATAGTCGACTTAACTTCTTGTTGTCCAGCAAAAGGAACGAATCATCCCAAACAAAGCGATCGTCCTGAAATTCAGTATCAGAGTCCATATCCAGAACATTAAGAGAAACAGCCTCCGTATTGCTATCAGTGGGAGCAGAGGCCAGCTCTCACACCAGGCAGACATCACTCCTCCTTGACATCCCACTCAGAGTGGCCATCCTGACAATGGCCTGTCCCCTACTAAGCGGCAATGCAGCAGCAAAGTAAGGGAATTTCCCGGTGTCCTGGCCAAATTTCCCTCATTCACTAAAAAATACCACCAACAGCTTAATCTGGTTCAAAGTCAGTTGGCATTCATCTGTATCCCCCTCCCAGGTCGTGCCTGAAAATAGGCAGGATTTGTCTAGTGCACTGCCAGTCAACAAAAATGAAATAAATAAAATAAAATAAATAAAAATTAAGCCAGTCCTGCAGCAGTGATAGTCTGTCCGTGCAGAAATTATAAAATTTACTGCTGTCCTGTAAGGGGGGAAGGGATGGTAACTCTGGCGAACTGCTCTCCAGCTGACCCCTTTCCACTTCCTGGTCTACCTGCTCTGCCCCACAGTCTGACATTACATGATGTCTCCCGAAGGCCATAGGGAATGCCCCATACAAGTCTATGGGACTTGTTTTCAAAATAGTTTTACAGACATTTAAGCAACCTTTGATAAAAATGAAAGCCACTGCTCAACAACAACAAATAAGGACCCTCTTGAATGAAACATAGAAACACAGACTTTGATGGCAGATAAGGACCGCTTGGCCCACCTAGACTGCCCATTTCCTACCTATAGGATAAGCTGCAGATCCTAGTTAACCAACAGCCTATTTCTTCCTACCTCCCACAAGAATTGCCTTAATTCTGTTCCGCATTCTTGAATTCTCCCAGTTTTAGACCCCACAACCTCCTCAAACTGTGGGAGAATTCCAAATACATGGGAAGAGAATGCTAATGTTTTGCCATAACCTTCCCCAACACTTCCTCTGAAAACCATAGTGGTGTTTTTTTCTTCTTGCTCTGTTTACATGTCTAACACCTTCACTATAGTTCTTTTTAATGTTGCCAACTGTTCCTCTACTACCCCTAGTCCCCTCCCTGCCAGGGCATACCTCAGGCAATCCCCATCTTTGTAAAGTCTGCCCTCCTGAATTCCAGGACCATCACCTTTGTGTGGTTCAACACTACCCTGTTCTTATATTGAACCACAATGTTCAGTGATACTGGTCCCCAAGTGGCCACATCTGCTGCACTATCCCTATTGGTGAGTACTAGATAAAAAGTGCTCCCTCATGAGTAGGCTCATTTACTAAATACTTAAAATACCCTGCAGGGAGTCCAGGATATCGCTATTCATAGCTAAAGTTGCAGCCAGGATGCTCCAGTCTACATCTGGCAGACTGAAGTCTCCCACCTGGAGCAACTCCCATTAGTTGCCACATTACGGATGGCTTCCAGTAGAACCCTGTCCATTTCCTCTACATGTGCTGGAGGTGTCTAGATAATCCTAGAGCAAATAGCTGCTCCATTTTCTGGTAACAAAGAAAGTTAAGTTAGTTGTTCATGGTTATACATGTATATAAGTGGGTGGGGCTGTGGTATTCAAACCTGTCTCTGTTGCAGCTGAGTGCTATACTTTCAAGTTTATGGTGCCTGAGTGCCCCAAAACAGCACATAATGTCCCACCAGATATACATACAATACATATATATATATATATATATATATATATATATATATATATATATAGTACTTGTTGCAAAACAAAAACACTACACTAATGCAAGAATTAGAATGCAAAGCACAGAAAGCAAGAAAATGAAAAACAGGGTTTGAGCCTCACGAGTCTTGGCAAATTAGTTGTATGGTGTTCCTTGGAGTTTCCAACCTTAATGCCCATCCCTACCCCAGCCTATAGCCTTCTTTCTAAAGCATAAGGTACAGCTCCAACCCAGTGCCTCACATAGCAGCCATTTGTACTTGTAAAACAAGAACAGCAATGAGCTCACAAAGGATCTGCAGCTCGTTATGAACTACTGTATAGGCAAACAATGAAGAGCAAACAAAAACACAATACTCATCTGATACGTATGGTTAGTGTCCTCCTACATCAGGTCAATGTCCTGTCAGACCTACAGATATAAAAGGAAAATGCGTAGTATGAAAACAACAATACTGATCAGCTGGGTCAGTCGGAAGGATCTGTAGAGCTTAAAAAAAGCGGGTTGTGTGTTTTGGGGAGGAAGATACCAGACCTGTACCACACCATCAACCTGGCTTTTAGAATGGACTCAGTCACTCAGGGAAGTCATGGTTGGGGGAGGGAGGAAGATTCATTGCCCTGTGCCCCTAGAACTGATCTTTTTGGGGTAGAAGGCCATGTTGCTCCATCGTCCAACCAACACAGGGCAGGATAAAGACACCAAGGGACAGATATTCAAAACTTTGCCCAGGCACAATGAATGCTTCCTTGGTGGTGTAGTGGATCCCCTTTTCCCAATCTGCCCGTAGAATACATGGAACATAGGTATGTGATGGCAAAAGGGACCGCAGGCCCACCAAAGTCTGCCCAGTTTGCCTAGATATCCACTAGGCTTTTTCTGTAGTCCTCCCCAGTGCCAATTACCCTATGTGCTTATCCCATGCCTCTTGAACCCTCCCACCATCCTCTCCCCACCACTTCCTCAGCAGCCCATTCCAGTTGCCCACCAGCCTCTCAGTGATGAAGTACTTCCTAATCTTTCCTCTAAATTTCCCCGATTTGGAATTTCCAACCACCATCCATTGCAGTATAGCAGACCACAGCAAGGCCAACTTTTGACTATCTCTAGGCAGACATCCCCAGCCACAATCAGTCCCAGAACTCCTGCAGCTGGCACCAGAGCAACAGGCAGCAATAGAAGCTCAATAGCCCACAGTGCACATCTGAGCTTCCACAATCTCTGATCAAATGTTTTCCACTTCTGCTTTTCTCCAAGGGCTGAGTCAGTCCTCAGTGACAGAACTTAGCCCAGGAGTAGAGTGAGCCAGTAAACAAAAGATGAGAGCCTATATAAACTCTTAACATGCACTGTAGGACACAATCTCCCGCCACCGCAGAGGACTCAAGAATCCACTGCAAATTAAGCTGTCAGTGCAGAATCAAGCAAAACCAGTTCACCATAATCCACTACACTACAGCAAACAGTGGGTGAACCAAAATGGTTCCTCATGCAAAGTGTACATTGTTACTAGACCCACACTTGTGTGAGACCCTAGCACAAGCCAGCCAGGTGGTGCAGTGGTGAGGAGGGACAAAAGCTTTTACATGCAGGTGCATCAGTGAGAAAAGGAAGGCAAGGGAGGGATTCTGAGTCTGAAGGGAGGATGGAGGGAGGGTAAGGATGATGACCACCAAAAGCAGAAATACTGAACAAATACTTCTGTTCAGTTTTTACAAAAGACGGGGCAGGAAATGGGCTAGCATTAAGTAATAAGGATGGGGAGATCACAGAAATGGACACAGGTCCTTTGCAAAAGAAAGGATCCTCATGGAACTGGCAGCAATAAGGTTATGGGGCCAGATAGTGTCACCCTGGACACTGAGGGGCTATGGGAGGTGTCAGCAGGGCCTCCAACTACCCTGTTCAACCTGTCATTGTAAACAGGTGACATGCCCAGGGATTGGAGGAGGGCTGATGTGGTCCCTCTATACAAAAAAAGTGTTAACGGGGGTGCAGGAACTACATACTGGTCAGCCTGACCTCAGCAGCGGGAAAAGTCATGGAAATACTGCTGAAGGAAAGAATAGTGGAACACCTGGTTGCCAATGGTCTACAGGGGAAGGGGAAGGAACATTGTTTAACCAGGGTAGCACACTCGCTGAAACTTGTTTCCAGATGTGACCTGGGAGCACAAGGAAGTTAAGTGACTTGCTCAGGATCACACAGTATGCACCTAGCGGTTGTTGGATTCAAACCCAGGTCTCCAGATCTGCAGCCTAGAGCCTTAACTCACTGTTCTATACTGCCTCCAGGACCCAAGGCAGCTTTGTTTTTACCGGAGAGAGGTGTGTCAGACAAACCTAATTGAGTTTTAGAATGGGTAACCAGGAAAGTGGATTGGGGGAAGAAATGTGGCCTACCTGAATTTCAGCAAGGCCTTTGACACTTTGCAGCATAGAAGGCTGGTAAATGAGCTGGAAGGCTTGGGGTGGGACAGAAAATAACAAGGTGGGTGGAGAACTGGTTGAAGTACCGAAGCCAGAGGGTGGTGGTAAATGGGGTGCATTCTAGGGTGGAGTGGTGTGTCCCAGGGTGGGTGCAGGATCCATCCTTTTTAATATCTATAGCAACGATACAGAGGAGGGACTGCAGGGAAGGTGTGCCTATTTGTAGATGATACAAAGATATGCAATACAGTTGACACCCTGTAGGGGGATGTGGAGGCAATGAGGGAGGGCCTAAAGATTCTGGAGGGATGGTCGGAAACTTGGCAGCTGAAATTCAATGGCAAAAGTGTACAGTAATGCTCATGGGTGTAATAATCCACAAACCATTTACACACGGGGTAAGAAAACTGAGCAGGAGAAAATCTGGGGATTATAATTTCAGATAAACTTAAGGTGGGAACCAATGCAGCATGGTAGTGGGCAAAGTAAATAGAATGCTGGTGTACATTGGGAGGGTGTAAAACAAAAAGAGGGAGGTGCTGATACTCCTTTATAAATCCATGGTGAGGCCTCACCTGGAGTATGGGTTTAGTTCTGGAGGCCTCACCTACATCAAGGACATAAGACAGGATTGAAAGGGTTCAGAGAAGAGCAACCGAGATGTGCACACTATGCATAGGAATCTCTATGAGGAGGTGGAGGAACTGGATCTGTACCCACTGGAGACTAGTAAGGTGAGAGTAGGAAGCTTATTGCAAGGAAAATAAGTGCTAGAACTAGGGATCATAATCTAAGATTAGAAGAAGGAAGGTTTAGGGCAATGTGAGAGGGCATTACGTCACTGAGAGGGTGGTGGAGTCCTAGAACAGACTACCGGAAGAGGATGTGGATGCAAAAATGGTAAAAGGATTCAAGAGGGCATGGGACAGACACCAGGAGCTGACCAGTTGGCAGAGTGGGGTGTCTCTTGACAAAGGAGATGAGTGGGGAGGGGTAAGGGTAGACTCGATTGGCCAAAATGGTCCTTTTCTGCCACCGATTTCTATGATTCTATGATTCTAAGGCAGTTAAGTAATTAGGACTTACCTGCTCCATCACAGTCGGGGAGTCCAGAGTTGGGGTGTCCTTGGTTTGGGTATTCTGGTAGGATCTGAAAGGGAAGAACAGAGAAGGTTGAGGGACACAAAGGGTCAGAAGTGCTAGAGGAGAGATTAGGGTGTTATAATTAAACAAAGATACTTATCTGATTGGTATACAGTTTGGCCAGACCTGTAGAAATAAAGGAAAAATAGATCAGTAAGGGGAAGTTATAGTAGCAAGAGTAGAGAGATACAAAAAGGTACTGTATAGTACAGGAGTGAAGGAAGGAGTTTTAGAGGATAAGACAAACTAGGTCAAAGCAAGGAAACTAGAGATAGAAGAAAATGCAGATAGCTAAGAACAGAGATTAAAGTGATATTTGGGGCTCAGCAAACCCCCCTTAGTGCCCCTCGGTGGCCTGCAGGTAGCCAGTAAATTTAAGTAGTCCAGATGGGCAGGTGGGGATGCTTTTGGGCTAGTGGCCCCTATATTATTTAAAAGGGGACACTGGTGGTTCAGGGGTCTTGAGTTGTCCCAGGAGGCCAGTGGGTTTAAAGGTATAGCTCTGGTGGTGTAATGGGCCAACTCCCTCATGGACAGTGGCAATTTTTTTAATTATCTTTCCCTGGCATCTAGTGGGGAGAGGGAGACAAGAGGTCCTTGGGCCCAGACTATATGTAGCAGGCAGGATGCTGTTCAGAAAACTGCTGACCAGAAATGATGTGGCTGTTGCTTTTTTTTCTGAATTCTGTTTTTGCACGCTCCCAGGGAACTCTATCAGGCATCCATTGATCCTTGCAGTTCTACCTCCGGACCTGAAACACCCCCATCTCCTGGCACCAGCCCGGCTATCCCCAGCTCTGAGCCCCTGAGGTAGGGCCACCCTATCCGCCCAGGCGCTCTATCTTTCAATTCAGGCTGGGCTGGGCTCAGCCCAGGAAGGAGGCGGGTCCGGTCGGTGGAGTGTGGCTGAAGAAGGTGGTGCCATCGCCTATCCCTGGGGATGGGGATATCTACTTAGGTCATACCCATTGGCTTGGATGTGCAATGTGTCCTCACAGGCACATTGCGGCTCCCGTGCGTGCCTACAAGGACCACTATATGCCAGATCCCCTTGGACTTCCTGGTCTCAGGTTGTGTGCTCCCAGTCAACACAAGGAGTCCCCAGCTCCCAGGGATGAGTTCCCCCTCCCTTCCGGGACAGGAGTGCAGTCCTCGGATGCTCGATCCTGTCCCTCTCTCGACAGCCCCTGGCAGCCCAAGCTCATTCTCAAACCTGGGTGCAGCGGCATGGCGTGGAGGTGTGGCACCCAGCACCTCAACCCTCAGTGCCACCAGGCCATTGCTGCGGCTGTTGCTATACAGCCAGTTTGGTGCTACTGAACTACAGTGACAGTTATGGGAGGCATTTTCAACTGCCAGCCCAGAGGAGGACAACTAAAATAGTGAAGGGTCTGCATCAGAAGCCATACAAAGAAAGACAGGCTGAATATGCACGCCCTTGAGGAAAGGAGGGAGGCATGATAGAAAATTTCAAGTACCTCAAGGGAATCAACAGAAGTCCGAGAGGTAGCATCTTTCAGAAAAGAGATGCCAAGATCAAGGGGGCACAATTTGAAGATACAGGGGATGGGTCAGAGGCAGCGAGGGAAGTATTTTTTACAGAGGTGGTGAACGCATGGAATGGCCTTCCTGGGGAGGTTGTGGGGTCACAAATAGTGGGGGACTTCAAGAGCGTGAGGGCAGACATAAGGCAATTCTATTGGTGGATAGGAGGAAGTCAGCTGTTGGATAACTAGGATCTTCAGCTTATCCACTAGGTAGGAAATGGGAAGACTGGGTGGGCAAGCAGTCCTTATCTGCCATCAAGGTCTATGTTTCTATGATTCAGCCCACAGAGTTCAAGCTGTAGCCCGCTCCATGTGTGTAGGAATGATGGGAGATTTTTGGGAGGGGAGGAGGAGGAGGCTAGAGCAAATATGCCTCCCTCTACAATAAGCCACAAAGTGGCTATGTGAAGAGCCCCAAGGGGCAGGTTAAGAGGGTCTGGAAGGTGGGCAACCAGCAGTAGGTGGCAGGAATCTTTAGCTAAACCACATGGTGGCAGACTGTAGGTGACCTGAGGGACCCTGGTAGAAAGGGCTGGGAGAAAATGCACAGGATAGGGGCCACAGGAAAATCCACAGTGCAGCTGAAGACCGATGCCTGATATTGGCTTAAAAGTAGCTGTGGGTGGGTGGGAGGCAAGCAGGTGAAATCAGTGGGCTCAGTGGGCTCCCTGAGCAGAACATGAAAACAGCAAGCACTGCATACGATGGAGCTGCCAGCAGCTAATGCCAAAGTACCAGGGGCTAACAAAAGGATTTGGGAGAAAAAGAACAACATAAGGTGACAGAGAGCCCATAATTAAAATACTTAGCAGTAAACAGAAAGAGCCCTGTTGGGCTATAAATATAAGTACATTTATGCAATAGAGTGGACATAAATGGAGTGCAATAAATCCATTTATCTGAGTATGTGGATACATGCAGAATCCTGCATTTATACATATAGTTATTATTACGTCATCCTTAATTAATGTACATAGTGGACTGCGTCACACATCCCCATCCCTCACCCCGGCCATTTGACACTACTTACTGGTATCTTGCTTTTAGTTTTGTTTCTTCCAGGTTGCCCATCCTCAGCCACACCACCTGCCATTTAGTCATACATCTCCACTATCATACAGTGCCATTTGTTTCTGTTTAACAGTTTTAGTTTTGCTTTTTACCAAAGCTTTTGTTCAACTGGCTGCTCCAAGCTGCGCTCCAGCTGTCACATTCCTCTGCATGCTACTGCTGTGTCCTCTCCACACCTTCGATATATAAAACAGATGTTTTTTTAAACTGCTTCCTCAAAACTGATAAGCCCTCACTCTTACTCTTCCACTCTGGTTTCACAACCTCGCTACTAACTGCCACCAGAGCTCCCCAACACATAGAAACTGTCAGATTTTTTCCCTTAAACTGCTTGCTCGCAAACCCACTGCTGATGAGCCCTCATTCTAGGTCACACTTCTGCTCTGGTTTACAAACCTCGCTACAAATGTAACCAGAGGCTCCTGTGAAGTCCTTCTCTGCAAGCTCTAAATGGTCTCTTATGGCCATATGGCACCCTCTTCCCTGCTTATTTCTGATATTGCCCCTATGTCTACATGCCACACATGTTTTAACCCCACTGTTTTTCACTCCTGACCTCCAACACTATAATGCTGTCAATCTGTTCCTGGTGTCTACTACCTTTCAATAAAGTAGTAATTCCTCACATCCTCTTACCCCACCACAAGCTTCATCCACATGCCCCTGGTCCTGGTGTTTTTCCTGTTTGATGGAGCCCACCCCACACCTGTTCATCCTTATGAGTACTTGTGGGTCTCCATCATCCCCTCGCTTTCAGGGTTTATATGTTGAGATCCCAGTCTCCTCACAGGGCTTTTGCCACAGCCCATGTACAATTTTAGTTGCCCTTTATACTGATCCACCCTATGGCCTTTCTAAGGGCAGCCTCCAAACTGGACACAGTACTCCAAGTTGGGTCTCACTAATAAGGGATTACTTGCAACACCACCACCTCCTCCTCCCTGCTAAAGATACCCCTCACTATGCAGCCCCAACATCCTCCTAGCCCTACCCACTGCTTTTGTCGCACAGCCCTGCAACTTTAAGATCATATAACCCCAAGGTCTCCTGCTAGTGATCATCAGTACCACCCCAACCCTATAAAGCAGTTCCTGGATTCCTATGCTCTAGGTACATGATTCTGCACTTTGTCATTGAATCCAACTGCCATGATCTTGACCACTTTTCAAGTTTTAGATGTCTATTGATAAAGGAAGTGGATTCGAAACATGTTTGATGCACCACACTGACACATTAAATAAAAACTGTATGGCACTTTGGATTTGTGAGCAGCGTTATATTCTATGGTTGTGGTGGTGAGTGGGATCTTTTCAAACTGTGACTGCTTAATTTATCCCAGCACCCCGGCCCTGTGTGCACTTCTGTTTTATGGTCATATCTGAAGCTGTCCTCCAAGACTCTAGACCAGCGTCCCCAGCCAACCACTCAACCTACAGCTAGATCCACCAGAAGCCCGTATCAGCCTCACCATTCAACCACCCACCCACCCACCCTGCAGCTGGACCTCACTTCCAACCTCGAACTAGCCCCACCACCACCAGCCACCCTCCATTATGCTGGCTCACTCTTTCATGCACTTGACTAGCCTTATCCAGCAGACAACCCTCCTGCAGCTGGACCCTGTGTTCATTCCCACCCATAGACAAGCCCCCTCCCAGGTTGAGCAACCTCCCAGAGCTGGACACCAGATAACCACCCTTCCAAGGAGCTGGACCCACCCTCCTCCAATGCAGAACCTCCCTTTGACCACTCTCTCTACACCTAGATACCCCGATCACCCTTTGCAACCATGGACCCTATACTTCTCAATGTAGTGTGAGTTTCCCTCACTCAAAGCGGACTGAGAAATTTGTTTAGAGGGCTCGCTGATTCTGGTGACCAGCAGCTAATGTGCACTGAGTTTGTGTAACTGTAGTCCTCCATTTTAAATTGCTTGCTGTATTGTAACCTGCCAGAATCGGTGGCGGTTTCTGGCCTTGAAACTGCTTTATTTAAGCGGACCAGATACTTGCAGTCCAGAGCGCTCTTACCTTCAGATGCCTCATTTTAAATTCCAATCCCCACACAGATTAGTCTGGCTAAAGCCAAAAGTAATCAGCCGAAATTAGTGAATCCCACAAAAAAAAAAAAAAATAAAATAAATAATATTAGCTTGGGGTTAAGCTGAATCCAAGTCTGCTCAGTAAGCCCAGCCCATGGAGAATGCCCTGGTGGTCTGTGGTATATAATTAGCTTACCCTTTCTCTCTTGTCCACAGACCGAGGACCAGGAGGTCGAGGAAGCGCTCTTCCTTGAAGCCCTCCCCCACAGCAAGGTCGCGGGCAATGCATGGGACCGAGTTTGATCCACACAGCGCTCCTCAGCAGGTAAGTTATCCACGACAGGCGGCTCCTGTTTTGCCTGCGTGATTGAAGCCCCTTGGCGTATGACGAAGCTCCCCCGCCCCACCACCACCCTTGGTGACTCTCACATTTAGGCTGCATCACGTGAGCAATAAAACCAATCAGCTCACTTTTCCATTTGCTGTTATATCAACTGAACAGTAGGGGCTCACGTTCTCATACAGAGGAAAGTAAGACTAAAAACAAAACTACAACCATGTTAAACAACCAAACCATACCTTAATCTAATAATAATTATGTTAACTTTGGTCTCCTACAGATCCTCTCCTATCCATCCAAGTAACAACCTCCCAAACACTGGCTTTATGAACCCACATCCTTCCTAACATAACCTTGAACCTCAGCTATACCGCTATTGGACGTAGGAAGGCAGCCCAAGCTCCACTACCCTATGCAAATCAACTCAGTTTTTCCAACACGCTCCCTTTACATGTTCTAAAAGCTCTAGTCATCCAGGCTTTCCCCATGCCATGCATAGCTCAAAATAAAGTTCCAATTACAAGCAACAAACAGACTCTCAAGCGGCTCCAGCTAGCCATACTCAGGCATGCGCTCTTGATACTTTTACTATTGGCTGGGACATACACCTAACCCAGGGCCGCCCCAGCTAATACTGCAAAACCCAAGCTATGCGGGTCTGAAGCTGGCTTCCATGAACATACGTAGCCTACCAAAAAGCTACCTCTTCTCCAGGGTGGGTAGCACAACATTCTCCCGACATCCTTGCCCTATCAAAACATGGTTAACTACTCATATCCCAGACTCCGCAGTTGCATTAAATGACTACACTATATTTAGAGATGATAGGGTTGAAAGAGGGGAGGTGGGGCGCTATCTACACCAGAGCAAAATTTAAGCCACTACTTATCCCTTTGCCTAACCCAAAACTGGGCCCAAGCAGTCACCATCAAGATTACAATTGGCCCTCAGGGAAACCATTGTATATAATGTCTGTTTATATACCCAACAACCAGAGAGAAGCATTCGATTCCATACTGACTAACATAGCTATGCTCCCTCAAATAGTGACCTCGTAATAATGGGTGACTTCAATATAAATTGGTTATCAAAAGAGCTGATCCTTTAAAGATGCAGCAACGCCCACAATCTGACTCAGGTTGTACTAACCCCACACGTCGGGACCCAAGAACAGGCACAAATACACTCCTTGATCTCATCCTGACGAACTCCCAAACACCTATCTGACATCAAAGTTCTCCCAGATGTCCTTAGTGACCACTCTCCTCTCTCTGTACCTGGTCCAACAGGAGTCCCTCACACACGTCCTAAATTATCCTACCAAAGACACCTCAAACAGGAGCAATATCCAAGATTATCCACAGCCTATCCTCCAGTGACTGGTCCCAGGTCCACACCGCCACATCCATCGATGGAGCCCTCACTCCTTCATAAACATATTCAACTCAGCCTGTGACAAACATGCCCCTTGCCAAAAGTTTATAAAAGCTAGGGATACACGTGGATAACATAACCCCTACTTGACCAGATGTCACATAGAGATAACCTCTGGTATAAAGCCCTTGACTCCAGAGACCCTCAAGACAGGCAGCACTACAGGAGGCCAGAAATAAGTGTACCAACGCCATTCGACAAGCTAAGACAAACCACTACAAACAAGCCCTAACGGAATCCGGGTGTGGAGACAAGTTCTGGAGAAACATCAAAGAACTATAGTGGGAAATCTGTTAGCCAGCCACCCACCCAAATAACTCATAATGGCACCCCTCACAGACCCCATCATCATAGCCAATGCGCTGAATAACTCTTCTCTGACCTCAGCCACGTACTCCTCCAAACTTCTTCAGCCCTCCCACCGTCACCACAAAACCCGGCCCACAAGTCCACAGTCCACCTTTCCGGTTTAAATCTATCTCATGCATTAAAACCAAACGCTATATTACACAGGCCTTGAAAGATAAGCGATACAGCAGTGATAGCTAGACCTCAAAATCCTCGACTAACACTAGATGTTACTATCCCTCACCTGACCAAACTTTTTAACCTATCTCTTCACTTAGGGCAATTCCCAACTCTCTGGAAAAGGGTATCATCACTCCTTTACTGAAAAAGGAGACCCAACTGACCCGTAACTATAGACCTATCACGATTCTTCCCCTCTCTCCAAAAGCCCTCAGAAAGAATAGTGGCTGACCAACTCACAGTACCTGACAAACCACTCGCTACTCTGCCAAGAACAACATGGCTTCAGAACAGGTCATAGCACTACCACGGCTCTCCTCACGCTTACGTCATATTTACAGGAATCTCTCGCGCAGGTGACCTAGCAGGGCGATTTTCATAGATCTAACTAAAGCTTTCGATACTGTTAACCACGATTTACTTTTAAAGCAACTCCCATCACTCAGCGTAGGTCAGGCGCCATACACTGGTTCAAGAATTACCTTACAGACGGACACAAGAAGTAAAATAAATACCACTCTATCTTCTAAACTTTCAGTTAAGTCGGTGTACCACAAGGATCAATTCTAGGCCGCTCCTTTTCACCCTATTCCTGAATGCAATCCCTAGTGCCTGCAACTGCAAGCTCCTGCTGTATGCGGATGATGCAGTAATCTTTGGAAAGACTCACTCTGAATGCTCTTCAGCATAAGCTGCAAACTAATTTCAAGAAATAGAACACTGGTTAGCAAATCAACGACTAGTACTAAACCTCAGCAAAACAAAATCCATCGTCTTTGCACACGACAAAGTCACCACTTTAGCTCTCAACTAAACATCACCAACCATCAGGGTAACTTAATTGACCAAATATCACATTTCAAATACCTGGGTATCACACTAGACATATCATTAACCTATCACAGGCACATAGACCAACTGTCAGCCTCAGTAAATGCCAGACTAGGGACCCTGTGCAGGCATAGACAATGCTTCCCCCCACGCCCTTTGGCTGGCAGTGAATAGCTCGGTTCTATCTCTGGTAGACTATGGAATAACAATATATGGATCAGCTGACCCCACAGCAATAAAAGAATCAACCTGGCCCTAAACAAAGCTAGCCGTCTGGTAGCGGATAGCGACAAGCAAACCCATACCTACGGAGCTCTACAAAAAAGCTAACTGGTTGACTTTCTGCAGGCAGGCTAAATTACCACACCTGCCTCCAGGCCAAAAATCCAATTGGGCTTTGCTCCCATTGGACTCCACCCACTAATAAAACTTAACACTCACAGGATTACTCCAAGACATACAGCTAAAACACGATCAATCCCCAAAGAAGGCCAAAGGTCTTTTTCTTATCGAAGCTCCCATCTGGCTCAATGAACTACCCCATCCATAGCACAAGCCACAAGCATTAGTCAATTAAAACCAGCATCAAGATTTACTTACTAGAATCAGAAACATGCTGTTGCACCTAAACACACTTTAGCCACAAAACTGCAGGTTTGCTATCCAACCTAAGACAAGGTCTTTGACTGCAAAATATGCATAAGCGTCTGGAAATTAATCAAGTTTTTCTTTGTTTATCCCACCAGTGACAAGGTCTTTGACTGCAAATGTAAAATGCTTCTGCTAAGTTATCGTATTCATTGTTCATTGTTCATTGTTCATCAACCTGAAGACGAGGTCTTCAACCACAACATGTACAAAGCTTCTGCAAAGTATTCTAGTTCTTAAATTGTGTAATATCATTCAAACCTGGGCAGCAAAAAGCAATCCCAAACTGTAATCTACCCAAGCTTGGATTAATGTCTCCTGTCTTCCTGTTATCTCCTTGGTACCTTATTACTACTTATTTGTTGTTATTGTCTGTTTGCCCTGACGTAGAGCCTTTGCAAAGGAGTCTCTGACTCAAAGGTTGTAATTCGAAACTTTAAATAAATAAATAAATAAAAGTAGTCAATAATGTGTACTTGAAAATCTGTGTATAATATTTATTTAATAGTAATTTACTCTTAAAAACAATTACATATTTGGCCATCCTGGTGGCGCAGAGGGTTGAGGTGCTGGACACCACATCCCGGGTCATCAGGGTCGGTAGGAATGGGAAAGGATTGAGCATCCGGATGACTGCCTCCTTTCCGGGAGGGGCTTAGGCTGGCCGCTATTCTGGTGGCAGTAGCGGAGTCTGGGGGCACTACACCAGCTGCTTGCAGCATAGCAGAGTAGAGCCTCGGCAGGGCGTCCAACGGGAATCTGCAGCAGTCACGTGTCCTGCAGGAGTCCATTGCACATCCAAGGCTCAGGGAAACAGAACATGAGAAAAAGGAGCCTGATCCTGGTAGGTGATGGTGGGGTCCAGAGCCACCCCATTCCCAAAGCCGAGTGCACTGGCTGACCCAGGGTCTCAAGGATATCCGCATGGAATAGAATGGTGGTCCTGGGATGTGCGGATGCCTGGACCAAGAGGGAGCATGGCGGCCAAGAGTCAGGACTGAGTCTCACGATGGGGCAGGATGGAGATAAGCTGAGTGCCCACACCCAAGACAGTCTGGGATCGAGTGTGTGGGGAATAAATAAATTGTAAAAAAAAAAATTACAGTTGAACTCTTAGAATTAAGTATTCCTACAGGCAGTATTCTTCTGATGATTACATGAGATTAAAATGACTAAAATGAGTCTTAAAAGACAAATTAATTACTGCTTTAAGACCAAATTAAATATTCCACTTTGGTGAGGAACAGTCCTTTGATACCACCATCTACCCACTCCCTCCTACATCACCACACTTTGGCTTCACGCTAGGCCACAACTGTAACTGTACCAGCTTCTTGCTCTTATCTCAGCTCAAGGCACCTCCCCGAAACTACTAGGCACCTGTGTCTGTGTGCTGCTGTACTGTGTGATTGCCTCTTCTTAGTGCCCCAAAGTTCCAAAATCTGAATGCACTGACCCAGACCTAGCACAACAGCCCCTCCCAGCCTGGCAGCAGCCCACCCAGCTGCTATGCAACTGCAGAACTTACTTTTTTGTTCAGTCAGTCTGAGTCAACTCCTGAAGTTCCTTGTTGATCAGTCTGAACTGAAGAAGATTCAGGACTCATCTGGCTCATTTACAGGCTGCAGCAGTGCAGCCACCAGCAAGCCAGCAGAGACTCTCCTTCCCAAGCTGGCCCTGATCAGTCTCCCAGCTCTTGCTCCATCCTCTCTCTCTGTCACACACCTCCGGGCTGGCCGAGTCCAACTCTGACTCCAATGACACCGCATCCACAGACCTCACCACCACAGTCCCACTGACTTCCCCAGGCCCCAATGATTGTCCAATCAAAAATCAACGTCAAGCCAAGTCTTAAGAAGCTTCTCTGAGGCAAGCCAGTGCCCAACGTCCAGAGGCACAGCTCCTTAAATTTATTTTTGTCCCCTTTGGTGTTGGATCTGGTTGGATTGAGGTCTGGCGTCGGACGGACCAATGAAAAAATGAACAACAACGAGCAACTCATTCACAGAGCCACAGGCAGGCAGGCAAGGCAGCTTGACTCAAGTCACAGCAGGACGTGGCTTCTCTTTCTCTCCGCCTCTTTAACATCCTGTGGTGAGTCAGGTTGTTTCATGCATGCACGAAAAGCTCACAGCTGTCATGGATCTTGGGACAGTGTTTTTAAATAGTGTGGGAGGGCAACCACAAAATGGGCAATAGGAGTCCCATATGAATAGCAAACAGGACAGGACATTTTACCATTTGGAATAGTGAATGAGGGTTAGCTGGCCAAAAGTTGTTTTTTTGTTTATTCTTCTGTTTATATATATTCAATGTATTGTTTATGGGTATGGCATTTATAGGAGGCAGTATGGTGCAGTGGTTAAAGGCTCTGAGCTGCAAACCTGGAGACCAGGGTTTGACTCTCACAGCCTCCGCTTGTATACTCTGTGACCCTGAGCAAGTCACTTAACTTCCTTGTGCTCCCAGGTTGCACCTGAAGCAAACTTCAGTTTAGTGTGCCTCTCCTGGTTAAACAATTTTCCAACTCAACTTGTATGACCTGTTTAATTGTGTATAATTGTGTTTTCCACTATCCTGTTCCCAGGACGCACGAGAGATGAGCAACTTGTTTGTTCAGTGTGCCTTTCCTGGCTAAACTTTTAATAAATAAATAAAATAAATAAATGTATTCAGAAATGAGCACCTGGGGCCAGTTAGGTTAAGTAAAACCCAGAGTATAAATTGAGAGTGTCCAGGGTGACAAAGGTGGCTATAACTAAGTGGCAAACAGTAGCCAAGCTTAGTGTTGTGAAATTGTAGAATTTACTGATTTAAAGTGCTCTTGAGTATCAGTTTCAGTCAGGAGCAAAGGAAGGGAGTGGACCAGGCAGTTACCCACACAACCAGCATAGTTGCCACAGCCTAGCCTGTTATCCACCCAGCAGCATAGTTGCCACATCCCTAGCAAAGGGCTAGTAACCTGAGTAACTTGATCAGAGACTCCCTATAACACTAGCCTCTACTGGAGCAACTTGGCTACTAGTCACCTGTACCATCCTTGGGTACTCTGACTTTATAATCTGCAGCTAAAAACCCACTGGGACAGCTAGCAATTATTCACTAGCTCAACTGGCTAGCTTGGCTATAACTGAGGCTTTACTCTACTCTTGCTCCTTCTAGCACCCTGTTTACTATCTAATTCAGGGCCTGCCTGCCCTCTCGCCATCTCCAATGTCTACTTAATTTGAATGCGCCACCCCTGTACTCCTTTTAGGAGAGTGAGTTAAATAAATTTATGTAGTTTTGAATAAGACCACCATCTCACCATATGCTCCCTCCTGGACTGATTTTAAATACATTTGAATAGATCCACCCTTGCAGTCCCTAGCCCAGACCACACTAACATCCACGGCCGTCCTTTACTGTACTGCACTCACTGTGTGAAAAGAAACATCTTTTTTTTATTTCCATATTAGTTCAGGTGGATAGTGCCTACTTTATAGCACTGTCACCGACTTACCGCCCAAACCGGGAGAAGTTGAGACAGGAGGTGGGTTAAGTGTACACTGCATGCCCCACTGACTGCAGGCAGGTAGGAGGTCTTCCTTGATGGGTAGCAGGCTCTCCTGAAGCTCGTTCATATAATGATGCTTTCCCACTTGTGGGGGCTACTGCCAAGGACTGGCATTTACTTTTCTTTACAAAAAAAAAAAAACAAGGGACTAAACATAACCCACACTGCGACTGCCAACTGCTGATCCTGGGGACCGCCACAACTATTTGACCACTGACACTACTGGGACCACTGAGATTGACACAGGGATGAGAGAAGGACTGCAGGTACTATCTTTGCTCTAAATTTACTTCCTGTGTCCCTCTCCTTCTGCTGCACTTTCTTCATTTTTTTTCTTCTGCACCTGAAGTCCCCTGACTGTTCTCCTTGCAGTCAATTCAAACTCCCTAATGGCCACTACAGGCCACTCTCTGTATCCACCCTGGCATTCGGGATGCTGAGTCCCTAACAACCAGCTATCCAGCACAAGCTGGATCTTAGATATGGCACTGACGTTGACGCCTTCACTGGGTAGGTTGCAATAAGGAGAAAACAATTTTTAACTACAGACAAGCACTTTATTTTTATGGGGTTCCTGTCACTATGTTCACCCCCTTGCAACCTAAACTACAGAGGACACCTGGGGACACCTTACTGGGGCTTGCTGGCATCAATTGAGCTTGCTGGTGACCCCATCTTAAGGGATATTACACTCCTGCCTTTGCTGCCCACTAAAACATACTCAGAAATTAAACCACCTCTAAAATGAGAGACTGTCATAGCTCCCTCATTTTGATGACTGCTCCTTCCTCATCTTAAAGCAAAATAATGGTCCTCTTCATGAGCTTCTGGCAGGAAGTGACATCCCACACTGATTTCCATTCCTACTGGCCTGGTATCTGGTCTGAGCCAGGACTGTTTGTTGTTGCTACTCAATATCAAGAACATAATGCCATTGAAATGAATGGGCCTATATACATTTTAATGGGACCATTCATTTCAATGGCGATTTTTCTGGTCATTTTGTGCTGGGCTACTGAAACTCCTGTTGGCTGGTGGATTTTTTCTAATCACTAGTCCTGATGGCTAGTGGCTGAAAAAGTTAGTTTTTCCCCTGTGACAATCTGTAAAATCTCTGGGACTGTCCCATACCTCTCAACAGTCCCTTAGTGATGTGTCCCTCATTTTATCCTCAGCATTGTTGTGTCCCTCCTGTAAATGGTGTTGCCACACAGAGAAGGTGCTGTAGCAAAAGTTATTCTTCAGCCGTGGGGTCCAGCTTCAAGGTGGGGAGCCAGCTATAGGGAGCCAGATCTGGGAGATTGATCCCATACCTCTTAACTACCCTCATTATAATATAGCTTCATGGCACCAACTATCTGGATTTCCACTGCAATGGATGCAGATTCAATTATGGCTTGATCTCCCATCACCAATCAAGTAACTAATTCATGTGTACTTTATGGTCCAGGTGAGGGAACCTCTTTGGAGATACTGAATCTGGAGAGTGGATGGGGAGTACCTGCAAAACAGAAGGTTACACAGGAGTCAAAGGGACCCATAGTTCTTAGAGAAAAGTAGTACAGATAGACAGTAAATAAAACTATACTCAATGGCCATTAATATATTGCCACAACATGACCATAATTTTCATGGCAATGAAAAGCTCATTTGGACAGTTTTAATGGCTTTAATGTATTGGCACATCGAACATACTTTTCATGGCAAATGAAAAGCTCATTGCTCAATTTTAATGGTTATTAAACATGCCATTAAAATAGCCTGATACAAAATATAAGGGTGTACCACACCCATTAAATATTTAATGGATACCTGTCATGGTTACTTAATAGACAAAGAACCTCTGTGTGCAAGCACTGAGGCAGTGGTTACCCTAAAGGGCATTTGGCTGGGAAGCCAAGTTTCAAAGAAATACAAATCACACATGCCCCACCATGCAAAGCATCATGGGCTGCATATGCAAATCACCACAGAATATTATGCTGGTTCAACTTTAAGCAGAAATGCATGGTGCCAAAGGCCTCTCACACAGTTTGCAAAGGGTACCAACAGAAGACATAGACACATGTTTCGTCCTACCAGGACTCATCAGTATGCCTCGCCTGTTTGACATCCCAGTGGATTGAACCAGCTACCCTAAGATGGTCAATCTGGGTTATGTTGTGGTGAACCCAACTAAAACAAAAAACAGTTTAAAGGCAAAGAACCTCTGTGCAAGCACTGAGGTAATGGTTACCCAAAGGGCATTTGGCTGGGAAGCCATGGTTAATTAATGGCACGGATGAGTAAAATAATGGTTTGCACCATAAAACATCAACAATTAATGGAAATTTAATAGGAATAAAAATTGGCCATTAAAAGGTGATACAAAATGCAATGGTGAAAATTAATTGGTTTGCATAAAATAATGGAAAAGTAATAAAACTGAATGGAATTTTAATGGATTTCAATGCAGTGGTGATATCCTATTCAATCTGAAACTTACTGAGGGTTGTTATTGTGATTTGCATATACCGTATAGCTCATAATGTTTTTCATTATCAGTGTATATTTCATTTTTATTTCTTTCAAACTATGTTTGATTTTGATGTGTACCATGTTGGTACCATAGTGGTATCAATTTTCTAGATGCACTGATGCCACAGTGATACCATATAAGCTTGGGACTTATATGCACACCATTTTCTCCTCTAACGTAATACCCTTGTGGTGACATTACCCAATATTGATACCACAGTAGTACCAAATAAGTATTATCTCAAAAGCTGAAGCACTCACTAACCCCATAATGAAATCGAACACAGAGCTACTATTTTAAATATTTATTTATTTAGCTTTTGTTGACCGGGTAAGTGCACTAGACAAATCCTGCCTATTTTCAGGCACGACCGGGAGCGGGGATACAGATGAATGCCAACTGACCTTGAACCAGATTAAGCTGTTGGTGGTATTTTAGTGAATATTTTTAGTAATATATATTGCACCAACCAGGTCACTTATAGTTTGGACCAAAGTCCTTTATCATAAAGGACTTTGGTCCAAAATGCATCAGGTAGTCTGGTTGGTGCAGTAAATATTTAAAATAGTAGCTCTGTGTTCAATTTCATTATGAAGTAGGAAGTGCTTCAGCTTTTTGAGATAATGTTCATAATTTAGCTGATAGCACCACTGTTTCCGAGTGCATGGTTCTTTGTGGAGACATAGTACCAAATAAGTCTTGGTGGTAAATAGAAAACAGTTTTGTACTACCATTGCATTATCATTGGGCACTTCTAGGGCAATATGGAGTCCCACATGAAGGGGACTCAAGGTATGTATATACCGCTGAGGTACCATTGCCCATTTATCAGTCTGGGCAACGGCAGACATTGCCATAGGGATGCCGCTGTGCCATGGCACTACCACTGAGGCAGGAAAACTTGACTGGGTTGACACCACTGTACTACCAGACTACCACTGGTAGGACCATTACTCAATGTCAGGCATACCGAGGTATTGCCATTGATAGAACACTGTGTTGCCATTGCAACACATTTGGTAAGGTACACTGCAGTTTGAGCCACATCTCACTGCCTTTGACATCTATGAGGCTCTCCTGTCTGTTTTAGGATTCTAGCATAGCCTGAGACTGTGCTGGCCAGGGGTGTACAATGACCTGCTCAGGGCGAGGGATGGAGCTGAAGGTAAATTCTTGTTCTCCTTAATCTCACTTCAGCTTTTGACACTGTGGATCATAGATTGTTATTGGACAGATTCAGGGGTGTTTGGGACTCATCAGCGAAGTCATTTGAGTTCTACCTCAGTGACAGGACACACAGGGTGATGTTGGGAGAGTCTCTTCAGCCCCAGTTTTGCTGCCCTGTGGTGTACCCCAGGGTTTGGTCCTTTCACTAATGCTGTTTGAAGTATTTATGTTGCCTGTTAGATAGCATGGGCATGGGCTTCACTGCTATGCAGATGATACCCAGCTCTGTCTTTACACCTGGGACACTGGGTGCAGCTGATGTGCTGAATAGATGCTTGGCCAAGATCTAGTACTGAATGTCATCAAGCTGGTTAAGACTTCACCCTGATAGAACTGAAATACTGTTTGTGAAGCCAGGTCATAGAGGGGCAATGGTGTCCATCGAGCAGTGTGGAATGGGGCTTTGGCTTCATTCCATTGGTCTGGAGGCTGCTTCTAAGATGAAGAATCTTAGCATCATTCTGGATGAGGAGCTGACATTTGAGGCTCAGGTGTCATCAGTCATCAGGAGTGGTTCCTACCATCTGAGGAACAAAAGTTAAATCCTTATTCCTTCCTGAAGACCTGGCGACACTGGTGCATGCATTTGTGACTTCAGGCAATGCTCTATACTGTACCACAGGGCCAATGGAGGTATGCTTTGCCGCCTGCAGCTGGTGCAGAACACAGCTGCTAGGTTGCTGACTGACACTTTGAGGTTGTGTCATATCTCCCAGTACTGCATGATTTACACTGCCTGCCAATTAAGTGGCATATCTCCTTTAAAATCAGATTACTGATTTAGCAGGCCATACACAGGTTGGGCTCAGGTTACTTGTGTGAGTTCCTGCATCCTTATGTGTCTGGCGCCTCTTTGCTCCATTGAGAAGGGCAGCGTTGTGATACCCTGTGCAACACTGAAAAACTGGAGGGACCAGGCATTTGAGGTGGCAGGTCCGATCATTTGGAATTAAATGACAACTAAACAAGCTAACTAGCAGAAATTATGGGACCAAAATCTGAAAATGTAGTGCTGTAGTCTAAGCCCTTACCTGTGCTTTGATGTATGTCATTTTGTCCATAAATCCATTTTAAAGCATTTTGTTACTTTCTTTTTTTCCATATTGTTTCTCTCCCCAGTGGCCCTCGATCATGTGGGCAGTCCATCCTCATCTCCCAACATCTGCTGGCACCAGCTTCTTTTCCTGCAGGGCTTACCCCGCTGGAGGGGTTGGCTGGGAGCGTCAACCCCACCACTTCCAGGATCTGATTCTGCTGGTCCGACTGGCCTGGGCGGGGCCTGCAGGTGCCCACCATCATCCAACCACCGGCAGTTTCCTGGTTTTCTCACTGCAGAGGGTCATGCAAGGAACCCTAATGGTGGTGCCACACACGCTTCCGTATGCTGCAAGCATGGTGTCTGCTCCTCCCATCTGCCCTTCAGTCTTGGCAGCATCAATGTGCCAGCCCTAGCCTCCACTAGGGGCCAGGCTAACACTGACTGCTGCATTCCCCTCCACAGAGGAGGAGAGCTGTCCTGGGCTGCTCAATCCTCCTCCTCCTCCTCCCAGCCTACCCCTGGTGACCGCTCACACTACAAACACAGGTCGCCGGTGGCAGGATATAAAGTATGGATGCCTCAACCCTCCATACCACTGGCCAGCTCTATTTCATCAGGTTTTAAAAATGTAAAGAAAAGTGCGGTTCTTTTAAACTGCCCACTCTGATAGCAGCCTAAGATGGCGGCGTGCTTGTGTGTTGATGTAATGAGTCACAGTGCTCTGTAGAATTCATAGGGTTTGTATAAGGACCTGTTAAATGTATTACTTTTAACACCCTTGGACTGCATATCATAGAATCATAGAAATTTGAAGGCAGAAAAGGACCTTTCCGCTCATCTAGTCTGCCCAACCATCCCCTTTCACAAACCTCTCTCCCCACCTGCCTCCACCTCCCCCAACACTCAGTCCCTTATGCTTGTCCAATGCCCTCTTAAATTCCTCCCTGTCTCAGCCCCACTACTCCATCTGGCAGTCTGTTTCAGGGCTCCACCACCTGTCTGTGAAGAAGCACCCCTCACATTGCCCCTGAACCTATTTCCTTGCAGTCCATTCACAGAAGAAAGGGTTCTGAAAGAACTCTTAAAACTGAAGGTGGATAAAGCAATGGGGCCTGACAGGATTCACCCAAGAATTCTAAAAGAACTAAGGGTAGAACTAGTGACACCACTGACTACCCTTTTAACAAATCATGGAGGACAGTGTGGTACCAGAGGACTGGAGGAGGTGAGCGTGATTGCCCTTCACAAAGTGGGAGCAAGACAGAGGCAGGAAACTACTGACCTGATAGTTTGACCTCAGTGATAGGAAAATGATGGAATCACTTCTAATGGAAAGCATTGTTGAGTTCCTAGAGGCCAGTGAGGCACAGAACCCAAGGCAGCATGGATTCACAGCAGGAATGTTGTGGCAGATGAATCTAATAGATTTCTTTGACTGGGTGACCAATGTAGTAGACCAGGGAGGGGCTGTGGACATTGCTTATTTAGATATTAGCAAGGCATATGACACAGTCCCACACAAAAGATTAATATTCAAGTTAGCCAGCCTTGGAGTGGGTCCCAAAGTGGCAACCTGGGTAAATAAATGGCTGGACAACAGGATACAAAGGTAATAGTAAATGGAGTTCACTCTGAAGAAAGGGAGGTTACTAGTGGGGTACCACAGGGTTCAATACTGGGACCAGTCCTCTTTAGTGTCTTTATAAGTGACATTGCAGAGGGACTGGAAGGAAAAGTATGTCTCTTGCAGACAACACAAAGATCTGCAACAGGGTTGATACAGAAGGTGGGGTGGAAAGGATGCAAAGGGACTTGGCAAGGTTGGAGGAATGGTCAAATGTATGGCAGCTTAGATTCAATGCAAAAAGTGCAAGTAATGTACCTGGGAAACAAAACCCAGGGAAGAGTACACAATAGGGGTGAGATACTAACAACAACAACAATGGAAAGGGACCTGGGGTAGTCCTATCAGATGACCTTAAGGTGGGTAAGCAATGTGAGAAGGCAGCAAGGAGGGCTGGTGGGATACTGGGATGCTAGGGAGAGGCATCACCAGTAGAAACAGGAAGCTGTTGGACCTCTGCACAGACAGTTGGTGAGACCCCATCTGAGTACTGCATCCAGTTCTGAGACCCCATCTCCTCAAGGACATAGACAGGATGGAGGCTGTCCAGAGGAGGGCAACTAAAATGGTGCAAGGTCTGCACCAAAAGACATACAAAGAGAGATTAAAGGAGCTTAATATGTATACACCTGAGGAGAGGAGGGAGAGGGGACATGATAGAAACGTTCAAGTACATCAATGGAATCAACGGAGTCCAAGAGGGTAGAATCTTTCAGAAAAAGAGATGTGCTAGAACAAGGGGCACAATTTGAAGATAGAGTGGAGGATGGCTCAGATGTAATGTGAGGAAGTATTTTTTCATGGAGAGGGTTTTGGATACATGGAACAGCCTTCCTGAGGAAGTAGTGGCATCAAAAAAAATGGGGAATTCAAGAATGCATGCGACAGACATAAGGCAATTCTAGTGGGGGTAGGAGGAAGTAGGCTGTTGGTTAACTAGGATCTGTAGCTATCCATTAGGAATGGAAATGGGCAGACTAGGTGGGCCAAGCGGTCCTTATTTGCCATCAAGTTCTATGTTTCTATATTTCTATCTGAGGTTGTGCCCTCTAGTTCTGGCTCCCTCCTTCCTCCTTAGCCAACCCCTTCACCTACTTTATTGAGCCCCTTTATATAGTTAAAGGTTTCAATCATGTCCCCTTTTCCTTCTTGTTTCTAGTGTGTACAGATTCAGCTCCTTACACCTCTGCTCATATGTCTTCCCCAGCATACCCTGGACCATCTTTATTGCCTTCTCTGAACCCTCTCCAATGCACCTATATCCTTGCAGAGGTGTGGTTTCTGGAATAGAACCCCATAGTCTTAACTGTGGCCTCACCATGGCTTTGTAGTTGAGCATTATAACCACCCACCTTCTGCTAGTAATGCCCTGCTGATGCATGTCAGCATTCCATTGGCCCTTCCCACTGCCCTACTACACTGGAAACCCACCTTAAGGTTTGAAGAGACTATGATCCCAGATCCCTTTCCTGTTCTGATTCTTTGATTTCTCCCCAAGTGTGTACCCACTTTTGTGTTTTTCCTCCCTAGGTGTATCTGGCGCATTTCTTAGCATTAAACCTCAGCTGCCATTTCTGGCACACTCCTCAAGCGCCTTGAGGTCCCCGTCATTTCTTACACCCTTTCGATTGTGTCCACCTTATTGCAGATTCTTGTATCATCATCAAATAGGCACACCCACCCCCTCAAACCCTCCTCAATATCACTGATGTAGATGTTGAAGAGGAGCGGACCCAAAACTGACCCTGTGCAGCCCCCACTCCTCACCCCTTGCCATCTTGGAGTGCACCCCATTAAGCACTACCTCTAAGTACTCCCTACTAGCCAGGCCTCTTCCCAGCCTGCTATTTTCCTCCCAACCCCATGCTTTCCATCTTGCTCATCCATCTCCTATGAGGGAAGGTACTGAAGGCCTTGCTGATGTCCAGAAAGGCCACATCCACCGCCTCCCCTAGTCGATTACCTGAGTCACCCAATCAAAGAACTCAGTTTGGTTCATCTGGCATGATTTCTCCTTGGTGAAGTCATGCTGTTTGATGTCCTGCAAGCCATACTCCTCCAGGTAATTCACCATCCTCTACTTGATTAATGCCTCATTACTTTCCCCACCACAGACATGAGGCTGACTGGGCATTAGTTCTCCTTCAGATCCCTGCTACCTCCCTTGTGCAAGGGCAGTATGTCAGTCCTCCACCATTCCTCCGTCACCCTCCCCATATCCAGGGACAGGTTGAAAAGCCTTGTCAAGGTGCAGCCTGCTCCTCCCTCAATTTCTTGATCACTCTGGGGTGCAACCCATCAGGCTCCATTGCCTTGTCCACCCTTAGTCTATCCAGCTCAGCCCTGACCCTATCCATAGTGAATGGGCTCTGATCCACCTATTTGCCCTCCTTCCCCTTAGGTGCTAGCATCGGCCCCTGCCTTCCACATACTCCATGAATACCAAGCTAAAATACTAATTTAGTGTCGCCGCCTTTCGTATTCCTGCTCCAAGTTTATCCTCCTTCCCTTAGTCTAGCAACCCTGTCCTGCTGTTTCCTCTCCTCATATCTAAAACATTTTTATTCCCTCCTGCCCCTTTTGGCAATTTTCTCCTCAGTGGCTGCTTTTGCCCTTCTGATCTCCCTCTCTCCTCCCTATGTGCCTCTTTAAGTGTCACCTTATATTTTCTGAAAGCCCTCCTCCTTTCCTGACTACCCCACCATCTCCCTAGTGAACCAGAGTGGTCTCCTCCTGCTCTTGCTCTTCCTGACCTTTTTATGCACATTTCTGCTGCTTCCTGAACACCTCCTCTGATAGCTTCCCAGAGCTCCTCCACTGCCCCTATCTTCTTCGTACCCTCCATTTTTTTTTTTAGTTGTTTAACCAGGTGAGTCACACTAAGCTGAAAGCTTTCTACAGGAGCAACCTGGGAGCACAGGGAAGTTAAGTGACTTGCTCAGGGTCACACAGTATACAAACGAAGCTGTGGATTCAAACCCAGGTCTGGTCTGCTGGATGTCACCAGACTTGTAGCTCAGAGCCTTAAACCATTGCGCTATACTGCCTCCCTTTTTCCCTAACTATCTTTCTCATCTTATTCAAGTCTGTATGTCTGAAGTCCATGACTGTCATATTAGTCTTACTTCTGAAGTCTAGGACTATAGTATTAGTCTTACTTGTCTCCTCCTGCTCTGACCTTGAACCATACTGCGCTGGGGTCACTGGTGCCAAAGGCTTCTCCCACTTGCACCTCCTCCACACTCTCTCCATTAGTCAGGACCATGTCCAACAAGTTACTTCCCTCATTGGTCTCCTGACCAGCTGTTGAAGGAATACCCCTTGCAGCTGGCTAATAACTCCCTGCTGCTTGCTGGCGCTGCATCTGGGATTTCCCAGTCAACATCTGGGAGGTTCAGATCACCCATCAGAAGCAGTTCATCTTTCTGTACCAGCCTTGTGACTGCCTGAGTTAGCCATCTATCATCTTCCTCTCCTTACACAGGTGGCCTGTATACCACCCTCAGCTAGGGATTCACCCATCTTCCTACCTATTGTTACCCACAGTAGCTCAGTCTCCCTTCCTCCTCCTGCCCTTCAGTAACACTGATGCCTTCCCTGGCATATAAGGCAACCCATCCCCCTTCTTGCCCTCCCTGACCCTTCTGAACATTCTATTACCTGGAATGGTTATTTCCCAGGTGTGATGCTCTGTCCACTAGGTCTCACTTATTGCAACTAAATCTAATCCTCATCTCTCATGATGGCCTCCAGGTCCACCATCTTATTTCCTAAACTCTGGGCATTTGCTGACAAGCCCTTACACCAGTCTGCCCTTTATTTCCCCTTGCACCCATCACCCTCTTGCCCAGCCATGTAGTACTATCCTGGGGGCTGGTAGCCCCCAAGCTTTCCTCCTTGTGAAGCAGATTAGTCCCCAACACCACCCCAACCTAGTTTAAATTGTAATTATCTGCTCTGTATTCTCCTAGCTTTCCTTTCAGTACTGCTACCTTCTCTATTTAGGTGCAGTCTGTCTTGTGCAAATAGGCTCTCGTTCTCCCATGTACTGTAGATCCCCAGTCCCCTACCAAGCCATATCCCATTTGCTCACACCATCCTCCAGCCACTCACTTGAACCCCTAATACTCGACTCCTATCAGTGCTTGCCCCTCGCACTGGTAACACCACTGAGAACACCACTGATTTAAACCCCAGACTGCTGCAGTATCTAGCTAGAGCTCTGAATCTAGCCTGCACCTCCATCAGGCTACTTCCTGCCAGGTCATTCGTTCCCAGGTGAAACAGCAGGTGCATTTTTCTCATCTTGCTGCCTCCCTTGAGGGGATATAATGAACAACCTTCACTGCTGTCATGCCGGCAGACACTCCACCAACACTGTGCTGTTTTTGTCTCCCTTACCCCCACCTAATCCCTTTTATTATAGAGTCCCCAACCAGTAGGACCCTGATCTCCATCTCCTTCTGATCACATCTCCTTAACATCCTTTCTCAACCCCTGCATCCTATTTCCTACCTTAATATCAATACCCCTTTGCCCATTTCACTTATTGAAGCTTCTCCTCCCCTCTGCTCCCCTGCTTCTTCAATCTGTGCTCCCCAGCTCTGAGCCCCCAGCCTCTATCTGTCAGGCTGCCTGCCTCTGTCCTCCATTTCTAACTTTTCTCCTCCTTGTTATCTGTCCCTCCCGTGCCCTGCCTGATTTTCCCTGGGACCTTCCTCCCTTCCTTCCCCATCCAGCTTTTGCTCCTTTGAATCTGAGCCTGCCCCCGCTCCTTCTGGGCTTGCCTGTTATCCTTACCTGATAGGGCCTCCCCTTTTCCAATTGTAATGTGCCTTTCTTCATGCTTGCCTCGCCTCCTCCTTGTGCTCTTCAGCTCACTTTTTCCTGATTTCACCCCCATTTAATGCCTCTAGTGGTGCAAATCTATTCTTCTGTTCTAAGCCAACTGCCTGTACCCTCTGATCGATAGTCCTCCCTTGCTCCCTCCTCCCTTGTCCTCTTTGCAGGCTTTGTACCTTTATGCTGTATCACCTGCCATTTCCCAGGTTTCTCTTGTGCCCATTGCTGCCTTAATCCAGGATTCCTGTAACTCCTCTGGTGCTTTTCCTCTCCCCTTCACCTTGAATTCATGCTCTCAACTTTCTTCCTCCCCATCCCATCTTCCCTTCCTACAGTTGGGTTTGCTCCTTGTTCCCCCAGCTCCACTTTTGACCATGCCTTGTCCCCACAGTTCCCCCACTTTGCTATAGCTCCCTCAGCAGGACCCCTCATGTCCCCTGTCTGCTCCTCTCTTTCCCAGTTTAGTGCCCGTCTCAGTCATCCCTTCCTCTCTTAAGTGTGCAATCTGCCTACATATCATACATCCCCCCAGTTTCAGGCTATATTCAGTATCATGGCTGACCCACAACCAGTACAACCTACCACCCTCCCAAAGATGCCCCTAGCCCTTGAAGCATTGGAATCCTGACCAGGATCTTCCTCACCCAGCTCCATTTTCCCTCAATGTGGTCCCCCCATATTTTCTCTTACCTGTGTAAAGTTTTTGGTTTAGACCCAAGGGTGTGATTTTCCTGTTTAAAGCTATGTGTTGCCATGCCCTGTGGCTTTCATACTTCTGGCTAGGGAATGAAATGGGCTGCACCTGGCATTCCTGTCCATCAATTGTAGGTAGCTCCTCCCTATAAATGTAAATACTCTGGGATGGGAGGGATGGGAGGATGGGTTTGGGCCTATCCCTACTCTCATGAGAGTCAATCAGCCCTGACCCTTTCCACACCAAGACCTCTTAATCCCCACAAAAGGTACAAGGCCAAACTGCAGCTTCCTGTGTGAGCTCAACACCTGATTAATCTCACCAGTAACAGCTCCAAAAATTCAAACAGCACTGATTAAATATCACAGCCCAGAATTTCACCTCAGTAATGGCTGTAACTCACAGTACTGATTTAAACCCCACCAACTTATCCCCTCACAGCACAAACAATTCCAATATCAAAATAAACAGAAAAAGGGAAAAAGCACTTCCTGAACTGCACTGCTTCTGTTGCTCCCTGTGCAAAACAGTAACACAAATGTACATTGTCTCCAAACCTCCTATATATTAGATATTTAAATTATTTGTGATCTAATACTGTAAATATCACTAAAACATTTAAAAATGATCAAGTGCTTTGTGCAATGTGCAATACAATGTGTACACAGTTAAAATGGGAAGAAACATGTATGTTAATTCCACAGGCGAATTCATCTTCTTAAAAACGGTAATTACATGACAGTTTTAAATATCACAGGTATAACTTACTACTAAGCAGACCATTAACTGTCTGGAGACACTGTCACTTTAATTAGGTGTCAGGCATGGCTCAGTTGGTAGCACATCTGCCTCTGGACCAGAAAGGTCATGGGTTCTCGTACACGAGGTTGCTTGTACCTAAAATGCTGGCGATAGTGCAGTATTAGGGGATGCTGTACTGCTGGGGTGTGCCGTCCTTTGGATGAGACATTAAACCAAGGTCCCTTCTACTCATCCTGGTGGGTGTCCAGCTGGAAGTAAAGAACACAGGGCAATTCTTTGCAAAGAGTAGGGGTCATTCCGTGTCCCACAACATTTCCTTCCCATAAACCAAGTTCATGCAATTATCCAGGCTGTGTGTGGGTGTTGATGTGAAATATGGCTGCCACTACACATTCAGTCACTTCACCAGTCTAGCATTGTTTGTAAAGTGCTTGGGATACACTGTGTATGAAAAGTGCTATATAAATGCTGATTCTTCTTCTTCTAATTAATTTTTGTATTTATGTCCTTTGAGTTCTATTGGTGCTACCTCCTGATGACAATCATCTGAGAATGAACTGGTAGAGGGTGTTTAGCATCCTGCACTGCGTGTGTTTATGGTGTTTTGTCCATTTTACCATTAAAGCTATTTTTGAGAAGGAACCTGAGCAGTGCCGAGTTTTTTCCTCTCATCTTGGACCCTGTTACTCCTGGACACTCCAGGAGTGGTTTGAGCTGGTTTGTTTTGCTTCCACCACAGAATAAAGCTGTGGGTATTGAATCATCAGAAGAGAAGGAAATGTGTGAGAAGAGATAAAATAAGCTTGTCTGCTTGGCCATAGCTTTAGTGTGGAAAACACTTTTCTGAAATTGTGTTTAAGTTCTTTAAATCTTGTATGAGTATATTAGTTGCCCAGCAGTCCCTCATACCAAAAATAACTTCAAGCAGCCCCCTCATTTTGTAGAAGGCCCTGTTTTCTAACTGCTGGGGATCAGCTACATTAGTCTAGTGTTAAAGCTAAGTTACAGTATATGCTGTGCATTAAAATACTATGTCAGTAAATATAATTTTTTTTCAATTGTATTTTTTCCTCCTTGTGCACCTCGAGCCCAGAACACCTTTGGCCACTGCCAGCACCACCTGTCAATCAAAGTTCCTCCTTGTCTGAGCTTTCCAGGATTCTGTTTTAAATTCAATAGCTTTATTAGACTTTTCTTGTTGATATAGTACTTACAATAACATGGGTAACAATTGTGTAACTAAGAGGTTCACCCCATAATACAGTATGGTTTAGTCTCATGAGGAAATATCAACAATGTAAAGTCCAAAAATGTAAAATGGAATAAAACACGTGTTGGAGGTGAAACCCCTGTCTCCCCAACCCCATTCATTCTTCCACTTCCACCCTCATTAACCTTCCTAACCCACCCCTTGCCAAGTGTATTCCTGATCTAACAAGTTGGGATACCTATGAAAAAGATCTTCAGTTTAATCATTTAGGGTTTCCATGTAGTGAGCAGGGCATCAAGTGGTCCCCATCTGGACTGGTAGGTGTTAGACCTATTACACATTGATGAAATATGTTTCTCCAACTGGAGAGCAAGTAAAATGTCCTTATGCCATTCCAAAACTGACAGGGACGTGCTTTCTTTCTAGTGTCTCATAATTATTAACTTAGCCTTGGTGGAAATCAGTGCCAGGTGTGCTTTCTAACTCTGGGAGTACCCTAAGGAAAATAATATAGTAAGCAGGTTTCTGGGTAAATAGGGATCAAACCTAAAATTGGATCTAGGGTTTGCCAAATGGCTTGCCAAAAGACCTGAACTTTTGACAGGTCCACAGCATGTGATATAAAGTTCCAGGGGAACTCCCACATCGTGAACATTTGGGAGAGGACAAGCCACCCAATTAGTGGAGCTTCACTGGTAAAATATAGATTGTGCATAATATTAAATTGAATTAAGCGCAATCTGTCTTATTTAACAAATTTATATATATTTTGCCATATTTTCCTCCAGAAGTCTATTTCACTACCAAGGGATAATGCCTGAGACCAATAATAACAGACCCCTTGAGGCAAATTGAGGTCTAGTGGTTGCAATTCTTATAAACTTTAGAGACCTTGGGTTCTCTGGCCAGTTGTAGGATCATGGATAGACCATCAGTGGGCAACAGCTGCATCAAGCCTTTTCCCAGGTGAGCTATAATAGCCTCTTTGAGTTGTCTGTATTTGAAAATAGCTTTGACAGGCATATTAAACCGAGTCGGAATATGGGAGGAGATTATTTTGCCATCAGTGAATACGCCTGAAACTTTCTTTCCTATGAAGGGGGCCAGAAGGAGGGTAGGGATGGGTTTATGCCCACTTTGAAATGAGGGTTGCCCAAGATTGGCTGGTCCAATGATGTGTGCCATTTATGGGAGATATGCACTTGCAGTTGGCATAGAGCTCTGATGGACCACCCTAATGAGGTATTCTGCAACGGTTTAGGAAGTGCCCTGGGTGTGACATATACTAAAGATGGAGGGTACAGTGGTGTTGAGCAGCCAGGAACCTCTCAATATCTAACCATAGGGGAGCATAGGTCTGCAGACCATCAGTTTGTGCCTCTTTGTCCAGTGTGCCAGCTGACTGATATGGTGAGCACAGTAATATGTAAAAAGGAGGGTACAGAAAGACCACCCTGTGGTTTCGCACTGTGAGTTTGAATAGGACCACCTGACTCTCTTACCTTTCATCATAATATTAGAACATATTCTGGAAAAAGACCATGGGAAATGTTATTACAATTATTCAAAACCTTAAGTTCTTAGTGTTGCTGCCTCTTCTGATGTGTTCTGTGATCTACTGTCTAGCAGGTCCCACAACTCTAGGAAAAAGAAGAAGAAGAGGCGCAAACCAGAAGAATTGACACGTAGACAGATCTTCTTGAGTATAAATATCTATTTCCTTTATTGTAAATGTAGGCCCATATCCTCACGTTTCACCAATTAATCATTGGCTTCCTCAGGAGGTGCCTTTTAATCATACTTCTATCCATACATATGACTCAGTTTTGTTCACTTAAACATGTTCCAATCAATGTTGTTTCTTGTTTAGCCTTTTACTTTTCTGCAACATCACAGTTTTAGAAAGCAGGTAAATGACCCTCTTTAAAAAGCAAATTCTTAACTTTTATATGCACGCATACGGTGTGGCTCGACTTTGTTAAACAAAACAATAAACAAAAAGGAAATAGATATTTATACTCAAGAGGATCTGTCTACGTGTAAATTCTTCTGGTTTGCGCCTCTTCTTCTTCTTTTTCCCTAGAGCTGTGTGGGAATCACAGACAGTAGATCCCTTACCTTTCCACATAAAAGCAGTGAGCATGGTTTGAAGTTTAGAGAACTATTTTTAGGGAGGAAAAAGCCAAGCATTCCCAGAGGGTACAATAGATGGGTAAGACATTCATTTTAACAGTGTTTATTCTCCCCACAGTGAGAGGGAAAGACCTCCCATCTATCAAGGTCAGTTTTAAGTATATTTAACAGATCTGAGAGATTAGCTTTAGCATAGTGGGAATATTTCTGGTAGTCTTGATTCCTAAGTAGGTAAGGGAGTTAGGTTGCCATGAGAGAATGGATCGAGTCATCACTGCCCTGGGAGTTCTATATTATTCAGGGGAAATCTTTGGTTTTGGAGAGGTTAAGTTTATAGTCGGATACCGTAGAGAAGTTGTCGATGTCATCCAGAAGAGAAGGGATACCTGTCTTGGACTACTCTAAGTATAAAGTAGATCATCTGCAAATGCAGAAAGGGTGTAACATGGTATGGTTTCCAATTTTAATCCCCTGGAGCCGCAGAGAGGTTACCAGTTTCTGATCAGGGGCTTCAAGTAGATATTAAACAGGCGGGGAAGGGGACAACCTCGCCTGGTACCCCTTTGAGCAGAAAGGGATCAGAGAGTATAACATTACACCAGATTTGGGCAGATGGGGAAGTATATAGCAGTCTGACCCATTTAAGTGTAACCCCTTGTTACCTGGGGTTACTAGAATCCCAGTAAGACCTAGTGGTAGGCAGGAAGGCAGCTTGTGAAACTCCAGTTAAATGGGTTTCACACTGTCTCACTCTGTTCTCAGTCTCAGCTGAGACTAAGGGATGACATCACCATACAACTATCGCAGCTGCATGAGCCACAATGGAATCTGCAGCAAGGGAGTTGGAATAGAATGTTGGGAGGTTTGAACAGTAGTCTGTGGTCAGTTGGTGTTGGGAGCTTGCTGTGAAAGCAGCACAGCAGCTCAGTGTAGGCTCTTGGAGCCTCAGTCCTGACAAAGGGCTACTTTTAGGTAATGGATGTGTCTCACCCAAAAGAGAGACACAGGAAGATAATTGAAGTGGGAGACTGCTGTTTCGTCTCAGTGCCCCTCCCTCCTGGGGATGGGGGCAGGAAAGGGTTTCCTGCATATTCCTGGGCAACCCCTGGTTCTGCTACTAATGGAGAAGCTGCCTATTTGTTCCAGAGTTTTTGGGAGAACAAGAAGACTTGTGAATTGTCTGTGGGGCACCTGCAACTGGAGGTGAGTGTCTGGTCTTCCTGAAAGGCCTATGTTTTCACCCTGGGACTTGTGTGACAGTGGGGATTGACTACTGAAATAGTGGGAGGCCTAGGAATAATAGGCTTAGCCAAAGAGTAAAAGTATGTTCAAGTCCAGCACTTATGGGAAGTCAAGACATGTAGAGGAGATGTGACATACGTCTACCCAGGAATCTACATTGCCAAGCTTTCATTAAAGGAATTATTTAGTTTCCAGAGAAATGGCTGGGTATGGACTGTGGGAGCTGGAGGTGGGAGACCCCCATCTTTAGTGACCAGGTCCACCTCACGGATTTGCTCTGTGGATTTTTACTTTGCCTCAGGCACTTGGCCAGTGATGAGGGAAGTACCCAGACGTGGGACTGGAAGGAAAATTCCTCTAGGAGTCAAAGGCTCTAGTGTGGTTTGGGGAGCCACAATGGGATAATTGTTCAAGTGCGGACCTGAGGCCAGGCCGTGGGGAAAACCAAGTAGTGTACAAGTCGGGCTGTGTACCCAAAGCTGCGTGCAAGTCCGGGCTGTGTGCCTGGTGGGTTCAGAGCCTGAGGGCTGGAAATAGTGATGAAGTGTTCTGTTGTCTCTAATCTGCATTACCAGGAATGTAGCCCTGTGGGGTCCGGCTATGCTTTGTTTGTTCAGCTTGATGTGAATAAAAGCCACACTGTAGAATCCCATTCCTGGTTCTGGTCATTACAGTTATTGCTTCCTGTGTTCGGATTTACTTGGGTGCCCCTGTGCAGAGTAGCCAAACCTAGGCCCCTGTGCCGAGTAACCTCATCCTCCCGAACCCAGTCCCCACCAGGTACTGCTGTCAGCTTCAGCATGCCACCTGTCATTTTCTAAAAGGCAGGGTCGGGGTTACAAAAATGGAGGCACCACTTTGGATTTTAATTCTGGGAAGGAAGGTGCTCGGAAGGGCTAGCATTTTGCTATCTGGCAGTGGGTAGCCTCAAAAGCTGAAGCAAGTAAATAGTGTGTTGCTGTGTGCTGTGGATCTTATGCTGCTGTTTAAAATGCCAACTGTTTACCAAGGAGCAGTAAAGCCAAAGAGCATGCCCTTGTCCTGCATCAAATTGTTTACAGCGTTTTTGCCTGCTTTAAAATGAACTGTGGTAAAGAAAAGTGTAGAAGACTAGGGGTAGCAACAGGATAATTGTGCCCTGATGTTGGAAATGCTTTTAAAATGAACTGTGGTAAAGAAAAGTGTGGAAGACTAGGGTAGCAACAGGAAAATTGTGCCTGGATGTTGGAAATGCTTTCTGAAAGAACTGAGAGACCTGCAGGTGCATAATGGCTATATTAAATGGTTGAAACGTGGCTGCCACCGTGGAGTCAGTTGAGAAAAAGTTGCATTCTGCAGTTTAAATTTGCCTGCTCGACGATCACCATGAGGAGAAGAGCACTCATGAGGAAGAAGAGGCTCATTTGCATGGTGTCGTGACTGGTCAGGCTGCAATCGGTCCCCCTCAGCCAGCTTTACAGTGACTGCCCCAGCATTCGAGAGGGAGTGAGTGGAGTGCATGTACTGGCTAGTGGAGGAGCATCGCGGAGTGTTAAAATCGCTGTAAACCCTGTAAAAGTAGATTTGCTTGTTTAAAATCGGGCTCAACCCGCTAATCGATCATCGAATTGCAAGTGTGGTGGTCGAGAAGACAATCGGCAGGACTGCCCACCGCTTCTGTTCTGAGGCTCCAAGAACTGGCTGCAGGCTATTTTTCCCATTGCAGCAAACTGCTACTGATAACAGTAGTAACAACATGAAAACTGCTCAAACAGTGATTTTCTGCCAACTGCCATATAAATATGTGTGCAGCAGTGTAGTCGCTTGCAAGTAATGACTGTGTCAAGTCCTGCCAGCAAGTGCAAGTCTGTTAAGCCATTGTCTGTGTGCATAGTAATGAGCTCAGCCTCAGTTTAAAGTTTAAAGCCAGAGAGAACTGTGAGTTGTAGCCAATGTGCAGCACTAGTTTTACAGGCAATCCTGTGCTTAAAAACCTGAAGCTTTAGGACTGTGAGTCAAAGAAATGTTTCAGCATATAAAAAGCACGTGGAAAATGAAGTAAATGTGTTTAAAACAAGAACAGTGCAAGTCTGTGCAGTTTGAGCAAAAGTTATCAGCAGTTTGTGTAAATCGGGTGCGAGTGGCTTGACCCAATTTCTGAATGTTGATGACGGGAGTGCTGCCGCTTCCATTACAGGGTGGGGTAGTAAGCAAACGCAGCAGCAGAGGAGCCATTTTAAAACTAAAGAGAGTGTTCAATAAAGTGGGACTTTCAGTTACAGTGAGCTTTTGTTTGTTTTCTGCAGTTTTGGCCTCAGGACCAGCTCACTATCCAGATCATGCCCAGGTTGCAGTAACAGCAGCAGTAAATAGATTGAGGGATATTGAAAAGTGGTGCTATGGAGGACAACTGCCTCCTCATGTGGCGATTCCTGGTTTTCCAGTGCATGTGTCAAATATGCTTGAGAGCTGGAAGGCACGCCTTCATGATTCTCACTGTGCTGGATGCCTAGAAAATATGGCTTGTATAAAGTGCCTCAAATTCATTTGGCTCCCACATGGACAAAGGTTCAGGAATCTGCAGTTGGAGCACACAGCACCAGGCGAAGCCTGTGGAGGAAGCCCTCGGGAGTGTGGCATAAAGCTAGAGGTGCAGAGTTAGAGACAGAACCAGAAGTTGAAGTTTTGGATGCTGGATCCCAGAAGGAAAGTTCGGATAAAGCATCAGTAGACCCCTGGGGGGGCCTAGCCCAAGTCTCATAGGAGAAGATGAGATGCGGAGGCTGTAAAGGAGGGTAAAAAAAAGTAGCCATTTTTAAAGTATCCATGACTGCTGCTTAGAAAGGAGACACACGGAGATGGTGCTGATGGCGGAAGAATTTAATGATTATAAATAATAATAATCATAGTGAGAGATTATAGGTGGTGCTTCTTTCATTCTTCATTCTTAATTTTTAATTCTTAATTCTTAGTTTTCAATTCTTCATTTTCAATTCTTCAAACTAACAGCGTATAGTGGCTTGCTTATATAGTGGAATACAGTACTGTGGTTATGTATGATTGGTACAGAACAAGTATAAACATTAACTTACAAGGCAATGCTCTTTAGTTCTTACATGACAAGGCAATTCTCTGTTTAGTTCTTTACATGACCTAATCCTTACTTAGCTCAAATGTATTGATAGTGTAAATTATACTACTATATAAGGATAGCAATAGTAGTCATTACCAGTTATTAAGATCTAGAAGGAAGAAATAGACTTGCACTTTAAGAATGTGCACACAAGCACTTATTCTGGCCTGTCCTCCTGATAATAATAGTCAAAGGGTAACTTGAACACTATCCCTGTATTTCTGTCTGTGCAGACACTTAAGACACCTATTTTCTATCACTCACATGATTAGTACAGATATTAAAAACACTTGAATATTACAAATTGTGGATAGTTAAACTTGTAACTTCACAAGTTATATGATTTAGCTTCATATATCAATATTAGTTACACAAACACATTATGTTTTAGACCAAATGAAGTTTTGCCTGCAATATTGGGACACATTTTTATCCCTATTACAGAGGCCTTTGAGTGGGAGGTGTCGACCTCTGCGCCTAGTGATGAGTGGATAGTCTCAGGAGTGAGAATGACTGCTCACTCCTGGGCTCAGATCCTCAGTGAAGAGAAAGATGAGGGGAACCTAGTGGCCTTGTGAAAAGGAATGAGTACACAGCCTAAAGATCTTGCCTCGGAGGAATGTATGGAAGAGATTGGTGATGCCACTGCCCTGGCTATGCAGGAGAAGAAGTCAGGGATCCGTTTTAATTTCATTAAGGATGCGAGCTGGCAGAACCAGGACTGGCCACCCCAAGCCAGGCCAGTGGTCTCAGGTTGACAAAGCTAGTAAGAAGTTAAAGGAAGTTAGAACTTTGAATTTATGAGTGTACAAGTAACGAGTGTACAGTAACGCTTTTGCGAGAGTTTTTCACTCTCCGGTTCGCTTTTAGCTTTGCCTGTTTTATTAGAACCCACCCAAAGTCACTGAGTTTGTTCGGAGTTAATTTTGGCTGCTTTTGTGGCTATATGGTAGGGGTCTAAACCACATTGTGGAATAAGACTGGTCTATGGATTTAACAAATTGTGGGAGCAGTGGAGTCGTTGATTAAAACCATTGCAGTATCTGTCTGCTTTAAGAGGATCTGTAAGGAGGACTTGCAAGGAGGTATTATCCAACTGTGTACGCTTGTTGTCAAGCATCTGCCTGCTTTACTTTAAAAGGATTTGTAAGGAGGAGGATTTGTAAGGAGGTTTTCCAACAGTGTACTGTTTATTCCATCTATTATACAAGGATTTTGGTGTCCTGTTAGTGATTTTAAGGACTCTGGTGGACTCTGGTGGATCTATGTGTGAAGTGGGCTAATTTTTACTGTTCGAGAAGTGTTAGCTGCCTCTCGGTTTCCAACTGGGCAGGAGTTGCCCAGCTTGCTCCCTGGGAAGCTAGGGGACCCAGGGCCTCTCCTAGACCGCCCGGAAGTTCGGCTGTTTGGGCTGACTCATGGGACGTTTGTAGCTGCGGGTCGACCGGGTAGGTTACTGTAGCCACTGTTTTGGCATTATTTTTGTTGTCTGAGACGAGTGGCTGCCTCTCGGTTCGATCGGGCAGGAGTTGCCCTTTTACCCCTAGGAAGCTGGGGCACCAGGGCTTCTTCTAGACCTTCCCAGGATTCGACTGTTTGGGCTGACTCGTGGATGGTTATAGCGTGGTCGCTGACTGGTAAGGCTGCTGTTACTGCTGTCTCAGGTAACACATTTTGCCCTGATCTACCTGTTTCCTGGAAAACTGACTGTATGGAGCTTGGTCCTTGAAGTACAGTTGCTATTGGATTTGTGGACTCCTTCAGGTTCCTTTGTTGGGTTTGGATTCGGATCCCTACCACTGGACTTTTGTGTGCAATATTATTTATTTGGACTTATTTGATTTTTATTTTGCTCTGAACACTCTGAAAATTGATCTTTTGCTTTCTTATGAATTTTGAGGGTGGTGAGAGGGATATACATTTTATATTATTTTAATTTTAGTGGGTATAATTATTAATTTGATTTAGTAATTTGGTCCCCTGCTATGTGAGAGGTAGTTTTGGGAGATTTTATAACAACTATTGCACTGTTGCACGTGAGAGGTGCTTCAGTGTTTAAAAATACAAATTGTTTTAGGTTTAATATTCAATGGTATTTTATTGTTTAGGTTAGTTTTGAGTTGGGATTTATTTTAGTTTTATGTATATTTTGCCTCCTTTGTGAGAGAAAAGGAGAGCTTATTTGATAGGTGTGTTTATTTGAGTTAGTTTATTAGATAATTGTATTAAAGATGTGTTTAATGGGGTTTACAACGGTCAGGCGCTATTCTCCCACTCTGCTCCGGGACCTCCGTCCTTTATTGTCCCCGTTGTCTAATGCGTCCTTAATAACTGCCGCATAAGCGGTATAGCGAAGGCGCTAAGGGATGGTGGGCGGACAGAGTGGGAGATTGAGGGGTGGGCAGATAGGGGTAGTTGGATCGAGGAGACGCCCTGGGGCAAATGGGATCAGAAGAGGGTCCTCCTTGCCTGATTCCCATACCCAAGGGCTCCACAGATTGTGGGCAGGTAATGCTCCTTCCAAAACCCATCCAACTCGGGTGGTGCTATGTAATGCCAGGTCTCATTAGGAACAAGACTGCTATTATCGCAGATCTTGCTGCAACATCTGACCTGGCATGTATCACTGAGACCTGGCTGGATGAGAATGCAGGTCCTATTTTAGATTCTGCTGTTCGCTGGGTTCTCGGTGATGCACCATCCGAGATTGGATCGAGGGCGGGGACTGCCCATCTTTTTAGATCAGACCTGAGTCTTGTGGAGGTGCCAGTGGGTAACACCAGGTCTTTTGAGTGTATCCTGGCAGCAGGTGCAGAGTTTAGGATTCTCCTCATCTACTGTCCATCCAGGCGATGGTGAAGATTCCTGAAGGAATTCCGGACTTCATCGTGGACATGGCATTGGAGTCGCCCAGATGGTTAATACTGGGTGACTTCAATGCCTGCTGACGATGAACTCTAGCACTTTGGAAAGAATTCTCCAACTCATGTCTATGTTGGGCCTGTCACAGGTAGTTACCTCTGCTACCCATATAGGGGACACTCTTTAGACCTGGTGTTCCTACTGGATTTGGATGTTACGCATCTGGGGTGGAACCAAATGTGTGAACAGACCATCACACCATAAGATTCAGTTTTGGGGCACACCCTAATAGGCCTGCTTTCTACGGAGATGGTCCAGTATCGCCTTTAAAGGGAGTAAACCCAGAGGGTCTATTAGCGGTACTGGACCTATCGGGTGTTTTGGGTGAGAGCATGAGTCCAGGAGACCTTGTTCTGCTTACATAAGGCAGTGAGCAGGGCCTTGACCAAATTGCTCTGTTCATGTTTGCCCACTCACCCAGCACCCAAAGACTCCATGGTTTGATGAGTCTTTGAAGTAACTGAGGAGAGTAGAGCTAAGGCTAGAGAGGGCTCATGGAAATCTTGCCTGATGCTGACAAACTTAGATTGATGGATCATTACGTTATCTATCAATCGGCAATAACCATAAGAAGGCATAATTCCTGTCCAGGAGATTGCTGCTGTGTGGAACCGACCAGCTCAACTCTTTCAGACTGTTGACAGACTGTGCAAGCCACTCTGTCTACAGTCTGGAAGAGATTTGTCACAAGTAGAGTGTGATGAGCTTGCTCGGTTTTTCTGATAAGATTGTCAGCATTAGGTCGGATATCGCCAGGCTCACTCTTTAAGGGTTTTCATTGATCGCAGGGGAAACAAACACCTGTGTTACTTGGTTTGACTTTGGTAGGCCGGAATTCATGGACATTGTGAGGATTGTCCAGACTGTACGTCCAACCAGTTGTAGTTTGGATCTGGGCCCTCACTTCTATTATTAAGTTGCATAGATACTATCTGTCCGACCATTGCTGAAATTGTTTGGAAATTCTGGAGCAGGGATCTTTCCTGATCCCTAAAGGAGGTGGTCATTCGACCACTCCTAAAAAAACCTTCATTGAACCCAAACTGTCCAGTTAACTACAGACCTGTCTCTAACCTGCCCTTCTGTGTAAGGTTATTGAAAAGGTGGTTGCACTGCAACTGATGACCATATTACAAATCACAATGTCTATGATACTCTCCAATCAGGATTTAGGAAAAGACATAGTACTGAGACTGCCCTTGTCCAGGTTCTAAATGATCTCCTGATAGCGGAGATCGAAAGGTTTGTACTATTCTAGTCCTTCTTGATCTCTGCAGCATTCGACATTGTGGACCATGGTGTGCTTTCGAACACCCATGATTCTACTCGGACTGTCTGCACAGTTCTGCAGTGGTTTCAATCTTTTCTCACGGGCGGAGACAGAAGGTTATCACCGAATTTATTCCTCTGATACCTTCCTCCTGCCCTGTGGGGTTCCGCAGGGCTCCATTTTAGCACCCATGTTGTTCGCTGTCTATATGCTGCCATTGGAAGACATTATTAGGCAATATGGCTTTGGTTTTCACTGCTATGCAGATGATACCCAGCTGTATTTGTCTTTAGTCCCGGACAGGAAAATGCAGTCTCTGTACTTAACAGCTGTCTATCCGAGATCAAGGATTGGATGAGTGCCAGCTGGCTAAGGTTAAACCCGGATAAGACTGAGGTGTTGGTGGTCGACCCAGGTCAACTTGAGGTGGGTTTTAGGCTGGGCCTTCGGCATATAGATCGATGGTGCCCAGCTCTCAACCTCAGACCGGTGCGTAACCTGGCATTATTATTGACTGATGGCTTGACCCTGAAATTTCAGGTGTCATCCATTGTCAAATCTTCCTTTATCATCTTAGGAATATCGCTCAGGTGAAACACCTAGTTCCTCAGCCGACCTTCCGTATTGGTCCATGCCTTTGTTATCTCGCCTTGATTACTGCAATGCCCTGTACCTAGGGCTACCAATGGTTGATATCCGCTGCTTGCAGCTGGTGCAGAATGCAGCAGCCAGGCTTTTGACTGGGACATCTATGAGAAGTCATATTACGCCTGCTGCGTGAACTGCACTGGCTGCCGGTTCAGTGGCGGATCACCTTAAGGTGGGTTACTGACCTATAAAGACCTACATGAACAGGGACCATGGTATCTTCAAGATCTCCTTATTCCCTACTGTCCTCTCACTCGCTCCGCTCCACCGGCTAGGGATTGCTAGAGGTTCCCAGGGTCTGCTTAAAACTTCTGGACCTCAGGCATTTTCTTATGCTGCCCCTATCCTGTGGAATTTCTACCTCGTCAGATGGGGTTGCCTGACCGCTGAAAGTTTTAGGTTAGAACTAAAATTTATTTATTTAAACAGGCATATGGAGAGTGATTTTATTGTGATTATATTGTTATTGTTGTTCTTATGTTATATGTATGTATTTTAATTGTTTTATTTGTACAGCGCTTTGGCTTTGAAAAGCGCTTAAAATAAATTTTACTTACTTACTTACTAAAGAGGAGAGACTGGTTCATAGGAAGGCAAATGAGATCTATGGTATGACCTTAGGGGACCTTTCCTTGGAAAGTCTGGAAGGAGATTGAGAACAGCAGCAAATCCTGAATCTGGGCTGAAGCAAAGAAAGGTGTGCATCCTGGGGCCAACAGGCATGTAAAGAACACACTGTTTCACAAGAAATATACTCAGTGGAAGAGAGGCAGGACACTGTTTATGGACAGAGTGCGAATAGTGGATGGAGAGGGACGTGAAATCTCCCACTGTGTGAATTATGTGCGCCCAGACGGGTAATAATTCAAGCTCCTGACCCCTGGTACTATTGGCCTCAATGCAAGGACCTCCCAGCAAATGTGCCCGTGCCTACTAAATGGAAAGCCGAGCAGTGGTAGTCAATACTGCCACACCAGACTGTGAAGTGTCTTTATTGATCTGCCAATATGAACATCCAGGACTCAGGTGCCCCACATTCATCAGTTCTACAGTGTATTGGCCTTTCCAGAATCTATCAACTGGCCCACCAGATGACTTCAGATCCAGAGAGGACACCAGCCCAGCTGTATCCTGTTTCATCACCTGGTAATCGGATGACGACAGACCAGCTGTTTTCCTTTTGTTCCTGTTCTAAGGTTCCATCTCCAGAGATGACATCATCCCAGCAGTTCCCAGATGTGCCCTCCTGTGGTTCCCGGAAGATGTCCACCCAGCTGTATTGGAAGAAATGCTGCCAGGGAGAGTCTTCGTCAGAGATGCAGGTCGGTTCAGAATTTTCCATTCTACAAGGGCTGGTAAGTCCGAACTTTTCTATCTTTATGACATTGCAGTACACACCCTACACTAGCAGACTCCAAAATGTGTGAACTATCCTCAGTGACTCTCCCTTTGGGACTTTGGCCTGTTAGAACTGTGTTTCACCGGGCTCCGGCCAGGAGAGACTCTTTAATGGACAAGCCTTCGGGCATTGTGGTCACTAGTTGGGACTTTAGGGCACTCCATTCCCCAAATGTGTATTGTAAATAATGTCGTTGTTTCTAATGTATATACTGTTTTTCTACCTTTCTAAAAAATCTTTTGGGATTCTTCAGTGTTTTGATGGTAGGGTTTAGGTAGACTGTGTATGCAGATTAGGAGTGTGTGTTGTCTTTCTTTTCTTACAGGTGTTCCTGGAGAAGATAGAAGAGAAGACAAGAAGAGGAGGAGGGACTCATCGGAGTTCCTCACTTGTACTTTAGTGTAGTGATTTAAAGTACTGTTGTGTTGTTATTGTTGTTGTTACTGTATTAACCCTTTCCTTCCACAGGTGTGGTTGTGGGGTAGGGAAGAGGCAGTAAAATGGTATAAAATGTGGTATTTTCTTGGTGTGTGGTTGCAGGTTGCCCAAGGTCAGGGAGGTCCACGGTTTGTTTTGTTTATGGGGTATTAAGTTAAAGGCAGATGGGTTTTCCCTAGAGGGTTAGGGGATAGACAGGCTGTGATCCTGAATGGCCAGAGGGACCACAGTGCTGATCTATCAGGGCTATGCTCTGAATAGTTCTACCAGAGCCACTAGGTGTCCATAGTAAGTGGATAGTGTAGAGGCTGATATGTCAGCTAAAGGCCTCTGGGCCCTTACTGTTGCCTGCCTATGCTTGCACATGGTAGGATGGCCTGATCACCCCTCACGCAGGTAGCACATAGGGTGGGATGGCCTAAGGCCAGGTAAATAATGACTGGGGCAGTGTTTCCTGGTCAGGTGATTTTCCTTGTTACCTGGGGTTACTGAATCCCAGTAAGACCTAGCGGTAGGCAGGGAAGGCAGCTTGTGAAACTCCAGTTAAATGGGTTTCACACTGTCTCACTCTGTTCTCAGTCTCAGCTGAGACTGAGGGATGACATCACCATAGAACTATCGCAGCTGCATGAGCCACAATGGAATCTGCAGCAAGGGAGTTGGAATAGAATGTTGGGAGGTTTGAACAGTAGTCTGTGGTCAGTTGGTGTTGGGAGCTTGCTGTGAAAGCAGCACAGCAGCTCAGTGTAGGCTCTTGAGGCTCAGCCCTGACAGAGGGCTACTGTTAGGTAAAAGGTGTGTGTCTCCACCAAAAGAGAGACACAGGAAGATAATTGAAGTGGTGAAGACCGCTGTTTTGGTCTCAGTGCCCCTCCTCTGGGGATGGGGGCAGAAAAGGGTTTCCTGCATATTCCTGGGCAAACCCCTGGTTCTGCTACTAATGGAGAAGCTGCCTATTTGTTCCAGAGTTTTGGGAGAACAAGAAGACTTGTGAATTGTCTGTGGGCACCTGCAACTGGAGGGTGAGTGTCTGCTCTTCCTGAAAGGCCTGTTTTTCACCCTGGGACTTGTGTGATAGTGGGGATTGGACTACTGAAATAGTGGGTGCCTAGAGAAATAGGGCTTCGCCAAAGAGTAAAAGTATGTTCAAGTCCAGCACTTATGGGAGTCAAGACATGTAGAGAGATGTGACATACATCTACCCAGGAATCTACATTGCCAAGCTTTCATTAAAGGAATTGTTTAGTTTCCAGAGAAATGGCCGGTATGGACTGTGGGAGCTAGAGGTGGAGACCCCCATCTTTAGTGACCAGGTCCACCTCTACGGATTTGCTCTGTGGATTTCTACTTTGCCTCAGGCACTTGGCCAGTGATGAGGGAAGTACCCAGATGTGGGACTGGAAGGAAAATTCCTCTAGAGTCGAAGGCTCTAGTGTGGTTTGGAGAACCACAATAGGATAATTGGTTCATTTTCCAAAATGGACCATGAATCAAGTGGCAGGTCACGGGCGGGCCGGGAAAACGCAAGTAGTGTACAAGTCGGGCTGTGTACCCAAAGCTGCGTGCAAGTCCGGGCTGTGTGCCTGGTGGGTTCAGAGCCTGAGGGCTGGAAATAGTGATAAAGTGTTCTGTTGTCTCTAATCTGCATTACCAGGAATGTATCCCTGGGGGTCCCGTCTATGCTTTGTTCAGCTTGGATGTGAAGTCACACTGTAGAATCCCATTCCTGGTTCTGGACATTACAGTTATTGCTTCCTGTGTTCAGATTTACTTGGGTGCCCCTGTGCAGAGTAGCCAAACCTAGGCCCCTGTGCCGAGTAACCTCATCCTCCCGAACCCAGTCCCCACCAGGTACTGCTGTCAGCTTCAACAGCATGCCACCTGTCGCTTTTCTAAAAGGCAGGGGTTGGGGATTACATAAGGAATCCTCAGGGAGCCCAAATGGGCCAGAGTCACAAAAAGAAAGTCCCAAGAGACCCTGTCAAATGCTTTCTCAGCATCCAGGGACACGAGAACGGCATGCAGGGCTGAGTCCCTGGACGCCGGCAGCATGTGCAGAAGTTTACACGTGGTCCACTGATGATCTGCCTACCATGAAACCAATTTGCTCTCTACTAATGAGGTTAGTCAGAGAGGCCCTAGCCTGTTGGCTAGAATTTTGGCAAGTATTTTGACATCAGTGTTGATCAATGATATAGGTTAATAGCTTCGATATTGGGAGGTCCTTACCCTGCTTAGGGATGAGAGTGATTAGGGCATTGAGGAAATTTGATTCCAGAGTCCCTTTGCATACCAGAAGTTGCATATCTCTGTTAGAAGAGGGGCAAGTTCTGATGGGCATCCCTTACATAAATTATTAGGTAGGCCATCAGGCCGGGGTTTATCTAGTGGGAGCTGCTCAACTGCATTTGTAACTTCCTGAATATTGATAAGACACCCAAGGGTGTAGCCTGGGGGTACAGTTTGGGGAGGTCAATTGAATTGAGATACTCAGTGATATCTGTATCGGTGGGCTGTTCAGTCTGGTCCTCAGAATAAAGTTTCTGATAGTAGGATCTTAAAACAGATACAATGTCTTTGGGGAAGTGACTAGCAGACTATCTTTGTCAGACCTAATATCCGGAATAAAACGAGAGGCTTCAGCTTGCCAAAGCAGTATTGCTAATAGCTTGCTTGCCTTCTCCCCTGTATCAAGATATTTAAGTTTTGTACATTTTAGCGAGAGCTCGGCTTTCTGGAACATTAGAACAGAGTATTGGGCTTATAATTGTGGCCCAATCCACCTCTGGGGATTGGTGACTGAGTGTATGTTCCAGCTGTTGGATGGCATGAAGTAAACAGTCTTGCTGTTGTTTAAACTGCCGGAACTTGGTAGCAGACAATCAGAGGCATTCCCCCAAGGGAACATTTCATGGTCACCCAAACCACATCTATTCTGGTCACTGAGTCTCTATTAATATCTAGGAAGCTAGAAACAAAATCTTTAATCTGCTGTAAGGAGTCCGGTTTTGAAGCAGCTGAGTTTTCAACTGCCAGAGGGCATCCTTTTAATTCCAGGTTCCAGGAGATATGTGAGGGATATAGGTGAGTGGTCAGAAATGACCCTAGTGTGTATATCAGTGTTTATTATACCTAGAAGGTCAAATGAGCTAGTAAAAGAAGTCAATTCCAGAGAATGACTTCTGTGGAGGGGAGAAAAGGTGTATTGACGTTCCTCAGGGTTTAATACTCTCCAAACATCTATGAGGTCTGCACTCCTCATAAAGTCATTTAAGGCCCTTTGTGTAGGAGATAAACCTTGTTTCTGGGAGTCAGACCTGTCTAAATGTGGGCACAGGGTGGTATTCCAGTCTCCACCTAGAATAGTCAGAGTGGGGGGTTGGTAACAGCTAAACCTGTCAACTGTGTGAAAAACTGGAGGAGTCACTGTTCGACCATAAATAGCTCCCAATGTAATTTGTTGTGTTTCCAGGAGGCCATGAAGGATAATATACTGGCTACTGGGGTCCCAGATTTCTTGTTCCAGTTTAAAGGGATTTTTTATCTATTAGTATTGCTACTCCCCACTATTTGTGGACTTCCTGATCCAATGCCTGCCCCACCCAGGTCCGGCACAACTGGGTCACATCTTGTCGTCGGAGATGTGTCTTTGAAGACATGCAATCCCTGCGTTTAGGTGATGGAGGTGCCAAAGAATGACTTGCCTCTTGCATTTATCTTGGGCACCCTCACATTCCAGCTTATGATATTATAGGGGCCACTCATAATGAGTAACTAGTAGGGAAATAGCTAAGCCGACCTGGTCTATCAAAGTTGGACTAGCACATAATATTTACTGACCTGCTGTTCAAGTGTATTTTCTTCAAAGGTGGATTGATCTAATACACTTGGTATCCCTTTCCCACAAACCATTCTATCAAAATATAAAAAACTTACTCTCAATAAAACTTATTCCCTGTTACCTCCCCTTAATTAATAAAACCCTAACAAAATACCCTGTCATACTCTACAACACTTAATCCCAGTTCAGTTTAACTGTACCACTTAATATACTCCAGCGGGTGATGTCTTTTAGCAGACCTGAGTCGCACTAGAAGAACCCCCAAATCCCGCCCTTTCCGCTACACAAATAGTGATACATACATTTAATAAATCGAAATCAAACAAGGCAATGCAATAAATCAAGTGAACTTAGTTAACTGGGTAATAAAAAGTAACCAATATACTGTTCCATTTGTTATCATGCAAAATGTCAACAAGGATGCTTTGCTGTGCATTAAAGAGAACACAAAAAGAAGCAAAAAGGAGTTAAGCTGTCTCCAGTCTTTCTGGGGGTACTCGGGAGGTGATAATAAAAAAAAAAAAAAAAGAAATTGACCCAGGAGTGCTGGAGGTTCAAGGGACTGTGGCGTTCAGCTGCAGCCGAAATACAACAGCATGAAGGGTCATCGAACGAAAGTCAATATAAGGTGAAAATTAAGAAAGCGTTGTCTTCTATCCTGGTCCGGATTTTCTGAAGGTCTGTAGCCTTTATCCAGCAATAGTCAAGTGATAATTCTGCTAAATGTCTGATAACTGTACTAGTTTGCGAGTCCAGAGATAACTAAAAGTAAAAGGAGGCATACACTGACAAGCGAGGTAGATTGCAAATCTGGCTCTTCAGCAAGCCCCGCTGTGAAATAACACATTGCAGAGGTAGACCCCATTGCAAAGCCTGGGATGTCATAACCAGCACTGTTTAGAAGGTTCCAAATACAATGAGGCTGCTGGTAGAAGTTAGGTCCAACCTATCAGTTGGCAGGTCGCCACCTCAAGGGATCAACAAAATCACTCTAAATTACCATAGTCAGTTCTTATGAAAAACGAGGTTAACACATACCTTAGGGGTATCCTCACTTGAATAGATCTGGCAATAAGACTTGAGATCTTGTACAGCTTGCTCATGTGATTCTAAAGAAATCCACTGATTTCCAGATTTTATTTAAAAGCACCTCCAGGTATCGCATATGAAATGGTGTGACCGCAGCAATTAGCTTGAGACAGTCGGGTGCATTTCTTGCCTTTTGCCCTGATCAAGTGAGGAAGATCTTGTGCCCATCCCACAAGACATCTTGAAGCTTCTGACTCTAGCAAGTATGTGTTGTTTGTCCAGAAAATATTACAATTTAAAGATGAGGGGCCGAGGTGGGGAGCCGGGGCGGAAGAGGCGTGTGCCTTTCAATAACATAGGTGGTGCTGCCTGGGATGGTCCTGCAATCTTCTCACACAATTTTGGAGGAATAGTATGGGAGCACTTCCTTCTTTTTGGGTATTCCAATAACAAGGAGGTTGTTCCTCCAGCTCCTTCCCTCAAGATCTTGTAGTTTCTCCTTGAGTTTCTTGAGTCACCGGCTGAAATACGTCGTTGTTTGCTTGTGTTTATCTTGTTTTTTCTCTAGTGAGATTAGTTTAGCTTCCGAGTCACCCACTCGGATGGTTAGGGACTGCACTGATGTTTTTATTTGCTGCAGGTCCTCTGAAATGTCTATTTTCTCCTGCAATGGCTGCATGATTTCCAGAAATCTTTCTTCCGAGAGAGCAACTGCCGAGGTAGGAGGTTTAGGGAGTCTGCAGGTTGGTGCTTGGGGCACTTTGTGGCCTTGTCCTTCTCTGGAGTTGGTGGAGGGAATGCCACAGAGGTGCTTCTTTCATATAAATGTCCATGTTGTTTGATGTTGATGAGATCCAGAGACCTTCCAAGTCAATTAATGTTACTTGTAAGTCGCTATTTGATGTAGTAACTTGGCAAAAGCTGAATTAGATAGCAGAGGTGCGGAGCTGTGGAAGGCTGCTACTGCTCTTCAAGCTGCCATCATGTGACCCCACTTTCCAGGATTCTAGGCCACCCATGACATACCACTGTGTTTCCCTTGACCTGAGCCCTGCACAGTGCTGCTTGCAGTTCCTTGAAGCTCCACCTCTATATCCAGTCACCAATGACAGAGGTGAATCCAGGAGCCAATGTGGGATTTAAGAGAAGACATCCTGAGGAAGAACCTGGGGTGAAGCAAGCACAGCATCATCTTCCCAGGTGGCAGTCATTTTCACCTTTTTCTCCCACCCCATGATACTGCTGTGCAATGGTATACACACATCATGCCATGCACGCTCAGTGTTAACGCCAGCATTGGAGCATGATGTCAGAGGTGCCACCCAGTGCCTCTACACTAGTGTTGTGCGAAACTTAAAATTTCATCCAGTGAAATATTTCACGAAAACCAGCATTTTGCAAAATATTTCGTGGTGCAAAATCTTCCCTGGCGAACACGGAATTTCACCCACGAAATTCAGAATTTCACCACCTGCAGGCAAAATTCCACATTTGAGAGCCAGGGGATGATATAATATATATAAAAAGTGTTTTCTAAGATGCCTACATCCCTGGTGTCTAGTGGTCCCACCTCCCCTGGCTGATTGCCAGCCCACAATATGAAGAATTACCCCACCACCAAGATTCAGCCCGTGACCATCCCTGATCCACAATTTCCAATAAATATAAATTTCCTTGGTGTCCTAGTGACCCTATCCCTGGCTGATCGATGAACAAATGAAGAATGCCACCCTCCAGATTCACATGCCCCTCCCCATTGCCCATAAATGCTGGGGCCAGTTGCCACATCAGTCCTCTTGTTTAAAAAAAAAAGAAATAAACAAGCCTTCCCTAGGGTCTAGTGGACCCCCACCACCACCTAGTGGTAGTAATCCCACCCCAACCTGCACCCCCATTTATGAGTTGGCCCTGGCGTGGGCCACTGGCACAGCCTTCACTCACCTCCATGGCCTTAACCTGGCTGAGCTTTACAATGAGCCGAGTGGTCTGCCACTTTCAGATTAATGGCGCTTGCATGTGTTCATTTGTTGAAAGTGGTGGTCTCACTCGGGTTCAATGTAAAGAGCTCAGTTGGGCTGCTGGCCATGGAGGCGAGTGGAGGGCTATGCTGGTGGGGATCAACTCATAGATGGGGTGTGGGTGGAGTTACCTACCAACAGGGTGAGGGGATGGGGTCCACTCAGACACCAGGGAAAGGTTTGTTTGTTTTTTTTTTTTTTTACAAGAAGACTAATGTTGGCACACATGGCCCTGGCACTCACGGACAATGGAAGGGGGTGGTGGACCGGTGGAGGGCATTCTTCATTTGGCCAGCGATCAACCAGTCTCTGGATTAAAGGTGATGAGACAAAGCCAGGCCTTCCTGCCCATGAACACCACTGCTGCCACTCCCTGGACACAAATCTCCCAAGTCCAGAGCTGTCTGCAACTGATGTTTGGGAAGCAAACATCTCAGGCTCCAAAGAGTTTGGGCCACAGCTTGGCAATCAGCTGGATGAACAAGAATCATTTTGGTGAGCTTATCAAAGAGCTCTTGCCTGAAACAGGCCATTAGGGCTGCATAGCTGGCCTGATGGATCCAGATCAACCACCGCCTAAACCTTGCAAGCAAGGAAGTCCTGCTTCCTGGACTACTTGTTCAGTTGCTTGTCTACATTGCCTTAAGTCTTCAGCATGTGAAAGGCTGAGTCTGCCATACATCCCTTTGCATAGAGGTGCTCCTAGAATCTGGAGATTTCCCAATGAAGATCACATACCTGCAGTCCATACAGCTGGGAGGGCATAGAAAGGAGTTGGTGCGGCCAGATACTGAGTGTTGGGCACAGAATGCTATATGTGACTGGGAAAGCCACCCCCAGGTGAGGACTCTTACTCCAGGATATTCGTCAGGGGTAGGTTCTCTATTCTGGACCTCCTCTAGTGAGATGTTCAGAGAGGCAAATACTGTATGCTGCAGAAGAGCAGCAAAGGAGGCCAAGTCACTATACTGTAGGTGAACTCAAGATGCATTGAACTCCATCTGATACTGGGAGGAAGCCATGGAGGAGTCCTCTATGTTAGAGTTAGGCCCACGGGAGTGTGTGCCAGACGCCAATGAAGATGATGTAGTAAAGTGTCAGCTCTGCCAGCAGTCGCATACAAATCCTGTAATATGTAGTAAAAATGTTTAAACACTGGTGCTTTACTCATTATTCAGCTCTGCTTATCATTAGCTTTTGATCATTACCTGTGTCAGACGAATCGGTGCTTTTTCGCTTATATTTACTCTAACTTTTAAAAACCCTGTGAAGAAATCATCACAATTAATGGAGCCAGTTGGTGGAAAGATGGACGAAGAGCCACAGCAGATGCAAACTGCCAGAAAAGCACCTTACAATTTAGGCAACAATAGCAACAAAGGTAATCCTAAATCAGAACTTTCAGATATTAAAGAAATCCTGGCAACCATACAAAAGAATATTAAAAATGAACATTTCTATAGGCAAAGAAACAGCAGAGATTAAAGGATGAACTGAGGTGGCAGAGGGAAGATTAGGTCTGATGTAGGACTTAAGGTATTGTACAGAGGACCTTTTGGAGATGCATACCAGACAACTTGGGTATTTGTTAAATAAAGCAGAAGATTTGGAGAACAGGGGCATAGAAACAATTTGAGAATTGTGGGGCTCACAGAAGGCATGGAAGGCAAAGATATGATCCCTTTCTCCAGCAGTTTTTTTCTGAGGTTCTACAAAAGAATGGCAATGGCCCTGAAATTGAGAGAGCACATCACTTTCTAGCTCCATGCCCCCATGTTAATAGATCCAGGATAATAATTGTGAACTTTCTACACTTTTCCATTAAGGAGGAAATATTGAGGTTGGCGAGGGATAAGGGACAACTACACTGGTGAGGTGACCATATTTCTTTCTTTCAGGATTTTGCCTCAGAAATAGTTACTAAATGACAGGAGTTTTCAGAAGTACAGAAGGTGCTGAAAAGATGGGGTGGTCATACTTCATGAAATACCCTACCTCCATGGCTGTATCTTGTAATGGTGGCTCTTGTACAGTTTGTTATTTGGTGGGCAAAGTTTGGCATTTCTTCAATGATTCACGGGCTCAGCAGATTTTTGAACATCAGCAGCCAGCTCACAGAGGTTAATTCGAACTTTCAGCTTAAGCTCATGTTGAAGAGCGTGCCCTGCTTGCTTACTTTCCATCGACACCTGAGTCTACTTCTGCTGTCAATCAAATATGCATGCCAACCCTTACTCAGTAATGCAAGTAGCCCAGCAGGACAAAATGGTTCCAGCAACACACTTAAAGTCTCCTCCAAATAACACCCTGCTTCCATTTACTGAGGTTGTTAAAATGAAAATGCAGAGTACTGAAAATAACAGCTTCAGGAGAGTCATGCCTTCCCTCAACATACTGCACAAAGTTACCTGCCAAGATGAGTCAACAACCCCAAAAATGGACCAAAAGCAGGCGTTGGTCAGAATAGACCTCCTCCAGTACTTGATGTTCATCAAACCAGGATTCGGAAGAAATGCAGCAAAGAAACACATTAAATATCATGATCCACTGATGAACTACCATTTCCCAGTGGCGGAGCTAGAGGGTGGGCTGGGGGGTGTGCCCTCCTGGCTGGCCTAGTGTGAGTAGTGGTGCCCCACCACCATCTTTATTCAATGTTTAGTGTCCATTGTGGAGTCCATGATTGACTGAATGGCCCCCAGGCTCCCAAATTCTCCCAAACATGGCTCCACCACTGCCATTTCCTATGTGTCTGTGACTGTGCTGTTGTCTGATCATGCATGGGCTTTGCTAGAGCTGCTGGTCACATGTTGTTGTGCAGAGGCTTACAAGCATTAGAGTTGTCTTGAATTACTACATCTTCTTAGCCCTCTTTTTGAATGGATATGCTCTGGTGCTCTAGTGTCTCCTTGCCAGCTGCAATTCTCAGCGGATCAATAACTTTTAAAAGTAATCCTTATGCAATTCATAGGTTTTCTGGACAGGAAAACTTGGATTTTAAAACTGCTTTATGCTATTCTCCCCAAATGTGGAATGATACTGTTTTAAATACCACAAATCTTGGTTTAATTGTTTTAAATGGAATACTGGAGCCATGCATCCATGGTTTATTTGTGCTCTGTGCCTTATGATACCCTTTGTTTTGCTTTGTTTTTACTAGTTAACCCTGGGGTATCTCACATCTCACTAGTTGATTTAAGAACCCAGATTCCTTATATGGGTTTGCCCTTTTTGCTGATTTGGCCAGGAAAGATATATCTTTTTATTTAACTCCCTGCTCACAAGCTCAATCTGGGTTTCTGCTAACTTGTATACAGGGTAGCTCAATGCTGGAAAGATGATCCTGTGTTTGCTCCACACAGTAAGCAACAAATGAGCTAGCACCTTGCACATCTTTATGGATCTGGCTTCAGTGTCGATAATACTTTTACTCCTGCATCTACTGTTTTGTCTCCCTTGCTACCAATCTAGCTAACTCTTTACCTTCCCTTGCTTTGCCTGCTCCATTCTTAAGCCTCCCACCATGTCCTTCTCCTTTTCCAGGTGAATAGCAAATAGCCAGAAGAGGATGAGAAGGAGTGTGCTTTCAGATAAAGAAAGGCTGAAGAGTCAGGTGACTCAACAAGTAAGTGGCTGAAAATATTAATATCCTTCAACAGATGGAAGGTGGAGGTAAATGCCTGCTCATTGCTGTACCTTATGGTGCTGAGGGCTGAATGGCTAAGCAGCCTTATGGTTGCCTTTAAGTAACTTCAGTTTCCAGTTTTCTTTCCATACGAAACACTCCTAAACTTCTTGGCTACACTATCTCAAGTTGATGATAAGTCCCCTAGCTAATCCAGTTCCTTCAACACTAGATTTTTATTCTAACAAGATATTTCTCTTTATCATTAGCACTACTGCTGCCACAACCTTTGTCAGAAGTTGGTGCTGTTTGTTACTTGCCTTCTGCAAACATAACAGGAATACAGAATTCTTTAGGATGATGCTGGCAGAAGAGCTGTCCAAAGTTATTCAGAGTGTTGAGTGCGATCGCTGATGCATAGACCCTTGTCTGCATACCGGCAGGTGGTCTTGTACTATGTGTCTTCCCAATCCATGTTATTTAATCCTTCACTTAGTTTTACTCCATTTTGACTTCTGGTTATTTTTCAGCATCTGTCTGTTATAATATTTTAACTGCAATTTAGTTTTTAATTTTTAATTTTCTTCTGTTACATTGCTTTTAGCTGTTGCAGGACAGAGTTCAGGACATTCATATTTATTTTAGGTTTTAAACTACAGTATTTCTAACTACAGTTTACAGTTTACAGATTATTAGTTTAAAAAGGTTATAAAATTACTGCTTTACAGTTTACAGTTTAGATTTTATCTTAGAATTTTTATTTAACTGATTTTATTACAATTTTAGCATTCTGAAGATTTCTTGGTGTAAATTACCTCCCGCTCTCCTGTAGAGGTGTTAATTTTATAAGTGTTTGCATATCAGGTAACTATAACATTACCACTTGGAATGTTAAGGGTCTTGATCACCCATTAAGAGGAAAAAGGAACTTAGTTATCTACATAAAGGGAAAATTGATATTGCATTGCTTCAGGAAACCAATCTCTTGCCATCTAAAGCCACCAAACTTAATAAAGGATGGGTGGGGCAAAGAGTTTAGTTGCTATGATACAAGGAAAAGAGGAACCTCAATTTTAATTTGAAAGGGAGTCCCTTTGTAAAAGCAAAACATGTGGCTGACTGAAAGTCATTTCCAGTTTTAGAGGCACTCTTAATTGCAAGAAGGTGGTTATGCAATGTATGCCCAACAAAAATCTGTCTGAGTTCTTTGATGATTTAACTACTTAGTTGAGTTTGTATAACAATACTGAAATTATTTGTGGTGGGACTTTAATGACATGCTAGAGCCCTTCCTGGATAGAAGTAATACCCTTGAACTTAAAAGATCCAACTATCTAAGGAGAACCTTTGTAAATCTTAGTACAGACTTGGGGCTCATAGATGCCTGGTGATTTATACATCCCGATGAAAGGAACTATTCCTTTCATTCTAATTGCCATAACTCCTATAGTACAATTGACTATATATTTCTGTCAAAAGGCCTTAGCTCAAACTTCTCATCTGCAGATATTCAGAGCAGTGTAATTTCAGATAATGGACTAGTTAGAATATATCTGGTGGTAGAGAAATCTGAAAACAAAAGTAGGCAGTGGAGGTTCAATACTTCACTAATACACAACAAAATTTAAAGATTTTGCAAAATCTGCAGCTGAGTATTTTGAATTCAATGGTGAGGGCAAACCTCATTTGCCACACTATGGGATGCATTCAAGGCTTTCCTTAGAGGAAGATTCTCTTTTGCAACACATAAAAGAGAGTCTTTGACAGAACTAGAACTTAAAGAGAAAAGCTTAAGAAAATTGAGCTGGATTACAACCAGGGGATAGGAAGGAGTCCTCAAAACTACATGAGATATTGTTGCTCAAAACAGACATTAATAAATTGTATGCAGCTAAGGCCAAATTTGCCCTATCAGTGACCAAGCAAAGATTTTGGGATGGAGAAAAAGTCTGGGAAGCTTTGTCATATAAATTGATGAAGAAGCTCAATCCAGACATTATTTCTGGATAAAGAATAATATAAATCAGGTTAGAGTCTCTAATAAGGATAGAAATAAGGTGTTTGAGCAGTTTTATTGTGACCTATTCTCCAGCAAGGCACTAGACATAGGCAACCCCATGCAGGAATTTTTAAACTTTTACATCTCCCTCCCTGAATGATTTGGAAATGATGATTCTGAAGAGGCCTATTACTTCAGAAGAAATGACCAAAGTTATTCAGGACCTGACAAATAACAAAATACTCAGCCTGATGGACTAACTGGTTATTTTAGAAAATAATCAGTTACATCATCTCCCTATCTACATAAAATGTCGGTTGAGGTTTTCACAGAAAAGAGTTTGCCAAACTCCTAAATAGTGCTTAAATAACTTTAATACTTAAAAGGACAAAGATCCCCAGTCATAAAGCTACAGACCTATACCACTGCTAAATGTAGACTACAAAATTCTGGCAAAAGCTTTTCACTCAGAGTCAGAGGTTTGGTATCCAAGTTAGTAGGGAAGGAGCAGGTGGTTTTGTCCCAGGTAGGTCAGGGATGGGCAACATTAGGTGCCTTATTGATGGATGATCCTCTCAAGTAACCAGGAAACCCTTAACTGTTCTTGCCTGTTGATCTTTTCAAGGCCTTTGACTCCCTTGAATGGTCATATCTTTTTAGTATGTTTACAAGGTATAACCTAGGGAGCTTTTTACCAAGTAGATTCCGATTTTATACAGCAAACCTTCTGCTGCAGTAATTACAAATGGTTTAATCTACCCTTTTCTAAATTGCATAGAGGAACCAGACAGGGCTACCTCTATCTCCCTACCATTTCATTTTGGCCTTAGAGCCTCTCATCAGAGCAATACAAGTAGACTCTAAATAAAAAGCCTTAAGATAGGAAGGTTATCCAACAAAACCTTTGCCTATGCTGATGATTTATTGTTCACAATGACACAGCCTAGGGACTCAATAGTGACACTTAAACTGATCCTTCGCCAGTTTTCTAAGTTATCAGGCCTAGTGGTCAAGTGGCCTAAGATGCAGGCAATGTAATGTGAGCCGATGGGAACACACAACTGGGATGTGACCTTATAGACAACGGCTGTTGGAAGAAAACAGGGATAACATACCTAGGTCTAAAATACCTCCCAGTATCAAAACTTTAGTAGACTATAATCTTGACCACCTGCTAAAAGAAATAAATGTTGATTTAAGCCGATGGAAGAGTTTAAATATGTCTCTCTGGGGAAAGTGAACTCACTTAAAATGATGGTGGCCCCTACACTTTTTATCTTTTCAAAACATTCCAATCACCTTTTAGTAAGGCCAAATTTTCATTGCTATTAGGTACTGTCAAAATATTCTTGTGGATAGTAAGCCCCACAGAATTGCACCTCAAAACTCAGAGCTCCATGGTCACTAGGAGGGTTTGGGCTTCCAGGAGGGATAACTATCAAACCACCTTTTGTTCAAACAGGCAGTGCTCTATTTGTCTCCTACTGATACTGAGGATTTCCCTTTGGTTAGAAGTCGAACAGCATCTACTGCAGTAAACCCAAACAAATTATCCGATTTCTTATTTAAACCACTACTGAAGACACAACAATTTAAGCCCAGTATTTTGACTCCCTTAAAGTAATTAGGATTTCATTGTCTAAGCTTAATCTTATAAACCACCGATTAATCTGGAACCTCTTTTGGTAACTCTAGTGTGCTTAGAAATGGAGAGGTCATGTAGAACTGGTAATGGAATAAGTTAAGTATCACCAATGCAGGTGAATTGATGGATTCAAACAATGGCTTCATCATGTCCTTTGAGGATCTCAAAATAAATTTAAATTTAGAAACTGTAGCTTTGTAGTATACCGAGAGGCCAGGAAGATTCTGTTTAACAATCTACTAGGCCCTACTCTGAAGTTAACCCCATGGATCAGGAATGGACTACAGTTTTAAAGTTAGCCAATCTCAAGAGAGGGGCCTTGTCGATATACAAATACTTAACAAATGATGATGAATATTATGTTTTGACTGAGTCTTTGAGACTTATATGGAGAAAGATGTGAGCCTTGCATGTCTGCAGATGACTGTATGACCTCATGGTCTAATGCTTATTACTCATGCAGAGAGGTACAAGGTAGAACCATACAGTTCAAAATTATTCACTACTATTATTATTCTCCACTCAGGCTACAGGAGACGAATTACTGTGTAGGAGGTAATTGTTGGAGATGTGGCATGTCACATGCAAATCTCCTACACATGGTCTAGGATTGCTCCTTGATTGTCAGCACTTGGAAAGCAATCCACGAGCTGTGTATGAAAGTAAATGAGACTGATTTGTTTTGCCCCTGACATTTATACTAGGTTTCTTGTCCTCCTGCTAATCTTCCTAAGTTTAAAGCTAATTGGGTCCCTGCAGCTGCACTGGTTTTAAAGTGATTACCCTTTCTAAATGGAAACAACCAACTCCTCCAACTCTTAGAGTGGTTTGACATCATGGCCATCCTAGCAAATAATGAGAGAATTTATTTACTGTCTGATAAGACAGAGGTATATATAGGATTGCCACCATTTGGATGAGGCACAAATGGATCCTAAGCTCTGCCACTAGCCCCACCCCTTTTCATGACTTTTCATGCATTGTTCCTCCTAGAAGGCCATTTGTTATATCAATAAAAGACAGCACTTAAAGCAGCAGTTCAACAACAATGTTAAGATACTGCACTGTACCTGTTAAAGTTATTTTCCTAGGTTCTTCCTAGTTATTTATTTACTTTTGTATTTATTTATTTATTTCATTATTAACATTGGTTTACCAGATAAACTTACAGAGATAAAAGAAACTCATTTACAGATATGATCTGGGGAGACAAGGAAATACTGTAAACAGCATACAACAGTATACATGGTATATAATAATACATAATAAACACATTATTTCCTGTAATGTGTACTTTATATATTTTTCTGGTTCCATTTCTGTCTGCATCCACAGTACTATTTCAAAGCCAAAGAAGTGACCATACTTTTTCTTAAGGAAAAAAATAATTAAAAACATTAAAAATGCCTACATTCTGTTAGAGATGAAAATATTTACCAGCAAATGAAAGTGGAAGACAACTGGCTCTGTTACTGTTAACAGGTGGGGGCAGCTATGTTGCTACAGTATGCCACTTTAAGATGCAGTGGAAAAGATTAGGGTTAAGTAAGTGCTAATGGTGTTAATGGCCATACTTTACACCTCCCAGGCTGACTGCTTTCACAAACAAAGGGTTATGTTGACAAGATAACTTGTTTGTAACCTGTACACGTAGCTGAAACAATGAATGATAAGACAACATTTGTTTCAAAAGTATGTGAGCACTCTAAATGGCTCAAAAATCTGACCAGACCAGAGCAAAACTGAATTACCTGATAGGGACCCTGGAAAACCTGATAAACATGTAAAAACCTGACAGGTGGTAACCCTAGGTGTATAAGAAGTCATGGAATCCCTTTTTAGCATAAAACTCTGATTTGACTTGCATGCAAAGTCTACCTTTACCTTTTGTGTAGGTTTAGCCTTGAACTTACCTGAACTCATTGCTTCCATACCTGTATATATCAGATATATTTGTGCTTTCTTCTCTCTTCTCTTGAAGTACTTTTTTTTATTATTTAGTTGTTTAACCAGGTGTAACACACTTTATTTACTTTAAGTACTTTATTTGATGGATTGTGCAGTGCAAGTCACATTAGACTGTTTCATCAACTCACTGGTGTAGAATTTTTTTTTGCTATGCTACTGGATTGGCAACTCAAACACTTGAAGCTTTAACTCTTTTTCAACCATCCTTCACTGCTTATTCAGCTCATATGTACCTGTTTAGTGAAATGGCAGTAGCTGTATTTTCATGGCATTGTTTATAAATATCACAGCATTTCTTAAGAACATTCTTTATAAATATCACAGCATTCCTTAAGAGTTGTTTAGTCTGCCTTCTGAAATGAAACTCATAAGCACTCAGTTGAAAATAAAGCTTACAGTCAATAGCAGCTAGATGCAAACCAAGACTAAACTTTTACTAATTAATTGAATTAAACCCTGCACATATTAGGAACCTCATTGAACAATGCTACACCAGTGAGTTGAGGGAACAGTTTAATGGACTTGTACTGTAGTTACACATTGGTTGTATGAATATTTAATGTTTTCAGTTTATTTATTTATTAAATTTTGTTGACCCAGTAAGCCCACTGGGCCTAGAAGTCCCTTTTTCAGGGTCGACTGGGGAGGGGGAAACAGATGGTAAGCAACTGAAATTGAGCCAGATTAGGCTGTTGGTGGTATTTTTAGTGAAAGGAGAAATTTGGCCAGGACACCAGGAAATTCCCTACTCGGCAGTAGAGGGACAGGCTGTCTGTCTGCAAAGATGGCCACTCGGAGTGAGATGCTGGAGGGTGAAGACATTTGCAAAGTGGGAGCATTGGCCATCTCCTACTGCATTAAAGTTAGAGGTTAATTTGGTTACCAGTACTGAAGTTGAATCAGAGGATGAATTTCATGAAGCTCTATTTCTGTGGAGTAATTTAAAAGCTTCACAATACCATGGAGAAGAGTATTGACCGACAAATCAAAAATGTTGCTATGGCACCTAGAGAAAAGGACATGCATCAACTTTCAAAATGACTGAGAGAAACCGAGCTTACATAAGCACAGCACAGCACAGATGTCTTCCTGTCATCTATGCGAATGGGCCTGTCAGCACGGCAGCTGATGCAACTACTTCAAAGGTTCGACGGGCCTCAGTGAGTCATCACAAGCCTTCACTAAGATTGTATCCCTGTCAAACCAGAAAATATAATTTTAGAGTCTGGCAGTGAATTCATTGAAGAAAACGAGTGCCAAAAGCCTGACATTACACTGGAAAGGGAAATGTTTCTACAGACTCTGTATGTGCTAATGTTCAACAAGGGAAAATTGCAGCTTCTCTATTAGCTGATTTCATCTCGAGCCGAGTAACCGCTGAGCAAGATGGTCGGTTCCATATTTAAAAAATGACTGTTGATGAAGTTGCTTCCTTCTACAATTACTTACCAGACAAAAGTCACATCTCAAACGGCACCAGTGAATTTTTCTTTGCCAAACTGAATTCCAACCAACAAAATATGATTAAAGATAAACTTGTAAAGACAAAATCCTGTAAGAGAACCAGTATCACAAGTTAATGCATCTAATCTGCCTTTCAGGCCCTGGACACCAGAGAAGGCTCTAGTAGGTGAAGGATGGAAGCAGGTATCCTCAGGCATCTGGATTCCTGACCCCATTTGGGACACAGACTTAAATCTGTCACAAAATCCTCATGTATAGAAACCTGGACCTGATCTCAGCATTAACAAAGGGGACTTATTAAAGGGGATAAGTCAGGAAATCTAGGCCTAATTTCCCTACGCTATCTCCAGAAGCACAGATCACACTGGATGCCACTAAGGTTACAATTTGATTTAAAACCACAGGATAATTTATCAAACTTTAACATCATTGGGCCACCAAACAGAAGCCCTTAATGTTGGAACTATTTTCAAAAGCAAACGGGATGCAGGTTCTAGAAGAAACACAGTGCTACAAAGGAGGTCTGGAGGAAAGGCCAGACAGATATGACGGGGAAAATTTTACCAAAGGACTCCTTACATTTTTCACCTAAAGATGTGTATGCATTTATAAATATATCCGAGAGGACAATTTTGATGTTAGTTTCAGAACACCTTATGCACTAGATCTTTTTGGGAAAGGTACGGCAGGTGAAGTTTTCTCCCACGTGGACCCCTTTCTGGTCATTCTTCTGACAAAACCCCTGATAAAATTTGTGACCATAATGTTTAGAAATGAGGGGTTCATGTAGAAGATATCACATTCTGGTAATCACAGAAATGCGAAGTTCTGAGTGCTCCTGAACCTATTTTGGATTCAGAACAATTCTGGACAAGTGGATGGAAATATAAAGTTAAACTACGGCAATCAGAATCAGACATTGAACATGTACCTAATTCCTTTTGTTAGGTGGGGACAGAGGGTCTGTTTTATGGGGTCAGTATTGGCTTCTTACAAGTGCGGCTCAAGGACCCACCTTTCAAGTGTATGTGACCAGCCCCGATGTGATAATTGTGGTGAAATTGGGCACGCTCACAGTGTAATGTGCCAATCACACTAAATGTGATTTATGTGAGGAATATGGCCATGTCTATAGCGAATGTCCTTGGGCTGCAAAAACAAAGCAACTTGTACCAGCCCTGAAATTTTGATTCAGCAAGCACTGGATGCTGTCCACTCCCTTCCCCACTGGAGAAGGAAAAGGAATCCTTTCAGACTGCTTCCCCTTCTAGGTCCCTCCTCCGCCCATTTGGAAATTGAGACTCAGGCCTCTGAAACAAAACCTCAAGAGGAAGTTAGGACTCAGACGATGCCTTCTGAACCTCTGGATTTAGCTCCAGTTTGTTATAAAGACCCAGCTTCTCCTGACAAGGATTTGGTTGTTACTGCTAACCCTCACCATTGCCACGCAGGAGATCCTCTAGGAACCTGCAACCAAAATCTCCTCCCCATCTCTTTGAATCTAGCAATTCCTATGCATAGAAACATAGAATTTGACGGCAGATAAGGACCGCTTGGCCCACCCAGTCTGCCCATTTCCCTACCTACTGGATAAGCTGTAGATCCTAGTTAACCAGCAGCCTACTTCTTTCTACCCCACCCCTAGAATTGCCTTATGACTATCCCATGCATGCTTGAATTCCACCACTGATTTTGACTCCACAACCTTCCTCCGAAGCTGCTCCATGCATCCACAACCCTCTCTGTGAAAAATACTTCCTTAAATTACCTCTGAGCCACCCCTCACCCCATCTTCAAATTGTGCCTCTTGTTCTTGCACACCTTTTTTTGAAAGATGCTACCCTCTTGGACTTTGTTGATTCCCTTGAGGTACTTGAACGCTTCTATCATGTCCCCTCTCCCTCCTTTCCTCGAGGCTATACATATTAAGCTCCTTTTGTCTCTCTTCATATGTCTTCCCGTGCAGACTGCACCAATTTAGTTGCCCTCCTCTGACAGCTTCCATCCTGTCTATGTCTTTGCAGAGATTGGGTCTCCAGAACTGCACACAGTACTCAGATGGGGTCTCACCAGCTGTCTGTACAGAGGATAATAACTTCCTGTTTTCTACTGGTGATGCCTCTCCTATGCATCCCAGTATCCCCCAGCCCTCCTTGCTGCCCTCTCACATTGCTTGCCCACCTTTAGGTCATCTAATATGACTATCCCAGGTCCCTTTCCATTTTTGTTGTTGTTAGTATCTCACCCCCATTGTGTACTCTTCCCTGGATTTTTGTTTCCCAGGTGCATTACCTTGCACTTCTTAGCATTGAATCTAAGCTGCCATACATTTGACCATTAATCTAACCTTGCCAAGTCCCTTCTCATCCTTTCCACCCCACCCTGTGCATCAACTCTGTTGCAGATCTTTGTGTAATCTGCAAAGAGACATGTTTCCTTCCAGTCCTTCTGCAATGTCGCTTAAAAAGACATTGAAGAGGGACCGTCCTAATACTGAACTGCGGCAATTCTACTAATAACCCTCCTTTCTTCTGAATTGACTCCATTTACTATTACCTCTGTGTCCTATTCTCCAGCCAATTCTTTACCCAGGCTGTCATCTTGGGACCCACTCCCAGGCTGGCTAACTTGTATATTAATCTTTGTGTGGGACTGTGTCAAATGCCTTGCTAAAGTCTAGGTAGGCCATGTCCAAAGCCCTCCCTGATCTACTACTTTGGTCACCCAGTCAAAGAAATCTATCAGATTTGTCTGGCATGACCTTCCCACTGTGAATCCATGCTGCCTAGGGTCCTGTACTCCTCTGGCCTCTAGATACTCGACAATTCTTTCCTTCAGAAGTGATTCCATCATTTTCCCTATCACTGAGGTTAAACTAACAGGTCTGTAGTTTCCTGCTTCTGCCTTGCTCCCACTTTTGTGAAGGGAATCACATCTGCCCTCCTCCAGTCCTTGGGTACCACCCCATCCTCCCATGATTTGTTAAAAGGGTAGTCAGTGGTGTCACTAGTTCTACCCTTAGTTCTTTTAGAATTCTGGGATGAATCCCATCAGTCCCCATTGCTTTGTCCACCTTCAGTTTTAAGAGTTCTTTCAGAACCCTTTCTTCTGTAAATGGGCTGGTATCAACTTCTGTATCCAGAGTGTTTCTACTGTTTGTTTTATGTACCTCCCCTTTCATTTGTAAATACTGAGCAAAAATATTTGTTTAGTATCTCTGCCTTTTCACAGTCTCCTCTGCCCACCCTCCTCCCCTTTATTAAGCCTCACTATCCCTCCCTTGGTCTTCCTTTGCTCCTGATGTACCTATAAAAGGTTTTATCCCCTTCTTAACTGAGTTGGCTATCTTTTCCTTGGTTTGGGCCTTTGCTGTTCTGACTGCGTTCCCAGCCTCCTTTGCTTTAACTGATACAGTTCCTGTCCTGCTCCTTCTGCAGATTCCTTGTACTTCCTGAATGCTTTCTTTTTCTCTTGAACCTTCACTGCCACTTCCTTTGAGAACCATAGTGGTTTCTTACATCATTTTGTTTTGTTTATTTGCTTCACACAAAGGCTTGTTACCTCTGTGATGGCAGTTTTATTATTCCCCATTGTTCTTCCACCCTCCTTCCTGTCCATTTGCTAGTGCATTCCTTAGGCACTCAGCCATTTTAGGCGCAGTCAGCACTCTTAAAGTCCAGTACTTTTGTCTTTGTATGGCTTGACTCTATTGCTGTGTTTATTGTGAACCATACTGTTCGATGGTCGCTAGTTCCCAGATGGCTACCCACTTCTACATCTGTGATCCTCTCTCCATCTCCATTTGAGAGAATCAAGTCTAATATTGCTCCCTCTCGGTGGGCTCCAATACTAGTTGTCTCAAGGCATGCCCCTGTAGGGCATGTAGAATAACTCCACTCTTCGAGTGGCAGCTGCAACTGCACTCCAGTTAACATCTGGCATATTCAGATCACCCATCAGCAATATCTCCCTTTTTCTGCCATTCTAAGTATACTTTCTATCATTTCCTTGTCCATTTCCTCCCCTGAGAAGGGTCTGTATACAACCCCTGAGTGATTGTGGTGCCATTGCTGTCTCCAACTCTACCCACAGTGCTTCTTCTCCTCCTCCTCCTCCCTGTTTACCCTTTTGTTCTGTTGCTTTTATTCCTTCCCTTATGTAAAGAGCTACTCCTCCTCCTCTTTACCCTCCTGTCCCTCCTGTAGATAGCGTATCCTGGTATGTTTACGTCCAGTCATGGTTTTGTGTGCCTATGTTTCTGTGACTGCCACGATATCCAGATGTTCCTCCTCCATCAAGGCCACTAATTCAGGAAGCTTGTTACCCAGACTACGGGCATTGGTACTCATTGCTCTCCATTTTTGATGGCTTTAGCTTCTGTTGCAGCATCCCCCACTGACCATTCTACCTCGGTCTTTTTCTCATTTAGTACCCTATTTTGTAGGAAGAGGCTGGGATTTTCCTGATGCTTGTCAGTGCCTCCACTTTGACTAGTTTAAAAGCTTGCCAATGAAGCATTTAAACTGATTGCTCAAAAGACTTGTTCCTTCCTGGACAGATGCAGACCATCCTGCCAGTATAGGCTGGTGTCCTCCAGGTGGAACCCCAGTCCTCAATGAAGCCAAACCCCTGTGCTCCACACCATTTTTTCAACCATTCATTAAACTACATGGTGCTAATTACCCTTGCCTCCCCCATGCCTTTGACAGGCAGCACCTCTGAGAAGGATACTGTGGGTGCTACTTGTCTTAGGCCCTCCCCAACTCTGCAATGTCCTCCTGCACTGCTCTAATCTAATGATGAGCCAAGTCATTTGTCCCTAGGTGGACAATTATGTCCAGCTCAGACTCCTTGCAGCTGTTCTCATGATCCTGAGGATGCGCCTCTGTCCCTCCAAGCCATGGCACCAGGCAGGCACCTTACTCAGTTTTCCCAGCTCCCCCAGTTCTATACCCCAATAATTGAGTCCCCACCAGGAGCTGCTTCCTTCCTGTGATTTCCTCTGCCTCCTTCCTGTGGGCCTCCTTGTGACAGTTGTCATCAGTCTTCTCTGCAGGTGCATCCATAGGGGAGCTATGCTCCCCAGAATGGTGTATGGATTGTGGAGTGGAACAATTGACTGGGTGTGCCTCTGTTCCACCATCTTCACCCTCCCTGAGCCCACTGTGGTCCAACTGCTGTGCTTTCTTCGTAACCTCTGAGGTAGTGGTGGTGGTGCTAGTGCTCCTGGATGGGGAGGTTCCCGTCCCTACTGTCCAGTGTGGCCTGGGGAAGGTTTCCTTACTACTGTCCAGTGCAGCCTGAAGACAGGCAACTTCCTCCCTCAGGGCAGAGAGTTGTCTGCAAATAGGCAGCATCTCAGCCTCCAGAAAGACTCCCGGAAGACTGCTGCCCCACAGCCATTACATTGCACTACTCCCCACATGTTTAACTACTTTTTTTGTTTGTTTTTGTGTGTGTGCATGTGCACGCGTGTGTGATAGGTTATATAGAAATATATATTATACAATGTGTATGCTTATATTGTCAGTGCAGTGTGCTAGAGAGGCTATGACAGTGATATGCACCTTGCACTCTTGAGGAAATTATGTCAGAACCTCAGGTATAAAGGAACTATTTCAGGGGTGGGTGGGATGAGGGTGGGAAGGGGTTGGGCCTAAACTGTGCCCTCACGAAACAATCAGTTAAAAGCTCTCACCCACCGCTGCGATGAGTGCCTTCCTGTCAGCATGATACCCTACACAACAATTTGACAGAGAAAATACCCTGCTAATCAAACAGAGAAAAATCCAGACATCCAAGTCAGACACAGGTAAACCTCTCCAGCCCCAAAACAGCCTGGTGCTTTGTTAGCCACAAAGGAAAATCAAATATGCAGTTATTTCAGCCCTTCTGAAGATGCTGACAAGATAAGCACACCCAGTACACAACTTGGAAGAAGATGGACTTCTGTCTGAAACAGGATCACACCAGTAGTTTATAGTAATTGATCAATGCTGAAATAGTCAAGCTAGACAATTGGCTGTGATGCAGGCCTCTGCCTTGTGAAGACAATTTCCCACCTCAGGCTATGTCTGGCATCCAATTACAAACGGCAGCCTTTGCTATTTTAAATCACACAACCCCACCAAATATTGCAAAATATATTGTTGCAGATTGTCACAGAATTCTAGTAATCAGTCCAGTTAGCCACAAAGGAAAATCAAATATGCAGTTATTTCAGCCCTTCTGAAGATGCTGACAAGATAAGCAGTTTTGAAAACCCCTTCCTGAATTAAAAACTAAAATAATTAAACACAAAGCAATTACCACTGTAAAATAAGGAAAACTTCTCTCAGATGTAAGCAAGAGAGAGATTAGTTACAGATATCTAGCCAATATAGTATATCCCACGCATCTTCTCAGTTGTTTCAAAGCACACCCAGTACACAACTTGGAAGAAGATGGACTTATGCAGCCTTATTTACCTCATGAGGTGATACAGAAATGGAACTTGGAGATTCTGACTCCCAAAATCTAATTTGTCCACTATTTCACAGCCAATAGAGAGTTACAAAGGAAGAAAAGAAAAACAGAAAAATAGAGAATAACACCAAACAAAGGGACTAATAATGCAAATAACCTGGGGCTCACTTAACACACATAGTTTATTGAATACTATTAAAAGATAGGCTTTATTTCAATATATTCATGAAGAAAAATGCTAGTCAGCTTTTTACAGAAGACATGGATGTATTCTATAGAGCAATTGTCTACCTTTAAGAGGATTGGCCTTGGGGTCCTTCCTTTGGTCATTTGGAGCAGCCAGTGTGGAAGGGACTGGTATTCTATTTAACTCCTTTGACTTTTCCTTCAAAATTAATTGACCTCATACCAGGCAGGATCTTGATTTTGGATGGGAAATGGAATAATATGTGCTACAGATTCATTAACATTTATAATCCTCAATCCAAAGCTGATAGTCAATTACATAAAAGCAGTGCAACCATACCTGGTTACGCCAGCCAGTGTCCTTTAGGGAGGTGATTTTAATTGTAGTCTGATTAGATCACCTCAACATAATAGGAAAATCTATTGTGACTCCTATGAGTTAGAGTTTATAATTAAAACTGCTCATCTAGTTAATTGTAATACACACCTCACTCATGGACCTGGTTTCACTTATATGAAAGGTAAAACATGAACTATGATATATTATATGTTGGCTTCTCCTTCAGTGCAGATCAGTTCCTTCCTAATAAGGCCTATAGAATTTTTTATTGCTCTGTTCCTTTCAATCTTCAGTCCCTACTTTTATCAGGCAGACAAGATGGAAATTGAACACCTCAATCTTAAATTCTCCCAAGTAAAACTAGTATCACAAACATATTGCAAGCTCATTTATCAACAGCATTCTTATACTCGGACTTAGGTGAATGGTGGATGGATACAAAATCAGATCTTAGCAAATGGTTTAAAAAATATGGGGTAAGATTAAAAATTCTAATTTTTTAAAATATCTGTCCTTAAGGCAGCAGCTACAAAGACTCATAATGCTTTATTATACTTCTAGGCAGGATTATACAGAACAAATAAACTGTTTTAAATCTAAAATGAAACTGTATCAATATGACAGAGCAAGGACTATACAAGCTATACTTTCCAATAGCATAAAGAAATCCCCATAGGAGACCTGTTTGAGGCATGTAAAGACATAAAAGAATCTACAACTACGGATTTTTTTGATGAATTTAGATGGCTCCAGAGCTGAAACAGTAGAACAAATGAGGGATCTGATCAGAAAACATTATCAGACATTGGAGCCACACTCTCCTATTTTACAGAAAAAGATAACTATTTAAATGCCATCAATCTACCCTCTTTACCAGTGAGGCTTTAAAATTATTAGGGCCTATTACTAGTACAGAAATTAATGAGGTCATTCAATGGTTGAAACTTAACTTTTCACAGGGGTTGGATGGACTTCTAATCAATTTTATAAATGTTTTCAGAAAGAATTAGTAGAATGTCTGCAACTGTTATTTAAATTTTTATGGACAATAACTCAATGATTCCTTCCTTTACTGATGGATTGCTAAAACATTTGTTCAAATCTGGAGACAGACATAATATAAAGAATTGGAGGCCTATCACCCTTTGAACTCTGATTATACAATCTTCACTATGCTATTGAATAATAGATTAAAACATTATGCCAGGCAAGCTATATCACCATACCAATTCTGTGGTATACCAGGCAAAATAATTCAATCTGCACTTATGATTATAAGAGATGTTATAGAACATTTATCTCTAACAGGCAAAATGGATACGTTATTGTTGTTGATTCTGAAAAGCCTTCGATAGATTTCATCTCCCTTACCTTTTTTCAGTATTAGAAAGCTATGGCATTCCTATACAAATCCTTAAACTCATTAAACTACTTTATCAGTCTAATTTAGTCTATCCCTATTTGAAAGGTAAAACAGCTAGGAGTTTGCAATTACAAATAGGTGTTCCTCAAGGTTGCCCCTGAGTCCCCTCTTATACATTTTTTCACTAGACCCCTATTACACTCCCTGGTTAATTCACCATGGTGGACTGGAATCATTAGGAAGTACCTCAGCATCAGTTGCATTGCGTGTTTATGCTGATGATGTAAATTTATATTTTCAGATCATACACAAACATGTGAATTTCTGGTTGAATTTGGGAATTTTCAGCAGTCTCAAATGCTAAGTTAAACCTTCAGAAAACCAGAGGTTTATTTTTAAGGGCTACTGGACCATTGGATATTTTGCAGGACAATATTTTCATTTCGCAGGAACCACTGAAAATTTTAGGACTTTTTGGATCTTCAAAATCTTCCAGCAGAAAACTGGGAAATAGTGATAGAGAAGTTGAGAAAAAGTGAATAGATGGAAGCAGTGGAAATTTTCTAAGCTCAAATGTATATACATCATAAAACAATACATTATACCTTGTTTACAATACATTGCTATGATATTTCCTTTACCACCTCAGTTGGAGACTAGGATATACAGTAATTTTTACATGTTATGGGAATCGATTAAATCCTGTCAAGAGATGTTATACTTATTTAGATAAGAAGTCTGGGGCCTCGGATGATAGACCCAATAGTTTTCCGTAACACTTTATTTTTATGAATGCCATTAAATGCGGTTTGGCACAACTAAAGAGCATTGAGAAGGTGTGGGTTGAAAGGGCTTTAGATAAATACTTGCATAACTTAGCTCCCAAATTGAATCCTCATATACACATTCCCACATATTTTAAATCAGCTGTGCAAAAATTATACAGATGGCAGATTACCAAAAACATGATACAAAAATAAACACACAGGCTATGTACAGATTAATTATGGGTAACATCCATCCACAGGATCCTTGTTTCAAGAACTGTCAGCTCAAAATCCCATGGTAATAGCACAACTCAATAACACCAGATTACCTCCTTACCAGTGGGAAATGCAGTGGCTAATAATGTATGGACGTCTAAATGTACGGGGCAATGTGAAGTACAGGGTGAAAGAAGATAGAAATTGTCCTTATTTAGACTGTATAAATGCAGAAGAAACAATGGAACATTTTTTCTTATATTGCTCTTATACAAAATTGTTAAGGGTTTACTTAGCAAGACTATGGAAATTCAAATGGTTCACTTCTAGTACATATGATATTTTAGTTTTAGGTATTTATCCCCTAGTTTTGCACAGTATCATAAAAGTACATTATCCATTTTCTTTAGTTGTGTGAGGTATTACCTATGGCAGGTGAGATGCCAATGGGTGCTTTATCAGAGGAAAATGTCTCATGAGTGTTATAGTATTTATTTATTTAGCTTTTGTTGACTGGGTAAGTGCACTAGACAAATCCTGCCTATTTTCAGGCACGACCGGGGAGGGGATACAGATGGATGCCAACTGACTTTGAACCAGATTAAGCTGTTGGTGGTATTTATAGTGAATGAGGGAAATTTGGCCAGGACACCAGGGAAATTCCCTACTCTTTCCAATAAGTGCCATGGGATCTTTAACATCCACCTGAACTACCACCAATCCAGGCAGATGGGACCTCGGTTTAACGTCTCATCCGAAGACGGCACCTCAAAAGTGCAGCACCCCTCTCATGCTGCACTACAGTGTCAGTACTGGGATATTAACCCAAGTGCCAAGTATATTGGTATATTGATGTCAAGTGAATTGTCGAAAATATATTTACAAGAAACACAGTTATTTAATTCAGACAAAATCAAGAAATGGTGGAAGGGATTTACTCATTTTATAAAGTTGAAATGTTGGATAATAACCAGCTTCCCTATTTCCTATAGGGAACTATGGAGTAATTTGCCATTATAAAGGAGTGTTTATAACGGCAAACACAGTATCCCTTGCTGTGTGTATCCTCACGCAGCAGTGCCACCACTCAAGACCACTGACCACTTCCATCTCTCCCGAAACAGCACTGCCACCACCAGAAGAACTCTGCAGTAAGTTCTCCCCAACACAGTGAAAACCTCACAAACCTGGACAAAACAAAATGTTTCAAAATATGCTGATTCAAATCGCACCTGAGAAGCACACGGTGGATGCACTAGAAGCTTTTATTTTATATAATTGCTGAGGCTAAAAAGGAAACCAGTAATAATATAAATAAAATATGGGCTGATGTCTGTCAAATTTATTTACACACTATCCTCATTGTGGGATGATTTCACAAACCCTTTGAGCTCCGCCTCTGGGTTTATGTAGTATCCTACAACTCGGTGTGTAAAATCATTACACACCCCGACCCATACTTTTATTCTCTATATTATGAATAGGAATGGATCATTTTAGGAATTAATTTATGTGCATCTTTCTTTTTTCTTGACGCTTATTGGAATATCGACAATTTTTGAATGATGACTTTCATTTCTATCATGAGTTGCAAATTCTTTTTTACATTGTGTTGTACTTTATGCTTATTATTACAATAAAACTCCCTACTCTTTTCAATAAGTGACATGGGATCTTTAGCATCCACCTGAATTACCACCAATCCAGACAGATAGGACCTCAGTTTAACGCCTCATCTGAAAGACTGCACCTCAGAATTGCAGCACCTCTCATGCTGCACTACAGTGTTAGTATTGGGATATTAACCCAAGTACCAGATGTGGGAACTGAACCCACAGCCCTCTGATCTCTCAGCCTCAGAGAGGAGTGTGCTACCTACTGAGCCACTGACACTGATGACTGTAATCTCTTTTATTTTTATTTTAAGCCACTAACTTTTAATGGGAAAGTCAGGGCCCACAAACATAGATTGGGGCTGACTATCTGGGATGTGGACCACCACTTAGTGGGGGCAAACACCACCAACAAGATCCTGGGCAGCCTGGACTTGGGCCTACAGGCCTTAGTGTGAGCACCCTCCCATGGCTGCAGAGAGGGCAGCTCCATGAAGATCAGCTGAGGAGTGGGTACCACTGAGGGCAAAACCACTGGATGCTATCTTACTGGCTGCATCAGCAGGGACAATCAAGAGGGAGTCAAGGTGGCTGGTAGCAAGTCAACCCTGTCCCTGACCTGACAGGGCCCATTATTACCACAAGAAGTCCTTGTATTTTTGACACACTCGACACCTTTGATGCCTGTCCAAGGGAGTAGGTGAACTAGCTGAATGCTTATAGAGACACCATCAATCAGAATGAGATTGGGCTCAAAACCACAACCAGATCCTTGACCTTGACCTTGACCATGAGGTGGAAGGGAGCCCAATGATGGAGGAGCAGTGTACACTAGCTGCTGAGGCACCTTCACCTCAAGAGGTGGCACCATGGGTGTGACCAGAGAGACCATTTGTAAAGGCTGTACAGGGACTGTGTTGACTGTGGACACTGTCTGGCTCAAACCCTCTACCAGAGAGGGCCCCTGCAGTACTGGGTGTTGGAAAGCAATGCAACTGTCCTCTTCTAACTCCTGATCAACTAGTTTGAGGAAAATCTCGACTGGATCAATTGCCTCAGTTAAGGTGGGCAACTACTTCATTGACGGCACTGCTGGAATGTCCACTCTCCCACTCAACCAGCACCACTTCAGCTAAGGTTGACTGGTTGGAGATGTCAGAATATTGAAAGGATCAAGAACATTCTCCTCCCACAATCAATGACAACAGTGCTTTTGTAATGCTTCTTTGGTAAGGCAGGCTTTTGTTGAAAGTCTGCATTGACAAGAATCGTTCTTGAAATTCCAATCAATCTTTTTCAACTTTCTTATCTTTTTCAGTTTTAGAGCAATACATAACAAAGGAAACAAACATCTATAATATAATTAATTAATCCAAAGGTACAATAACAAAATAAATAACAATAAAATAGTAAAGAAAACAGCATGAAATACAAAAATATTTAACAAATCTACCCAACACCCCCTCCCTCCATGAATCGTAAAAGGAACCATAAAGAGTACTTTATGGATAGTAGGAAATATCAAGGTTAAAAGTTTAACCACCATTCAACAGGAAACATATCACAGATGTCGTAGTAGCAGTCAGAGAAAAGATATGTGTCTTCATTACATAATAAGGGTTATAACTTACAAAATTCCATTACAATAGTTCCAGACATCACATTAATGTAAACATGAGTAATGTTGGAGTTAAAAGTGTCAAAATTAAACCTTTATAAAAAATAATTGGCTAAATTATCTATAGGAGTGCACTCAATAAGGTTAAGATACGACCTCCATCATTCACAAATCTTCAATTAAACTCCATAACTTGCCCCAAATATGAATACATTTGGTTTGTTTATTGTGAAAAGAGCTTATCAAGTGAATAATAAAGTTTGTTTGAATAAGAGAGGTCCATTCCTTAAAGGAAGGACTGGTATTATTTAATTAGTGCTTAAGAATAAGTTGTCTAGTAGTTGCTCTTATCAAAGAAAGAGAAGCACTGTCAGTAAAAGGGTGTTATCTTGCAAGTTGCCCAAAACAACTGTAAGCAGATTCAAGTTGTAGTGTCTAGTAAGTTTATTACTTACCTTTAGTTCAATCTCCTGCCACAATCTCTGTACATGAGGGTAGGACCAAAACATGTGCTCCAAAGATCCTATGCCAGAATTACAGTTTGGTCATGTATAGGTATCGTTAAACCCAAATTTATAGTTTTTGGGGAGTCTTATAGGCATTATGCAAGGTTTTGCATTTAATTAATCTTAAATTGTCCACATGAATGAATCTATATATATACATTGCCGCAGTCTTGTCCAGTTAAGAGAGTAATCTTTAAATGCCTTTTGCCAGTATGTATTAAGAATAGGGTTTCTTAAAATTTAGTTTTGACAAAAATCTGATAAATGTTAGAAACAGAATGAGCTTTAGCACTAGCTGTTTGAAGGTTTTGTATAAAATTTAGGGTCTGATTAGTCCATGGAAAAGGACCAAAATGTGCCTTCATAACTATTTTTAAAAGTAATAAATTAGGGTAGTGGTTTCTGTTCAAATTGAAATCGTGTACAATATTTTGGAAAGGGCAGATGTAGCCTTTCTCTAGCAGCAAGGCAACTGCCAGATTAGAACTACAGGTAAGTAATAAGTGCTAAAATATTTCCCATTAATAGTGAAGTTCGGTTATTTAAAATAGGTTGGTTAATATTCTGATCCAGGTTAACATTGAGAAATGTACAAGTCAGATTAAGAATTCTTAAAGAGGTATCTATTACTGAGCTTTTAGGTCACTGACAGGTATTGAAGCCATTGAGGTAAGAATCACCGCACTGTGTTGTGTAATGCTACTGCTGTGTATGTTGTCAGTGCTGCATTGTTCCATGGCGTGCTGTCATACTGATAATCGGGCAATGTCTGACTGTCCACAGGTAACAACATGTCAGAGACAGAGAGAGCTGAAGAGCAGGGGCCTGCATGGAAGCGCTGGCCCAACTTCACAAAAGATGAGCAGCAGTCCCAGTTTGAGGCCTACCTTGACAGGGAAGGACTACTGTGTGGGGCCACTGGTACCCCACAGAACCATGCCACCAGCTGGGAGGAGGTGGCCATGTGAATGCCCACAGCAGACACAAACCACAGTGCACAGGAGTGCAAGAAGAAGATGGGCACCGACAGTAGACACATTAAGGAGAAGGAGGCCTCCATCAGGCTGGCATGCAGTAGGATGGGCAGAGGACCAGACACAGCACCCATACTGTCATTGGGTGAGGAGCTTGTGGCAACAACCATCAGCTGTGCAACCATTGAGGGTGTCCCAGGAGGTGGATTCCAGACAGGTGGCAGCCATCACAGCACTGTGAGTATGTAGACATTGGCTGTGGGGTGGGGATGTGTGCATGCCACCAGTGTACCAGTGTGACTGAAGCAGTGATGCATACCCATACTTGGTGTGGCATGCTGTGGTGCATGCCATGCATGGGCACACTGTGCATGGCATTGGCCACCTGTGTGCATTGGGATTGTGGCATAGGCACTGTACTGGGGCTGTGGGTCAGGGTCCAGGGCATGCAGTGCTGCATGGATGCCTGTCAGTGCTGCCTGTACAGTGCATGCCAGTGGCACAGCCAGGGCCACTGCGTCATAAGCATCTGCGCAACACACCACTGGTAGCATGGCCCATGGCCTAATGGTGGGGTGGGGCTGGGGGTAGCTATATGCATGCTGGACATGTGGTGGTGCAACCCTGTGTGCTACAGCTATGCACCATGTCTGGCCTGCCTTGTGCACTGCCTGTGGCATAACCTCCTGACATGCAGTGCTGCACAGGCATGCCCTAGTGTGGGCCAGCAAGTTGGAGGTGCACATGCTGCAATTGCACTGGACACAGCAATGCATGCAGAGTGCCACATTCAACAATGATACCACTCTTTCTGTCTTCCAGTGCCATCATGCCTCAGGGTGTGTTGCAGGACATGAACGATGCTGAGGGCCTGAGGATGCTGTGCCATCTACATCAACAGGCATCCGGGACACTGACCATCAGTGATGTAGCAGTGAGGGCTGTTTGAGTTCCTGGGTCTGAGTGATGATGACCCACTGTCAGACCTTCTGCTAATGGACACCCTACCAGCGCTTGCACCTGCTACACAGGAAGGGCATTGCCAGACAGTGGTGATGATGACATTAAACTGATCTTGGGTGGCACAGGCTTGGACATGCCACCCAGGGAACGGGGTGTACACATGCAACAGATGCCAGCACAGGTGGTACAGCACCCACGCAGGCACCACCTTCAAATGGACACACAGTGGTGTGTGGTACCGCTGTCGCCGCCATGCACAGAGCACTGGTGCAGTTGTCGGTGCTATGGGACTGGCCCACCAGGCTGATGATGTCCAGCAGTGGGCCACAGTGTCCACCATGCAGCACACCTAGGGGCTTCCATTGGGACACCCACACAACCCCAACACCTGTGTGGTCACCTGTGCAGTGCTGTCAGGTGAGGGATGTTGCATGGCATACCACCACACCTTAGCAGGTCAGCCGCCAGCCTCATGATGCGCCAGGTGCCAACAGGCTGGATGAGCACACCAGGCTGGTGCAGGCATCCTTACACAACCAGGTGATGCTCAGAGCTGAGATACATGCACTGTGGGAGGAGATGCATCAACTGGCTGAGTGAGGGACACTGTACGTGCCCAGCTGATAGGTGAACTCCGGCAGCTGTGGGAGGCCATGTCCCCATTGCTGGAACACATTGCTAGTACCATCACCACAGGATTTGCATTGCTGGCATGCACTGGGTGCAGCAGGGTGAAACGGACTCCCCATAGTGCAACGTCCACACCATAGTCACAGCGACTGGTGACCCCAGCATGGCTGACGCCATGCTCTGACATGCCCATCACTGACACACCCAGCAGAAGTCTCTTTGCCAGTCTCTACACACCATGAGGACTTGGCACGCTCTCAGGCCCCTGCACCCGTGAGTGTTGGTAACACCTCCTGTAGCTGTTGAGCAGCCAGTACCTGCCACACAGCCAGGCGTGGCCACCCATGTGGCTGTGGCAGCTGTGGCACCACACACGGGTAGGCCTGCTGGGTGTGCTGCCCCATCCTGCTACCGCTGCTGTTGGCTGGTGTGCACTTGGCTGGGTGCACCCCTATGTGTGTGCTGTCATGCATGTGTGGTGTGTGCATGTCCACCATGTGTGCATGCAGTGCTGCTAGACCTTGTGGCTTGGGTGTGATGAGAGCAGCACTGTGCCGACCTTGCTTGTGTGCTGCTGCATCATTCTGATCCATGCAACATTCTGATCTGATGTACTGGCATGTGTGTTTTGCCACATAGCCCACAGCTTCTGACCTGCGCTACCAACATGCCCCACTCTGCCCTGATATGCGATGTGTGGCGTGCTGGTGATGCATGTGCAGGACAGGATACTGCAGCCTCTGTGTCCAGTGCAGGGCCTGTGTGTGTGTGTGTGTGTGTGTGTGTGTGTGTGTGTGGTGCACCTGTGCCTGCCCACTGTGGTGTGGGTGTATGGCTGTGTGTCTGTGTGTTCCTGTGCATGCTGTTTGTGTGTGTGCTGTGTCCCTGCATGCATCCCTGTGTGTCCCTCCTCTATCTGTGTGTGTGGTGTTCCATGCATGCATGGCTGTCATGTCTGGTACTCACCTGCGGTTCCCATAGTGCTCCTCTTTGATGGTGTCTCATTGCCTCCTGGCATGGGTTGTCAACCTGGGGTCACTCCTCTCCATGGGTGGTTAAATCCCCTGCAAAAAAAAAAAAGTCCCCGATGTTTTTCTATTTTTGTTAAACCTGTAAAAAAAACTGTCCCTCGTGGTCTCACAGCCACCTCAGGCATTTTGGAATTTTGGACAAATTTTCAACATGGGGTTTGGAACCCTTCCTCATGAATTCTGGCACTGTTATGGCATTAATCAGCCCTGAAAGGTGATTTCCACGGTCACTGCATGGAATCACCTTCGGGACCGATTAATGAAATGACAGTGCCACTATCCATGAGGGGAACTCAAAAGCCTATGTTGCAAATTTGGGAAAAATCAAAAATGGCTGTTTTATGAGCGTGTGTTGTGCAATTTTCATGCACGTCAGAATCTTCGTGAATTTGTAAAATTTCACTCCAGATTTTCAACATTGACATTTTTACACACTTCTTATGACCAGCACAGCTGTCATTTTACAAATCCTGGCTGAAATATGTTTTCGCATGTCTGGCGAGAATAGTGCAGTGGCTGTCTAAATCAGTTTAGGGACAGTTTGAAGAAATGACAGTGACACTGTTCATGAGCAGAAGTCCTAAAATGCCTATGTTGAAAATATTTTGACAAAAATTCCTAAAATGACTGTGTTACAAGTGTGTTGCGCGGTTTCCACACACCCTTGTAACTTCACAAATTTTGAATATTTTCATGCCAGATTTTCAACACTGGCATTTTTCACACGCCCTTATGAACAGTACAGCTGCCACTTTTCACATCATGCCCTAAATGAGTTTTCACACCTGTGATGCACAATGGTGTGGTCACTGTGTGAAATCAACAAAATCACAGTGCCACTGTTTATAAAAGGAAGTCCCAAAATGCCTATGTTAAATATGTGGTTAAAAAATCTCCAAAATAATTGGGTTATGGATGTGTGTACAGTTTCTATGCATGCTCTTAACTTCACCAATTTTCATATTTTCACCCAGGGCCCGGATATTCAGACTGTGCCAGGCTGTGGCGCAAGCCTGGGCACAAGCGCAACTTGGCTGCACAGTATAATTGAATATCACACCTGGCCACCTGCAGTGTGCATGGTGCAGTGGCACTGCACCAGCGCATGTGGCCAAGTGAAGCAGGGGATGCTCTAGCACAAGTTTCGTTGCGCTACGCAACAACCACGATATTCAGCAAGTGACATGCAAATGGGGAAGCCATCATGTAGAAGGTGTAAATGGGGCCATTTGCATGTCATTATGGCACCATTTGCATGCAGATGCGCTGATACCCGTGACTTTGCACCTGGCCCTGCCAGACAGCAGCTGTCAGGGACCGACTCCCCTGCACAGTGCGGCAATGTGCCCCACAGCCTGATTGCGGGCTTAAGTAGAGAAATCACATCCTATATCCCTGGTGGTCCAGTGGACTGCTGTCAGCCCGATCGCGGGCATTAGTAATAATAAGTTAAGTCCAATATCCTTGGTGGTCCAGTGGACTGCCAGCAGCCGATAGCGGGCATAAGTAATAATAAAGTTAAGTCCAACATCTCTGGTGGTCCAGTGGTACCCTGCTCCCACCCACCCACTGAGCCCCACTGCACCACTCCTCCCAGTCACCGCGGCAGCAGCACCCCACCCGCTTCCACCCCGCAGCTCGCCGACTGATTATCAGGTAGGGCTGTTGCCCATTGGTCCACAGCGTGAGCCAATGGGCATGCAGCCCATACCGTACTACACAGTCCAGATATGTGAATGGATCCATGCCCGTTATCAGGATGCAAGTGGTCCACTGGACCACCAGGGATATTGGACTTAATTTATTTACAAATGCCCGTGATCGGGTTGACAGCGTCCACTGGACCACCAGGGATATTGACTTATTTATTTACAAATGCCCACGATCAGGCTTGACAGTGGTCCACTGACCACCAGGGGACAGGACTTAATTATATTCTACAAATGCCCGTGGATCGGGCTGACAGCAGTCCACTGGACCACCAGGAAGATAGGATGTTTTTATTTTAAACAGATGCCCGCAATTGGGAATGGGGGTGCCACTGGAGGTGCAACCGAGTCGGGTGGCCACCCACAGGTGGCAGCTGCCATGTTGTGCCCTGCAATACAGCAGCTCACCTGTGGGTAGCCAGCCGTTGTTCCTTTTTTGACTCACCTGTGTGTGGCGCAAGTAGAGGTTACACATGCATGGACTCAGCACATCCGGGCTGAATATTGGGATGTGCAGGTATGCATGGGCATGCCCCACCTGCACGCGTACATTACTGATGTGTTCGTGCATCAGGATTTGTGCCAGGCACAATCCCGCTTGAATATCATGCCAGGGCACATCAGTGGTTGCGATGGCGCAACACTGTTGCGCCATGCGCAACCCTTGTGAATATCTGGGCTCAGATTTTCAATGTTGCCACTGTTTTACATCTCCTCATGAACAAAACAGTCATCATTTTCCACTTACTGCCCAAAATGTGTTTTCATCCTGTGTCGCCAAATGGCATAGCCACTGTGCAAAACCACCTTTCAGCTAACAAACTGATAGTGCTGCTTGTCATGAGGTGGGCTCACAAACAGCCCATGTTGAAAATTTGGAGTGAAAATATCAACACACGCCCACGTTGTTAGGGTTTCCAACTGTAGCATCCCACCCTGTACAGACTTACAGGTGTCAGGGGTGTGACTTGGGATCATCGGCTGTAATGCTCATGCCATTCCACCCCACCCCCACCCTGCAGCCAGTGACAGGCATCGTGGTCTGCCTTGCAGTGATCAGCCACAAAGTTCACCCCATTCTCCTATACTGCACCCACCTCAGTGTATTTCCTCATGGAATGAGTAAAGTATAATGCCCAAAGATCCCCAAAGCACACCACAACACTTGTCAGTGTGTACAGGATAGGGTGAGTACAATGACATGAGCATTATAGCTGACGACCTAAGGGCACAACCCATGCCTGTCAGTCTCTAAAGGGTGGTGGGCTGGCGCCACTTCAATACTTCACTGACATTACTATCATGCGCCTTAACTCTGGCACTATTAATGCCAATGCAAGCGAGACAACATTTGGCATTGACAAATGCTCGTTATAGTTACATTACTCATATTCAATATCTTACAGCCCAAAAGAAAAATAGTCTCCACCAGAAATAAGAGGCATATTTGGTAAAATACCACCAAAAGGTTATGAGAAGAAATTGCCCTCCCAAACAAACCCACCTACTGGAAAACTGAAACAAAAGTATATGCAACTTTTAACTTCCTCCGTCCTAAAGACTGAACTCATCTCTTTATAAACCTTGTGATGAATCACTCTATCTGCCCCAACTCCCCAGAACAAGCTATTTAACAAGGACAAAGGATTTAGCTGCAGTTCGTTATTAGCCATAGTGGAATCTGGAATAAAGTAAAAAGAAAAATACCTTTCCTATTAAATGTAATTATAGCTGCTGCAAGAATTTAATTAACATCTAAGAGCAAGGCTGAGAGAGGTCCAAGAATAAACCTTTATAGGTGTGGGGTAATCATTAAATATAAGATAATATAGCATCCTTTTGAGAAGTATATCTTAACAAAGTACAATTCTGTTAGCCTAACTTACAGTTAGATTGTTATTAACTAAACTTATAAAGTCTGTCCTTAGAAACATAGAAACATAGAAGTTGACAGCAGAATGAGACCACTATGTCCCTCTAGTCTGCTCATTTGTTTTAGACCATGTTTTGACACTCTAGTTGCCCTTTGTAGCCAGGGCTCCTTGTGTCTATCCCATGAATTCTTGAATCCCCACACTGTTGACCCCTACAACCTCTTGGGGCAGGCCTTTTCAGGCATCCACCACTCTTTCTGTGAAGAAAACTTCCTGGTGTTGGTAGAGAACTTCCTTCTTGCAGCCTGAGGTGATGTCCCTGGTCCTAAAACCCTTCTTGAAGTGAAAAAGTTCCTGTACCTGTACCTTGTTAATGCCTTTCATCTACTTGAATGTTTTAGTCATGCCCCTCTCTCTTCTCTGCTCCAGGAGTACATATTCAGTTGCCCAAGTCTCTTTTTGAAGGACATGCACTGCAGATCCTGAATAATTTTTGTTGCCTTTCTCTGTACTGTTTCCATTCAGCCAATGTCCTTCCTGAGGTGAGGCCTTCAGAACTGGACTCTGTATTCCTGGTGAGGCCTGACCAGCGATATATACAGTGGTAATATCACCTCCCTCCTCCTGCTCATAATTCCTCCAAATGCAGCCCAGCATTCTGTTGGCTTTCAATGTTGCCTTCTCACACTGCTTACTAACCTTCAAGTCATCTGAGATTGTGATTCCCAGATCTCAATCCTGGTTTGAGGTTGCCAGCCTTTCACCTCCTAGGTAATACTCCTTTCTTGGATTTTTTCTTCATATGTGCATGACCTTCCACTTTTGGTGTTAAATCTCAGCTGCCACACTGCAGACCATTCTTCTAGTTTCTTGAGGAGAGTTTCCATCTTGCTCACTCCTTCTGAGGTGTCCACTCTGTTATATATATTGGTGTTGTCTCCGAGCAGACACACCTTCCTTCCAGTCCATCAGTGATGTCTGCTATAAAATATTGAAGAGCAGAGGCTCCAGCACTGAGCCCTGGGGCACCTCGCTGGTCACCCAGCCTTCTGCTGATTGCATTCCATTTACCTGTACCTCTGGGTTCTGCCTTGTAGCCAGTTTTGTACCCATCAGACTACTTCTGACAACTCCTGTGTAGTCAAGCTTTTCACCAGCCTTCTGTGTGGAACCGAGTTGAAGGCCTTACTAAAGTCTAGGTAGATCACATTTACTGCCCACCATCATCCACTGTTTTTGTAGTGTAGTCAAAAAAGCAGATTTATCTGGCATGACCTACCTGTGAAACCATGCTGTTTAGGGTCTTGTTGGCTGCTAGTTTTGAGGAATGCTGGAATCCTCTGTTTGAGTTGAATGGTATAATTTGAATAGAGTAACTACTTAGGGTATGAGCATGGTATTACATGAGGTCACCCTGCAAGTAAGCACTGTGACCTCCGATTATCAAAAATGCTGTCTTCGAATAGAGTGTACTTTAGATTCCAAAAGGAAATAGTATATCTAAATGTATTAGTATAGATATTGTCAACTACGTGCAGTCAAAAGCTAAATGGTATGACCCTGGTTAGTAAAATCAATAATGATTGACTATCCGTCACATCGGTGAACTAGCCAAAATTCTTTACGGAACTTAAATAAATGCATGAAGGAATAGTCTGTTTTTCAGCCCCTATCAATATGTGACTAAACCCCAAAATCCTCCAAGTAAAGTAAAAAAGTATCTCTCATTAATTTGATCCTGTTATAATAAAACAGGAGACCCTACAAAAGTTATTTTTCAAAGCACTAGTGGTATCAATAGAAACCAGACTAATATATCCCTTACCCTGGAGACATAGATTTTATCTCATTAAATTACAGCTATAAACATTCACTGCAAAGAGTCAAATCAAACCTAAACTCTATAAAATTACAGTAACTGGAAACCTGAGCATGAGAGAGAGGAGATATTTTTCATGGAAAGAGTGGTGGACAAGTGGAACCCCTTGCCAGGTGACATAGTGGCATGAAAGACTGTAAACAGCTTCAAAAGGGTTGGGATAGGGTAAGAGGTAATAGGATGGGGAAAGGAGGGGCAGCAGCATTATAAGGTGCTAGCTGCACATTGAGCAGACTCAGTATACCATGAGGTCTGTTTCTGCTGGCATTTTCTTATGTTTATATGTAATAAATATGAGAGTAACTGGTACCTAAATGCATAGTGATTATGCATCAGTTACCTTAACAGAGCCCCTTATTATCCCTTGGCCCAATCCATCTAACAAAGTATGCTATACAACTCAAAAGAAGCAGGGAATATAACACTGTCTCCTAGTCAACATGCAAAATTATCTGCATAAATCTTATTCACAAAGTAACAACCAGAGCCCGGTATCTTAACCACTCACCAGTCTTCTCCTTGGCCAAAGGTTGCAAACTACTTAACATCAATGTTTGAATGTGGGAGAATAAAATACATTTAGCAACCCAATCATCCAATTCTAGAAACAATGCACTGCACAAGAAAACAGATTGGCAAAGAAAAATCCCAAGTTAGCAGCTGACAAAGTTTAACCTCTGTGTAAGGAAGGCTCTAGGAACAAAACAAAATATTTTTCAAACCCCTGCCAGAAATTAAAGGGAGACAGTTGTCAATCATTCTGTAGTATATTCATCCATGGGGAAGAGAGCCAGGGTAAAAACAAACTGAAAAGACTAAAATCAATTCTAGTAAACTCGTCTCTACTACTTCTAACCTTGTTTAACAAAGGCTTAAGGTCCTGATACTCAGCTATGCTTTTTTCACTCTTTTCATACCTGAGTGTATCAAGTTTACTACAATAAAGGCTGTGAGCTTCCTTTGAGTAGAATTGAATCTTATTTATTATCCTATATTTGCAAAATCTTGGCACTTATAAGCCCGATGTCTAACAGAGCAAAGATCGATCCATAACCTTGAACTTTCTAGAAACTTTTATGTGCTTTGCATAAATGTGCAGAAATACAGTACTAAACTCAACCTGTAATAAAAGGCTCAATAAATGTAATTAACTTAACTGAGTCTTTTTTAATGTAATTTTAGGACCCAGCTTATATGGAAAGCGTATATAACCAAAAGTTAAGAATGAGTTTTAAACTTGTTTACTTACAGTAAGGTAGAAGTACTACTAGTTAACAAAAGTAACCCCTAATTTCCATGTAAAACTTTGGGGAAAGCATACATAAAATGAATTTAACAATACAATGCCATCTTTTAAAATTAAAGAGACAAACCCTGAAAAGAAACTTGAATCTTAAACACAACCAATGCCACAAACATTTAAGGTCTTATATTTTAGGTTGCTGTTGTTTCATTTATAGAGTTTTAAATTGTTGGATTTCATTAATTTTAATTGATTTGTTATGACTATTTATTATGCTTGGTTTATATTTGTACAAGCTCCGTGGTTATAAGAAAGGTGCTTTTACAACTAAAGATTGATTTGATTTGATTTGTTTGAGTTCATCCATCTGCAATATTTTAAGACACAATCAATTATTCTGGACCAAGAAAGAAAGTAAACTTTCCAGAGTTTTGAGTTCACAGTCTATTTGGATGGTTATTAAAAAGCCATTGGAGATCTTTTGCTCATCCTGATTTATAGACATTGGGGAAGAGTTGGCACTGTTGTTTCATATCTTGTTCCTGAGTCTCAAAAGTAAAACTGCTGTTATCCTTGGTGATTGAAAGCTTTGCAGGGTAAGCCATTTAAAACTTAATGCCAGCTGCTATAATCTTGCTCACTATCAGAGAGAATTCTCTTCTATGTAGTCTCACTGCTTGAGGAAGATCTTGCACTATTCTGATTTTCCTCCCATCCCAAGTAACATTGCTATTAATTTTAGCTTTCACAAGGACATGAGACCTGTCAAGATAATTAAAAAATTAATGAAAAATGGTCTATGTGGATCACCTCGGTGGCATAGGGTGCAATGCCCTATGCATTCATTCAATAATATAGCTGGAGTTGTTAGAAGAGATGCCAGCTATAGTTTCACACAGAGCTTGAGTGAAGTGTATCGGGTCTGATTCCTCAGCAGACTCTGGCAATCCATAAATTACTACATTTTTCTTGGGATCTCCTGTGATCCTGCAACTTTGCTTCAAATTTGGAAATTTTTTGTCTGAGAGCCGGAATTCCAGGCTCTAGCTTTGCCATCCAGTCCTCCATAGAAGAGATCTGACATTCAGCATCACCAAATCTTTTATTTATGCCTTCAACAGCACTTCTAATTCTTTTAGATTCTTACACTAGTTCTTGATATAATATTTTAAAGGGAAACGTCCATCAAGAATTGGGCCACGCTTGGGTGTAAGGCACGGTTTGATTAACTGTTTTAGATAGTAATGTATTTTTACTTTCTAAATCATAAATTCTTCTCATATCTGGTTGATGCTTTTCCTCCTGCCAACATTTTATTGTTGCAATGGATCCACCGTGGCTGTCTCTGTATAATGTTCATACTGAAGTAGTTGAGGTATGTTATATTGTCTATAGATAGTTATCAAAGCTTTGTTATAAAGAAATGCCCCAGCAGTATAACTCGGCTTGTATACTGCTGGGCATGTTGTTTTAAAACAAGAGCTTTTAATAGCCACATCTCCATAGACAATATATGGCATGCCCCTGGCTGCTCCCTCATATGAAACGCCATACTGAGACAGCCATGGGTGGTTGTGGGTATGACACGGGATCACACAGTGTTGGCAGAAGGGAGGCAGGATCTACAGATATGAGGGAGATATTTTATGATTTAGAAGGTAAAAATACATTACTTTTCTAAATAGTAAATGGACCATGCTCTTACACCCAGGCATGGCCCGATTCTTGATGGATGTTTCCTTTAATTGTAAGTTCCACCATAAATTCTTCTGATAATGAAGCACTTTAAGATGGAGGAGGTGAGTTCTGCCCTGGGTTTGTTTAGATCTTTTGAACCACCAGAGCAGTCAGGGTCAGTGGAGGCATATGCTTCATCGTAGAGTTCTTAATATCAACTTCCATTTTAATAAAATAATGCTAAAACTTTGAAGATATTCTCACAGATGATAACATTGGGTTGAATTGGCATGTCACTATATATATAGAAGGGTGTCTGTTTTATATTTTGATACAAAAAAGTGCCGGAGACCTGCAGCTGAGTAAAACACTCCTAACTTGATTGAGGCATCACCGAAGTCCGACTCCAATTCCAATCTGTCTTGAAACAGAGTACGCTCCATAGCCATTCCCACATGGACCAAGGACATTGTTGATGAGGCCCAGCCACTGCGCCTATTCCTTCATGACTTGTAACTGGACCACAGAACCCACCGTGGCAAAGGTCTTCCATTTTGAGGTCTACCTTGGAGCAAACATGCTATGTGTTCATTGACAGAAAGAGATGCACAGCCTGACAGTACAGATATTGTTTCACATGGTGGTCAGTCCCCAGGCAGTAAATGTATGTGTTATGACCATTGTGACAGATATTCTATGCTCACATTGAATGCACTGTTTGAACCTTGCCTTTCTCTGACATTGTTGCAATCATCCCCAGATCTGTAACAAGAAGATGAGGCGTGCACACTTTCTGAAGAAAACTAAAAAAGAAAAAAACTTGAAGTAAATTCCTAAATAATTACTTGAAAACTTTGAATCCTCTTACACAGCAGGAGTTTGACAAAGAGCATGAGTTAGTCACTGTTTCCTATGTTAAGATTTAAGATTTTACAGATTTCATTGTCTAACACTGAACTATTGGTTTCAGCTCTTAGAATAAGTGGATTAACATAGTGCAACTTTTAAAAGACACTGACTAGGTAAATACTCTTTCTATTACTCATGCACCTATGCTACAAAGGACATACAGTATTTATGCACTGTATGTGAGTGAAAGAATGCAGGAGAAATAGTTTATGTGTCCAGATTCTACATTTTAAATAAGAATATTAAGTTTCACTGGGCCAGTGGGCAATTCTGTATCCAGCTTCTGTAGTGTTGTGCTTGTGCAGTTTATGGATTGCAAGCCTTAGTAGCTCATGCATTATGTGACCTTTTCTGCTCTGTTCCTGGTGAACTACCACACTCTGAAGTACCAGAGGAACAGGAACCCAGTTGAGGAGGGTTCCGCCTTAGAAGTGCTGCAGGATTCAGTCCTTTGGCTAAAGGTACCTGAGAGAAGAAGACAAAAGAAGAAATATGAGCTACCAGAGGAGAAGGGGAGGATGGTGGGATTAAGAAATGAGCATTAGGAGAATGCTTATGGCAAGCACTTACAGTATGTAGCACTCAGTAGAGGAATGGCATGCTCGCATGCTACCCAACTGAACCCAAGCTATTGCCTTCTATTCACTGGTCTGGCAAGCAGTTATGTATGGAGTAAATATTGCTGTTGGTTGCTTGGAGTGTTGTTCTTATGCAATGTATGGAATGCAGGTTTGAGTAGCTTGTGTATTACATGACTTTCGTGGTCTCTGTTCCTGGTGAACTACCACCCACTGTTGGGTACCAGAGGTACAGGAACCCTCTCGAGGAGTATTCCACCCTCTGAGGTGCTGCAGAATGTAATACTTTGTCTAAAGGTAACTTAGGGAAGAAGTCTAAAAAATCAAAGCCAAAGTTATATAGTATAACTGTCAGAAAATAGACTTCCACTCAAGGAAAGAGGGAGGCCATGATGTAAAGTGACTAGTGAAGGAAGGATCTTAGAGTCACCATTCAGGTACCAACCTGGCTGGTGAAATAAAACTAACTACACCCTAGGAAACTAGGTCATTCTATGACCATCAGAAAGGAGGAGAAGAAAAGTCCCTTACGGAGGAAACCTCTGGGGATCCAAGGCTTCAGGTCACCATCTCTCTAGGCATTGAACAAAACTATTAATGACTCAGGCACCAGCTGGACCTGTTGAATACTGCTACATACTAAGGAGATGAGAGCTTCTGCATCCAATGGAAGATGTTTCAACACAGAGGAGCCACAGGCTTGTTGTCTGTGGAAAGCTATAGCCATACCAAGGGACATTGGGGTTTGAACACCTCAAAGAAAAGGAATAGACTGGAGACAACTGCTTCAGGTCTGATAGTCCAAACCGCTTCCTGATGTGCTTGTACATAGGAAACTAATCCTCAGGGTGTCGTGCAGGACAAAGCCAGTGAAGGTGATATCACACTGACCATTGCAGAGTGAAAGTATAGAAGGTGGAAGTGCACTGAATGTTGCAGTACAAACCCAGACAGCCAAAAGAGCACTGATCCCTTGATATATGAACATACGAACATACGAAATTGCTGGCAGAAAAAGGCCCACAGGTCTACTAAGTCTGCCCAATTGTGCAGCTCTTAGTTTCATATCACTACAGCTGCCCCACCCCACCCAAACCCCTCCTTTCCTCCTCTTTCCTGGTCCTTCCACTCTTGGTGTTCTTGTCTGTATTAAACCTGCCCTTGATCCCAATCCTGCTTAAAGCTATTCACTGTCCTTTGAGCGATTAACTCCTCCAGCAGTGTGTTTCAACCCGCCATCACTCAGTTGAAGAAGTTGATCAGGCTAGTTTACCAAGATCTTCCCATGATAAACCCATGCTTTCTCTCATCCTGCAGACCATTGCTATTGAGAAAGGTTATCAATCTCTCCTTCAGAATGGTCTCCATCAACTTGCCCACTATGGAAGTCAAGCTCACTGGTCTGTAGTTGCCAGGTTGGTCCTTGGGTTCACTCTTGTAACGGGGCACCACATGAGCCACCCTCCAGTCCCTGGGTACATTCCATGTCTCCAAGGAGGTGTTGAACAGGTCCATCAGAGAGCCTGCCAACAGCTTTACCAGTTCCTTCAGGACCCTTGGGTGCACACCATCTGGTCCTGGTGCCTTGTCCACCCAAGGTTTTAAGACCCTTCAGAACTCTATCCTCTTGATGACTCCATCTGTTATCATGCCCCACTCCCTTTGGTATTGGGCTATCCTTCTTTTGTGAACACCGAGCAGAAATACTCATTGAGTGCCTCTACCTGATCTTCCCTTGTTCCTCCCATCACCCCTCTATTGATTCTAACAATGTCATCCCTACAACTCCTCTTCTCCCTTATGTATTTAAAGAACCCCTTTTCCCTCTCTGATCCCCTGAGCCAACTTCAGATCCTTTGCTGCCTTGGCTGCCCTGACTGACCTGGTCACCTCCTAGATGTCTTTTAGAACACCTGTCTATCCTCCTCATGCCCTAATTTTTTAACTTAATGAAGGCCAATCTTTTTCCTCACCTTCTCCTCCACTTCCTTGCTGAGCCAGCTAGTTTTTTTTTTTACCTGGACTGTTACTCTGAGATTTGGCACATGTGTTTTTGGCCTCATTCAGCTCCTTCCTAATGATTGGCCACTTCTGTTCAGCATCCACCCCTGGGTTAATTGTAGCTAAATATCCTTCTAGGATGCTGCCCATTCTGGCAAAATCTGCTTCCTGAAGTCCAATACTTTGTCCTGGTCCTAGTCAACTCCATCCCTGTGTTGAGGAGGAACCACACTGAGCAGTGGTAGCTTCGCTAGAGGGTCCTGTACTACCACATCCTGGATTTGATCCTCATTTGTTAGCACCATGTCCAGTATGTTCCCTCCCTAGTAGGATCCATCACCTCTTGCACTGGGTAGCTGTCATGGATAACCTCCAGCAACACCTGTTCCCTGGCATGTGAAGTAATTATTGTCTGTCAGTCAACCCCAGGTAGGTTGATGTCGCCCACTATAACTGTATTCCCTTTGCCATTGACCTTCCTGATTTGCTCCCCTAGCTCCTTATCCACCTCCTCACTCTGTGAGGTGGCCTTACACCATCCCCATCCTGAGCTTTTATCTTTAGGGCCTTGGAACAATACCCATATGGTTTCTGGCCTCCCTCATCCACCTCCTCCTGGTACACAGTATCTCCTCCTGACATAAATTGCCACCCCTCCTCCCTCCCCCCCTCCTGGCCCTGTGGAACACCTTGTATCCCAGGATCGTGAGATCCAAGTCATGGTATTGGGTGGCCCAGGTCTCTGAGATGGTGGCAATATCTACCTCCCTCTCTCTGCCATCATTGCCTGAACTCTGCCACCTTGCTTGCTAAGCTCCTTGCATTCAAGGATACCACAGTCCACCATGTGTTCTGCCTCTCCTCTTCCCATTTCTCCCTTCCACTTTTGTCTTGTTAACTTCCCTCATTCTCCTCCTCTCTCTATGAGGGCTGAAGCCTTCTGGCCTCCCTGGAAGGTGCCTCCTTCCTGCTATCCAACTCAACCTCTCCTCTGTTTAGTTTAAATCTGTTGTTTTTAATGTACTTCTCCAGACCCCTGTCCCAATGCCCTTGTACCTCAATGTTGAGATGCAGCCTATCCTTGGCATAAGCTCCTTATTGTTCCATGTCTTGCCCCACTCCCTACTAACCCATACCCCATGTCTGCACACCACCTCTTCAGCCACCCATTAAAATTCTGTGTTCTTAGCTTCCGCTTGTGCTTGCCCTATGTACCAGGCGTACCTCAGAGAACGCCACTGTGCTTCCCAATTCATTGCAGATACTCCCACTTCCCTGAACCTCTCCAGCGCTTTCTTCCACAGTACTGCCTCTAGGTTGTTTGTTCCTAGGTGCACAATGATATGGAGGATTCCTCTCCTTCTCCACACATTTCTGAACACACTGCCCCTGCTCTCCCCGCTGTCATATCTGGCATACACTCCAGCCAGGTTCAGCTCTCTTCCTTGCTCCTTACCTACCCATCTCACCCCTGAGCATAGAACTCTAATATGAGTACTCACTCTCCCATCTCTTGCACTTCCCCATGGTTTGCCCTCCTACAAGCCCCTTTCCTCAGTGTCCTCTCCTTTCATACGCTGCCCTTTCTCCCCTCCCTTCTCCTTCAATTGCACCTCCACCTGCTCTCTTCCTCCTTCATCCTTTCTGTGCTCACTGCCTTCCACAGCCACTCCCCGTCCACTACTTTGATGTCCTCCCACTGCCCCTTTCATTGTGCCTCCCCTCCCACATGTTTTGGCCTTCCTCCCCATTTGTTTAGTGTGTTTGTACCAACTTGACCTACTTCCCTGCCCATTCCCACTTTTACCCCCAGTCCTCCCTCTCTCCTTGTATCCTGCATTTGCTCCTCCATCCTGGTCCCTGACTCTGTTCTATAGTGCCTGCCCCAACCCCTGCTCTGTTTCATCAACCAGTACTGCGCACCTTTTTGTTGTCTCCCACCTCCTGCCCTTGTCCTACCCCAAAATTCCTACCTGCCTCTGCTACCCTGAACCTCTTTTCTACTTCCTGTTGTCTACCTGTGTTCCCTACCACCTGCCATACCTGCTTTTGGTGCTCTCAAGATCCTGTGGACTTGTCCCCTCACAGCAAGCACCCCTTCTGGCCTGTGGCATCCTGGTCTATCCTGCAATGGAGCCCTCACTACTCCCCAGTTCCCATCTCAAGCTCTCTATTTCCAGCATAGCTGTCTGAACATCCTGCACACTGGATACCCCACCACCTTCCACCAGGTTCCCAGAAACAGTGCTGCCCACACCCATAGCAGCTTACAACTCACCTGACTCCCTGTGCCCCAACCCCAGTCATCCCTTATCTCTACTGTTCCCCCTGTGACACCCACCTGCCTCCTTGCCCTGGCCTCCACATCCCTCCTGTCTCTCTTAGTTTCTAAATATTCCACAGCTCTTTACAATTACATCTGTATTTCTTTAAGAGCTCTAAACAATAGTAGTGCAGCAACACTCTTGCTCTCTCCTTCTGTAGGGACTTACAGCTTCTCTCTCCTCCTCGTATGTGCCCTTTGGATCTAGTTGCTAGCTACACCCTTTGTAATTCTGCATATACATCAGACAGGCTATTGCTTGTGCTATGCTGTCTAACTGTTTCTGCCACTTTAAGTAGGTGTGGCTTGGCCTTCTACTATAAAGGCAAAGCACCCAAGAGTGGTTGGTGGATGGGGTGAATGGGGTGGGGGCTGTTTTGATACCTGGTGTCTACAAAACAATGGTAAAAAAGACAGTCTTCTGTAAACTACAGGCAAAAGCTCACAAACTTAGCAGTAAACAGATTCTCCTAGTCCTGTTCATTAACTGGCAAATCCAACTGAATGCCAGTTAGGCACACACTTGAATTTCAACCCTCCCTAATCCCCCGCTGGAAACGTGATACCTGCAGTTAAAGTACAACCTCAGCCAATTTCAAAACTCACAAACCTACCAGCAGAGTCTTCTAGTCCTGCTCACACAAACTGGCAAATCCAACTGAATATCAGTTAGGCATACACTTGAATTTCAGCCCTCCTAATCCCCTACTAAAATATGATACCTGTAGTTAAAGTACACCTCAGCCAATTTCAAATCTCACAAACCTACCAGCAAACAGAATCTCCTAGTCCTGCTCACACAAACCGCAAATCCAGGGAGATGCTGAGAGTGGGGCGATGCCTGGTTGTAGGAGGGGTAAGCTCTATGTCATTGGGGGCATGTGCAACTGATGTTTGGTGAGGTGTTTTCCTGAAAGTAGTAGGCAGAGAAACAGTAGATGGTAGGAGTAAAGCCCCAATGAGAGGAATGGACAACTGTATGGCAGGCTGATAGGAGTTAGTGCAGTAGTGAGCATGGACCCAATGAACATCTGGCATGAGCTGGGAGACTGTTACAGAGAAGCAGTATGAAACTGAAGTGTACTGGCCCTATGAAGTGCAAGACAAGGTGAGCACCCAAGCCAGAAGGGCAGCAGAAAAGCCTCTCCACAAAGCGGAGGCAGAGCACAGTCAGAGCCATGGCTGGAGTGATCCAGAGGTAGACAGTGCACCAGGCATCCCAGGTAGACAGCAGCCCATATGCAGTACCTAAAAAGATGCAGGCAGAAAAGGGGTAGACTGCAAGAAGGAGGACCAGGAAGCACCCTCCAAAAAGCAGGAGTGGGGGACACAACAACACCAGAAACACTGCAGAACACCAGTACTAGAGTCCCTCAGAAGACAGGGGCAGTGAAAACTGAGCAAGATAGGCACAGTGGTGGGCTTCACCCACCCTGAGGCAAAAATAAACCACAGCCACCAGCAGTTGGGGTCCCATAGAGAGGCAGAGATGTAAACACCCAGAAGGCGAAGTCAGCAACACCACAGAGAGCTACAAAGAGGGCTAGAAATGCCAGAATGACAAGAACATAAGCACTGCAGCAAGCAAAGTGGGAGCAGGGTTGCCTGGAGGAGAGGGACAGTGGGGACACAGAGTAGAAGCCGTATGACTGCAGCTAAGGTAAGGGAGCAGACAAGAGAAAAGCCTCAGCCACATAGCCACCAACAAGCAAACAGGCATCTGGAGGATGCTTGGGGCATGCGACTTATGTAGTGCTGGATGAAGCGGCATGTGTTGACCACCATCGCACCAAACCACAGGCATTGGCTTGCTATTATTCTCTTAATGTAAATTTATCTACACATTCCATGCAATATGTCACTACCTTCCCTCCCTGAAAGCAGCAAAATGGATCACAGTCAGATTCCAACCTTATGTGGACCAATCAGAAAGGTCTATATTCATCTCATTCAATACTGGTATAAACAGACGTGCAACACTGCCAAACTAGTTTCACGTATTTGTTGAAAGTCAAAAATTGTACATATACTTAAAACAAGCAAACAATACTTACAAAGCAAACTACATTGCACAAATCGAATATACTTGGTTTGCCATTTGTAAGATTATACGAGGTCACCACCACTTACATGGATAAACAAAACATCCAAGACTGCCTTATTGTGTACCCCTCTTTGCTTCAAAAGCAAATTGTAACAGCTGCAGCTGTATTTGTACAGGTATTACTATTCAAATCTAAAACAATAATAGCAGATTCACAGTTATAACATTTCTCCAAAGAATTGTATTCATTTATTTAAAACCAGTACTCAGAAGAGGCACACTGAGCCAAGGCTCATTTTCAGGTGAGATCAGGGGAAAGGGAGGGGAGAACAAATTACAAACACAATACAGCCAGTCAGGTGATGTTGTTACAAATGTGACCTTAATCAGCTGACCTGTAGAGCTGTGCAAAATTTTCAAATTCTGTTTGCAACTGAAATACATGTAATTTCAGAAAATGAAGTCAAGCATGGTCTCACACTTTATTTATTTAGCTTTTGTTAATAATCAGATAAGCACACTAGATAAAATCGATGCTATTTTCAGGCACCACCTGGGAGAGTACTAGGAAGATAGAGAGACAATTTCAAACTGGGAAAGGAACTTGCACATAGCTTCAGGTAATGTCCTTTATAACATGACAAGTGCAACCAAAATTGCCATTACAAAGAGGGCCAGGTGGACCACCTCACCCCCCACATACACACACATGCTGGAATGTTAAATAACAGGGATTTACACTTATCAGTTGGCTAGTATAGACTTCTAGCAGTGTGTGGTTCCCAGGCAATTCTGTCCTGTCAGGGACAAATAACAAAGTGTGGAGTGTGGAGCTGATCAAAGGCAATTAAACTGGCAAGGTGCTAAGATAGGAATCTGTTACTCCCTCACCAATTAATTACAAAGCAGTTTAATGTTAGTTTACAGCAACCGAGCATGCCATTTTGCCTGTCTGGGCTTCCTCGGGGGTATAGGTCTCTCTCATAGATTGAATATTGATTTTTTGACTATGGCTGTGAGACTGACTATCAACATTAAGAATCCCAAATCCATAGAGACATTAGGACAGGAGGGAGTTGAAACTGCACATTGAAATTTAGGAGACTATAAATTAAGAAATAATGTTTCAGGGATACGACAGACCACAATACCCCTAAGGAATCTCAGATGGATGAAACCCTGGTCTAGGTGGCTGTAATCTATGACAATAAACATTAAGCGGTCAGCAGGGTAAGGCATATAGGTTGAGAGCACTGAACATGTACTCTCTGGAAGACAAGAGAAAGAGAGGGGATGATTGGGACCTTCAGGTACTTGAAAGGGATAAATAAGGTTGATAAGGAGAGTCTCTTTAAGCTGAGTGGCAACCATAACAAGAGGGGCACAGTCTTAAGCTGGAGGGTGGGAAGTTTAGGAGGGTGGTCAGGAAGCACTTCTTCACAGAGAGGGTGGTGGACACTTGGAATGTGCTGCAGAAGAGGTAACCTCAGTGAAGACAATGGGCAGCTTTAAGAGAAGCTGGGACAGTAGAGGGAGGGTAAGGGTCTTGGGTAGGGAGGATGGGAGGAGGGAAGGCCGGGACATTAGCTCAAGCTCTGGACCCTGCAATATGAGCAGACTTGATAGATCAAATGGCCTTCTTCTGCTGGCTTCTTTGTATGTTTGTATTTTCTAATTAATTGGTGAGTGGGAGGCTGATTCCTATCTTCCCACCATTCTTGTCGCAAGCTTGACACTGTTTTGGTGCAAAGCACTATTATACTGGCACACCAGGCACAGATTAACAACAGTTAGATTTTCAGTATAAAACTTCCAGAGCCACTGAGCTCTAATGAAACTGTGACATCATGGAGAAATGTCAGCTCATTTATGCATGCTGTCCCATATACGTACATCCATTGTCTCCACTAGGCTGCTACTCCAATGTTAAAATATTTAATATTTTGTTAACCATGTAAGTACACTGATGACAAGGACACCTACTTTATGAATGACCCAGGGCACCAATAAGGTACAGACTACTAATGCAAATATAAAATTACAGTACTTTCAAAGGTTCACAGTATAGTACTATACATACACAAGGTGGCCATACAACTGGTTTACATAGAATAAACAGAAGGAAAATAAGTAGTCTGCTCATCACCATGTAGATTAACCAAAGCAAGTGCAAACATAATGGCACATCAGATAACGGTTGTAGCAAGAAGAGAATGCACTGAGTGTAGGTGACTACCTGATTGACTGAGGTATTAAAGAGATGCTGCTCGGTAACCAAAAGATCTTTGCCCCATATCAGTCTTAAACAGTGGGATAGTCAGTAGGTTATTGGTTGTAGAGCGAGCCAGACAAGTTAACCAGTCTGAGTGAGTTGTATAAATAAGGAATTTTTTTTGAGAAATAGGCAGAGAAATTTTGTGAGTGTCCAGTGGGCTATATCATCAGACTATAGCCAGTTTAATTCACTTAAGCTGTGGCAGTGATGGATATAGGCTCTATGGGATGTGGCAGATCTGTCCACCTTGAGATAAATGCTACATATAACATTAACAATAAATTCTGAGGCAATGTCAATTACCACGGGCCCATAGTTAATCAAGTGCAGTAGATTGCATTGTGTGACAGATAATCTGTTAGCAGCAGTAAGATGTTTGCATACTCTGTACAGGGAACCAAGTTTCTGATGAATTTGGGTGTTGACATGGTTCAGTTGGACATCAAAAGTGAGTCAAGGATCAGTATGAATTCCCAAATACTTAAAGGCAACTACAGTCCCTAGTCGATCACCATCTTTGGTTGTAATATAAAATCAGGTGGAACTTCCTGACCTTAGGGCTGAGCCAAGCAACTTAACCGATGTTGTTGGAATGCAATCAAATACAGCTGAAGCCAAAGTCAGACTATGCTCATTGTTTTGGGAGGGAAAAACTGAAGCTTAATGTATCAAAGGCTTCTTGTGTGATCATGTGGATGAGCACTACAGTTATCCACAAGAAGCAGGATCTTGCGGTGGCTATGTCTAATCTCACTTTCCCGCTTCCAGCAGCCACTCTTGAAAATTGCTGATGTCATCCAAACATTGCAGGTGTTTGTGTAGGTGACTGGCAGGACATTAAGGTCCTTAGGCAGGCATCAAGGTCTCCTACTCTTGCCTATAACAAGCAATTTTCTCATCTTAGTGATGGATGCATTGCATAGCACAGAACCGAAAAGTGGTCCTTAGCCTTTCTGCTACCAGTGAGATCCTGATCCCACATGGCATGCCTATGATCAGGGTAGTCTCTGTAGAGCAAACCAGTCCCATCTGCGTTAAAATGTTATCCTCAGTGTAACAACTGATTAGACCAGGCAGGATCTCAGTTACCCAGTTCTGTGCTGCAGCTGAATTGGCATCCTGCTTCTCACCATGCTCACATTTAAAGACAATCTAGTGTCTTATCTTCCAGCGAAAGCCATCCATCTCTGGGTTCAAACTTTGTGTGCCCCATCTGCACAGTGAGGTCTTGGGCTTTGTATTTCAGCATTGGCCCTGAGATATGGGCTTTTTGTCAACAGCCTGCTGAAACCAAAGAAAGAATGCATCCTCCATGCTACTGTCCCTCCCCTCATGTTTCCTTTTCCTTTCCTTGGGGGTTTGCATTGGATCTTACTCTGCCAGAATAGCAACTTTGTTTTGCTAATCCAACCTGTCTGTTTTTGGAGACTCTAAATTCAGCAGCGATAGTAGAGAAGGATAATGCGGGTTCTGCAGAGCTTTCAGAACCTTTACCCTGTCAGCAAGAGACAGTTCATTCTCAGCTGAGACATTACTGAAATGCAAGAACTGCCATGAAACCACCAGTGCACCAGTTTTAACACCTTAATTAGGTGCTAATTGACAGCAAGGTGAAGTGAGCCAAAGGCAAGATGACCTCTGAGCATCCTACTAAAGCGGAATTTTCTATTTTATTGTACCTACAAATCAAAGTTAAACAAGGCATTTTGAAAGGGAAAATCAGTTCCCATTAACGTGTCCCATTTAGTGGGATCGCCCGCTTAACAGCATCCCATTTAGCTGGCATGAACTGTACTAGGATCAGCCATTCAGTCTTGCAGCATGTGGAGGTTACCACAGAGAGCTAATATAGAAAACATAGAAATGTAGACACTGCCATCACATAAGGACCACTAGGCCCAAACAGTCTGCCTGTAGGCTTTATACATTGTATGTGGCCACTGACCCTATGTGATCAATGGATTTTCATCACTTCCCCCTCTCATGTTCCTTTGTGCCTGTCCCAGGCATGTTTAAACCCCTCCACTGTGCTTGCCCCACCACCTCTGTGGCAGGCTATTCTAAGCATCAACTACCCTCTCTATGTAGAAAAACTTTCTCACATTACCCCTTAATCAACCCCTCCAATTTCATATCATGCAAACTTATTCTAGTACTTTTCTCCCTTGAAAAGGCCCTCACCTGCACCCTGTTCATGCCCTTGAGGTACAAGAAAGTTTCATCATGTCACCCTGCTCTCTCCTCACTTCCAGCGAGTACATATTGAGGTCCCCTATTCTCTCCTCATATGTTTTGTGGTGCAAACCCTGTACCATCATAGTCACCGCCTCTGTATAGCCTCCACCTTGTTGATGTCCTTGCACAGATGTGGCTCCATACTGCATACAGTACTCCAGGTGTGGCCTTACCAGTGTTTTAAACAGTGGCATCACCACTTCAGTTTCCTGCTAGTGATAACCTGCCTATACATCCCAGCATGCCACTGGCTCTCCCTGCAGCATTTGCACATTGCTTTGATACCTTAAAGTCATCAGAGATGATAATCCCTAGGTGTAGAGTATTAGCGATGCTCAGTTGGTAGCACATCCACCTCTCTAAATAGAATGTTGTGGGTTCTATTCCCACACTGGGATTGGGCCTATAACTAAAACACTGCACCGGAGTGCATCGGAGGAGTGTTGTACTGTTGTGGTGTGCTGTCCTTCGGATGAGATGTTAAACAGAGGTCCTTTCTACTCATTCTGGAGCTGTCCTGTGGGTGTTCAGGTGAAAGTAAAATAAACCAAGGCATTCTTCATAAAGTTATGGGACTTTCCTGGTGACCTGACCAATATTCCCTTCCCATAAACCAGTTTATGCAATTGTCCAAGACTGTGTGTGGTGTTGATGTGTGACATGGCTGCCATTACACATTCAGTCACTTCACTACTAGTCTAGCTCTGCATGCAAAGTGCCTTAGAATATACTGTGCATGAAAAGCACTATGTAAATGCTGATTCTTCTTCTAGGAGTTAATGTACAGGTACACTATGTGTTTTTAACAAAGCTAGAAATAGTGGATGGACAAGAAGTGTCCAGATGATCTAAGCATTTGCACTTTAGAGATTCATAAGTGGTACACAGCAATAAAATAGCTTATATGACTTTAGCAGCTCTGGATGTTTTATGCTAAAAGTCGAATTAACATTAATAAGTGTCTGATGTTCTGGTATAATGGTGCTTTGCACCAAAGCAGTGTCCAAGTTGTACCGCAATACTGAGCACCTAATGGGGATTGAGAAAGCTAAGAGCAAGGAGCACTGTCCACCCACCCATCGTGTTTGCTGTCACTGGCTTCTCAGTAAGACATGACCTTTAAGGGACTTCATAACAATCAATAAACCTATATAATCCCACCTTTCTGGTTGTAGTATGTCAGGATGGGGTCTCAAGTTATTATCATGGAATCAGCAATAAAATATATTAAAAAGAAGTCCCTCAGAAATTCAATATAAAATGGTGAAATATATTTTTGTACTTATCTTTATCCTCTCATACCTTAGTAGCTACTAGTAATTCTGAAGAAACTTATTAGTATTGCTACCTAATTAGTGAGACAGACCTTTGCCCAGCTTTCCATGTTTTGCAAGTGTCAGCACTTCATTATTCACTTTACTGCCATCTTGTTGCCATGGATACAACAAGCCCCATAGGACAGCCTGTCTTTATTTGACAAAAGCTAGATCAGAAAGAATACTATTACAACAAACTGAAAAATATACATTAGGGCATCTAAGCTTAGGGGAGCATTTATAAGAGTACAGCTAGTAAAATCAACCACTTGCAATTGTAGCTGTCATGTTCGTCATTCAATAAAATAAAGCAAATTCCCATAGAGAACATTTTATCTTAGTTGGACTCAATTGGACTTGTGGCCTTACATACAGATCAGTGCTACTGCAGTCTCTGGAGAATGTCTATGTTGTGTTTAGGACAACACAGATGATAGAAAAGTAATCCAAACCATACATGTTTGGGTAAAACAAGGAAAATTGGATCAGTCTACTTGTATGGCTAGGCATGCAGAAGAACCACAGGTCAACCAGACTGAGGCGCACATCCCTAGGTAGTCCAGGCAGAGTAGGAATATACATTAAAAGCTCTACCCTTTACATGAAGAAATGATGCTGTAAATGAGCTTGGTAAATCTGACAGACCTGGGTTTGATTCCCATATCCTCCACTTGCATACTATGTGACCCTGAACATGTCGCTTATCCTCCCTGAATGTCTAGGTCCCAGTTGTAAAGGGCATTGCACCCAGTGGGCCTTGCCTTGCTACCAAAAAAAAAAAATCATAGTACTAATATGCTCTAGCTCTAAGAATATTTGAGTAGCATTAAAGGGTTACCATGTCAGTAACAGTTCTTACTATGTATATACTGTATTTTGGTAAATACCCACCAGTGTTAGATATAGCCATAATTATAACAACAGAGAGGATCTGGTCCAACACCAATGACAGTGGTAGGGACATCATCACAGCAGTGACACCTGTACCACCACCAATATGTTTACACATGTAACCCTGGGTGCAGCACACAATGCAGAGTGCTCACATAGATGCCCCTCCTGTGTGGCACTGCCATGGTCCCTATCACAGCCTGATGATCCATCACATGCCTCCCTCTGGCACTGCTTCCCTGTGGCTGTCGGCCCCTGTCCAAGGCAGGTTGGCCACTGAGATCTGTAAAGGAGGAAAAGAGAGGTGTGATCAGTATCCTGCAGTGGCACACTGGTACACACTACCCAGTATACCCTCCTATACACCTGTACTGTGCACTAATTGCCACATATGCATGCTGCAGGTGGACAGGCCGAGCTGTGCTGCAAGGTACCTGCAGTACCACTATGGCACCACACACATGTGTGTCTTGAAACAAACGTAGACAGTGTGGTAACTCCCCTGTGTTAGGTAGGAACTACTGGAGTGTATGCTGTCCAGTGTAGTGCCTGCAACCTGCTGGCCCTGTACCATAACCATATACATCAGCACCAGACCTCGTACAGGTATACTAGGCATGGGATATATTGTGCACCAGATAACACATGATAAGGGCAGGCACGACATACTGACCCAACAGCTGGGGGTCTAGATACAGTATGTATGGATTGCATAGTGGCCATTACATATCTGGACCCCAGTGCAGTACTGTTACACCCCATGCTGTACATGGCACATACATACCTGTGGCCATGTGGCATGGTATGGACAGTGCTCACAGCACTGATGGGGCCACATTCACGTCCTTGTGGGGACAGCTCCTAGGCAGTCACAGCTATGACAAATGCGACTTCCTGTCTGGTCTTACTTGACAATGGGCATTGACATGTAAGGTCACTGTAGCCGCACACAGTCCCTACTTTTTGATGCAATGCCACTAGACATGGGCTTGTCATGCCTGTGACACTGCCACCATGTCTCTGTGGTGACCCACAACCATGCAATCAAGGCAGTTGCACACCCCAGGCCCCTCATGGTGAGTCCAGTCATTCTGCAAGGCTCAAGGATGTCCCATGGGTTGGGGACCTATACTGCTGCATATAGCCTGGCAGACCATGCAGTGGGCATGTCCAATAGTACACAGTGGAATACTGGAGGCACACAGGTGATGTGCACTATGTCTCTAGAGTCTAGCCCTATCGCAAACTACTGTGTCACAGGGCTGCACACTGGCAAATACACACAACATACATACAATCATCTGTACTCACCTGGCCTAGTTACAGTGTTACCATCCACAGTGGCCCACAGTTCTCATAGGTGATAAGCCTCCTCCTTTGCAGGTTGTTATAATCATGCCAGCACTTGTCCCCAGTGGAGTGACCCCTGTCTGGTGCGTCAGTCATCGCCTCCACTGATGCCCCAACCTCACTGTGAGGCCTGTCCATCCCTAAGGCCTCCCTAGCAGCTGCTCCTACCTGGCCACAATGAGCTTGACCAGATTGGCCAGCTCCTGTTTGACCACCTATGGTAGAACTGTAGGACTGCTGTGCATTGCCATTCAGCCATCATTTCCCACACTGTGTGCTTGATAGTCTGAAGCCAAGTTGCTTCCTGTTCTAGGCCTGTTTTGCTATTGTGCAGCATGTTGCCATGGGAGCACAGTGCTGCAGTGCATTGTGCTATGCCACACATGTCCAGGGGTGGAAGCTGGCCCGGGTACATAGCCAGCATGGGGGGAGATATGCGTGGGTCGTGCATGTACTGTCTTTCGTCATGCTTTGCAATGTGCATGTGCACTGGTGACACGTGCATGGCTATGCAGTATGATGATGTTATTGGTGACAAATGGCATCATGCCTGTACCATGGCCCTAAGATGCACAAACTACACGCATGGCGCAATTCGTGCATAAGTACAAACCAGGTTTGTGTGCTAGGCAACAACATAGTATTCAGTAAAGTTATGCAAATGAAATTATATTGCAATCTGTGGGCAAACAACCACATTTGCATGTCATTATAGGCAGGTCTGCATATGTTAGCATGCCTGATTGTGCCTGGCCTATATAAGGAGCACATTGCACCACCTGGATAGCACAGCAGAACTGCAGGCAAATGGAGGTAAATGTCTTGTGGAATAGCCTAGAATGGAATGGGTGTGTAGTGGACTATGTATGCATTGGCTTCAACATGGCCTCCAGATGCAGGTGGCATTTTATAGACAGGGCCCAGATCTATATGGCTTTGTGTACTGCACATAGAAAAGGAGCCCTGTATAGGTCGCTTGTTCCCATAGCCGCAGCAGTGGTTATATGGGACAAAAGTGCCTGCTTTCTTCCAAAGGTCATGATGTTTGCTGCAGAGAAACATGGGATGCCTGCTATGTTGCCACAGGGAACATGCCATAGAGATCCGGAGCACTGCCACTGTGTCTCCTGGGTGGAGTCCACAGTGTTCTGGAGCCTTTTATTATGTAATAGGGAGGGAAATGTCAGTTTTCCTGTGTACCCCTGTAACACCATGGACACATTGTCCATGTACATGTCCTCCTCGCTATACTATACAGAACACTCTGTACAGCTGGGAGCCTTTGCTATAGGTACTGCATAGGTGGGGGAACCATAAGATCCTGATTTCTAGGTGGTTCATGTACTGTGCAGGTGGTGGTAGTTGACAAAAGGTCTATGTGGGGTTGGAAGATGGTGATGGTCAGTCAGTCACATGTGCTGGGGATGTGCTTGGATGAAGGTCCTTAACTTCTGCCCAGTGTAACTCCTGCATATGCTGTGTATAGTAGTACTGTAGGCTTGGTGGCTGATGGTGTCCACATCTAGTGGTGGAGGTGCTGCAGTGTCTGGCAGGGAGAATCCCCCACCCATGTTCCATGGTGCACACTGCTGGTGGGTTTGTCCCCTAACAGACATGAGTCCATGGCAGCTGTCCAGGGATCTGTGGGCCTTGCCCTTCTCCACCCTAGCTTATCTGTGCCCGGCTATAATGGCTGGGGACATGTATAGACAGTCTAGTGTTGGCCAGCCTAGGGCTGTGTGAAGGAAGGCATTGCTGGGACTACTACATGGCAGGGATGGGGGCTACACCACTGTCCCATTCAGCTGTGTTCCACTTGCATACTGCCCAGTCACCTGTCTTGCTGCATCCTGTCCAGCAGGTACCATGGAGGATACTGACAGGATTCAGGCCCACGCTTCACCGCTGAGGAGTCAAATGTGTTGGCACTGGCCTACAGGGCCAAAGAGAAGGTTATATTCAACTGCAAGAGCACTGATGCTTGGGTACGGTAGGCCTGGGACAAGATCACTGAGGAGGTTAATGCTATTGGTGCCAAAATAGGCCTGTGGAAACATAAGAAAATGCTTCAGGGACATGAAGTGGTGCACAAAGGAGGTCATGGCAATGGAGCGCAGGGAGCTGCATGCCACGCAGGGGCCAATGGAGAGTGGTGGCTGTACGCACTTTGGCTCCAGTGGAGGAGGCTATTGCATCCACTCAATGGTCCGTGGAGGTGACAGGAGTGCCAGGTAGCAACTATGAAAGACATGGGACCTGCTATGTGAGTGACTGCCAGTGAGACATTCTGTAGGCCATGTGTGTATGTCTGAGTGTCTATTGGCATGTGTGCATACATATGCCAGTCTTAGGTAGCACATTGGGTGTAGTCCACACTACTGTTTCCCTGTCACACAGTGTGTAGCCATCTGTGTGCAGGTCCACAACCATCCCCATGTGGTGCTGCCTATGTGCCTCCTGTTCTGGGATGTATGCTCTCTGAGGATGGGGTGTGTGTGTGCTGCTGCTGGGGAGTGTGTCCACTGGTGCTGAGTATGTGTTCCCTGGTAGTGTTGCTCAGATTGATCTGGACAAATCTGGATCCACCAGAAACCTGGTCTTTGTGGCAGGATATTGGATCCACTGGATAGTTTCACTATCTGCCATGGATCCAGCCATCGGATCCCTGGTCGGATCCCATGTTATCCAATGGCCAGGTCCAGGGATCTGGTGCCGGATCCCAGGATCCAACACCAGATCCATGTTAGGGCACTGGATTCTGATGCTGGATCCACGGATCTAGCACTGGATCCCACGGTGCCAGATAACAAGGGATCCGAACCAGGATCCGACCTCTGTATTTGTCCAGATCCCAAGACACATCCAACTCAAAGTGCCATCATCTGCCAGATCACTGGTAGATCCATGGCAGCACTATCTGAGCGACAACATTCCCTGCTGTTGGGGTGTCTGCCTACTGGTGCAGGAAGAGTGTCCTCTGGCGGCAGTGTGTGTACTCATTTGTGCTGAGTGTATGCACACATGTAAAGGTGTAAGCACACTAGTGCTGGGTCATTTGCATACACACTGGTGCTGGATTTTTGTCCCTCATGGTGATGGTGTACGTGCTCACAGGTGTAGGGGGTATGCCAGTACTTCAGGGCATAGGTGATGCATTGCACACAAAGCTTGGGTGAAATGGCATTGTATGCTGGGACAGCATGCTGCCTCGGCCTGCACACTTCTCTGCCCAGTACAGTACTATATGACTCTCCTCTCATCTCCTAAAGCACAACACATGGTACTGGAAACAAAGGAGGATGCTCCAGGACAGTGTTGTTGTAAATGGTCCTGCTGCCCACCTGTCTGTGTCAGCTGGCAGACAGCAAATGAGGAGAACCTGTAAGAGGATGATGATGAAACCTGCCTTGAAAGCTTGGAACAGGCAGAGCCTGCCCCAGACCAGAGAAGCTGCCCCCACCAGCCACCCATACCACTGGGGTCCAACTGCTATCCCCACATAGCCCAGCAGTCGCTGGGATGTAGCCCATCACTGTCCTAGACACAGCCACCACTGTGCCACCCAGGATCCCTACCACATCATGGCCACTGCCTACCACCACTGGCTGATTCTGCAGGCCAGCCACCACTCCACATCTCCATGATGCATCATCTGGGCATGACCACAACCATGCCACCCTGTGACCATCGCACCAGGTTGTCCACAGCCAGCCTGCAGTGCTCACCATACACTGCCCAATAGACAGTTCCCAGCAACAGAGGTGTGCAGCTGAGAACCAGCAGCTGCTGCAGTTTGCTGTGAAGGTACAGTGTTGCACAGCAGAAGCCTCCACCACATGCTGCATGAGGACATGCAATGTGCCAAGCAGTGGGTAGAGGTTGACACATGGCCCACATGGTGGTCCCACGCTACCTGTGTGCCACTGTGTGAGATTGCAGCTATGGTGGCAGGCACTGGGAGGGCTGGCTCTAGCCACAGCCTGTCTAGTGGGAGTAGTGCCACCCCACAAAGGCACCATGGTGTAAGCTGATGCCATGCAGTGCTGACGAGAATGCCCAGTGCACCTGGGATTCCTGGTCACCGAGGACACGCGTACATCAGGTCACAACCTGTTCCCTCCTGGGAACAGTACCTAACAGAACTGGGAATAGATTACACAATCCCCATGCTCATCCCCATACCATGGCTGAGGTGCCCCCAACTATACAAGGTTTGCGCTGATATACCATCCATACCTGTGGTGGTGGTAGTGGACAGATGTAGGCTGTGAACACCCCACGCCAACATGGTATCCCACCATCCCCTGCTGTACCCCTGTGACACTGCCATCTGTGCCTTTGACGAGCCCAAGTGGTCCAAATCCTGGCATGGATGGTCTGTAATACAGCTCCCACCCCACTCGTCTGGTGGGCATCTCTGTGTACATCCCTTCTCCCCACGTGGCCTGTGTTTGTGTATATCTCATGTGCCGCACCAGGAATGGTGGGCAGGTTATGCCATGCACCACCTGGTCCCCTGCCTAGATGGTATGTATTTCTGTAGACACCCTTTAGGAACCCCTGCTTACATGGACTTCTGTTTAGTGTGCCCTATTTGAAACTCCCCCTTGCCTGGTGGCACTGCACTGTATATCACCCATCTTGCTAACACCCTGCCTAGCATACTGCATTGTTTGCACTATTGTTGGTCTTTGATAATACATTACTTAACCACATTACAGTCTTCTGTGTGGTCTGTACTCACCTGCCATGTCAAAAGATGTCTTATGATGGGTTTCAGTATATTGAGCCCTCCTGGCTATTCTATGATCACACATGCCAAGCTTCTCCAGTATCTCCTAGTCTTCTGACTCTGAATCCATAGCAGGGTGTTCCTCTGTACCCAGCGTGCATATTACATGGTTGAGTGCCATGTCATGTAGTATCAACAGGCAAGGAATATGGAACAGGCCTTCTGTGGGTTATACTATAGTGCCACGAGAACAGTCAAGGCACAGGAACCGCATCTTGAGCATTCCAAAACATGCTCAATGATGGTGATGTGACAGTGTTTCAGCATTTTACCTGTCCTCTGCAATGGATGCAGGACAAAGGACAGGAGTGAGGAGCCAGGGACACAGAGAATAGGCACTGTCCCTATATGGGAAAGGGCATAGGTTAATGTCACATAGAAACACAGATGATGGCAACAGGAACAGACTGCTGATCCATCCAGTCTGCCCATAAACCCTAATAAATCTGGGACCATTGGCGAACCTATGGGGCAGCAAGGGGGACCTGGCATATATTCACTGATGAGATGGCCACCAGGGATGTCCCCACATTCAAACCTCTAGCACAATATGGAATTGTGCCATATGAAGATGTCGTCAGCACTGCAGGATTACCATGCCAAGATGTTGAAGATGCACATTGTTGCATCACACACCACCTGGCCATTGTTGGAGTGGTACCCCTTCCTTCTCAGATAGGTGTCCATGCCACCACTGGTGGATGCTCGGATGGTAACATGGGTGAAGTCAATGGCAATGACAACAGATGGTAAATGTGCAGTTCAATGGAAATGCTGCATGGTTGCTGTTCATTCTGCTGGCATGCTAGAGAAAATTATAAACCCACCAGCATGGTCCGTAGAGCATCAAGAAACTGGCCTAACAGGTATGAAGTGGCAAACTGCGTAGAGACCAGTGTTGTCCCCACTAGTGTCTGCAGTGTTCCAGTGGCCAGGAAACACATTGCATCTGTCATCTTCAGTTCCACAGACAATGCATAGCTGGCTGGGTGTCTATCCAGAGCTTGTCATGCAACAAGTCACACAGCTGCTTGAGCATGGTCCTGTTGAACCTGTACTGGCCCATGATCTGGTCATCACTGAGGACTTTGTATGTGACTCATGAATGATAAGGTACCAACTGTGTGCAGCTTAGTTCCTCCATGGCCTACATATGGGCCCCGGGTGGCAACAGCCTTCTGCTCCTCCTGTATGACCTGCTGTAGACAGTATAGTATGTGTGCTCCCACAAGTGCCATCTTGCACTGTGCCCTGTAGTGTCTCCACCTACCTCTGGGATTTGCCCTAGTTTAAATTGGCCTTCTTATAGACATATAGGAACATACGAAATTGCCAGCAGAGAAAGGCCCACTGGTCTATTAAGTCTGCCCAATTGTGCAGCTCTTAGTTTCATATTACTACAGCTGCCCCAGGCCCACCCAAACCCCTCCCTTTTCCTGGTCTTCCCCTTTGTGTTCTTGTCTGTACTAATCTTTTGACTCTATCCCAACCCTGCTAAAAAAGCTATCCACTGTCCTCAGTTTGATTAACTCCTACGGGTAGTGCGTTCCATCTCGCTACCACTCTCTCTGTAAAGTAGTGCCTCCTCATCTCCCTCCTGAACCTTCCCCTTCCAACTTCAGACTGTGCCTCCTAGTGACCCTTCCCCTTTAAGTGGAACAATCCTCCTCTCTGACATTGTTTATGCCTTTCAAATACTTAAAGGTCTCTATCATGTCCCTCTTTCCTTCTCTCTCTCTTCTAGTGAATACATGTTGAGCTCCCTCAATCTTTCCTCATACAGCAACTCCCCAGTGCCATGATTGTTTTCATAGGCTTGAGCTGCACTCCCTCTAATAATCTCACATCCTTTTTAAGGTATGGGCAGCAGTACTGCACTCAGTACTCCAAATGTGGCCTTACCAGTGATCTATACAAGGGCAGGATGACCTCCTCCTCCTTTCTAGATGTGATCCTCTGGCAATGCACCCTTGCATCCTATTTGCCCTTGTTGCTGCCCTCCTACACTGTGCTAATACATTCATGTCCCTGTGGCAGTAATTGCATGGTACTAAGTTGCCGGCACGAACCCCATTGCTCAGTGCAAACATGCTGAATATCACTGTGCAAGTGCAGTATGCATGGTCCCACCCCACCTTTACACGCTACATATATTTTCTCTACGTATGCATGCAACTGGATTTAGTGTATGCAAAGCTCCCTTTAAATATAGGGAGTTTGGCACAAACCACATGCAATGTGAGTGCAACCATTTTAATTTGAATACCTGGGCCCAGGTGTATAATCCTGACTGACACCACTGTAACAGTATACAGCTGTATAAAGTATTTCATAAGCTACTTAACAGACGTGGCAAACTATCAATGTAAATTTGTTTATTAGCTTTTGTTTACGGGTAAGCACGCTAGACAAAGAATGCCTATTTTCAGGTGCGACCTAGAGATTTTAAAGTAGATTTACAAGCAGTATGAGAATATTACAACAAAGAGAAATACAGGCAGTAACAGTGTGAGACAAATAAACAAGTACAGGATGATCAGATAAGCATATACATCAAGGTAAGAACATACAAGCAGTAAATAACAATTTCATGGAATGATATATGAGCATTAAGGTGGGACATGGGGTGGTTGTCACATTATAAGGATGGTAAGGGCTGAGGTGGAGGGCATGGAGGCGGATAGTCCCCTGTTAGAGCATAGAAGAGGAGTGAGTTAGGAACCAGGAAATGGATGGAGCATACCAGGTCAAAGCCGGGTTGGAAATACCAGGAAGCCTAGGGACAGTTGCAGGCTGAGGGCAGACTTCAGGTGCGACCAAAGGAGCTCTTAAACATGTGGTGGGTGGCGCTACTTCTGATGGGCGAAGTTACGGTATTCCAGAATCTGGAGGCACAGACAGCAAAACACGATCTCCTGCCAGTGTATGTGTTTTAGGAACAAAGAAGGGTACAAGTTGACTGACCTGAGCTGGTATGATTGTAGAGCCGGTTGGAGGAGTTGAGACAAGGCGGAGGGGTGTCATTACAGGCAATTTTGTCTGTGAAGCAGCCCAAGACAAAGGAGCGATAATTACTTTGAGGCAGCCAGTGTAGTTTGTTTGTATAACTCACGGTAATGGGTAGGTCGAGGGACGGCAAGGGTAAAGTGGCAGATATTATTATAGGCTGCATCCCATTTTGCAAGGCTAGTTTTTGTAGCGGGGTAAAGGTTGTCAGCCCATAGCTGAGAGGGAAGAAATAATCTGTTAGCAAGGGCAAACTGAGCAGCTGCAGTAGGGGAGCCATGAGCCCTGTATGAAAGTCCAAGCTTGATATTTGTTGCCCTGCACACATTTTGAATATGTAGTGATAGGTCTAACTGAGGGTCAAGAGTAACTCCTGAGTATTTAAAGGAGCATGTAGTGCCAAATGGGACTCCATCATAACTTAAGACATTTAGAGATTTGGAACACTACTTGAGCTTGGCAGGGAGCCGAAGAGTTGTGTTTTCTTTATGTTCAGCACAAGCTTATTTGTCAGGAGCCAGTTTTGCAGCTTATTGACGTCATAGAAACATAGAAACATAGAATTTGACTGCAGATAAGAAACCACTTGGCCCACCCAGTCTGCCCATTTCCCTACCTAATGGATAAGCTGCAGATCCTAGTTAACCAACAGCCTACTTCTTTCTACCCCCACCCTTAGAATTTCCTTATGACTGTCCCATGCATGCTTAGATTCAACCACTGTTTTTGACTCCACAACCTCCTCTGGAAGGCCGTTCCATGCATCCACAACCCTTCCTTACATTACCTCTGAGCCGTCCCCTCCATCTTCAAATTGTGCCCCTTTGTTCTTGTACACCTCTTTTTGAAAGATGCTACCTTTGGACTTTGATGATTCTGAGGTACTTAAAAGTTTCTATCACGTCCCCCTCTCCCTCTTTCCTCAAGGCTATTCATATTAAGCTCCTTGTGAACTGTGATTTATGGTATTGACATCATCCAAGCTGGTTAGGAGGATCAGGTCATTGGCATATAGGATAGAGGCACTAGTAGGGGCTACTGGGGGGTCATTGGTGGAAAAAGAAAATAATATGGCCCGGGATAGATCCCTGGGGACACCAATCATGACAGGAACAGGGCCTAAGAAAGCTCTATTGTACTTGACGAGCTGTAGCCTGCCAGTGAGATAGTTGTAAAACCAGTTCAGGGCTGGACTGGGTACACCGAGGAGTGAAGTTTAATATAAAGAGGGAGTGATCCACCAGATCGAAAGGCCTTTGAGAGGTCCATGAAGATAGCCCCGACAGTATGCCATGGTCCATAGCAGTCCTTATTTCAGATGTAACTTTAGCAAGGTCTGTACTGGTGTTGTGGCCTTCATGAAATCCATGTTGTTCAGGGAGAGTAAGGTGTGATTAGCCAAGTAATCTGTCAGCTGCACTTCCACCACCTTTTTCAGTATCTTGCTGACAGCAGACAAGGTAGCTAAAGGATGGTAATTCTCTATGCATTTCCAGTCATCATGCTTGAAGACATGGACAACCTTTGCTACTTTCAGATTGGGGAACAATTCCAGTGGTGCGGGATAAGTTAAGAATATGTGAGATAGGGAGTGTAAATAAAGAGGCCCCAATCTTTAAGAGTTTGGGTTCAAGGTTGTCATGACCAGCACTCATATGAGGAGAAAGAAGGCTGGCAGAAGCTTGTATGTTTCCTGTACCAAGATTGCCCTAAGATAGAAGGGTGGACGATACAGAGATTCTGGTAGGGGTATGAGTGAAGATAGATGACTTGTTGGTTTCAGTAGCAAACAGGGAGGTGTATGCTGAAAGATCAGTGAATTGCTTTAGAGCATTACTGCAGGTTATGCCATCAACTAGCTTATCCACAGTATCACATCTACTAGAACCCTTGACAATGGTCTTAATAGTGTGCCAGAAATTCTGCTGGTCCCCAGCTGAGGATAAGAGGGCAGTCTTGCAGTTTTCACTCATGGCCTTTTGCAGCTGTTACAGAGCCACTGGTATTCATGATAGTCAAACAACTCCTTAGTGGCTTTAAATTTACCCCAGTGCTTATCACAGGCTTTCATAAGACGGGCAGGCCCCATGTAACCATTTGTAACCATGCCTCTAACTCACACACAGTCATAGAGAGTACTAATTATACAGATAAACACACAAACTGACCTCTACTACAAACAGACACAGTCGAACACAAAATAAATGGACAGCAGTACACATACACACCGCATGCACAGACATGCCTTGACATTTTCCATTCTTTTATGATGCCAGTGGCTGGTGTTGGGAACAAGCATGGATTGTTTGTAGGGCTGTTGGATGGAGGTTTGAGCATCCCGAGGACTTTCTTGTCCCACACTGCTGCTATGCTTTACTAGATCAATATGTCTGAGGAAGTGTTGCCTTAAAGCCCCTCCATGAAGATCCAAGACAGGAAGTTGCCAAATGGCATATGAGGGCTCTGAATAGTGAGGAAGGGGCAGAAAATGTTGGTTGAAAATAAAGATAAATCTCCAGAAAACAATAGCTTTTATCAAAGATCAATGTAATAAATGTAAATGGGCAGAAAACTTAAATTGGGCAGAGTAAAAGTAAATAGAAAACACATACAGTCAATTACATGCACTCACCAATATATGTACATAACCCATTCCCCTGCCTGGTGGCCTCCCCTCAGTCAAACAGAAGTCAAGACAGTGGTGGAGGAGTACCTGTTTGAAGCCAGTGGTAGATCAGGTACTGCAGGCAGCCAATGGCAGTCAGCTCACCATATAGCAGGGTGGCAGTCAGTGTAGTATTCACAGCACCAACATGGAAAGTAGTAAACCACCAGTTCAAACCCTTACATCACCACAGCCAGCTACTCACTGTCTGAGCTTCCCTTTCTCCCCTAAATCCTGTCCATTCAGCTGCAGAACTGAGTAGAAGAAAGAAGATGTTGTGTAGCTCCACCTGAAAATAGTCATTAAAGAGTGTGTGTTGGGGGTGGAGCTTGCCTACAAGATTGAAGCAGCTTAAAATCTACAGAGAGAGACCCTTTGGGGTCCAGTTCCAACACATCCATTGACCAGCCTAACAGATGGGATTATAAAGCATTCAGAATCAAATTCCTCATGCCAAGAGCTGTCATCCGATTCCATTCTTGAAAGAAAGCAGCCAGAGGAACTGACACTGTAATTGACAAAGACTTTACGGCATTCCATCTTGTGGTTCAGGCAGCTGTCAAGGCCTGAGACCCCATACTTCATTAGACCCTGCAACTGGCATGGAGCTCCAAGAGGCACCTACAACTAGGGGAGGCAATGGCAGAGAAAATGGCACAAACTGTGAACACCCCACCTACACATGAACTAGCAAAGATTACAAAGATTCTAAATAAAATACTAAGTTATACAGCAGAGCTGAAAGAGACCACTACCAGGATGAATCAGGAGGTCCAAGTCTGAACAACATGGGTCACTGGCATGGAAAGAAAAATACTACAGCCCAAAGAGGTGATAAAAACTCACCACAGCCAGCTAAGGGAGTATCAAGGCCAACTGCAATATTTAATTAACAAAATAGATGACATGGAGAATAGAACCTGACTGAAAAATGTTTGGATAGGGGCCTTCCTGAAGGAGTTGAGGGCAGAAACATAAAGACTTTCTTACAGGGCATGGTGCCCACCCTCTTCAAAGTGAATAATTAGGGCCTTCCAAAACTCAAGCTGGCCCACCAGTCTTAAGTTCCAAAGCCTCACCCAAGCCAATGACCGAGACCAGTATGTTGTCAATTTCTCCAGTACCCAGAAAATGAATATTACCTAAGCCTGGCAAGAGAAAGCAGGGAGATAGTCTGAGAAGGTAACAGAATACAAGTATTCCAGGACTATCCCAGTAGGTCTCCATAAATATAGAGATTATACTGGAGTAAAAGGAATCGTACAAGATAAATATTCAGGGTATCCCTGAGGTACCCAACTATGTTGTGGGTCAATTATCAGGAGAGTGTCTGGTCTTTAACAATCCTGCTAGGGGCAACACTTTATAACAGACATTAATGGGAACAGCTGTTCCTCAGTATGACCTCCATTGATGCCATGTGGAGACGAGCAATGTGCTATGCAAGCTATACAATCTGCACAGGAGTCCATGGTTGCCCAGCCAACACCAAGCCTACCTAAGTGAAAGCCTGGCAGCAAGTGCAGAAAGGAGACAGAGAAGAAAGAACAAGGCTACCCACAGAAGAAGCTTTCCCCTTAGGGCTCAATCAAGAAGCAGGCAATGACATCACCACCTCTCCGTGACAGCAGCAACTCTCCATGAGACACTCCAGTAAAGATCTCAAATAGGTTTGAGCCCCTGAGGGACCTGGCGGCAGTATATCTAGACATGGTTGGGGGTAGTCAGGAAATAATGGGCTCAGACCAGTGGCTGGAGGTGACCATCGACGACTGGACCCCCATACTGCAGGGAGTGGATGGACAGTATCACAGAGCTGGTGGTGGAGAGATCCAAGCATCAAGTGCTATACCTTATCATACAACTCCAATCCCTGAGGTGAGTGAGCAGTAGGGAGCTAGGCTGTACCAATATCTAAAGGAGGACACCTGTGAAAAAGTAAACTGTTTGTGTGGGTGAGACAATACTCACCAAGCAATTTTCAGCATGAAAACTGACAGTTGTAGACTGAACTTTGGGGCTGGAAAAAATGGACTGAGACACTCAGGAATCATGTAAAGTGCAACTTGCAGTTGACATGATTCCTGTTATGATGCCGGTCAACAAAAGTGTTGTCGAACCGGCATCATCATAGAGCCAGGATCAGGCAGCTGTATGATACCGGGATGAATGGGGCTGTACAAAAGATACCAAGGTGAAAGAAGCAAACCCAGGCCCCAGAGGCAACATGCTCCCCCCAGGAGCACGGGCTTGTCAGGCTGCACGGAGGTAATTAAACTACCTCATTCAGCAGCAGCGTTTGTGAGGGGGTTGGCCCTGACACGCTTTGCGTGGTCGACTGCCCCTGCCCACCCTCCACCCACCCACCGCGGCATTTCCTTTATAGGCACTGGTCCCTGACATCACTTCCTGTCTGCCAATATTTCTAACTCTCCACTTTCCCATTTGCAGATTATATCGCACACCACTAGAGGGACCCCACTGCTGATGCACTTCCTATTGTCTGCCTTCCTACCCTGGAATCCTCCTGTCACCTCTCCTGCACCACTCCACCAATACTCCCCTGCTGCCCTAACCCCATCCTCACCTTCCCCTTTGTCTTCCAAATACCCCTCCACCCTTAGACCCACCCTCTCCCCTGTACCTACACCCAGTGACCACTAGGAGTCACTATATACCACCCTGCAGAGGCCCATTTCCCAGCCTACGTTGTCCCTAGACTACGGCTCTCTGCCATCTCCCAGGCATATTCTGTGTGCTCCTAGTTGGGACCTGACCACCAGAGTCCGTGTCACTGCCACTAATCTAAAGTGGCAGCCACACTCCCTAGGAGGCAGTACAGCTATCTTACTCCTACTCCACTACCACCTGTTTACCATGCTAGTTCACCTTCTATTAAACTCCCTCCCATCAATTTCCTCCTGGTTCCCTCCTCCAGCTGTTTATCTCCCCAGGTTACAGGCTATTTCACCTTTAATTCCCACCATCATAGTTCCTACACATACTACTATGTCCATGCACACTGCCCAACAACTCCCATCTCCTTGCCACCCCTCCTCCCTCCCCTTTCGGACAGCCCGCTATCCTTGTCCTCCCTGCCATTAAATCCCTACCTATCCCCTGCTCCTCTACGATCCCCCAACTCCTCCTAGCCGAGGCTTAACCCATACCGCTGCGTTCTGGCCAGAACTGTTGTCCTCTTCTACTTTTATCTGGCAATATCACCCTAACCCCGGACCCACCAGGACCACCTCGGCAGGAGGACGTCCCGGACTGCTGATTGCCTCCATGAATATATGCAGCGTCCTGAAAAATTAGACTCCCTCAATGTTGGGTCTCTGGCGCAAACCTGACATCATTGCGCTGGTGGAAACGTGGCTATCTAAGTCCACCCTGACTCTTGTTACCCTCCCTGGCTATCTCTATATCGTGAGGATCGAGTAACCAAACGTGGGAGGCTGCGCCATCTACACCAGAGCTCCTCACTGGTCTCGCCCTCCCTGCACCAGTCCTTGTAAATGGGGCCCAAGCCCTCACCATTAAGCTTACCCTGGACCCAGCCAGATCCCCCTTTACCTCACCACTGCCTATATACGCCCAGGTTCAAAAACCCAGCTCGATTATCCCTCACTGACTACCTTGCCACCCTTCCCACAATGCTGACAAAATCATAGTTGGGGACCTCAATGTGAACTGGCTTTGTCCTCATCCTCCCCACTCGGACTCCTTCCAGGCGCTGGATCTAACCCAACTAGTCTCCCAACCCACACGTGTGAACCCAAGAGAGGTACTAGCACCCTCCTTGATGTCATCATCACTAACCGCCCCTAAAATCCTGGACATCCAAGTCCTCCCTGATTCACTCAGTGACCATCCCGGTGCTCTTCCGCTGGTTGGCCACCCTACCCTGACCCACTGCACAGCGCTTTCCCAATGGCGTTTCAGACCTTATGGCCTAAAAACCTTAAACAGTACCTTTGAACTGCAAGACTGGTCCCCGATCTCCATGCACCCACATAGATACCGCCTTGCCTTCTTTACCTCCACCTTTAATAAAGCCTGGGATCTCTTTGCTCCCTCTCTGCCATCCGCCCCAAAGTCCTAACCTGCCCTGGATTACCCTGCACTCTCACTGCTGCTCAGGCACAGGGACAACCTTGGTACTGTGGCATAGAAACTAGGTGCCCAGCTGACAGACAGGTCTACAGAGCTGCACGGAATAAGTGTACATGGGCAATCAGGAAAGCCAAGGCCGACCACTATCAGGCCACCTCACTGCCTCCTGGGGGCGCCCGTACCTTCTGGGATAAGGTCAAACAACTGAATGGAACACCCCCTCTCCCACATCCCAGATTACCACCAACAACACCACCATCACAGACCCCATCAACATTGCAAACCTCCTCAACACCGCCTTTACAGACCTTAGCCCTATTCTCCCAGTAACTCTTTGATCAGCCACCCCCATCCTACCCCTGCCCCTCCATCGCCCTTGCTTCCACCTTTCGTGGGGTTACTACCCAGGAAGCAGACTGCACTTGACCTGCACTAAAGGCAACAGTCCCAGTGACATCTCCTGGATCACAAAATTCTCCGGTTGGTCCTGGATCAAGTCCTCACCCACCACCTGCCTTCTTAACAAATCCTCTGCCTGGGACAATTCCCTCCTCATGGAAAACTGCAACTGGTTACTCCAATCCATAAGGGGTGACATGTCCTTAGCTGGGAACTATCGACCGATCTCCATTCTCCCAACTTTCCAAGGCGCTGGAAAACTAGTTGCTGCACAAATAACTGAATACCTGACTAAATACAACATACTCTGCCCTGAACAGCACGGCTTCCGCTGGACACAGTACTAGCACTGCTCTTACTTGAATTCGCTTCCTTCCTTCTCCTCACTGGATACTGGTCACCATGGCGGGGCCGTGTTCCTGACCTATCAAAGGCCTTTGACACGGTCTCCACCCCTACTACGCAGCCCTCTGTCACGCTGGTTTTGCCTCTGGACCACTTGCCTGGTGCTCCAGCTACCTTTCCCCCCGCTCCCAGCGAGTCAAAATTGGTGGGACTCTTTCCTGACCCCACGTTAGAATCATCTCAGGGGTTCCACAGGGCTCCATCCAGGGGCCCCTTCTCTTCTCATTATACCTTAACACCCTGCCCAGTGCGTGTCTCTTGGGAAAATTCTGCTGTACGCAGATGATACCGTCCTCTTGCCACTGACCGTAACCCCACTTCCTCCAGGTCTCCTACAAAGGGCATATGACGGCGCTTGAAACTGGCTTTCTAAGAGCATAGATTGGTCATAAACCTTAAAAAATCTAAAACCATGCTTCGCCTACCCTCAAAACAAATCATCCAACTCCTCTCCGTATCCTCTCCAGCTCTAAACTACAACTGGAGCAAGTCCAATCCTATAAGTATCTAGGGATCTTATTTGACTCAGCCCTCTCCTACCATACCCACATCGACGCACTCTGCTTCTGTAACCAATATCCGACTCGTATCCTGTACAGCTACAAAACTGTCTCCCCAGCCCCCTCCGACACATTACATCCTCCATACTATCCCTGGTGGACTATGGGCTACCTGTCTATGGTGCTGCCAACACGTGACCCTCAATAAAATCCGCCTCCTCTAAATAAGGCTTGCAGGCTAATCTCTGGGGCCCCCAGGCTCACTCATACCTGCCAACTCTATGACCTTGCAACAATGCTTTGACCTCGACGAACGCCTGCTTTACCAAACGGCCTCATTTCAAAAACCCTACTATGACTTTCTCCTCCTGGCTGACTTCCTCCTCCTCCCAGCACAGCCTCTAGTCAGCACCCAGACCTCCTGTAAAGCCACCTTCCTGGTTCCTCATGCTAGGACCTCACTTGGACAGAGATCTTTCTGCCATGGAGCCCCTGCTTGGTACAACAATCTTCCTCGGGCATCACTGAAATCCCCACCATCTCCACTTTCAAAATGCCCTCAAAAGCGAGCTATTCAGCAAGCGTTGCTGCTTCTGTGCAACGGATGCTCAAACCCCTCTTCACTGACAATGCCCTCTGGGCAGCTCTGTCCCCTCACTTCCTATTTCTAACAACTTCACTACTGCCACAATCCGCTGCCTACTGTATCACTACTGTCCAGAACGAACCACGTTGTATTCCTTATGCTGCTTATGCTTACTTATTTACTACCCTGTTCCATACGGATCATACCTCCATTCTGTACTACTCCTGTCTCAGGCCCTACGCTTTCTTGTAATCTGTTATCATATGACCGGTGTGACTGCTTTATCGATTTACCTGTACTGTTCCTGTCTTATGCCTTACGTTCCTTGTAATCTGACACAGTAGACCTGTTTGGCTGTTACCACACTTCCATGACATACCGTTATGCTGCTAAACCCTGTTATTATCCTGTTGTCAATAATACCATATTTTGCTCTGTATTACTCTACCAATGTTTGCTGTAACCATGTGCCATTTACCCATGTCTGTTTATACTTATGCTCTTCGTTTGTATGTACCATGCTTTCTGTATTATCTGTATTATCTACCATTGTTGACGAGGTACCTTTGGAAATGAGCCCTGGCTCAAAGGTTGTAAACTGATTGCATTATAAATAAATAAAAATAAAGCCAAGCTGGCTGGTTGAAGTTAAAAGCTCACAGTTAAAGTTTACGGTTTGATTTAATATTATTTGTTACAGGCAGTCAGGGGATACTAACCATCTCTTCCAACAGGGAACAGGATCTAAACTGGCCATGCAGAGTAAAGAGGGACAGCTTTTCTTAAAGGTCCCAGGCTAGAATTTCTCTGGTCAGAGCATGCCATACCTCTCAAAGCACTCCCACATGGGGGCATGGAAACTCTAACCTGCTGTAGCAACCAGACCATCTACTAAGAAGGTTGGCAAGACATTAAATGGAACAGAATGGATTGAGGGATAAAGGCAAATTTCATGATCTGGGCTCAAATATAGGGTATGGGATATGCCCTCCTCTCTTTGTTTTGCCAAAATGGTACATACCAGTAGGCTACCAAGTCTCTGTATGGCCTCTACCAACCTAGATTAATCAAAAAGTACCTCAGAGAGAAACCAGTGGCCCTGGACCACTATATAAGAAAAATAATGAAGAGGAAAGGTGAAAATGACAGAGAAGTAGGGACAAGGGAGATCAGCCTCCTCTATGACTGGTATAGGGAACTAAGCCCCTACTTTATTAAGTGGGCTACCAGGTTCCATTAGATAGGTGCTAGAGGCTGCCCATCCTCCCTCTCAGCTCATCCCACTGTACACTGGGTGCCTTGGAAGGCCCCTGCGATGATCTGTAATCTAACAGGAATTGTTGGACATCTGCTCTAACACAGGTGAAAGATGCAAAGGGCAAGGATACTAAGACTGCCCTAAAGAGGTTCTTCTGGTTTATCTGTGATCTATATTAGTTGGGTCACCAGAACTATATAGGAAGGTACCTCTACTGTTAAAATGTTCACGTCTATGTTATGTTCACAAAAATTATACAAATGCTGTTATGGATGGATAAGGTTTTACAATTACCAAGCAAATGGGCCCTCTGAGAAGAGAGTTTCAGGCCAGTTTATTACAATGTTTTAGCAAAAGAATGACGAGTTACAGAAGGTTCTACTGAGGTTAGAAGAAACAATGGTAACAGGGACACCACGAGGGGACAACAGACAAGAAAGTCTGTAAAGATACACATCACCCTGGTCCTGGGAGGGGACCAAATGAGGATGCTGAAGGGAATGAGTGGGGATCTGTATAGCGCACAAGATTCAGCAGTCTAGGATACCACCACCCCAAATGAAGAACGTCACATTACAAATTGACCATGGATAGCACAACAATTGTGGTGACCACCTCCTGGAATGTGAGGGCCTAAATTCCCCAGGAAAAGTGTTAACCAGACTGAAAAAGTTAAAGACCCAGTTGGCTTTCCTACAAGAAACCAAGCTGAATAAGCAGGAAGCCTCAAAACTAGCTAGGAATGGCTGGATGGGAACTGCATATCATAGCAGCTCAAAATAAAAGGGGATCTCCATCCTAGGACATAAAAATTTCACATGGAAACCAATGGAAGTTAAAACCTTTGGCCCAGTCATCCTAGCAAATGTATATGCCCCAACGAGGACTCCCTTTCATTTTTGACAAATATCACAAAAATGATGGATCTGTCCTATGACATTCCAGACATTCTTATGGGGGATTTCAATATGATACTTGACCACTTCATGGATCGATCCAACTCTAGACCAGAGCCCCATGTGAGGGCCTGTCATGTGCTGGGAGAGCATTTGGCCCTGAATCACTTGACAGACTTTTGGAGATTAGCGCACCCACAGAGAGAGAGACTACACCTATTTCTCTGTGGCCTGTATGATGTCCAGTCAACTGGACTACTGGCTTACATTCCCCAGGCTTATGCACAGTTGCCTTGGAACACAGATAGAACAGTTGTATATTTCTGACCATGTACCCATAGTGTTGGAACTAAATTACAATCCAGCCCAGCCCAGATCAATGCAGTGGCACATGGCCCCACTGCTATTGAAAGATCCAGACTTCGGAAACTGGCTGACTGAGGAGACAGAGCATTATTTTTGTGAAAATGCAATAGGCACAGTAGCTCTGCAATGATCTGGGAGGCCTTCAAGGTGACAATAAGGGGAAAATCATGAACTATGCATCCTGAAGGCACCGCTAGAGAAAAAAGAGGCAAATAGCCTTGAGGTGTAGCTAAAATCACAAGAGGCAGTGTATGAGAAGGATCCCACAAGTTAAAAGACCCCAGTTTGGTGTATGAGAGTAAATCCTAGAAATTAATTAACTGGCTAGCAACTAGAATGTCTGAATTACAACTGCAAAGATTGAGAAGTAAATTTTGGGCCACAGGGAGAAAGCTGACAAGCTGTTGTCCTTTAGGCTGAGGAAACAACAAACTGAAAGGTATGTCACCCAATTAACAGATTTAAAGGGGAGGCCAAAACCACACCCTTAGATATCAATAACATCATGGTCAGCTTTATAAGGATTTGTATAAATCTCATATACAATGGGATGCAGAAACATTCTTAACATTTGTGGTGGAATTTAAGCTCCTAAGCTTTGGAAGGGAAAAAATGGACCATGAATCTCCTTTTAATGAGGTTGAATTTATACCAGCTATTAAGAGCATGGCCCTGGGCAAATCCTGGGAGCAATGGCTTCCTGCGGAATTTTATCAGATTGTTTCAGACAAGGTGGCTCAACTCATGCTCCACATGTTGCTGGATGCCCACACTGAACAGGAACTGCCTGCATCTCTGAGGGAATTCATCATCAGGGTCCTGCCAAAGGAGGGAAAGGATGGCACACTGCTGGCCAGCTACAGGCCAATCTCCTTAATTAATGCAGATGCCAAAATTATGGCCAAGGTGTTGGCATCTGGACTAATGAAGATCCTCCTATTGATTATCCATCCCTTCCAGGTGGGCTTTAGCAAGGGTAGACCTAGTGCAGATCACCTGAGAGCCCTTTACAGTTTTCCAGGCCGCTGCAAAGCTTCCCACTCTGGCTGCAGCTATTATAATAGACTTTGAAAAGGCTTTTGATTAGGTCGAGTGGGAGCTTGCATTGCAGTGCTGGAGCACTGCAACTTTGGGGACAACTTCCAAAACTGGATTAGGACCATATACAAGGGCCGTGGCATGTCTCCTTACAAATAATATTATGTCAGACCTGTTTCCACTCTTTAGAAGTACAAGGCAAGGCTGCCTCCATCACCCTGGTGTTCATCATAGTGATTGAGCCCTGGCAGCAGCAATACAAATGAACAGGCAAATCCCAGGAATTAAAGTGGAGCAGCTGGAATATTGCACAAATTATATGCTGACAACTGCCTCATTCTTATCTGGGAGCTAGACAGAAGTGTACCACATATTGTGGAAACTTAGGGTTGTTTACAGAAATATCTGGCTCGCATAAACCCAAACAAATCAGAAATGATTCCTTTGAATTAAGCAGCATCACCAATATGGCAGATATTTTGGGGCTCCTATGAGTCGCTCAAGACATTTAATATTTAGAGTCTGGATCACCACAAACCTTAACAATCTTGTAACTAGAAAATTTGACCCCTAATAGCAAAATTAAGAACCAAAATAGAAAGATGGAAACAAATGAAGTTCTCACTAGCTGGCAAGGTAGCTGCCATAAAGATGTTGTCCCCAGGGTCTTCTTCCTTCAATCTCATTTGCCAGTTGACAGTCCAGATAGAAGCTACAGGATGCTGGACTCCATTATGGGAAGGTTCCACCCTGCAGGTATAGTAAGAGTCAAACTGAGAGCTTCCTGGGCAAGAGGGTCTGGAACATATGACATTTTTCACGTTATGTAGATGCCTTTAGAGTATCAATGTCCTGCCGTATGTTTCAGAAAATGGGATGAACAGACCAGGTGGATAGCACTGGAGGTGTGGTTTTACAAGGCACCCATCCGTAGTATTTTACTTAATGCCTGCAGCTAAAGAAATATTCTAGCTGGCTTACAATAAAAGCTGTGCAGGGAGCCTGGTCTGGGTGGGGAAAAATAAACATTGCCTGAATTTAGGGATGTATACACCCTATGAAACAACCCCCATTTCTGCATAGATGGACCAGGGTAGTTAATTATTTAATAAGTATAGATGGGGCAACATTTGTATCCTTTCAGGGCTTCAAGATAGGTATGACATTCCGAAAGGGACTTTTGGAAATTTTACAGATCAGAAGTGTGTATAATAAATGGACAGAGAGAAGTGCACTTGCCTCTCTTGCAGACACAACCCAAGATGTCTTTTATGAGACTTGGCTCAAAGCCTGAAAGGGCTAGCAGGTCGGATGCAAGCTATGTTGAGAGATTCAGCCCTGTACCCTTCCAACCCAGCAAAGGCAAAATGGCAGAGGCTGTTAGGTATAGCCATATCAGAAGAAAATGGAAGCATTGTTGGACGCTAGCACATCATGCAAGGACCAACATAGTCTTCTCATACAAAATAAGATCCTACACACGATATTGCACACCAGCAGTCCTTAAAATTATGGGCATATGAACTTATGACAGATGCTAGAGATGTGAAGCACCAGATGAGGACTTATTGCATATTTTATGGCAGTGTCCCAAAGTGCAGCCCCTGTGGATCAAAATATTAAAGTACTGCTCAGACATACTCCAATATGAGCCTCCTGCCTCCCCAGCCCTAATGATATTGGGTATCCCCACTGCAGAGATATGTCTGGGCATCACACTTAAGGTGGTTAATGCAGGCATCAGTGGAGGCCAAAATGTAATACTGAGAAAATGGAGATCCCCAGAACCTCCATCCTTTGGAGAATGGTATTGAGCTTTGGAACCCTGGCCACGAGTACCAGATTGTTCTACCAACATGCCAAATCAAACCGTGAGCTTCAAAATAGCTCAGCCTCTACCTTCATATTCAAACAAGGGCAGTGGGCAATACTCCTACCCATAGCAAAGATTTGCTAACACCTCCTTGAACTCAACCCACTATGAAATTGGTTATACAGGTTACTAGACATTTTGAAGTTGGCTCTGCATTACCCCATACTAAAATTAAAGGAAGAACTACAAGGAATTCAGAGCAAGTTAAGATAAATTACTCCACCCTTTCTCTGCCAAGGAACAGTAAAAATTCCCATCTTATGAAAAACTGTTCAGAATGCTTAAATAGGGAGCTGTTGTCACGATGTACATTGACACAAGGTACAGTGTGTAAATAAGACTTAGCTGTAAACTGGGTAAAACAGTACTCCACACAAACAAACTCTGGTCAGTGCAAACACGGCTGCTTCTGGAGCAATAAGCTGAGTCAAACAATACTGGAGCTCCCACTGTGGCTGATGCCATACTTATACTCACATATGCACAGTAACCAATAATTGGCATGCCTGAAAAAAAAAACATTGTGCCTAAGATGGCCACTGTGACAACAGTGCATATCTGGCGGCCACACTACGATATTCAGACATCCGCATGAGCTCATGGCAGACATCTTGGGCATGGCTGGACCTTGAGTAATTGTTGAGTGTCCAAGAAATTGTGTATCCACTGAGAGGAGGGACTAGTGCAGCCACAGAGGGGAGGAACAGCGGAGAAACAATGCTACAGAACTGACTGCAGCACTGTTGAAGGCCACAGTGCCTGAAACTGGTCACGTGCTTCCAAAGACCCTTTTCCACTCTCCTAGCAAAACATCTGCTGGGCTCTGCCCATGCAGCAGTAACAAGGCATAACACCACAGCTGGATCTAGGAGCTACCAGTCTATGTTTTATATGGTAGCAGTATACAACTTAAACATGACAGGGATACAAATCAACTACATTTGATGTCTTCAGTGTATTTGTGCAACAGTACTGTGGGAAACAGAGTCATCTTTATATTTTACCTCCCATCATCTTGGAACCGAGTACTAATAAACAAATAGGAAGCACACTGAAGAATAATGTATGTATGGCCATACACTATAAAAACTGTGTTTTATTAAGTGGTTGTTTTGACAACACAGTGACCATCATTGTCAAGGTCACTGCAATGTCACAACAACCACAAAATGAAAACACAGCTTTGTTTATGTATGGCCATCCGTACATTATTTTGTTTAGTATTTGCTCGCTAATCAAATGTTAGAATGAAAATAGTTTTCCTGTGAAGTGCTTCTATTTTCTGTGAACATTTCAGCAACTGCATTGTCAATTTTCAACCTAATGATTTCATTAAAAACTCTTTCAAATACATTTCTACCACTAGAAGTTGTTTAAATTAGAAACAAAAGGAGTTTGTTTACTTTGTCAGTTGATGAGTAAAGTGTGATTCTCTTGTGACTGACACCCTATAATTTACAAGAGACACATGCCAATACCGTCTGTTCTCCAGGCAACATTCATTTACTGTTCTAAAAAAGACCATTCCAGTGTGAACATATTATTAGTTGGTGTTTGTAATACATTTCCAGACTGAAAGACTTTTAAAAATATAATCAAAAGGAGTTCTTATTACTTTGCCAGTTGCTGTTTTCCCCATCCAACTGTCATCCAGCAATTTACTAGAGAAAGTGCTGTCAAGTAACAGCTGAGATCCAGCAAGCACTTGGTGTCTATGAAATGAGTGAGGGAAAATGCAAAAGTGATGCCAAGCCACAACAGGGTCCGAGCAGCATGTTGTGTTTGCAAAGCGTGTGGAAGGAAGAAAATGAAAGTTCTTTGAAGCAGCAGTGGAGTTCTGGCAGTTCTGGGTGTTTGCAAGGTTGAGGTGGGGGGTTAAAAGTGAAAAGGCCTACTAAGTGGCAGTTGAGTCCTACAGTAAAACATCTGGTGCTTGTAAAGAGGGGTGCAGGAGAGAAAGCAAAGTGCCACCAACCCCGTGGTGGTGCTCTCCATAAAAAATGGTACATGCTTGTCTGGCTGGATCCTTTTCAAACCTTCACCTTTCCTTGTTCTTGTTCTTGGCAAAAAGTTCCTATCACAATAAAATACAAAGTCAGAGACACTTATCTTATGGTCAGGTCCCCGTTTTCTCTCGTTATGTGGCATCTGGTGATTGCAGAAATCAAGGCCAGCTGTAGAATTTGGACCTGGCCATGAAATGTGGGGATAGCCACAGAAATTTCACAGAAAGTGCCCCAACATGTTAGACAGAGACTGCCCCACTTTTTCACCATTACCCTGCCTGCTTTTAGCTTTGCAAGAACTTAAATTCATCCCAACCATTTCAGCCCTCTCATCTCCCCACCCAGCTCTGAGATCTCCTTGAGTCATCCTATTTTCTTTATATTGGCACCATTTTTGGTCAAAGGCTGCATAATGATTTATTGGCTTTTTATATCACTGCTAGTGGGACAGAATGATTGTTCTTCATACCAGTGGTGCATTCTGGGACCCACACAAAGCCATACTGGGACACAAATTCAACATTTCACCCAGCAGTAATAAGAAGAGGTAGAGGATTGTCCAACAATGTTGAACCAAAATAGGGTGCCAATATAACAAAAATGCTGATGATGAGGTTCTGGGTTGAGTGAGTTTTGGGGCTATGATTTGCAGGGTGGGATTTTCTGGTTTTAGGAGGGCAGAGTAATGTGTAAAAGAAACGTACACTACAGAAGGACATTGAACAGTGGTGGACTGGTTAATATCATAAATTTAGAACTACAAGGGCTCTCAGTGGCACATAAGGCTGGCTGGAAGCTGATGGGGCTGACATGGCCAGAGTGGGTTTATCTGTTTTAAGACTATGAGAGAAGGCAAACTGCCAGTGGGTGTAGGGCAATTTGCAGTCCTTATGGAGGTAAGCAAAACAGGTGGCTGTGACTAGGGATGGGAGGGTACCAACCTAAAGGTCAGTTCTGGTGGCTTAGGAAGAAAAATGTGAATTATAGAAAAGAAAACAAAGGGACAGCTAAGTAAACAAAATTGTTGGAGTAGGAAAAGAATAAGAGAATGCTGACTAGACTGCAGAAGTTAAAAACATGAAAGCAAGGTATGAGAAAAAAACAATGCTAAGGATTATTTATGCAAAATGTGGAAACAAAATAAGGAAGAGAGAAACAAATAGAAAATAAAGAAGAAAAAAACAGAATGGCACTGCAGATACTACATTTTTATTTTATTTTAGTATTTATATTTGCTCTTGGACAATAGTGTACTAGTATTGGTACAAAATGTAAGGTGAATAGAGATATGTGGCAAGACAGATTTCAAGCTGACTGCATTTCAACTAAAATGTCACGGAAGACAAGCATATTTATAAAATAAAGCACAAGAGTGGTCTCAGAGGTTTTTTTCAGTTAAAAGTTTAGACAAAAACAACAGTAACACTTAATTTTCGGCACTGTACAATACAGCAGCATACAATTAACGTATGGAGGTAATACAGATATTGTGTTTTGTCATAATTCTAAAGGAGGAATTACAAGGTATCTGTTAGATTGGAAAGAAAAGAAACTGAAATTGTACTACCTTCTGTAAAAGGGCACCTACCTTAAATCTTTCCAAAAATCCGAAACCACAAGGAGGTACTACTGCTGATTTAGACAAGGCTTCATGTATTTCGGTAGATGTACCTTCCGATGGTCGAATCTGAGGAACATCTGAAAAGAGGTGAATATGGTGCCACAAAGTAGCTAAGGGTGATTAATATAATTTCTGGAGAAGTGAGGTGCTAATGTAGATCTCTGAACCGTACCTTCTATAACCAGAACATAAAACATGAAAAGAAAGCACAGGAAACATAACAGTAACAGTGTATGTCAACAATAACTATTTACAATACAGTCATCCTAAGTGGAATAAAAGGGAGACAGCGCATACTTAATTAAGATTAAGTTCAGTGGTCTAATTACTGATACATCATATGAGAAAGGGTAGAAACAAAGAATACTATAGAACAAATCAACTGACACCTGCTCTGGGGCCAGATATGCCATATATGGGGCCCAGCAGTAATGGTAGAGAGGCATTCTGCCTTTCAACAGGTGAGAAATGTCTATCTAGTTCAGATAAATAGGTAAGTGCAGACAATATCTCTGTTATATTAGGTATAGTAGAGGTTCTCCAGTTTATAAGGTTAGAACGTTTCACCTGCATACTTAGGAGCATCAGCCATCTGAATGCATGAGGGCTAAGATTTGGGGCTTCGGATTCAAGACCTAGCAGCATGAGAGGAGCACTAGGAGGATATTACATTGCAGAATTTAGTCTGCTGCTCTAGGACAGACTTCCAGACATCTGTGATCAGAGGGCAAAGCCATAAAACATGATAGAGGTCTCCTCCCTGTCTGTGGCATCTCCAACATTTGTCATCGGGAGCACGTGCATTTTCTTTAGCATTGCAGGGTTCTGTACCATGAGTGCATTATTTTATTATGGATGTCTGCTCCTAGCATCTGTTAACACTTTATGTCTACCTGCCAGCACTGATTCCACTGACATTCAGTCAGTGATATTTCTAGAACCTTTTCCCATTTGAGCTTTGAGGATTTGTTACAGGTGAGCAGAGTATCTCTAATTAGGGCATAAATAACACTGGCTGTCCCTTTCTGTAGGGCAAGCCATGGCGTAATGGAGGTGAGAGGTCAGTTGATGTATTTGCTTGTTGTAACAGTTGTTTCAGGGCATCTCTGATCTGTAAATATTTCCAGAAATCAGAGTTGTGTAATTTCCATTTACTCTGTAGTTGTTGAAATGTGTCTACCAGTAAAGAGCCCTTGGCCAAAAGGTCTTTTATGAATAGGGTACCTTTTCTTGCCAAGCAGACCAAGACACTGGCAGACCCTATGGTGATATAGGTTATTCCACAGAGGAGTATATAGCAGGGGAGGGTGGAGATATTTAATTTTTGTGGAGGAGTCACCAGTACTGGATTGAGGGACCTATAGTGGGGTGTGACACGAGCTTCTTAGAGGCCCCAGGCCATAGCAAGGTGGTTGTAACAGGGGATCCACTGAGGCCTTGTTCTATTGTTAACCACTGGGAAGACTGTTCAGATTGTAGGTTGAACCATTTCATGGTCTGTGAACATTGGTATGCTATTTTGTAGCCCTCTATCCACAGGAGACCCCATCCTCCATATCTCAGTGTGCTCTAAGTATATTTTTGCTGAATCAAGGATTAGCTTTACCCCATAGAAAGTGACCAATGGTTTTATTGATTTTTTTAATCCATGCCATAGGAAGAAATAGGAGGATGTGAGATATTAAATGGAAGATTTTGGTGCAATTGACATTTTATAAGCTGATATTTTACCAGCTAGTGTGAGGTTAAGATGGGACCAACAATTCAGATCAGATTCACAGGTAGATAGTAGGGGCCTAGGTTGTTGTCCCACCATTTCCCAGTGTTGGCTTCCACTTTAATTCCCAAATATGTAATAGTGTGTTATGACCATTTAAGGCCATAGTGGGACATGGTGTGGGGAGACATGTAGAGTTAAGTGGGAGAATCTCTGTTTTGTTTGGTTAATTTTGAGTCAGAGATACTGGAAAAGTGTCCTAATAGGGTAGAAGAGGCAGAATAGATTTTGGGGCATCTCCTAAGGTAACCAGTAGGTAATCAAGCGTACATAAGAGTAGTGGACTGTGGATGACCCCTAGCAATACCTGCTATGAGGGATGCTATTGGATTGTGGCTGCCATGAGTTCCACCGCTAGGAGAAACAGAAGAGGAGACAGAGGGCATCCCTGTCTGGTACCTCTGTAAAGTTGGAATTGATCTGATAATACAGAGTTGGCAGTACCTTGGTGAGGGGATGTATAAAGAGTTGTTATAGCAGCATGGAAGTGAGGGCTGAATCCAAAATGTTGAAGAAAGGTGTGAAGGTAGTCCGTTCAACAGAGTCGAATGCCTTCTTAAAATCAATAGCCAATGCAGTCACAGGTGTTGGAGCAGATTTTGCTATGTGGATGAGATTGAGAAGAGTCTGCAGGTGGTCTGAGCTATACCTACCTTCCACGAATCCTACTTGGGATGAGTGTATCAAGAGTGGGAGTATAGGATTTAGTCTGTTAGCCAGCACCCTAGCATATACCTTGCTATTGTGTTAATCAGGAGATAGGATGGTAGCTTGCTAGTTCTTCAGGCTTTTCCTTTTTTGGTAGGACAGTTATAATGGCCCCTCTTAAGGTTTGGGTAAAATGCCCTTAGCCTCAGCCTCAGTAAAACTTGACATAGCAAAGGAGAAGTCATAGGGATATTAGCTGAAGGAACTCTACAGGGTACCCATCACCTCCAGGTGCCTTCCCTGTTTTGAGAGCCATCAGCACTGAGTGAACTTCTCGTGGTGTGAGGGGGCTTCAAGATCGTCAGTGTGGGATGGGAAAGTTTCAGTAGCTTGATAGATTGAAGGAAGGCTTGGGTTGCAGAGGTATTTTTAGGTCTGGAGGATGCATAAAGTTGCAAATAAAAGTTGCCATGATATCTTTCACACTTTGAGGTTAGTTTGAACCTTTCCGGTATTTGGGTTTTTTAGCTCAGCTATGTATCAATGGGATTGCTGTTTGCGGAGTTGGTATGCTAGGACCGTCCCATTTTCTCCTCCCCCTTCCCAATATGTATGACGAATCTTGAGAAGGGCTAGGTCCGCTTTCCTGGATAATAATTTGTTAAGTTTAATCGTGAGTTGTAAAACTTTTCTTCTGGATTCAGTAGTGGAGAGAGGGTGGGGCAGAGCTTTGTGCTCTTGTTCAGCATTAAAGCTAGCTTTCAAGCGGGTAAGTTCCTTTTCTTTGCACTTCCTTCTATGGTAAGCATATCCAATAATTTTGCCTCGCATAGTGACTTTATAATCTTCCCATGTGCTTGAGGGTGAAGTCTCAGAAATGGGTTTTCTTGTAGGAAAAGCTGGGTTTGCAATTTTGCCCATTCAATAAATTTTTGGTCATGCATAAGGAGGGATCCAGTCTCTAGGATATGGACCGTGGTGTGGGTGGTCCCCAGAGCAGTGTCAGCTGCACAGGCTTGATCTGAGATAACCGTGGACGGGATATTAGTTCCTAAGACATATTGTGTCAGAGACTGGAAACTAACCAAAATCATGTCTGCTAGAGGAGCCATGTACCTCAGATTGGAAAGTATAGTCCCTGTCTGAGGGATGGACTAGGCACCAGATATCAACCAATTGATATTCGGAGCTAAGATTATGTACAGCCTGTACTCCTCAGGTATGGTATTCTTTCCCGTGGTCACTTCTATCTAGAGTAGGGACAAGAGTCAGGTTGAAGTCCCCCACCAGGATAGGTATACCAGGTTTCAGCATTATCCTAATTTAGAATTGCGATCCAGAAAAAGAGAGGACTGTCCTCATTTGGTGCATATATATTGGCTACTAGTAGTGACCATGTGGAGTATCCAGTAGAGCAATCACCCACCTGCCCTGAGGTCAGCTTTGCTATGCAAAATAGACCAGGGGTGATTTGTGAATAAGATAACTCGCCTCTCTTTTTGTGGGGGCACTGGCATGGATTTCTGACCCCCCAGTCCTTCACCAAATACCTGTGATCCTGCTTGGTCAATTTGCTTTCTTGTAATAGGGCAACCTGGGTTTAAGCCTTTTAAATGAGTTAGGACTTGTTTTCGTTTTGAAGGAGAGTTCAAACCCTGACATTCCATGTTATAAAGGTTGTTTCACCCATGGTCAGACCAGTAGTGGAACATGGTAGCTAAGGTAACGAGATATGGAGAAGTGTTGTCAGGGAGTGATACTGTAATGGGTCAAACATTGTTTTGAGCTCATACTGCTGAAGATGATGGTTGACAAGTCAGACACAAGATATACATACACTTTGAAGCATGCGTTTTGTGATCAAGTAAGGAGATACAGGAATGACAGTAATATTATACAGAAGCACAGTGTGCCTGAACTATGTACATATAGAGCACATCGTTCGCATTGATATGGAGTGGGCATTATGGTCGAAGGTCTCAGTAACTTTAATAGCCCACCCACCAATCGGAGGTAATAGACTTTAGTCCAACCACTTGGGCTAACTCAGAGCAAAAAGCGCTCCCGGAATGATATGGGCAAGGAAAATCACTTGCCTAAAGAGAATTCATATCCTAGTTCAGTGTAGCCTGGGAGGTATAGGAACAGCCTTTGGGGTTACAGTGAATCTCGGATAACAGATAGAGGTATATTGGTCGAAAGGCAAAGAGGCTTGGCTGGTTAATCCAGCATAGAGCACTGAGTTTGTAATGTAACAACCTCAAAAAGCGAGAAAAAAACAGAGATCGATGAAAACATGCTGTTTCATGCAATTAAGACAGTAAACATATTTCTCTACACTATTACTGAATACAGCAATTGTACAATAGTGCCCTGAGTTTTTCTGTGGCATGCGCGGCCTTGGCAGTGAATGAATGGTGTGGCCTGCGGTATTAACAGGGAAGAAAGCTGCTAATCAAGCTGCTGCCATGCTAACCAGGAACTACTGTTAACTGGAAGCCACCTCCCCAGGGTCAATGCCAGGGCATGTACGCTGAGTAAGGGAAAGACAGAAGAGAAAAAAAAGACCTGGACACTTGCAAAGAAACATAGAATTTGGCGGCAGATGAGGACCACTTGGCCCATCTGTCTGCCCATTTCCTACCTAATGGATAAGCTGCAGATCCTAGTTAACCAGCAGCCTACTTCTTTCTACCCCCACTCCCTAGAATTGCCTTTGACTGTCCCATGCATGCTTGAATTCAACCACTGTTTTGACTCCACAACCTCCTCAGGCCGTTCCATGCATCCACAGACCCTCTATGTGAAAAATACTTCCTTACATTACCTCTGAGCCACACCCCACCTTCAAATTGTACCCCCTTGTTCTTGCACACCTCTTTTTTTGAAAGATGCTACCCTCTTGGACTTTGTTGATTCCCTTGAGGTACTTGAAAGTTTCTATCATGTCTCCCCTCTCCCTTCTTTCCTCGAGGCTATACATACTAAGCTCCTTTAGTCTCTCTTCATATGTCTTCGGTGCAGACCCTGCACCATTTTAGTGCCCTCCTCTGGACAGCTTCCATCTTGTCTATGTCCTTGCAGAGACTGGGTCTCAGAACTGCACACAGTACTCCAGATGGGGTCTCACCAGCTGTCTGTACAGAGGGATAACAATTTCCTGTTTTCTACTGGTGATGCCTCTCCTATGCATCCCAGTATCCCTCCAACCCTCCTTACTGCCCTCTCCACATTGCTTGCCCACCTTTAGGTCATCTGATATGACTATCCCCAGGTGCCTTTCCATTTTTGTTGTTGTTAGTATCTCACCCCCATTGTGTACTCTTCCCTGGGTTTTTGTTTCCAGGTGCATTAACTTGCACTTCTTAGCATTGAATCTAAGCTGCCATACATTTGACCATTCCTCTAACCTTGTCAAGTCCCTTCTCATCCTTTCCACCCCACCTTGTGCATCAACTCTGTTGCAGGATCTTTTGTCATCTGCAAGAGACATACTTTCCTTCCAGTCCTCTACAATGTAGCTATAAGACATTGAAGAGGACTTGACCTAATACTGAACCCTACGGTGCCCACTAGTAACCCCTTTCTTCCAGAGTGGACTCCATTTACTATTACCCTCTGTGTCCTATTCTCCAACCAATTCTTTACCCAGGCTATCATCTTGGGACCCACTCCCAGGCTGACTAACTTGTATATTAATCTTTTGTCTGGGACTGAGTCAAATGCCTTGCTAAAGTCTAGGTAGGCCATGTCCACAGCCCTCCTGATCTACTACTTTGGTCACCCAGTCAGAGAAATCTATTAGATTCGTCTGGCATGACCTTCCGCTGTGAATCCATGCTGCCTTGGGTCCTGTGCCCTCTGGCCTCTAGGTACTTGACAATTCTTTCCTTCAGAGTGATTCCATCATTTTCCCTATCACTGAGGTTAAACTAACAGGTCTGTAGTTTCCTGCTTCTGCCTTGCTCCCACTTTTGTGAGGGAATCACATCTGCCCTCCTCCAGTCCTCAGGTACTACCACATCCTCCCATGATTTGTTAGAGAAGGTAGTCAGTGGTGTCACTAGTTCTACCCTTAGTTCTTTTAGAATTCTGGGATGAATCCCATCAGGCCCCATTGCTTTGTCCACCTTCAGTTTTAAGAATTCTTTCAGAACCCTTTCTTCTGTAAATGGGCTGGTATCAACTTCTGTATCCAGAGTGTTTCTATTGTTTGTTTTAGGTACCTCCCCTCTTCATTTGTAAATACTGAGCAAAACTATTTGTTTAGTATCTCTGCCTTTTCATCGTCACCCTCTACCCACATGCCTCCCTTTATTAAGCCTCACTATCCCTCCCTTGGTCTTCCTTTGCTCCCTGATGTACCTAAAAAGGTTTTATCCCCTTCTTAACTTAGGTTGGCTATCTTTTCCTCGAGTTCGGCCTTTGATGTTCTGACTGCCTTCCAGCATCCTTTTGCTTTAACTGATACAATTCTCTGTCCTGCTCCTTCTGTGATTCCTTGTACTTCTGAATGCTTTCTTTTCTCTTGAACCTTCATTGCCACCTCCTTAGGAACCATAGTGGTTTCTTACATCGTTTGTTTTGTTTATTTGCTTCACACAAAGGCTTGTTACCTCTGTGATAGGCAGTTTTATTATTCCCCATTGTTCTTCCCACCTCCTTCCTGCCCATTTGCTAGTGCATTCCTTAGGCACTCACCCATTTTAGCAATGTCAGCCCTCCTAAAGTCCAGTACTTTTGCCTTTGTGTGGCTTGACTCTATTGCTGTGTTTATAAGTGAACCATACTGTTCGATGGTAGCTAGTTCCCAGATGGCTACCCACTTCTACATCTATGATCTTCTCTCCATCTCCATTTGAAAGAATCAGGTCTAAGATTGCTCCCTCTCAGTGGGTTCCAATACTAGTTGTCTAAGGACATGCCCCTGTAGGGCATCTAGAATAACCCACTCTTAGAAGTGGCTGCTGCAACTGCCGCCAGTTAACATCTGGCATATTCAGATCACCCATCAGCAATATCTCCTTTTTCTGCCATTCTAAGTTTGCTTTCTATCATTTCCTTGTCCATTTCCTCCCGGAGAGAAGTCTGTCTAACCCTGTGCAGATTGTTGGTGCCATTGTCTGCCTCCAAATTGACCCACAGTGCTTCTTCTTCTCCTCCCTGTTTACCCTTTTGTTCTGTTGCTTTGATTCCTTCCCTTATGTGAGAGCTACTCCTCCTCCTCTTTTACCTCCCTGTCCCTCCTGTAGATAGTGTATCCTGGTATGTTTACGTCCAGTCATGGTTCTGTGTGTACCATGTTTCTGTGACTGCCAGGATATCAGATATTCCTCCTCCATCAAGGCCACTAATTCAGGAAGCTTGTTACCCAGACTATGGGCATTGGTACTCATTGTTCTCCATTTTTGATGGCTTTACCTTCTGTAGCAGCATCCCCACTGACCTTTCTACCTTGGTCTTTTCTCATTTAGTACACTATTTTGTAGGGGGCTGGGATTTTCCCTACTGCTTATCAGTGTCAACTTGCTTATCTATGCCCAACTTTGTTGATCCGCTGTCTGCAAGTTCCAAGTCTGAGGGTGCTTGCTGAGACCATTCTTGGCAGGGTTAGGTAGTTAACTGGGCTGGATGGGATAGTGTCCGGTCAGTCATGGAGAGACCCTGTCAGAAGATGTAGCTATGATCAGGGCCTGAATAAGGGCCTCAGTTATAGCAGTTTCTTGTGCCATCTCTTCCTCTGGATAGGTAGGGAATTCAGTAGCGCTCTCAGCGGATCTGAGGAGTTAGGATGGCAAAGCGGTTTGGTGTGGAGAATTGTGTTAGGGTGTCATCTGGAGGACTTGGAGATAACAAAGAATGCCTCGTTGATTCGGTCTTGGGGATGGTCTTGCCTCGGGTAGCTTCTGGATTGTTGCCGCTGCAGGTTCTGTGGGAGGGCCAGCCGGCTGCTGGGTTGGAAGCTGGGAGGAGGAGGCATGGTATTCGGCCGATAGTAGCTATTGTGTTCAGTGGATCCTGTTCTTTTACTGACTGTTGACTGTTATTCAGTTCTGGAGCCGGTTGAGATGGCCAGTTAGATTGTAGATACTGCATTGGCTATCTGATGTAGAAAGGACACAGGGGAGCCATTTACTTCTTGACGCATAATTGCTGGGTAGCAAGTGAAAATTTGATTTTGGTAGGTGCATCAGTTTCTGAGCCTCTTTGTATTCCTTCCTTCTGGTGGCCAACTCATGAGAGTAGTCCTGGAAAATCAAGATTTTGTGACCTTGTCAGGACAGAGCTCAAACTCTCGTGCTGTTGCAGTAATCCACTCCTTGTCTGCTAAATTTGAGGATCGGGCCATGATAGCCCTAGGTCTTTCCCTGATCTTGAGTCAGGCTGAGCATTCTGTCGCCATTTTCTATCATAAGCCCAGGAAGAACCTCGCATCTTAGCAGCGAGGCAGGATATCATACAAAAGTCTAAAGTATTGCCCGTTCCACGCCCTCAGGAAGCCAAGTAATCAAAGATTATTCCGATGGCTCCTGTTCTCCATATACGTCCATTTTGCTTTGTAATGATTAGATTGTTCTGCCCTGGTCCTGATTATGGCTGTAAGTTTCCCTGTTTCAGCAGTATTCTGATCCGCTTTTGTTTCTGTGCTGGTAATTAGAGCTTCAATCTGCTGAATGGCAGTCGTAGTTTGTTGGAGGCTAATGTAACATTGGCCATTTGATTAAAATAGACCACGAACATCTCAGTAGTTTGCAGGCGTGGTCAGCTCTGCAGAGGCCTCAGGTCGTTTATATTGCCATTCTACGAGTTTGATTATTACAGCTTGAGTGTGGCGTCTACAGATGATCGAAGAAGAAAATGTTGCTCTGGTGGGTTCAACAATATTTCCCGCTACACCATTGTGTCTAGCTGATTTTAGAGCAGTGTAAATCTCAGAGGTGAAACCCGGGGTAGTAGAGATTATTTGTTCTAGGCATCCATTGCGTCTGGAGCCAAGCCACGCCCCAAGCTTTTTTTTTTTACGCAAACAGCTTGATCTTTTAATGCAGTAGACAAAAGTAATAAACACATTATTTGAGGATGAAACTTACTAAAGTGAATGAATTAAATGTTGGCTCTGTAAAAATGAAAGCTCTATAAGCTCCCACTTCCTAGTGTGAATTTCAGTCCTGGGCTGGTGGTGGGGCTGAGATGGGTGGGATGGGTTACACTGGATTTAAAAAATGAAATCGGGCAAGGCTGTTGGTGATGGAAATTATGTAACTTACATTTACGTGGTGGGAGTTAAGGGTCCACCTCACAGGCCATCCATGCTGGATCCCCAAAATTGGAATGCTGGCTCTGTATTATTTATATATGACTGTGACACAGAACTTTTTATACCTTGCTGTTGAACTTGACCTAACAGTTTTGCAGAACGTCAGGTCCTTGGCAGAAGTTATGTTTACAGTGCTGTGGAAAGAGAGAATCTTGCTTACAATACCCAGTCTTTAGCGTAAAAGTGAGGAACTGCAGTGAAAACACTTTATAGGTTGTTAACATTGGAATGGGTATTGCATTGTTACAAAGGGCTGAGGACACTAGCAAGGTATTTTTAAATTAAAGACTTTTACGAGATATAATGTGTAGAAATTAGGAGCAAATATTTTGAACCAGTTCTTGAACTTGCCAGTCATTACATCACAATCTGCCCTTCCTCCTTATAATCTTCCCTGCCATGCAGCTTCTGCCTCTGAAGGCCCTTTCCACACCTTGGAGTTGCCCTGCCCCTTGTTGCTGTGGCCATGCTCCTACTATTCTTTCTTTTGGCTCTTGTTTTCTTACCAGTCAGCATTGCTTCAATCTGGTCTGCAGTTCTGTCCATGTTGCTTTATGGTGCTGCTTCCCACTCTTCAGGTGCTGTAGCATCAACCTGCATGGCAGATTAACCCAACCACTTCTGGGATATGCTATGTTGCTTGATGGTCAGTACTTCTTTCCATGTCAGTCAACATCCTGAAACACTGGGAGGCTCTTTAAGCCACTTGCAGCAGCTCTTCTGTTCTCCCACAGCAGCAAACAGCACCTAACACTGCTTGCAGCAGCTCTCAGTACTAGGCTAATTCAAGCTCTACTGCTGCTCAGTTCACTGCTACCTGATCGCTGGTCCCTGGAGCTTCAGATGCTGAAATCAAGAATAGTGTTAACCAGACACACAGCCTAGGTCCTGAACTCCTGTCTTCATGTCCTTTGCTCATTTATCGCTCCTGTCATTCCTTGGGCCCACGCTCCACTGTTCATAATTCCTACCAGCCTGACCAGGTGACTGTCTAGTCCTCTCCTCAAGGCCCACCTTTACCCTACCATCTACTATTCCCATTCTACTACTATTTTCAGGCAAACGTTCATCAATCAACAACAGGCACATGCCCAAATGACATATGGGCACGTGCCCTCCTACAACTGGGCACATGCCTACTGTCTACTTCTCAAGGGATCTGTCGCCTTCATCTCTCTGGCTCTGTACTGCAATGCTCTGTATGCTTTCACCTCTCTGACTTCTTACTGCCACATCACCCCTCAAGGGATTGGTTTCCTTTATCTCTGAGCCTTATAGGACATTTTGTGCCACCAGGCCTGAAGCAGCTGTCTCCAGTCTACTGCTTTCCTGGGACCATTCAATCCCAACATTCCTAGGCATGGCTTTGTTATACTCCCATATGGTAAGTTCTGGCTTCTCTGTGGTAAATGTAAGCCATGCCTGTATCCACTGCTTTTCTTTACCATGCCTGTAACCATGCCTGTATCCACTATTTTTCTTTACTGTAACCACCTCATGATGTAACTCACAATGCCTCAAATGTTCCTTATGTCCTTGTTCATTCTTATAACTTGTATTGTTATCCGGGTCGCCCCTGAAAAGGGACCTTCGGGGCTCAGTGGGCCTATCCGGTCACCAAAATTTAATAAATAAATAAATAAAAGACCTCCCATCAAGCAGAGAGATTATATTCCATAGCATGCAGCAATGCTTGCTGGCCTGACTGATACCTGGGTCTTAATCATTTAACGATGCTTGCAATGATGGCAGACTGAAGCCTTGGCTCTCCAGAGGCTTTCTCCTGAAAGGGTTTTTCCTCTATTCCCTGCTGGTAGTCATAAACTTAGTTAGGTTCTTCATTTTGTAGTTAGGGGTTGTCATCAGATGAGCTAGAACTTGAATGGTGGTGCTCCTTCCTCTATTGGTTGCTCAGAACATAGCCTTCCCTCTTTCCTTAGAGAGACCAGTGTTCTGATGGTCTATTACATGCCTTTGTCTTGACTTTGACTTCTTTCATAAGGTAACTTTAGCCATTGACTCTATGCTGTGGCACCTCTAGGGGTGGAACACTGCTCAAGATGGTTTGTGCCTCCAGTGCCTTGAACAGGGTGATAGTTCACGAGAAACAGAGCACTTAAATGGCCACAGAAATCACAAGTTACTTGAGATGCAGATCCATAAGTTGCACAAACAAAACATATCAACAACCAACTGCACTACCATGCCACACATAGTTACCCACTATACAAGTGAATTAGTAGGCCAGAGGTCTGGGGTTTGGTGGAACAGTGAGTAACTCCAGCCATACCCGACACAGTGCTTCATAAATGGGCATGCCTAGGCATCCTTCAGACACCTGTTTCCCTGCTGTCATCATACTCCACCTTCTTCTGGCAGCTCGTCTCTCTCCTTCTGGGCTTCTTCTCTAAGGTACCTTCAGTCAAGGTCTGCATCCTGTTGCACCTTTGAGGTGGAATTCTCTTCAAGAGGGTTCCATACCTCTAGTACCCAAACAGGATGAACAGAGAGAGTGTGAACAGCCATACAAATCACAAGCAACTCAAGCTTGCAATCCATACGCCACACAAGCACAATATGTTAACAACCAGTTGCACTACCATTCCACACATAGTTGCCTGCAGGATCAGTGAATAACTTTTAACAGTGCTAAAACCAAGTTCAAAAGCTATAATAGTTTAGCCCCAGAATTGTAACATAAGACAATGTATTTTTTTAAATTTAATAAACTTTATTAAGGTTTCCAAAATACAAGAACAATGCAATAAACAAAATATATAATGTAATAAACAATACAATAACAGCAATGATTAACAACAGTAAAAGAAAAACATGACCCCCACTAAAAATAATCAACCAAAACAAAACAATCCCCATGCCCCAAAACCCTCCCAGTGGACATGCAGAATAAAAACATACATGACTAATAAGCAGAGAAAAAAGAATACACACCCTTCATTGCAAAGTAGAAAACAAAGTGCAAAGTATTTACAAGGGTGAAGACAGCACCACAACAGAGCAGTAAAAATATGAAATGCAGAAAATGATGAAAAGATAAACAGCCCATACCCTCCCTGCCAAATTACTGAATCGTAAGAAATAAAGCCTGTAAATTCTCCTAACGTGCTTTGAATGTTGGTAAGGTATGGAATAAACATGCAATAAATTGTTCATCATTCAGAGCTTGAAACATTTCTGTACCCATTCCAACCTAGTAGAAGGGTCTCATCCTTCAATGTCTAAGAATGTATTTACTAATTTATTTATATATTTGAATTTTGGTAACGGGTAAGCCCTGAGACCATACAGTTCCTTTCACATGGGCTACCTGGGGATGAGGTAAATAGGAAGAGTATACATACACACATATGACAAGTAAACATAGTACAGGAGGTACAATGCAATTACATAGTCGGTGAAATAATGTAACAGTGTAGTACAATAAAGTAGGACTTATAAAAGGATAAAGAGTCTCAGTTCTGTATACAATCTACAGAACAGGGCTATGCTTGACAAGATCAAGGAAAAAATAAAAAAGAATATGGAGCCAGCCAGGTGGCCCTGAGGGTTGAGGCACTGGATACCACACCTCATACCATGCCAGCAACCCTGGTTTGGGCTTGAGCTCAGGGCACTGGGGGTCAGCAGGGGGTGAGGGAGCTAATTGAGCTGCTAGCTTGCAGCTGTCCTCCTCAGGAGGGTTCTGAGGGTCTCCTCAGTGCTTGGCTGCCTCCTGGTGGAGGCTGGGTGGCAGTGGCCATGCACGGGAGCCCTGGTGCTAGGCTGAGGGAGGGCAGAAGGTCCGGTACTGGAACCACAGTGCACATGCACGCCTCCATGCTCATGCACTACCACATTCTGGGGCCTCAGGGTGATGGGGTCAAAATGTGGAAATTGTGAGGTTCGTGGAAGGATGACACCTCCAGACCAGCTCAAGGATCTGCTGGGATGCACAAAGCAGCTAAGATCATGAATGACCCCAGAGCCCGGTAAAGGCTGGCCAATGTAAGCTGTGGCCCACTGCAGAGGATAAACAACAATATGGAAAAAAGAAAAAAAGGACTATAGTCTGTACTACAGGCTGGCATAAAAATAGGGTCCATACTACAGGGCGGCGACACTGGTGTTCACGGTAACACTAAGCATAACACGAAGGACTATTCTATACAATTTGTGTGTAAACTGAAAGGAGTTAGGTAGTCTTTAGGACAGTCAGCCATGAATACCATAGTGTCAGTTACATAAACAGTGAGGCGAGATACAGTTGAACAAAGTGATACCAGTACAGTAGTAACTGAGAATTAAACATTGAGGTTATGGCATAGCATGCTACAGACATAAATATGAGATTCAGTAGGGGCAGTTACAAATTTCAGAGTGGGATAAGTGGGTTTGCAAAGCTAGTTTTAACTGAGGGAGGGTAGTGCAGGAGAGAACAGAAAGGGAGGGAGTTTCAAGCTGGCCAGGGCTGCAAAGGCAAGGATCTTCTACCGAGATTAGCGTGTCTTTGTATGGTTAAGAGCAGAAGAGAGGTGAGCAGAGAGACCACCTATACTGCTTTCTTGCAATAATGTCAGATAGGCTTGGGAGGTGTAGAGATTTGTAAGCTTATAGGTAAGGCACAGTGTGGCATACTGGATTTTGTGTTCATGTTGCAGCCAGCCCAAGGATGCTAGTACAGTGCAATGGTGTTGCCGCATTGGTGCTTCAATGACAAAGCATCCTATCTTGTGAGACAGTTGTTTCAGCTGGTTCAGGAATTTAACAATTTGGCCACCACTGAAATCAATGCCATGTGTGCTTTCCTTGGTCCCCATAATGGTGATCCATAATCACCTAATATAAAAATCTCAGGCATGAAAAACTCTGACAAGCCTAACATAGGGTCCAGGCTAGTTTGAATAGAGTCCTAAAAACAGCGTATTTTGGCCATTGCCAATAAAGGTAAAACAGAGTACATTCTATGCAATTACATCTAGGGCAGGCAGCGAGGCAACCGGTCCCATTCTCCAAAGGCGCATGGGAGAATAATACAAATTATGTATAGTGTTAAACTGGACAAGGCAGTCAGTCTTGTTTAATGTATTTATAAATATCTGACCAAATCTTAGACCAAAAGAATCAGGTTTGTCCACAGCTAAAATATTTTTCCAATAAAAGCAGCAGGAAGTGGTATCATAGGAAGCGTTGCCTAATGGTTTTATAAAGCTGCTAAATAAGATGGGGCTGCTGGAGCGAGTAGACAAGGTATTAAAGAATAGCCTGGCTTCATCCTTCCAGGAGGTGACCTAAAATTAAAGAATACATTGTCTAAGCTGGTAGTACAGTATTTGAAAACAAAAGTGGGGTGACGACCAAACTTATCTCGAAAAGCCTCAAAAGAGACAAAGGTATTGTCTAGAAGCAACTCAGCTAAAGAACAAATAGGAAGTCCTTGCCAGTGCTGGGTAATCCACAGTTGATGAGCAATACAAATGTTGGGGTTGCCAAATAATGTTTGAGATACATCCTTGAGACAACTCAGATTGATTTGTCTGCAAAGCTGATCATGGCCTTAATAGGCCAAGCTAAGAGGGTATCTTGTAAACCTTTCAGTAATTTTGAAAAAGTTATAAAAAAACAGGAAAGAAGAGAAAGGTAATGCTGTGCACAGCACCACATTCAATATGTAAACAAGAAGGAGTCAACAGTCTTCAGCAGGATCCTCTGTTATTTTGTACAAGGAAAATAATTAGCTGTGTGTAGCAAAATAGTATTTTTGAAACTATGGAATAGCCAATCCCCCAGTTTCCTAGGCCTTACAAGTTTAGAACAGGCCCTTTGGGGGTATCTATCCAACCATAAGAATTTTGACAATAAAACATGTAATTTGTGGAACCAAACATTAGTGAGAAAAAGTTCAACATACACAGGAGATAAATGGAGTAAAATATTAATTTTTATAATGTTGCCCCCCTACAACGTCAGTAGTAATGATTTCCATCAGTGTAAATCCTGTGTAATCCTCTGTAGGAGACACTCCAAATGAAGAGATTTTAAAGGCTGATATCCTTAGTGATTTGAATACCCAAGTACGTAAATGAATGATAAGCCCACTATACACCTAACTCAGAAAAAGCCTGCTTAGAAAGAGGTGGTGAAAGTTGGTATACAACTGTTTTATTTAAATTTAATTTATAACCTGAAACCCTACCAAAGGTTTGGATTATATGAAACACAGCAGGAAGAGAGACCAGAGGGTCAGAAAGGTATAACAAAATATTGTCTGCAAACATAGAAATTTTCCAATCCTAACCCCCAATGTAATACCCAGATATTTGCAGAGAAATTATTTATGGGCTAAAGGTTCTATATAAAAGCTAAACAAAACAAGGAGAGACAAGGCAACCCTGCTGAGTGCCTTGTTTCAGAAAAAATGTCAGAAAGCACCTCATTACAAAAAATCTTGGCAGTAGGAGAGGAATATAGTATACACAACCATTTAATAAAAGAAGCAGGAATCTCATGCAGAAGTAAAGAGATAGAATAGATATGGCAATGAAACTCTAACAAAGGCTTTTTTAACATCCAGGGAGAAAAGGACCACATCAGACCTGTCTCCCTGGATGTGGAATCAATGGAAAATTTTTCTAAAATGGTCACTAACCAGCCAACCCACCATGAAACCAATCTGTTCAGGGCCTATTAATCTAGACCAGACCTGCACCATCTGGGCAGCTAGTACATTAGCCAAAATCTTAATGTCAAAATCTTGAGAGATATGGGTCTGTAGCTGTCTGAGTGGAGGGTCTTTCTCTGATTTAAAATCAACACAATTTTGATTCCAATAAAGATGTTTCACAAAGATTGTGCTCAAGCAAATAACTAAATAAACAAGTTAGAAAGGGAGTAAGATCATTAACAAACATCTCATAGAAGTTAGATGGGAAGCCATCTGGTGCCAGAGCTTTATCTGGAGCCAAGGAAGAGATGGCAGCCCTAACTTCCTCCTTCAAGTAGGTACCAATAACAATTCTTGTTGGGTTTCTGAAAGTTGTGGAGAGTAACGTCATTCAGAAACTGATTCATGACCAACTCACTTTCCTGAGGCATCACTGATGCGGTATAGAGAGAGGAAAATAGTTCTTGAAAATAGTGGCAATTTTGCAGGGATCTGTGATCAGGGCGGATGATGGATCTAAGTGAGATGAAACTCAACATGAGGTCTGTTGTTCTCTGACGTAAAGGGCCAACATTTTGCTATCTTTATTGTCCTGGCCTATGTAGGTAGCTTTCACCTTAATAATGGCTCTACCCAGCTTTATATAGCAAAATAGCGGAATACTGAGCATGCAATTGAGAAAGCTGAATCCAGTCAGTTTCAGAAGAAGGAGGAGATAATCATTTTCCAGGGTATGAATATCATTCAAAGTTGGTTAATCTGACTATCCTGGGATGTTTTACAGATAGAAGCTAAACAAATGAGTTCCACCGTCTAGTACATTTTAAAGATCCGGATACAATGTCAAGGGTGTGGAGGGAGGGAACATTCTCTGTAATTGATTGTTGCAGGAATAATCTGAAATAGTCAACGAGATCTGTAGGCCTTAACAGCTGGGTATTTAAAGGCTAAGTATGGTCTTCAACACTTATGGCAAGGATGTCTAAAACAATCAAAACTGGGCGTGATCAGAAATAACACTTGTTTCCATGGTGCCTAGTATAGGGTTGATAGTAGGGATGCACAGATATCCAAACTGATCTCTTGACCTGGTCAAATTTCTCACTTTCCGACTATATCTGGCCCGATCAGGTACTGCCTAATAAAAGGGTTTGGTAGTTACTGGTTTTTAATGCTGAGTGAAATGCATTAAAACACTATGATCATGCTGCCGACCCTACTGAGAGTGATTCCAAATTTTGTGAGCACAATAATTACTACAGACAGCCCACAGAATATTGCCAAAATGACTCAAAAAGTTTGGTGTGGAAATACTTCACATTAGAAAAGGAGAATGATTCTAAGGCCAATGTAGTCTGTGCTAATTGCCCACATTCATAAGTCGATTTCCTATTAAATCATATAGGACATATAGCCTGCTGAACCATTTGCAGAACAAGCACAAAGCCAAATATTCTGAAATGCAATCTAAAAAGAATAAAACAACTGTGCAGACAAATATCTTACTATGAACCTCCTGCTAAAAGATTATTGACAATTGAGGCTTGATTTGCTCACTTGGTACCATTTACAAATGACCATCGATGAGCAAGTATTATAATTCAGACAGTTGCTGAAATGATTGCCATAGATGAGTAGCCTTTCTATATGACTGACAACCCAGAATTTAAAAGGCTTCCTTCTGTACTGGAGCTTAGGTACATAATACCTTCACGAAGGTACTTCTCTCAAATTGTACCTGAAATGTATTCTGAATAAGGAGTAAAATGAAAGCTGAACTTTCAGAAGTAAATGCTTAAGTTTTACTACAGACACCTTGACAAATGAGTTTTGAACAGTGTCTTATTTGGTAATCACAGCTCATTGGGTAGATGCTTACTTTAAGAGACATGCTGCTCTGCTGGAATTGAAACACCTGACAGATCGCCACACAGGTGAAAACCTGTTAAAGGAATTCCTGCAAGTGCTTGATAGTTATGCAGCAAAAGCTATCAGAGGCACCTTGAAATGCATGACAAGGTTCCTAATATTGCTAAGACAATTAAATTAAGTGCTGTGCCTAGCAAGGGTTGTATGGCTCACACCTTACAACTGATAGTAAACAAAGCCATAATGAGACAAACATCTGTAGAAGATCTGTTAGCCACTGGCCATGCAACTGTTAGGCATTTCAAGCACTCTTTCATCTGCCAATGAAAAACTGACTGCACTTCATACAACACTTCAAGTGCCTGTCCATTAGCTCATATAAGATGTGACTGCATGCTGGAATTGTACTCATTACATGCTGGAGCATTTGTTACAGCAATGAAGGGTACTAACAGTATATGCTTCTGAAACAGACAACAGAACGTTCACGTTCTCACAGTGGTTATTGGCTGAGAATGTGTGTTCAGTGCTGAAGCCATCTGAAAACTAGACCAAGTGACTAAGCTTAGATAATACCTCTGTGTGGGACATCATACCGACAGCAACAGTGCTATACCATGCCATAAATAACATAAAAATCCCTGGGACTGCTCGCCATGAGAACATCTCTGCTTACTGCATGATTAAAACACTATGGGCCCGATTCAAAAGAGGCTTAGATTGCATCTAGCTGAGTCAGACAGCAGCTTGCACTGAAGCCCCTTGTGCCAAGGACCCTGCACCAGATTCAGGTACAGTAGAGGTCCCAGCACCTAAGTCCCACTCTTGTGGCAACACCTCCTGTACGGCAAACACCTGGCACATGAGAAGGGTCTGCCACAGGACTCCTACGATAAATGTAAGTGCCCCAATCCCAAAGTCACGGTGTGAATCAAAAATATGTACAACCTCTTCCTTGTAATATTGCTCTCCTCAATGTTGCCCAAGATAATATCTGCACATATATCCCATCCCATGTAATATTGATCCTCCTGATTCCGTCTTTGTTGATGTAATTATATATCCCTTCCCAATTCAGATGCCACCCTTGTTGATGTAATTATATGCCCCCTCCCCAATCACTGGTGTCATTGCAATAATATAACATATTACTCCATTTCCTGGTGATCTAGTGGCCTCCCAGCAGGTAATGCCCTAACCAGCTCCCCCAATCCCATAACAGAGCTAGCAGCGACACATCCCTCCTCTTACCTCCACAGCTGGTTGCCAACTGAACTGCCATTTGTGTGCTGTACTGTACAGTGTACCCACATTGCATACACTGTATGGTACAGCACTCAAAGACAGTTCGTAGTCGGCACCAGCCACAGAGGTACAGGAGGGCTGTGTTGGTGCTGGTTCTGTTATGGAATGGTGGGAGCTGTGGTGGGCACTACCTGCTGGGTGTGGGCAACTGGATCACTAGGAAAGGGGCTATATGTTATAATATTGCAATGGCAACATTGGGAACCGGAGGTGCATATAATTGCATCAGCAAGGGTGGCATCGGAATTGGGAAGGGGCATATAATTACTTCAACAAGGGCTGCATCTGGAATTGGGGAGGGCATATACTTACTTACACAAGGGCAGCATTAGAATTGGGAAGGGAGCAATGGTACATGGGACATACGAACATATGAACATATGAAGAAGCCAGCAGAAGAAAGCCATTTGGTCTATCAAGTCTGCTTGTACTGCAGGGTCCACAGCTTGAGCTAATGTCTCTGCTGTCTCTCCCCTCCTCTCATCCTCCCTACCCATGATCCTTGCCTTCCCCATGCCTATCCCATCCTGTCTTAAAGCTGCCACTATCTTCAATAGGATGACTTCCTTAGCAGCACATGCTAAGTGTCCACCACCTGTCTGTGAGGAAGTGCTTACAGACCTCCTTCCTAATCTCCCACCCTTCAGCTTAAGACTGTGCCCTCTCATGTTATAGTTGCCACTCAGCTTAAAGAGATTCTCCTTATCAACCTTATTTATCCTTTCAAATACTTGAAAGTCCTAATCATGTCCCCCTATCTCTTCTGTCTTCCATGGAGTACATGTTCAGTGCCCTCAACCTCTCCTTACCCTGCTGACCCATTATCATCTTTGTAGCCTCTTCTGGACCTTCTCCAGTAGGTTAATGTTTTTTGAGGTGTGGGCATCAGTACTGAAATCCAGACTCAGATGTGGCCTTACCACTGACCTGTATAAGGGCAGTATAACCTCTCTCTCCTACTACTGATTCCCTAGATATGCATCCCAGCATCTTGTTTGCCTTTGCTGCTGATTGCTTGTTCTGTGTGGAGTGCTTCAGGTCACTAGTGATCACCACTCCCATGTCCTTCTCCTCCTCGGATGCAGATACTCTGACTGCACCAGGTAGTACTTTTCCTGGGATTCTCGGCTCCAATATGCATAACTTTGCATTTCTAGGCATTGAAGCCAAGGTGCCAGATCCTGGACCACCTCCCAGCTTTTTCAGATCTTCCTGTAGGTCCTGTATTCCTTCAGCTGTGTCCACTTTCTCACAGAGCTTGCTGTCATCTGTGAATAGGCATATTTTGCCCTTAATGCCATCCCAATGTCACTGATGAAGACATTGAACAACACCGGCCCCAGCACTGAGCCCTGTGGGACCCCACTGGTTACCCCTCTGATGCCAGATCTCTCTCCTCCACAACCACCCTCTGAGTTCTGTCCTCAGCCAGCTTTCCACCCATCTGGCCATCTTTCCCCAACCCCAAGATCCACCAACCTCCTGATCAACCTTTGTATTTATATCAACTGTATGGAGCAATGCCTTACCTTTGCTAGAGAAGTCCATCTTCTTCCAAGTTGTGTACTGGGTGTGCTTTGAAACAACTGAGAAGCTGCATGGAGATACTATATTGGACTAGATATCTGTAACTAATCTCTCTTGCTTATATCTGAGGAAGTTTACCTTACTTTTACATTGGTTTTGCTTTGTGTTTAATTATTTTAGTTTTAATTCAGGAAGGGGTTTTCAAAACTGCTTATCTTGTCAGCATCTTCAGAAGGGCTGAAATAACTGCATATTTGATTTTCGTTTGTGGCTAACTGGACTGATTACTAGAATTCTGTGACAATCTGCATCAATATATTTTGCAATATTTGGTGGTGGTTGTGTGATTTAAAATAGCAAAGGCTGCAGTTTGTAATTGGATGCCAGACATAGCCTGAGGTGAGGGAAATTGTCTTCACAAGTCAGAGAGACCTGTATCACAGCCAATTGTTCTAGCTTGACCATTTCAGCATTGATCAATTACTATAAACTACTGGTGTGATCCTGTTTCAGTCAGAAGTCCATCTTCTTCCAAGTTGTGTACTGGTGTGCTTTGAAACAACTGAGAAGCTGCATGGGATATACAATATTGGACTAGATATCTGTAACTAATCTCTCTCTTGCTTACATCTGAGAGAATTTTTCCTTACTTTTACATTGGTATTGCTTTGTATTTAATTATTTAGTTTTAATTCAGGAAGGGTTTTTCAAAACTGCTTATCTTGTCAGCATCTTCAGAAGGGCTGATATAACTGCATATTTGATTTTCCTTTGTGGCTAACAAACCACCAGGCTGCTTTGGGGCTGCAGAGATTTACCTGTGTCTGACTTGGATGTCTGGATTTTTCTCTGTTTGATTAGCAGGGTATTTTCTCTGTCAAACTGTTGTGTAGGGTATCTTTCTGACAGGAAGGCACTCATCACAGTGGTGGGTGAGAGCTTAGCTGATTGTTTTGTGAGGGCACAGTTTAGGCCCAATCCCTTCCCACCCCTCACCCCACCCACCCCTGGAAATAGTTCCTTTATACCTGAGGTTCTGACATCATTTCCTCAAGAGTGCAAGGTATATCACTGTCATATCCTCTCTAGCACACTGCACTAACAATATAAGCATACACATTGTATAATATATATATTTCTATATAACAAACCAATCACACATGTGCACACACACACACACACACACACACACACACACACACACAAAACAAACAAACAAAAAGTAGATAAAACATGTGGGGAGTAGTGCAATGTAATGGCTGTGGGGCAGCAGTCTTCCAGGAGTCTTTCTGGAGGCTGAGATGCTGCCCTATTTGCAGACAACTCTCTGCCCTGAGGGAGGAAGTTGCCTGCCTTCAGGCCGCACTGACAGTAGTAAGGAAACCTTCCCCAGGCCACACTGAACAGTAGGGAGGGAATCTCCCCATCCAGGAGCACCAGCGCCACCACCACCACTACCTCAGAGGTTGCGAAGACAGCACAGCAGTTGGACCACAGTGGGCTCAGGAGGGTGAGGATGGTGGAACAGAGGCACACCCAGTCAATTGTTCCACTCCACAATCCATACACCATTCTAGGGGAGCATAGCTCCCCTATGGATGCTCCCACAGAGAAGACTGATGACAACTGTCACAAGGGAGGCCCACAGGAAGGAGGCAGAGGAAACCACAGGAAAGGAAGCAGCTCCTGGTGGGGGACTCAATTATTAGGGGATAGAACTGGGGAGCTGGGAAAAACTGGAAGCAAGGTGCCTGCCTGGTGCCATGGCTTGAGGGACAGGAAGCGCATCCTCAGGATCACAAGAACAGCTGCAAGGAGTCTGAGCTGGAAGTAATTTTCCACCTAGGGACAAATGACTTGGCTCATCATGAGATCAGAGCAGTGCAGGAGGACATTGCAGAGTTGGGGAGGGGCCTAAGACAAGTAGCACACACAGTATCCTTCTCAGAGGTGCTGCCTGTCAATGGCATGGGGAGGCGAGGGTAATTAGCACCATGCAGTTTAATAAATGGTTGAAAAAAATGGTGTAGAGCACAGGGTTTGGCTTCATTGGGGACTGGGGTTCCACCTGGAAGGACACCAGCCTATACTGGCAGGATGGTCTGCATCTGTCCAGGAAGGAACAAGTCTTTTGAGCAATCGGTTTAAATGCTTCATTGGCAAGCTTTTAAACTAGTCAAAGGGAGGCACTGATAAGCAGCAGGAAAATCCCAGCCTCTCCCTACAAAACAGGGTACTAAATGAGAAAAAGACTGAGGTAGAAAGGTCAGTGGGGATGCTGCAACAGAAGGTAAAGCCATCAAAAAATGGAGAGCAATGAGTACCAATGCCCATAGTCTGGGTAACAAGCTTCCTGAATTAGTGGCCTTGATGGAGGAGGAACATATGGATATCATGGCAGTCACAGAAACATGGTACACACAAAACCATGACTGGGATGTAAACATACCAGGATACACTATCTACAGGAGGGACAGGAGGGTAAAAGAGGAGGAGGAGTAGCTCTTTACATAAGGGAAGGAATAAAAGCAACAGAACAAAAAGGGTAAACAGGAGGAGAAGAAGCACTGTGGGTACATTTGGAGACAGGCAATGGCACCACAGTTCGCACAGGGTTAGTATACAGACCTCTTCTCAGGGAGGAAATGGACAAGGAAATGATAGAAAGTATACTTAGAATGGCAGAAAAGGGGAGATATTGCTGATGGATGATCTGAATATGCCAGATGTTAACTGGAGTGCAGTTGCAGCAGCCACTTCGAAGAGTGGAGTTATTCTAGATGCCCTACAGGGGCATGCCTTAGACAACTAGTATTGGAACCCACCAGAGAGAGCAATCTTAGACCTGATTCTCTCAAATGGAGATGGAGAGAGGATCACAGATATAGAAGTGGGTAGCCATCTGGGAACTAGCGACCATCGAACAGTATGGTTGACAATAAACACAGCAATAGAGTCAAGCCATACAAAGGCAAAAGTACTGGACTTTAGGAGGGCTGACTTTGCTAAAATGGGTGAGTGCCTAAGGAATGCACTAGCAAATGGGCAGGAAGGAGGGGTGGAAGAACAATGGGGAATAATAAAACTGCCATCACAGAGGTAACGAGCCTTGTGTGAAGCAAATAAACAAAACAAAACGATGTAAGAAACCACTATGGTTCTCAAAGGAAGTGGCAGTGAAGGTTCAAGAGAAAAGAAAGCATTCAGGAAGTACAAGGAATCACAGAAGGAGCAGGACAGAGAATTGTATCAGTTAAAGCAAAAGGAGTCTGGGAAGGCAGTCAGAACAGCAAAGGCCCAAACCAAGAAAAAGATAGCCAACTCAGTTAAGAGGGGATAAAACCTTTTATAGGTACATCAGGGAGTGAAGGAAGACCAAGGGAGGGATAGTGAGGCTTAATAAAGGGAGGGAGGGAGGGTGGGCAGAGGGAGACTGTGAAAGGCAGAGATACTAAACAAATATTTTTGCTCAGTATTTACAAATGAAGAGGGGAGGTACATAAAACAAACAGAAACACTCTGGATACAGAAGTTGATACCAGCCCATTTACAGAAGAAAGGGTTCTGAAAGAATTCTTAAAACTGAAGGTGGACAAAGCAATGGGGCCTGATGGGATTCATCCCAGAATTCTAAAGAACTAAGGGTAGAACTAGTGACACCACTGACTACCCTTTTATCAAATCATGGGAGGATGGGGTGGTACCGAGGACTGGAGGAGGGCAGATGTGATTCCCCTTCACAAAAGTGGGAGCAAGGCAGAAGCAGGAAACTACAGACCTGTTAGTTTAACCTCAGTGATAGGGAAATGATGGAATCACTTCGAAGGAAAGAATTGTCGAGTATCTAGAGGCCAGAGGGGCACAGGACTCTAGGCAGCATGGATTCACAGCGGGAAGGTCATGCCAGACGAATCTGATAGATTTCTTTGACTGGGTGACCAAAGTAGTAGATCAGGGAGGGGCTGTGGACATGGCCTACCTAGACTTTAGCAAGGCATTTGACACAGTCCCACACGAAGATTAATATACAAGTTAGCCAGCCTGGGAGTGGGTCCCAAGATGACAGCCTGGGTAAAGAATTGGCTGGAGAATAGGACACAGAGGTAATAGTAAATGGAGTCCACTCAGAAGAAAGGAAGGTTACTAGTGGGTACCGTAGGTTCAGTATTAGACCGGTCCCTCTTCTATGTCTTTATAGCGACATTGCAGAGGGACTGAAGGAAAAGTATGTCTCTTTGCAGATGACACAAAGATCTGCAATAGAGTTGATGCACAGGGTGGGGTGGAAAGGATGAGAAGGGACTTGGCAAGGTTAGAGGAATGGTCAAATGTATGGCAGCTTAGATTCAATGCTAAAAGTGCAAGGTAATGCACCTGGGAAACAAAAATCCAGGGAAGAGTACACAATGGGGATGAGATACTAACAACAACAAAATGGAAATGGGACCTGGGGGTAGTCATATCAGATGACCTAAAGGTGGGCAAGCAATGTGAGAGGGCAGCAAGGAGGGCTGGGGGGATACTGGGATGCATAGGGAGAGGCATCACCAGTAGAAAACAGGAAGTTATTATCCCTCTGTACAGACAGCTGGTGAGACCCCATCTGAGTACTGTGTGCAGTTCTGAGACCCAATCTCCACAAAGTCATAGACAGGATGGAAGCTGTCCGGAGGAGGCACTAAAATGGTGCAGGGTCTGCAACCGGAAGACATATGAAGAGTGACGAAGGAGCTTAATATGTATAGCCTCGAGGAAAGGAGGGAGAGGGGGACATGATAGAAACGTTCAAGTACCTCAAGGGAATCAACAAAGTCCAAGAGGGTAGCATCTTTAAAAAGAGGTGTGCAAGAACAAGAGGCACAATTTGAAGATAGAAGGGGCGGCTCAGAGGTAACTAAGGAAGCATTTTTCACAGAGAGGGTTGTGGATGCATGGAACGGCCTTCCGGAGGAGGCTGTGGAGTCAAAATCAGTGGTGGAATTCAAGCATGCATGGGACAGTCATAAGGCCATTCTAGGGGGTGAGGGTAGGAAGAAGTAGGCTGCTGATTAACTAGGATCTGCAGCTTATCTAGTAGGTAGGAAATGGGCAGACTGGGTAGGCCAAGGTCCTTATCTACCGTCAAATTCTATGTTTCTATGTTTCTGTGCTCTGGATTAACACACAGGAAGATATATGGTCTGATTCAATGTAAAATCAGACACCACTTTTGGTAGAAAATGAGGAGTGGCCTCAAAGAGACCCTGTTCTTCTGGAAAATCAATTAAGGATGTTCATGCGTCAGAGCCTGAAGCTCAGAAAACCTATGAGTGGAAGTCATAGCAACTAAAAACAGCATTTTCCATAAAAGAAAATGCATCTTATAAAGTGGCAGCTGGCTCAAATGGAGAAAAGGTCATTTTTTCCAAATGAAATTGAGGTACCAAGGCTGAACCGATTTACGAATCAGGGGATGCATGTGCAAACTATCCTTCAAAACATACAGGATATCTTTTGCTGTGCCACTGTGTACCCTACAATAGAGCTATGGAAAGCCAAAATGGCAGCCAAGTGCACCTTAACAGATGAGTAGTGGTGACTGGAGTCAGTTAGATAGGGATAGAAGGTAGTCCAGTATCGTATTCACAGGAAACATAAATGAGTAGACTGAAAGAAAAGCAAACCCTATGGATAAATGCTTCCATTTCAAAGAACTGGTATGTCTTGCAGTAGGCTTCTAGCTGCAAGCAAGACATTTGCCACTTGGGAGAACTACAAAATGGGAAATGGCTATGTCTTCAGCTGCCATACATGCAGATGTAGGGACTACAGGTTTGGATGGGGCAGGGATCCTTGGGCATCTGGCAGCAAACTCTGACAAAAGGAGGAGCCAAACAGGAGGCTCTGCTGTCAGATGCTGCAGACTTTGAAACCAAATCTGACAAGGGCAGAAGGAGCCACCAATATAAAGTTTGCATGCTCCATCAACAGTTTGAGCAGACCCTCCATATGAGAGGAATCAGAAGAAAGAAGAAGATAGGGATATATGTTTTAGATATTATCATGGGCAACATCAGGAGGGTTGCATTTATTATTGATTCACACTGGCAAATTTGGGGATTGGGGAAGGGAGATCTGCAGCACATTGCCGCATATTGCACAACTGTCCTAGAGGGAAATATTCTATATCCATAGACCAGTCCTGGCTGGTCTAAGGGTACTTAGAAATTCTCCTTATGGGGGATTTCTGTGAATACCAGATTAAGGGATCTGACAGCTTGTAACTGCCACTTGCTCCATTGAACCAAGTCACAGCCTAGTTTTGGGTGCAGGGCCAGTGCAAGCCCCTGCTGGGGCAGGCAGCCTGCAGTTGATGCAGACTGCCTTTGTGAGTAGCTATGGGTTAGTTTTTGACGCAAGGTGACAGTTGCACCGTTTATTTTTGTCGCAAGCCAAACATAAATGATGAAAAAGACAAGGCAGACGTTCTCAATTAATTCTCCTGTTTGGTCTTCACACAGGAAGACACTGGTAATGGTCCAGCACCAGCCAGGACAATTCTCCTTAATGGGGAGCTGACATATTCACCTTTACAAAAGAAAGGGTCCTTGTATAGGGCTAGTCAGGTCTAGAAGATGCCCTGGGGTAAAGAGTGCCTGGAACGTGGTGATCCATGTCTAGTCCCCATACCCAAGGGCACCATCTCATTGGATGGGCAAGTAGCTGGAGTGGCTCATGAACATCATCCAACTCGGGCACTGTTGTGCAATGCCAGATCTATTAAGAACAAAACTGCAACTACTGCAGATTTTGTTGGAACACTTAATCTGGTTTTCATCACCGAGACCTGGCTGGATGGAAATGCTGGTCCCATTTTGGAGGCAGCTATTCTAGCCAGGTACTCAGTGATACATCGCCCGAGATTGGATCACAGGGAGGGGGGTAGCGATCTGTTTCAAGATCGAATTGGGCCACTGGTGTGCCAGTAGAGGAGGTCGAATCCTTTGAGTGTACTGAGGTAGCTGGTGTGGGCTGCAGGATAGCTCTCGCTCCCATCCACCTGGGGATGAAAAGTGATTCCTGCAAGAGTAGCAGACTTCACCACCAACATGGCATTGGAGTCACACAGACTGATGGTTCTGGGAGACTTCAATGCCTGGGTCGACAATGAACCTCGCCATTTGGACAGCACTTCCTCCAGTTGATGATATCACTGGGCTTAACACAGGTTGTTTCCTCAGCTACCCATAATTGTGGTCATTCTCTGGATTTGGTCTTCCTCCTGAGGATTGAGGCCTCTGACTCGGAGGAGAGAACCAGTCAGTTGGTCCAAACATTACACCGTGCGGTTCAATTTATGTGCCCCTTTGTAGGTCTGCTCCTGTGGAGATGGCCAGTTTCTGCCCTTTACGGGATGAGGGTCCTGAAGACCTGGCAGCAGTGATTGACCTCGGGGTTCTATGATGCCAGTTCAGGCCCAGACCATTTGGTCCAGGCCTATAATAAGGCTATTTCCTTGGCCCTTGACCTGATTGCTCCAGTCCGTGTTCGTCCCTTGCACTTCGCCCTCAGTAGATCCGGCCCAACTCTCTGATTTTGGGTTGTGATGATATCATTGGCCTGGTACTGGCTCAGATTATCAGTGCTCCATGAAATCTGGTGAGTTTCCAAGCTCCCTGAAGGAGGCGGTGGTGACACCCCTTCTGAAGAAAGCTTCTTTGGACCCGGATACTCTAGCCAACTAACAGACCTATCTTGAACCTTCCTTTTGTAGGAAAGGTAATTGAAAAAGCAGTGGCAATTCAACTGGAGAACCTATTTTTTTTTTTTTACCAATTATTTTACCAGGTGAGACACACTAAGCTGAAAGCTTGTTTGCAGGTGCAACCTGGAAGCACAAGGAAGTTAAGTGACTTGCTCAGGGTCACACAGTATGCACCTAGGGGCTGACCATCCACAGTCTCAGTTTGGTTTTCTTAAGAGGCATAGTACTGAGACTGCTCTGGTTCGGGTGCTCAATGATCTCCTGATGGCGAGAGATCAGAGAAACCATTCCATCCGGTACTCCTTGATTTCTCCTCAGCTTTTGACACTGTAGACCATGGAGTACTGCTCAAGTGCCTGAGGTCCATCTGCAGCCTGACTAGTACAGTCTTCAGATGGTTTACATCTTTCCTAACTGGTAGAACTCAAAGAGTTGTCTGGGAATTTTTTCTTCTGAGTCTTTCTCTCTGCCTTGTGGGGTCTCACAGGGCTCAATGCTGTCCCCATGTTGTTTGCAGTGTATATGCTATACCTTGGAGACATTGTAAGACAGTATGGGATGAGGTTTCATTGCTATGTTGATGATGCCCAGCTCTACCTGTCTTTTGCCTCTGACCAGGTTAGTGCTCTCTCAGTATTTAATAGCTGCCTCATCAAAGTCCAAGACTGGATGAATTCGAGTGGGTTAAAGTTGAACTTGGGTAAGACAAAGGTTATGGTTCTGGACCCGAGGCACAGGATAGAGGTGTTGAGGATTGATTTGCCCTCTGGTTTATTCATGGGGGTGCCCAGATCCTTATCTCAGAACGGGTGTGCGACCTGGGAATGGTACTTGATGACGGGCTGACTCTTTGTTATCAGGTGTCTGCAGTAGTGAAGTTAGCCTTCTATCACCTTAGGAACATTGCCAGGATCAAACACCTCATTTCATCCAGTGATCTGCCTGTATTGGCTACGCCTTGTGACCCTCGCACCTTGACTATTGCAATCCTTTACTTAGGGCTTCCTGGGGTTGATATCCACTGCTTGCAGCTAGTGCAGAATGCTGCTAACGATTATTGACTGAGTTATCTAGGAGACTGCATATTACCCTAGTGCTGCGCGATCTGCACTGGCTGCCGATTCAGTGGCGGATCACCTTTAAGGTAGGTTTATTAACCTACAAAGCCCTACACGGACTTGTTACCCTACTTAAAAGAGCTTCTGATTGCTTACATACCTGTGCAACAGCTCCGGCTCAACTGGCGAGGAGATGCTGAAGATTCGAGGTTACTTTGAAATCTTCCTGGGCCCGTGCTTTTATGTTTACTGCCCCAACCCTCTGGAATTCTCTGCCCCATTAGCTTCGGGGTGCAGAACCGTGGGGATCTTTAAGAAGGCACTAAAAACGTTGTTGTGGAGTAAGGCATTTCCTAATCAGTTATGTTCTTGATGCTGTTGTTTTAATGAACTGTGTTTTAAATTTTATAAAGCCTTGATAACTTGAAAGGTGCTCAATAAAAAATATTATTATTATTATTATTATTATTATTATTATTATTATTATTATTGAGGAGTTGTCTAAAACAAGGGTGGACAAGGCAATGGGCCCTGATGGAATACACCCAAGAGTTCTAAAAGAACTTAGGAATGAACTTGTCCTCTACTTTCTGAACTGTTTAACAGTTCACTGGAACAGGGATAGTACCACATGACTGGAAGAGGGCCACAGTTGTGCAACTGCACAAAGAGTGGTGCAGGGATGTAACAGGAAACTGCTGCCCAGTAAGTCTGACCTCAGTGGTGGGAAAAATATTGGAGACATTGCTTAAGACAAGGGTAATGAGCTATTCGAAAACAAGAGGCAACTTTACCCAAAGCAGCAGGCTTCACATTAGGATGCTCACATAAAACAAATTTTGTAGGATTTTTCATCCGGGTTACAAGAGAAGTAGACCAGAGGGCAGCAGTGTACGTGGTGTTTCTGGACTTTAGTAAAGCCTTTCATACAGTCTCACACAGAAGGCTAGCCAACAAACTGGAGCAAGCTGGCATCGGTCACAAAGTAGTTAAATGGATCACAAGCTGTCTGCAAGGCAAGACACAGAGGATTATGGTAAATGGCACCTTGTCCCAAGAGGAGAAGGTGTCAAGTGGCATCTTCAGGGGTCAGTACTAGGCCCCATCCTTTTAACATATTCATTTGTGACATCGCTGAAGAACTAAAGGAAAGTCTGCCTCTTTGAAGAAACAAAGCTGGAACAGGATCTTGGTGTCATGATCTCAAACAATTTAAGGGTAGGGAAGCAATGCAAAAAGCAGCACTAAAGGCAAGCAGCATCCTTGGATGTACTGGTAGGGGTATTACCAGTAGGAAGTGTGATGTAATCCTCCCACTGTACAGGTCCCCAGTGAGATCTCACTTGGAGTACTGTGTGCAGTTCTGGAGAGCTCACCTAAAAAGGACATAGACCATCTGGAAACCATGCAGAGATGTGCCACTAAAATGGTACAGGGTCTGCACCACTAAACGTACGAAGCTAGGCTCAGCCAAGTAAATTTATTCTCCCTCAAGTAGAGGAGGAGCAGAGGAGACATGATTGAGACATTTAAATTTGTTAAAGGGATCCACACAGTACAAACCAGGAACCTCTTCTGGGAAAACAGGGCTGCATATACTATAGGACACAACATGCTCCTGGTAGGTGATAAATTCAAAACAAATGTTAGGAAGTTCTTTTTCACGTAGAGGGTGGTGGACCCTTGGAACAGCCTGCCACCAGAAGTAGTGACAGCCAAGATAGTGAATTCAAACAGGCATGGAATAGACAGCATAGTCATCTTAGCAAAACAAATTGATAGTGGGGCTAGAAAACCCAGGCAGACTAGACTAGATGGAACACACATTCTTCTTCTGCCAGCAAATTCTTATGTTCTTATGCAGGCACCTTGCATCACACTTAGAGCTTTGTGAATCGGGCCTTATGACTTTGCCAAAGAGGTAGTTGCCACAACCTACTTTGTTCTTACAAGCTACATGTCTTTCATACTGAGTGGGAAAACATTTGCAAAGGCAGTTGGAAAACAATTGGTGGAAGAGCTTGAAGATGTTCATCCGCAACTCAACACCCGCATGTGCCATCAGCAGGAACTGATACAGAACTTGAAGCAGATGATCCATGGGAGACCATCACTCAGACCAATTCACTCCCACAGGATTGTATTTATTTTGGGGTCATTTATGTGTCAATTCTTTTATGTCCCTGTAAATTTAACCACTTACTTTTTAACAGCACTGGAGAATGAACAGAGAGCACACAGAAATACATAACCTGATACCTACATTGCTGAGAAAATTCTTCCCAAAAGTCAATACCTGATCCTCTGCAGTACTGGAAGATTGATGAGCATAGGTTTTACTTTGGTCAAAATCAGGAAGGGCTTTCTAGCAGCACTACCTACCAGTGTTCCAAGTGAATGTGTGTTCAGCATGGCTGGAGATGTCATCAAGGATTGACGGTCTTGTCTGTCACCAGAAAACTCTAACATGCTTTTATTTTTTAAAAAGTTGATCAACAACCATAGTTTACAATGTAAGCACTGGCTCTATGGCTTTTTGTTACTGTTGCACTAAACTTTATAAATCAATTCTTTGTTATGCCTTTTCTGCCATTTTTATTATTCTATTATCTACATTGATTTACCTCCGGCAACTAAACAAGTATGTTCAACATGTTCAGATCTGAGAACAAACAGTTGTTTGGAGATTGCAATAATTTTGGTGGCTTCCATTCTTTGTGAGTATGAGAAATACCTGTAAGTCATAACCCTATTTGTTCTTTCCTAGTATTTTTGATTAGCTCAACACAGTGCTCCATTATTTTATATGTAATAAATATGCCTTGTATGTCTTGTTCTGCTGTTGACTGCTGTGCCAGATGTACCACTATTACTCTGAGCAAACAAAATGTTTTATATAATACTTGTTATATTTTGGTATTCATTTTGATATTCATAAATAAAATACAACACAATATTTACAGCTGGGTTGTTTTATCGTATTTGACCAATGAATAACTGAACGCACTAGGACAGTACTAATGAGTATCTTGATCCGATATCCAGCCACATTTAGATATCCATGTATTCCTAGTTATTAAGGTTTCCTCTTTAAATGCACATTTAGAAATGCATGAACCACTTATGTTGTTTTCGATTTGTGGTAAATAACGTAGCAAAACTTCACATCTAAAAGAGCTCAAGATGTTTCTATGATCCTTGTCACATACCTTTAAAAATGTTTTCTTCCAAACTCATTTCATTTTCATTTAATTTCTTTATATTTAAAATGGTAAGAAGATTGGCATAACTGCCATTTTACAGTGACCAGTGTACACACAAAACACAACAAATACAATTGAAACATTACTTAAAACATGTACAAATGGAATTTTGCTATAAAACATTGTACAGACGAGATCTGAGTACATTGAGGTTAAAACTACGAGAACAAATTGAGGCAGGTTATTATATTCATATAACTCATATTTAATATTTTAGTATCTTACCATGATATCAATGTTATGGATTTTTTAAATCTTTCTGATGGAAGATCTTTTTAACTCTTTGTTCTATGTAATATACAAAGCCAGTGTCTCCTGAGCCTTTACAGACCACAAGCTTTGAATCAAAATGTAGATAGTTTATTGTTTAATCTGCTAAACCAATTAAAAGCATTGCTTACAATTATATTACTAGCATCTGTCTAACATAGTTTAAGTAGTCTGGCATCTTTCACACCTAAATATTCATGCCTATTGTCTAATGACAATTTTAGTCTGTTTTGCCTTTAGTGATTCTATTGCAGTCTTCAGCCTTAAGAAGGCCAGGAGGCTATTTCTTGACAAGCCCAACACATTTCTAATAATGAAAAAAAAAAGTCTAAATGCTCTATAGTACAGATTTCTTCTTTGCAGGCCCTGTGCATTTTTCTCCAGACAATGCTTGTAAATTATACTCTAGTTATATTTTCTAAGCAATAAATGATTTGCCCTCAAATTTCCTAGCAAATCAATTAATTGCCAAAACTAATTTATTTGAATTCTCTTTCCACCTTTTATATGTGCATTCCAAAGCATTTGTGTATCAAATGTAACTCCTAAATAACAATACTTACCAACTTCCCCAGAACATTCAGAATTAACTGTTTTTCCTCTCTGTCTATCTTTCTCCACAAAAGACATTCTTTTTGTTTTTGATATATTGAGTCCCAAATCTAATTTTGATAAATGGTTCTTAATACTTGCAATACCTCTTCTTAAACCTCAAGGTGTTTCGAACAATAATACTACATCAAAAGATTACATGACAAGTTTAATGTCACATTATTCATTTTTGATTGGACGGTATCCACACTATCATAGCATCTGATCATACTCTTTATGTATAAATTAAATAGACATGGTGCAGGAAGGCACCCCTGAATTAAACCTTGTTTAATGTTAATTGGTTAGTTAATGCACCATCACGTGAGTATATATTTCTTGCATTTGTATTAGTATGTAATAACTTTAAGATTTCTAAAATCTTATGTGAATGTCTTGTTCATTTAACATTTCCCATAACAAAATCTGTTTATGGAATCAAATGCAGATGCCCAAAAACAGAGCAGACATTCTTTGCTTCTTATGTCTTACATACTTATCTAAGATGTAGTTAAAAGCAAAGGTCAGATCCATGATCAAGCAGTTTCTTCTAAAACTGCTTTGATATTTGAAATAAGCATTTTTGAGCACACAAAGTTTTCTGGACATTCTAATATTAATTTTGAAAATATTTTAGGACAATTGAAATTTGCAGTGTACTGTATGGCAATAGCACCCTGTGTCATTACATGATCCTTTTAAATAATGATACAATAATACCAGTGTTCCAAAGTCTTAGGAGTATTAGACAATTAGCTATTACTGTGAATATTTTAGAAAAGTACTAGCTCCCAAATCAACATTTTTCTGAAATGCCTCTGCAGGTATGACATCAATACTTGCAGCCTTGTTCCTTTATGGTTTAGGATAGCTGAGCTTACTTCATTAGGGTTGAATACAGGACATATCTCTGAATGTACAGTATTATTATGCAGAACCATTGGATCTGTATTTTCACATTCTATCATATCAGTCACTGAAGTCTTATATGCTTTAATAAAATGCTCTACCCACCGGTAGCTTATTATGCATGACAGATTATACTGCCTGTTGTTTTCTGTAGGCTTACAGTATGTGCTACTAAATAACAAAATACTGTTGTATCTTTTCTTTGTGATTCTTCTTGCAACTCTGCCCAAAGGAGTTTTTATACCCATACTGTCTTTTATTTGCAATGACAAACCATGTTCAGACTTTAAGTTTTTTAAAGCTTTTATCACTTCAGTGTCATTTTTCTTGCATGAATACCTTCCACTTTATCGACTGTTTTCTTCATCAATGTACACGTGTAGAGATGGGAAAGTCTGCAAATTTCATTACGTGAAATATTTTGCGAAATTTGCACATTTGCAAATGTGAAATTCCACCAGCGAAATGCAGAATTTTGCCAGTGAAATGCCAAATTTCACCAGTAAATGGCATAATTTCAGCACTCAAATGCCATTTACTGGTGCAATTCCATTTCACATCTGTGAAATATTTTGCGGAATGTGCAAATTTCGTGAAACATTTTGCAGTGAAATTCTCAGTTTTGTCAGAATTTTGCTAGTGAAATTAAATTTTGCTGAATCTCTATAAACATGCTGTCATGCCAAGGACTTTTGATCCTACTCTACAACCGTAGCTCCAACCTATGTTTTGTGCTAATTTTGACATTATTTCATCAGTTAGGTCTGAGAATTCTCTCAAGATAATTTATTGTTGTTTCTTAGAATTGTTCAGTTTTCATCATTACAAGATTTTCTGCAGAAGACATCATTTCAGGTTGACTGGCTAAGTCTGTTAACCAATTTTTGTAAATTCATTCCATTTTGTCTTTTTAGATTGATAATACATATATTATTATTTACCTCTGTTCTCTCAATTTAGCATGCTTCTTAATAATGTCACGTTTACTAATCTTACAAACTATTGGGAAGTGAACATCCTCCCAAACATGATAGACACTAAGGTATTCTACTCTATTAAAAGCATAGGCATCTATTAACCATAGATCTAAAATACTTTCTCATTTTACTGTAGGAAATGTCACTTCACTTTCATATCACCTTTACTCTGCCATTTAGTATACACAGTTCATTCTGAAAAGCATGCCTTGCCAGTACCACTCCTTCAGAATCTCATACTGGCCCCTCTCACTGCTGCCAGACAGCCCCTGCCACCACATAGTACTCATCAGCTGCCTAACCTATCAGGCATGATCCAATTTGAGAAACTGCTTCTGGACAAGGGGGAGCAACCCAAGGCATTCCTTTGGGAGGGAGAGGAATGACATGGTTGTGCAGCTGGGCAGTGTGGAGGAAGCATAGCCAGGCCATCATCTACTGCTACAAGCAGCCCTTTTCTGCTTTTCTTGGGCTCCACTCAATTCCTTTGGTCTGTGTGGCTGCAATGGCATCCTGATGGCAGAGGCGTTTAGCAGCGTGTGATCACCCATGCCACCAAGAAAGCCTTTCTTATGCTACCACCAGGAGCTGCTATGTGAATGGTACAAAGAAACCCACCTCCAGAAGGCAGCATCCATAGGATGCCCTTAGCTGCCTCCCTGCTGGCCTCTGCTCCTGACTTCCCAGGCTTGGGGTGCAAACCTGGATTGCCACGCATGCCAGGCGATACCCCATTGCTTGGCACCACAGAGCCAGCACAGAATGGTCCCTTTGTTGTTGTTGTTGTTTTAACCCATTGCTTGTCCAAATGGTATTCCCAAGGTGTCATTTATTGTCTACTCCTGTGATTGCTCTTCTAATAACTCACCCACTCTGGCATTCAGATCTTCTGTCATAAGAAAAACAATCTGTGTGTCTCTTAACCAAACATCTTCTATCAACCCACTAATGTTTTTACGATATTTTCAAAACTGTAATGATAAACTTCTAGCAGAATGTACATATTAAATAAAGTTAACAAATCTTTTGTTGCAAAATTTGATAACTAAACTAAAGACACATTTGTTATCCCTCAGGCATGAACATACCTAGTCTTAAAAGATGTTTATACTAATATAACTAGAACTCCTTTACCATGACCATATTTATTAGTTGGTACTGTTGATACAGATCATGTTCTGTATTCCTATATGTAACCTACAGTTTTTGCCCAGTCCCAAGTTTCCTAGAACAAAATGGCAAAATACAGTATTTACTCATTTTATGATCCAGTTTTACCAGGACATCCAATATATTCCAACTAATTAGAAACACATGTTGCTTATTATTTCTTTAGTTACTTGTAGTCAGTCCCTTGAGGATGGAATATTAAATGTTGAGGCTGACATACTATAATATTCACTTTCTAATTTGAATCTATTGACTCTTCCCACTTACATCTTCTGTTAAAAAGGCTTATGTTATTATGCACCTATTTGAGACCTCCTAATTAATTTTCTCCTTCCTCAGTATCACCTTTCATTATATACTCCTGGTCCAAATCTTATAAGAATTTCATTATTCTTTATTGTCCTCCACCTTGAGCATCTTTCTCTCTACTTCTGGCTTTCTTCATTTCAGTACCTATTCTTTCTTGCATGAATTTGCCAACTATAGTTGGTGGGGGGAGCAAAACCTGTGTGCGATTATCAGTCTATTGGGATTGCAGTCTAGAGCACAAACTAAACACAAACTCTGGTAGAGCCACAATGGCTTGTTAATGTGATTGCATTGATATTATGTGACTAACAGTAAGAACATTTAGAAGTATTTAAACAGTGAGAACACTACATTATACTGAAAATCATTTATATGACCACTATTCATTATGGCAGTCGATGTTGTTGTTTGAAGGGTCAGTGACTTGCTAAACACTGACCTGCACCCTCTAGCTCACACAGCTATGTTGTTGTTGAATGAAAGTACCATAAAAGCTAACATTTTCCTTTTTAGCCTCTCACAAGCATTTGTTTACCCTCCAGCTTCTGGTCCTTAGCTGTGGCACCCGTTCTGATCCTTTCAGTGCTGCCCTTGCTGAGAACTAGGCTCACTGCTCTGTGGTCATCACATGCTAACAAGCTCAGCACAGTGCCTGTGACCAAGGTTTGTTTATGCTCACTCCAACAGCCACCAGTGGGGAGAGAAGCACCTTGTTGCCTACTCCAAAGCAGAGGGTACATGCATGCCATGATATAGGGTCAGGTGGTACAGTCAGCTGTCATCTTGCACCTCCAATTTGTGGCTCTATCCACTTTGCTACCCATCCCACTCAAACAGGAATGGCATAGCTGGCCTGGTGGGCAGGTGCACAATGGCATGTGGTCACTTAATTTATGTCATCAAAGGGCACCACTTGCATTCCACTATCAGGTGCAGCTGCTGGAGCAGTGTACCATTTTAATCCCACACAGGAGGAGAGCATCTACAGGGATGCTTTGATTCCTCCCTGCCAGCATCTGCTCCTTTTATCCCAGGCACGGACACCACCCAAATCCCCACAGCTAGTACAGATGATTGTATTACTTTCTATGCCACATTCAAATATTCATACTGCAGCTTTGGCATTGTTTTACCATATCAACATTTTACAAATATGTAACAGTCATGTGCATTATATTTCCAGCTATTGATGTAAATTAAACCCTGCCATTGCTTGTATACTCTGTAAAAAGAACTGCTTTCTAGTCGCAGTTTTTTTGAGTTTGGACAGCTGCACTGAAGAGGTTTAACTAACAGAAGCAAGCTCAAATTAAAACAAAGATCAAACAGCATTAGAGGTTTTAATATGAGTTGAAGCATACAACTCAGTCTAGAACAATATGTCAAAGCCCTGGGCTAAATTTGAATGTCATTGATCTCCTCCTCTTACGTAAGTTTTACCAATATATAACCGACAATCTCTTCCCTATGAATTGGGGCCATCACCCTTGGAGCACCTTAACAATAAGCAAATAATTATACCAACCTGACCATAATGAAATATATAAAGTACTGAAGGTTCAGAGAGTGCAGTCTGTAACAATAAAGCAAAAAAAACAAGAAACCTACCTGGCCTGGCTACACCATCGATGGGTGCACTGAGAGGTGACAACATGGAATGCTGGAGATATTGGTATTTTGACTAGAAACAAGTTACTGTCTCTAGTTGTGCAAAAGTGAAACAAATGAGCAGCACAGCTGCAGTACTTTATTTGAATCCCTGGTGCACTGGGATCCTGTGTGATATGGCTACATTCCTTTTACTTATATAGTAATTATATTGCATGGCCAAGTTTGATGATGAGCTTTCTCCTGAAGAGTGGGTTGCCTAACCCCTGGGTGCACAAAGATTTGTGGTAATGGCACCATTCATTTTACATGGACTTTAGGTACACAGAATCTCAAGCAGCATGGCAACACAATTTGCAGTTGAACCCCATCTGTATCAGGACTTTTAGCATGGCACCATTTTTTTTCTGTTACCTTTATCCTCCTTGGCCACCTCTCTGCCTCCCATTACAGTCCTCACATCCTGCCGGGATCTTGCCACAGTCTGTCTCTACCGGGACTGCAGGCACCCTAAAACCCCTGTGGTTTACCCCCACAGTGGGGTGGCAGGGATCCCCTAACTCACCACCCTCACGGATCCAGTTCAGGTGCCCGAGCCCTGACGAACACTCGTGGATGGCCATCAAGCTGGTAGAGAGGTGCCACCTTTTTTTTCCAATTGCTCACTCCTCCCATTGGGAGTCTTGGGCATGCAATGACACCAGTGGGTATAGGAGCATGTGTCCACATGCTCCTCCCCCAGGCCTCTGCCCAGATTCCACCCAGAGCTGTCACCTCATGCCCTGACCCCAGTCTCTGCCAGGGGCAATCAGGCATTGGAAGTGATACCCCCTCCCTGGAGAAGGCAAGCATTCCATCGGATGCTCAATACTTCTCCTCCCCACGACCCCCAGTGACCCATGCTTATTCCAGAACATGGGTCGCTGGCACAGCGAGAGGTAAGGCATCCAGCGCCTCACCCTCAGCATCACTGGGCTGCCCAGCACCATTTATTTTACTTGGATCCAATGCATACCAGGATTTGTGGTACAACCCCATTCATTTTATTTGGATCCTGGGTGAACTGGGATCATGAGCAGAGTAAGTGATTCCTTTGCTTGGATGCTGCCTGCACTGAGATCCTGAGCAGTATGGCTGCAGTCATTCTACTTAAATCCTGGCTGCATCTGGAACCAAACTGACATGACTAAATTCAAAATACTTTGATCCATATTCCTTCCATTAAGATCCCAGATGTATCTGGAACTTATGCTGCATGGCTGCATTTGTTTTACTTGGATCATGGGTGCACTGAAGTCCTGAGTAGCACAGCTGCATTCCTTTTACAGGGATCCTAAGTTCACCACGGCATTCCTGATTTGCATGGCTGCATTTCATTTATTTGGATCCCAGGTGCACTGGGATCCCAAAAGACAAGTAGCACAAGGCAACACCACATTATTTATTTATTTATTTTTTTGATGAGTTATCTCTTTTACCCCTCTTTTATTGCTCCATCTCAGCCACTCCTTCAGACATGAGTCAAGGCTGAATCTGACCCAACTCACTCCCCTGATACACCATTCCATATAGCAGTCAGCCCATTTTAACCCCAACCATAACCCTTCTACGGGCAGGTCCCCGTCCTCCGAGGGGAAAGGCACCGGCCGGGGGACAGACCAGTGCAATGCTTGGCCCCAGGGTGCTGCAGGAACAGATGGCTCTGTGGGACATCGATGGCCTCTGGTCAGCCAGGCAGCCCATCATCCAGCTGAACATGGAGAGGGTATTTCTCTTTCTAGTGGTATTCCCTCCTATGTTGCATCTGTAGTGCTGCAGAGTGACACCGCCCCTGTACCCACCCCAGGAGAGGAGAGGAGAGCAGTTTTATGGACACCTCAATCCTCTCCATCCTCTGCCAGGCCCTGGCATCCCGAGTCCATTTCTGAACCTGTGGTTGCCAGCGTGGCTCGAGGTAAGGTGCCAGCACCTCAACCTTTGCGCCACTGGGCCTAATTTTTAATTTAATTATTGATTTAATAAGTAAAACAAATTAGCATTTTTTGGGGATGTTTATGGACTTGGAATGTCATACTCCTCTTGCTGGCCTCAGCTTAAAAGCAAATATCCTTTGCTCTCACCAAAGAATAGGGTTATATTCAGACTGAATTAAGCTATGTTTTGGAGTTAACCAAATAGGCTGACCAACGTAGGTACACTCTGTGGTGCTACATACTATGTAGGACAAAGGAGCTAGAGTCTGAATACACATAACCAGCTCATATCAGTTCTGTTTAGTAGGTTTCACATACTGAAACAAATGTCCAGGGTGTAATGTCAAAGACACAGAGCAGGTGTGGGCAGATGGAGCAGACCAGCCATGAGTATTTCTGTCCTGTATTTCTCTTATGAAAATCAGTCTTATCTTGAGATTTGGGAAATCATATCGCTGTCAAAGTATGTTAAGACACAAGACTCACTAGATCCACAGTGGGGTAAGCTTAACTATCTACTATAAGTTATCCTAGTGAGGTTATTCTGTGTGAATCCTGTCTTATTTGAATATTTTTCTTTCCATTTCTATATTGTACTACAGTCTTCTAGTCTTTACAGTGTATAATCCCATATCATATGTAAATTTTGCAGGGTATTAGTATTATTTTTTATACTTCATGTTCTCTGCAACTGACTCTTTAAAGCTATATATAACCTGGTAACTGACAAGTCTGAGATCCATTTCCAAAGAGACAGCCTACTAAACTGTCCAAGGTAAATTGTTCTCAGCTATGTCTAAAGGGGTGGATCATTTGCCCTTTCAGAAAGGTCACTCTACTGTGAGAATAGCGGCTGTGATAGGACTCTGACCTACAAACCCCAAGTTAGAATCAAGCTGGTGGTGGCAGCATATCAAGGTGACCATTCAGACATCTAAAGTGTTCTAAGAACTGATAGCAAGTGTGGACTGGGTTCTGGGAGAATCAGTCTGTGACAAACTGATTGGCAATAGCAAGATCATAAACAGATTGTCATTATTGTCACTGCAATTATGCATAATACTTTGACAGTTGAGCCCACATTGTTTGCATCACCACCCACAATAAGCCCAGGGAATAAACTCCTAAGTACACTATAGGGCAGTGCAGCCAGACACAACCCCTCCCATAAAGGCATAGGAAGTTGTGACTAAAGGATGGGCCTGAAACCAATAATTCTGAGACACAGTTTCAGAGTGGAAGAGCCAGCCATGGACTGCTCTCCTATAGAAGAGGTCATGCAAAGTTAGGAAGAACTCAGCAAGCTGAGCCATCCCTACAGCAACTAAGGGAACTGGCCACCACAGCAGAAGGTGATTCTGAGGGTTCAGATAAAAGGGAGGTATACTAGGAGAATGGGTACCTATGTCAAGAATAGGTTGCAAGAGAGACCTAAGGAAGTGTATCCTAGCAGATAGTAGTTCCTAAAAGTACAGAAAGCTGCATCTGGCCTTTAGCCCATAATATTCCCTTTAACTACATTTGGGAGTATGTTGCAAAAAAAATCATATTAATGCTCATACTAAGGATTTGTAGGAGTGAGGGGCATAGGCCATTATAATTATGAAACCTAATATTCCTCAATTTCTAATATAATTACCAAGTTTATTTTTGAATTTAGATTTTGTTTTACTAATGATTATGTGTAATAATAAGTTATTCCATGGGTTTGTAACTCTCTGAGTGAAAAATACTTTCTCCTGATTGATTTGAAGTTTTGACCTATCGAATGCAAGGTGCCTCTAGCATAAGTGTGCATTTGTTTAAAGTCAAAATTCATCCTGCATAGCAAAATTAATCCATGATTACATCATACATAAGAAGCAAGTCATCTCAAATATGCCTCGTTTCCATGGACATTAAATTCAGTTCCACATGTATAAATCAACAACAAAGTTGTTGAACACCAACACAGTGACAGAAATTTGCTAACAGCTACCATGTTGCCTAGGCAAATCTGTTAATGGACTGCCATAATGCCCCATGCACCAGAGCTGTTGTACATTATTTGCAGGTGGCTTCACCCCTGGACTTATATATAATCAACTTGGGGGCATTTAATGGGGAAAGCAGCTAACACAGGGAGTCACTGTATCCATATAGTGCTCTGACAACCCATTCAACACTGCCGATGTCGAATGGGTTGCATTATTGTATATGTTTCACAGCATTTGCATTGCTGTAACAACAGTATGCCATAAAATTCAACCTATTCAAGCATTCTTAATATGTTAGATCCTTAGAGCTCCAAATAATTTTGTTTGTTTTCTTTGCACCTTCTCAATTTATTTAATTTCACCAATTTTTAAGGACACCAAATCTGTGATCCAAAATCAAATTGTGGGCAATATACTGTAAGCCTGGGTTAATGGAAATAAGACAAATTTGTCTCTTATCTTCAACTGGTGCCTAATTGCCCAAGGTAATTTGTTTGCATGTGCTACAGTCTGGTTGATTCATGATTTGTTTTCTAAGTCATTTAAAGCAACCACTCCTAATTCTCTTAATGATACTGTTTCCTGAAAGTGTGCACACAGGGTGTAAGATTATTGAACATTATTTTTCCAGGTACATAACTTTATATTTTGCTAGATTTAATTTAATTTCCCATGATGACACCCATGCTGTAATGTTGTCTAGACTGGATTGTCAATCAGCTCTTTGTTTTTCTGTTATGCTCTGACCACCAACCCTTGAGTCATCAGCATAAATTATTGTTAAGCACAGAGTTTTGAATGAAAGATCAAATATGATGATCTGAAAGATAATTGGGCCAACTACAGATACCTGAGTATTCCCTGGTTATGGCTCCACTTTTGAGATATGTGTCCATTTGTGTTCAGTTAATAAGTCATTTGCTGTCCACTCAATTAGTTTGCCATTTACTTCTTGCCTTTCCATTGTTTAAAAAATTGCCCAACTGTGGGACTAACTCAAATGTTTTACTTAGGTCTAAGTAAAACACGTCACAAGGTATTGTATTATTCAGGTAATAACCAATCTTTTCCTAGAAACACAAACAGTTTGCAATGCACTAATGGCCTTTTGTAAATTCATGCTGGTCAGAACCCATATCTAATACTACTGGGCAGATTTTATCTTTCATGATGCTCTAAAGCATTATACCAGGGTTTGACGTGAGACTGATAGGACAGTAGTTGTAGCTGGTCAAGTTTATTATGTTTCTTAAATAGTGGAGCTACTTTGGCTGTATTCTAGTCTGCAGGTACAAGGCCTGTATATAATAATTCTTTGAATGTAATCTGAAATGGAAGGACTATCTATTTTGACATTATTTTAAGTATGTTACTACTTATTTTGTTGGGCCTTGGCACATATATATATATATATATATATATATATATATATATATTTTACATTTTGATTTTACATAGTATTTCATCTTGTGAAAGTTTTATTTTGCCTGAATACTTGTTTTGGATGAGATCTGTATTTTGCTGCTCAGGGTACTACTGAACAAAAATAGTTGTTTAGATGATCGGTCATTTCTTTAGGGGTAGTTATTGTTTCATCATTTGCAATAGGTGGTCCCATTCTACATTTGAAATTTCCATTTAATGAAGCAACTAACTAAAAAAAGATTTACCTTTTTCGTTTGTTTGTTTGTTTGCATTTTGGGCCAGAGATAATTTCGTATTTTATTTAGCTTTTCTTATCAGATTTTCACATTTATTTTGATGTTTTCAGTACTGACCATTTATTAATGTCATTATCTGATAAGTAAGATGTATATATTTTGGTTTTCTTGTGTAATTTTTTTATGTTTTGTGTCAACAATTTTGGTCATATACCTTTATTTTTACTCTTAGTATAACAAAATTACTGATAGCCATTAGTTTTCCTTAAATGTGATCCACATTTCCTCTGTATTTTATTCTTGGGTAACTCTGACCAATTAGTTCATTCCAGGGTCTCATAGATTTTAGGTAAATCAGCTTTATTATAAAGAAAAAGCTAATTTATTCCAGTGTTTTATTGTATTGTGCTGTACTTTAACTTTAAAAATAATTGAATTGTGGCCAATGTTACCAAATGGGGCACTCAAGGGTCAATCAGATATATTTAGGTGTTCTGACACGAGTACTATATGTAATATATTGTTATGTTCAGATCACCAAGACAGATGACCTGATTTAAATCACACACTCTCTAATTTCAAAAGTAAATTTAGTGATGTGTCTTTTGGATGCTTGGAGGTCTATAGCATAGCTCTAAGATGAATGTCTGTAATTGCACATTTTATCCAATAGGGTTTCTGTGTCTGAGCTATTCTTTTAATTTTCTTTGAGATGTCTAGGACCATCAGATGAGTTTTTCAGTACAGAGCAATGCCACCACCAGTTTGCTTCAGTCCACCCTGTTTAGCAATTTATACCCAGGAATAAATTTTTCTCACTCATTCACTTCTGATCACTAGGTCTCTGTTATGGCAGATATATCAAATATTCTTTGCTGTTGCTGACCTGGTGGCACTGAGGGTTGAGGCTCTGGATGTGACACCTCGCCCCACGCAGATGAGCCGGGTTCAGGAATGAGCCTGGGTTGTCGGGGTTGGCAGGGAGGAGAAGGATTGAGCATCCAGAGGACTGCTCTCCTTCTCCGGAGTGGGGGGTGCGCTGCCGTCAGTATGCTGGTGGCCTCTGGTGGTAGCTGGAGGCAGCACAGTACACAGGCAGTCTACAGGGGACGTGCTGGGCGGACACTGGGAAGCGGTGAGAGTGTGGATGGCGTGCGCCCTGTCCATTGGCGTCATTGCATGTCTCGTACTTCAAGGGGTAGAACAAGGAAAAGAAGGGCACCAGTCACAGTGGCATGATGGGCATTTCTGCAGAGGATTCGCCGGTATTGAGGCGCGCAGTGATACTGCATCCCTGGTCTGGTGGTTGAGTGTAGGAGGGCTCTACACCATCCGCGGCAGGGGCAAGCCGCGGGGTAGAATGCTGTGAGGCCCAATGTGGAGTGGGAGATCGTTGGGACGGTGGCTGGAGCCTGAGAGGATGCCTGGATGTGGGGCAAGTAAGGCAGACTGGATGCCAGGGAAAAAGGATAAACTAAAAAATATTCGTTTCTTACTTAAAAAGTTCATCTGTTTAATTTTTTAAATTATGCATTTGTAAGGGCCATTTTAAATCTGATCCATATTTGTTTGTGTCTTTAATTATTACTGACTTATGTGTTTGGGATTTGGTCTTGTGTTGACATGGTCTGGCACCCTATATCCCCCTTTATTTAGTTTAAAAGGATTTTATCTAATGTTTGCTTAAGTCTGTTTCCGAGTATGTAGGCACCATTTCTATTTAGCTGAAGCTCATCTCCAGAATAGAGAGACATATTTGTGCAGAAGGCTTTCCATGATCTATAAAAGTTATATTCTCCTTTCGACACCAGCTTGGCAGTCGTGAATTAATTCATTGTGTAATAATATTTTTCTTTGTTTGCTTTAGATACAGGAAGGATGTCAAATAAGGCCACATTACACCCTTATCTTTAATTATTTTCCCTATGTTTATTAGTTCATAACAAATGTCACTCTCGTTACTTCATCCAACATCATGTGTCCCTACGTGAATTACAACAGAGGAAGGTTTAGGACATACTGTACTAGTTTGTCATTTTCGTATCAATATCACCAATTTTGGCACCAAGGAGACAAGGTACAGTGGTAGTTAGTTTGTCTGTGCCACAAATACTGCTGCTGAGTGTATGATTCCAAATCACTGATAGCCAGTTTATTGACTGGTGTCTGAGATCTGCGAGTTTAGGAAGATACATTTTCATCCATTACAGTTAGCAGTGAGCTAAATCAAGAGAGGACATGTGGAATCTGGTGGGTTATTACTCTTCTGCCCTTTTTGTTTTCATGGTTTGGGACTGTTGTCCAATCATCAGGGTCTGGGGTAGTATCCTCTCTGCCCTCTTGGGTTGCATTTAGAATTACTGGGACTTACAGTATTAGATTTTCTCCCACCTCTTCTCATGATCCTTTTTATATGAATTTCTGCTGGTGGTAGTGAATGGGTTTTCAGCTGCAATGGCTTTAACAATGTTCTCTGTATTGTTTATCACTTGTATCTTCATAAGCTCTTTTTTGACAAGACCAAGTTCTGAGATAATGGATGTGCGATCCAGACATTTTAGCATGAGGCAGTGATTACTATGCTATTGGATGTGATGGCATATATAGAGCAGCTTACACTTTTTATTGATCCTTCACCACAGTATTTCAAGAACCCTGTAGGATCCATTTTCAAAGTATTTCCTTGCTAAATGTTAATGATTTAAAATATACAGAACAAGAACAAACAGAAGCTTACCTAAAATTAGAAACATAGAAACATAGACTTTGATGGTAGATAAGGACCACTTGGCCCACCCAGTCTGCCCATTTCCTACCTACTGGATAAGCTGCTGATTCTAGTTAACCAACAGCCTACTTCCTGCGACCCCCACTACAATTGCCTTATGTCTGTCTCATGCATGTTTGAATTCCCCACTGTTTTAGACTGAACATCCTCCCCAGGAAGGTGGTTCCATGCATCCATCACTCACTCCGTGAAAAAATTTTCCTCACATTACCCTGAGCCATCACCCTCTATCTTTAAATTGTGCCCCTTGTTCTTACACATCTCTTTTCTGAAAGATGCTACTCTCCTGGCCGTTGTTGATTCCCTGAGGTACTTGAACATTTCTATCATGTCCCCCATCCCTCCTTTCATCAAGGCTGTACATATTAAGCTCTCTCAGTCTCTCTTGATATGGTTTCTGATGCAGACCCTGCACCATTTTAGTTGCCCTCCTCTGGACTGCTTCCATCCTGTCTATGTCCTTGCATAGATGAAGTCTCCAAAACTGCACACAGTACTCCAGATGGGGTCTCACCAACTGTCTGTACATAGGGATAACCACTTCCTTTTTCTACTTGTGATGCCCTTCCTAGAGTGTATGGAGGTTGCCTCTCTCCTTTGTCTACCTCAGCAGATGCAGGCAGATGTGTTTGCCTCTGCCTGCACATCACCTCCACTTGGTGCTTGCTGACACTTGTTAGAGGGACCTTACATAGTGCCAGACTGGAAGTGAATGGCTGCTACTTCTGATGTGGCACTGTTACAAACAAATCCTTTAAAATGCTAAAAGGACTTAAATTAGCCAGCCAAACCAAAGTAGTCAGCTTAAAATAAAGCTAATATGGTTCCGCTGGACACTGCCCTGCACTGTGTGAAGGGAAAAGTGAAAACAGGATTGAAGGTCCTGCTCACCCCAGCAGTCTTTGCTCCTGAAGCACCGAGTTCTTCCCAGAAGTAGAGTCTCAACACAGTCCCCTAACACAGACATAAGGAGTATATATTTTGTAGATTTCTTTTTCTAATTAGATGTCAGACAGAACACAGATAGAGAGGTAGATGAAGTGGTTTCTGTTGCAGGGGAGCTGCAGGCAGCAGTTCATCCAGCTTTTAATGATGTGTACTAGAAGGTGGCATGATATGGTACTAGACCAGAGTGCGTGCCTCACGACTTCTGGTTTGGCATTGATACAAACAAACATTTTAAAAAGCTAAAAGGGCTTGAAATAGTCAAATAAACCCAGTTAATCAGCTGAAAATAAAGCCAAAATGGTCCCTTTGGACCCTGCAAAGCACTCTATGAGGGTCAGAAGTGGGAGTAGGATTGAAGGTCCTCCTGACTCCCAGCAGTCTTTGCCCCAGCAACACAAGTTCTCCACAGAAGAACAGTCTTCCTCTACATAGTCCCCTAATACAGACACAAGGAGTATATTTTTGAGTAGATGTCAGACAGCACACAGATGGAGAGGTAGGTGAGGTAGGTATCTACTGCAGGGAGCCACAGGCAGTAGTTTGTCTAGCCTTTGATAATGATTGCTAGAGTGGTGGCCTGATTTTATACTGGACCAGAAGTACACGACTGCTATTATGATTCAGAGTTGGTACAATCCAACTTTTAAAATGCTAAAAGGGCTTGAAATACTCCACTAAACCCAGGTAGTCAGATTAAAACAAAGCTAAAATGGTACCTGTGGACCCTGCCATGCACTGTGTATGGTTCAGAAGTGGCACAGGATTGAAGGTCCTCCTGACTCCCAGCAGTCTTTGCCCCAGCAGCACTGAGTTCTCCCCAAGTAGAGCCTTTCTCAACACAGCCACCTAATCGCACATGAGTTTTTTTGTGTGTATTTTTCTATTTAGATGTCAGACAGCTCACAGATAGAGATAGATGACATAGATATCTGCTGCACAGGAGCCCCAGGCAGCAGTTCACCTAGCTTTGATAATACTCACTAGAGGGGGCCTTATATGGTACCAGACCAGAAAGTGTGTGGCTGCTAGTAGAGTGGCTGACTAGCAATATTTACTGGCCCAACATTATTAAGAACATGACAAACTACTGCTGGACTTTTTGCAGTACCAGTGGGTGGGACAGGTTGGGGACAAGGCTGAGGCAGATTTGATTCCCGTGACTATAATTGAACAGCCTTTTAGAGAGTTGCTATGAATACTGTGGGGATAAACTGGCTGATGAAATTCTAAGGATGAGGTGGTATTTCTCCAGAAAATTTTGTTGGGCCAAGGCACCAGTTTTATGTCAACCCTAATGACTAGTCTATGGGAGAAGTGTGGAGTGTGGCAGCTCAGGTCCTGCCCATATCACTCCCAGACTAACAGTTAGGTTGAGCATTTTAATGCATCACTTAAATCCATGTTAGGGCATTCACAAACCAGCATGTGTGAGAGACTGGGACAAGTGCTTATCCCATCTCGTATTCACATATAGAAGTCCCCAGGAATGAATTGAGTTCTTACCCTTTGAGTTCTTGTTTGGCTATAGGTTAAGAGGTCCCTAGATTTGGTAAGGGTTGAATGGAAGGGTGAGCTTGCTCCCCAAGAGGATTTGTTTATTTATTTATTCAAAATGTTTTACCAGGAAAGGCATACTGAGCTACAATAGCTAATTTCCAGATGCATCCTAGGGATGGGGAGATGGGGATACAATTTGAATATGATATCCAAGAAAATATACATAGAGCTAAGCCTGAAAATACAACCTAATACCTATAAAACTATGCCAAACATATTTATGGCATAGCTAGACAGCACTGCCATCCAGAAATAGTCTGTGTACATATATGCATTATACACAAACACACACACACATATATACAGATTCCCATACTTACATACTCATATGCATAATCATATACATATATAGAAAAACACATCAACACAGGTATGATTTGCTGGATTAACACTTGATTAGCAAGAGAGAGCTTTGCCTGCCTGGGGAGATGATGGGAGTTAGGCATTTTGCTGTGGAGTACGTCCTGAATTTCAGTTCACCACTCAAGGAGCTTATGGGTTTCATCCAGGAAGAAGAGCCATCACAAGTAGAAAACAGGAAGTTGTTATCCCTCTATACAGAGAGTTGGTGAGACCCATCTGAGTACTGTGTGCAGTTCTGGAGATCCATCACCGCAGGGGACATAGACACTATGGAAGCAGTCCAGAGCAAGGCAACTCAAATGGTGCAAGGTCTGCACCAGAAGCCATATGAAGAGAGAATAAAGGATCTTAATATGTATACCCCGAGGAAAGGTGGGAACATGATAGAAGCTTTGGCACCTCAAGGGAATCAACAAAGTCCAAAAGGGTAGCATCTTTCAGAAAAGAGATGTGCAAGAACAAGGGGACACAATTTGAAAACAGAGGTGGGATGGTCCAGGAGCAACGTGAGGAAGTATTTTTTCACGGAGAGGGTGGTGGACGCATGGAATGGCCTTCCTGAGGAGGTCATGGGGTCAAAAACAGTGGGAGAATTCAAGAATGCATTGGACAGACATAAGGCAATTCTAGTGGGGTAGGAAGGCTGTGGGTTAACTAGGATCTGCAGTTTATCCAATAGGTAGAGAAATGGGCAGACCAGGTGGGCCAAGCAGTCCTTATCTGGCATCAAAGTCTATGTTTCTATGTAGGAGCACCTAGCCATTGCACAACAGAGGCAGAAAACATGGTATGACCATGAAGCCAGAGCCTGGGAGTATGAAGTCAGATGATGGGTGTTGGTACTCATCCCCATCCAACAGAATAAATTGCATGTGCCTTGGTGGGATCTTACTCAGTGGTCAGAAGGGTAAATGATGTTAGTTATGGGGTAGTGCTACCTGATATGAGGCACAAGCAGTAAATTTACTATGTAAACATGATAATGCCCTACCATTACTGTGAAGAGATGGTCCTGGCTGTGTCAGATATCTGGAGGAGGAGTAAGAAGCAGACCCACTGGTGGATCTCCTGTGAGAGGTTTAGGGTCCAGAATCCATTGATGACATCTTCAGGTGGGGTCTCAGTAATGTATTCTTCAATGCTGTCTTAAAGACTCCTCCAGCAAGGAACACTGAATGACTAAAGCAAACACAGGACCCAGCTACCATATGCAGCTCAAAAGTAGCCACCAGGCCTGGGTCCAGTTCAGTAAAAGTATCTTGCTGATCAGAAACCATCCCACAAGCCTCTCCACCCAAACTTGCCTAAACTTTCCCTAAGTAAGATGAGTGCTTCCGTGATTGTCAGACTCAATACTACAGCAGCATGCTTAGGGAATCCTGGCTCAAATGGAGACACTGTCCAAGAAAATAAAGCAAATTTCTCAAACTTCACCAATGTCCATGCTCTAACAGCATTTAGACATGCTAGATGCAGCAGTCTGTCTACCATTCAGAAAAGCAGAGCCAGTCAATTCTTCCTATCAGCAATTTCCCTAGACAAGAAAGCTGCCTTCTAGGTGATTGCCCTCTGATATTTCTTATAAGGAATATTCAGAGCCACTTTGTCCTCCAGAACCCTGGACCTCCTCCAATAATGCTCCAGACTCTGTCCCTGGTCTTCAACTGCCTTAGCTCAAGATGAAACCATAGCGAGATACATCAGAAGGCATGAGGCACACATGGAATGGTTTGATGGAGACATTACAGTATAATAGGCTTCCACTGCCTCCTATGGTTCCATCCCATAAGCTGCTAACACACACAAGGTGTCCAGCACTGCCTGGAGTCTTTCCAGCTTCAACCCTCTGAAAGGGAGTTACTGAATGATCTAGACAAGAGGTGGGATCCAAGGGAGGGCTCTGAAGGAGAACTTCACTATGCAATGATTTGACCAAGAGGCCAGCTCAATCTTCGGATTACTATTCTTGAGCAAAAGGGAAAAACAAGTCCAAGGCATGAACAGGGTGAAGAAATTCCATTGAATGGACTCCAGAATGAAAAATATACAGTAGTATGCATTGGTTCCACTCTTTCATTTTCTCTCCTGACTGCATTATGTCTTGTGTAGCTGTAATATGCAGCCAAACAAATAATATACAATAACCCATCTAAATGCACATGTATTGCAGGTATTCCTCACAGTTCAGCAACTGCAAGCAATACTTTTCACAGGTACTGTATAGTATTAATCAAATGAGAGCAGAATTAAATGTCTGGCAAATTTATGAGAGTAGGTCACCTTCTTTCAAAGAGAATTTTGGACATCTTTTCTCAATTATTAATTGTTTGCAAGGTAGGAGTCTAAGAAATTAATATTAACAGCCCTTTCATAACAGTATGGGCTCACCAATATTATTTTTAATGTTCTATTAATGATGGGCTGCTGTAGTTCATAGAACACATTATACATTTAAGGGTAATTTTAATATTTTGTTTATGAATTTTTATGTGTAGCTTGTGTATCTGTGTACACACACACAGGTATATCAATCACTGGATGCTGGGTTTGACGTTCAGACTAAATAGTCAGCAGATCTGAAATTCCCAAAGAAGCATTTTAATGAAGATCTTTGCATTTAAATGTAACCTTATCTTTCAGCATAGACAGTGCAAACATTATTTTTATGTTCATACTGAGGAGGAATAGGAACTAGGAAGGCTTACATTCATAATGCTCCAATTTAAGTGCAATAATTAAGTGTACCCCACTAATAAGGAGTGATCTAGTTTATTTTAGAATTCAGATTTGGTTTTATTGATTATTATGTCTAGTGGTAGTGAATTCCATGGGTTGATTATGTGCTGCATGAAGAAAAACTGCCTTTTATTGTTTTGAAGTTTTATCCAGATAGTTGGAAAGGATGTCCTGTGTTTTGTTTATTTTTGTTAAACATTAGGTTAAGTTCTGTTGTGAGGTACAGATTGTGTATTATTTGATACAGTGTCAGTAGGTTACCCCTGAAACATATTTGTTCTAATGCATCAGTTCTCAAACTTTATTATATTGAGCCTCCCAAGACGCGAAAAGGTCTTGGCGTCCCTAAATACTGACATACTTTTGGTCCTCTCCATAAAAATAGCATACTATACTTTTCACAGCACACCAGGAATAAAGTGAAACCTCTTTGCATAGTTGGCTCTTATTTTATTCAGCTTATTGTAACCCTCCATAGGACAGCCTACTTGTTCTGCTATTTTGACTCTTGCACCATTATTACCCCTTACTGCAGAACCTTCATGGGTCAGACTGCTTCTGTTTCTCCTCTATCTAGAATAACCTTCCTGCCAACCTCTGCCTCTCCCCTCTCACCCTGCACTTTAGCAACTTCTCAGGGGTCATTTTGCTCCCTTCGCTCTTGCTCCTAGTACCTACAAACATATGAATGTACAAAATTGCCAGCAGATACAGGCCATTTGGTCTATCTAGTCTGCTCGAGTGTGCAGCACTTCAGTCCACTGGACTGCATCTGCCCCCATGCCCTCCCCCATCTACCACCCCTCCTGATTTGTACCCTCCCTTTAATTTGTCCCACCCCTCTTGAAGCCCCAACACTCTGCAGTGAAATGACTTCCTCTGGCAGAGCATTCCACCCTGCCACCACCCTTTCTGTGAAATAGTGCCTCCTCAGTTCCTCTTGAACCTGCCCCTTCCAGCTTCATGGAGTGTCCCCTGGTTTCGTCTGCCCTTTAGATTGAATATACACCTGGTATCTACTTTGTTCAAATTCTTTAGGTACTTGAAGGGCTCAATCATATCCCTCTCTCTCCTTCTTTCCTCCAGGATATACATGTTGAGGTCTCTCAGTCTCTCCTCATATGGTCTGTTCCCCAACCCCAGGATCATTTTTGTTGCCCTGCACCCCTCCTGTAGTTTGATGTCCCTTTTCAAGTAGGGGTTCCAGAATTGCATACAGTACTCTAGGTGCAGTCTAACCAGGGACCTGTACAGGAGCAAGATGACCTCCCGCTCCTAGAAGTAATCCCCTTGTTATGCACCCTAGCATCCTGTTTGCCTTCTCTGCTGCCTTCTTGTACTGAGTAGAGTGGTTCATCTCCCCAGTTACCAGCACTCCCAGATCCTTCTCCTCTTTGAATTCTGTTAACGGAACACCCTCCAGCCAGTAATTGTGTCCTGGGTTCTTGCCTCCTAAATGCATCACTTTGCACTTCTTGGCATTGAAACCAAGCTGCCAAATGTGAGACCATGCCTCCAGTTTTGCAAATCCTCCTGAAGTACTTTTGCTCCCTTCTCCCCATCTACTTCAGCCCAAATCTTTGTGTCATCTGTGTTCTTGCTCTTAATCCCTACTGCAATGTCAGCTATGAAAATGTTAAACAGAATCGGTCCCAGCACCGAGCCCTGTTGTACCACTTGCTCTGGGTTCAGATGCCCCCATTACGCCCCCCACTCGACCTTCTGCTGTCTACCCTGCAGCCAGTTCTTGACCCATCTGACCAGTTTTCTCCTCTGCCCCAGACTCTTCAACTTGCAGGTCAGCCTACCATGTGGCACCGAGTCAAAGGCCTTGCTGAAATCCAGGTAGAGAACATCCACCGCATGTCCCTGTCCAGTGCCCTTGTAACCAGTCATAAAATCAACCAAGTTCATCTGGCAGGATCTGCCCAAGACAAACCCATGCTGCCTGTTGTCCTGGAGATTGTTATCCTCAAGAAATTGCACCAGTCTTTCTTTGAGGATTGTCTCCATTAGTTTTTCCACAATTGTAGTAAGGCTTACCAGTCTGTAATTCCCAATTCATCCTTGGGCCCACTCTTATGGAGGGGTACCATATGTGCACCTCGGTCCCTGGGCACACACCCTGAGATCAGGGACATATTGAACAGGTCCACCAACGGCCCTGCCTGAGACCTTTGTCAACTCTTTCAGCACCCTGGGGTGGACTCCGTCTGGGCCAGGTGCCTTATCCACCTTCAGGTACTAAGGCCCTCCTCACCCTTCCACTTTGCTTTCTCCATCCGAGGTTTCTTCTCCCCACCATCTCTCACCTTGCCCTTCTTCTCAAGTATGGGCCCATCTCTCTCCTTGGTGAAGACTGAACAGAAGTATTCATTAAGTACTTCTGCCTGCTCAGCCCCTTTTCTACCCACCCACTTTCCTCCTGATCCTAACAAGTTGATCCTTGTCTCTTCATCTTCTCTCTGATATAGCTGAAGAAATCCTTTTCTCCTTCTTTGATCCTCTGCGCTAACCTCTGTTCCTTAGCCACCTTTGCTGTCCTTACCACTTTGCTCACTTCTCTGAATTTCTTCATATATTCTTCTCCGTCTTCTGCCCCGTTGGATCTCTTGTAGATCCCAAATTCATTCCTTTTTCCCTCACCTTCTCCACAACTTCTACTCATCAAGCTTGGTTTCTTGGTCCTGGCTTTCTGGTTTTGCTCTTGACAAAAGTTTTAGTGGCATCAGCCAGTCCTGCCTTGATGACTGACCATTTTGTTCTGTGTTCATTTCTGGGTTATGACCTTCCAGTATGTGTCCCATCCTGCCAAAGTCCACCCTTTTTGAAGTCCAGGACCCTAGTTTTTGTAGTGGCTACTTCCCTACCCAGACTGATTGAGAACTACACTGTGTGGTGGTCATTGCTTGCTAGAGGTTCCTCCACCATTACATCCCTGATCTGTTCACCATCTTCCAGTACCAGGTCTAGTACATTCTCCTCCCCATTGGATCAATTACCTCTGGGTAGGAAGCCATCCTGGAATGCTTCCAGGCGGATCTGCTTCATGGCACAAGTGGTGGCTGGGATGCTCCAGTCCACTCCCGGTAGATTAAAACCCCACAACCACTGTGCTCCCTTTGCCACTCTGCCTCCTTATGTGCTCCCCAGTTCCCTGTCAATGTCCACCTTCTGAGCTGGAGGTCTATTAACAACCCCAGACAGATCTTGGTCCCTTTATGTAGTTGCAGCCAGATTACTTCCAACCTGCCCTCCTCCTCTTCCTCCCTATTACATCTGATCCCTTCTCTTACATAAATGGCAGCCCCCCAGCCTTCCCTTTATCTCTGTCCCTCAGGAAAGTTTGTACCCTGGGATGGTTAGGTCCACTCAAGGTGCCTGGTTGCCCACGTCTCAGTAATGGCAGCTATGTCCACGTCCTCCTCTGCCATCAATGTCTGCAACTCTGCCAACTTGTTCCCCAGGCTCCTAGCATTTAGTGAAACCATTCTTCACGCTGCTCCTATCCTTCCTTCTTCCTTACCCTTCACTCATCCACT